>CM057452.1:1086377500-1087577500 GCA_016271365.2 Neoceratodus forsteri
ACTGTTAGCATTTCTGTTTGCGTTGCTGCTCCTGTTACTATGCCACAAGACATCATGTGGTGGGAGCGCGGGCCCCTTCCCACCGCTGCATTACATTCGCTATTTCTCGTTACCATTCTCAAAAAGAAGGGAAATTAGAGGCAAAAAACTCCGTTTAATGCATTAGTTAGGGTTGTTCCACAGCGACAAAAGTGAGGAAATTCGTTGTTAGGGTTGAAAACCCTAACTCCGAATTCACCCCCCCCAGCACCACACACACACACACACACACATTCAAGTATGGGGGAGGACCAAGTCAACACAACCAATGACAGACATCCAGCAGCAGGTGACAGAAATAACAAACAATTGTCTAAATGTACTACGAGACATCCCCCACCCACCTGACCAGGTACTGCATGCTCAGTGGAGATCAACAGCAAAACTGAGGCCATGTACCAAGCGTACACATCCCTGATTGCAGCTGCAACGTACCACACTTAGTAGTTGCATGGCCTTACCTACCGATGCTCCACACCAGACCAGACCACATGTGGTGGGCCACCTGAGCAACAGAGTTCAGCAAAACCAAGGAGTTGTACAGGTATAATATCTCCGATTATAACAAGGGTTTGAGAAATGCAGCTTTCTAATTGACTGTAAACATTATAACAGCCTTATGTTTACTTTTTATTAACATACATGTAGAGCCTAACCGTATGATGAACATGGTTTAATGTTGTTTAAAAAAACAGTTTTATTATGATAGCAATAAGCCACTCCCAGGTATTATGTTAATGGTCAGTTTATCATTGTCTAGCGACATGTGGCACTCGGCTATGCCTCATTCAACATTAAACTCCCACAGGGTGATTAACAGACCATTTAACATAACTGTTGGTCATGCCTTATTGCTTAATTGTCTTTATGAGTAGATAGTCTCCTCTGCTAGGCACTGTAGCAGCTTTGCAACACAGTGTCCGCCCAGATTACACCATACACTGTCTAGTTACTGGAGAATGGCTGTGAATATGAACTCATGAAGATGAACAGTGTAACTTGTCATTACAGTCATCGAAACCTTAGTGTGATTATAACTGACAGTCAGTGATAGAGAATAACCCCTGCTGTCCTAGTACACTTACCCATTGTGAGTTAAATCAATACTAAAAGACATTCTGTTTATTTCTACACCATACCTACTTGATTCCTGTTGTACCACAATTAACAGTTATCACTTTGATAGCATCAGTGACAGAAGTGTGGCAAACCCAAACACTAGGCATACAGCCTGAGTATGAAACAACTGTTAAAAATTACACTGTGTCCATAAGTGGCATAGATCACTCATTGCAACAATAGTAAATGTATTACTATTTGAGTAAGTTGGTCATCACCGATGCAATGAGATTGTCTTTATCAGGTACAACATACTCAGTAATTACATCTCCGATACAGATCGTCATTGTTGGCTCAGTAGTGCTATGATATTTAGAAGTTGCTTGGCCTGATCCATGCAATTACAATGTTTCTTACAAAGAATACTTACTGCATCTTTAGTATTGAAACACACTGAAGGTCTATGTATGTACATGAGCAGTACACCTTCATCAGTAAGAATGCATCTGATACTGGCAGTACAAATTTCAGAGCATTGAACAGGCAATGCTTTTCCATACGCTTGCATCAGCCTCTCTATCTTGAGTAAACCATTGCAGTAAATGTACTACTATGTAAATCACCTACTAAATGTAACACTACTTTTATCTTGAGCATGCTAGTGTCTTGTGGTTAATTTATGTACTTCTCTTAATTAATGTATACTCACTAGTGTTAAAACCTTTCTACAACTGTCATCATGCACCTTCAGCATTTATATTGACTAATGGCACAGTACCAGTTGTGGTGTGGTGTGGTGTGGTGTGGTGTGGGGCATCGGTAGGTAAGGCCATGCAACTACTAAGTGTGGTACATTGTGTGCAGCTGCAATCAGGGATGTGTACGTTTGGTGTATATGGCCTCAGTTTTGCTGTTGATCTCCACTGAGCATGCAGTACCTGGTCAGGTGGGTGGGGATGTCTCGTAGTACATTTAGACAATTGTTTATTTCTGTCACCTGCTGCTGGATGTCTGTCATTGGTTGTGTTGACTTGGTCCTCCCCCATACTTGAAAATGTGTGTGTGTCTATGTCTGTGTGTGTGTGTGTGTGTGTGTGTGTGTGTGTGTGTGGTGCTGGGGGTGGATTCGGAGTTAGGGTTTTCAACCTAACATCGAACCTCTCACTTTATCGCTGTGGAACAACCTAACTAATGCATTAAACAGAGTTTTTGCCTCTAATATATATATATATATATATATATATATATATATACGTACATATACACACGTGTACATACACATAATAAAAACTCCATTTAATGCATCAGTTAGGGTTGTTCCACAGCGACAAAGCGAGGTCGGTGTTGGGGTTAACCCCAGTCGGCATCGGGGTGTGCGTTGGGGTGCGTCTGCCCTAACTCTCACCCCATCACATGTGTAAAGAAGTGGAGGTATAGGAGAATGGAGTGAGAGTTAGGACCGACAACCCCAGCGCGCACCCTGATGCCAGTTGGGGGGTGCAAGGGGGGGGCCTTCAACCCTAACACCGAATTTCCTCGCTTTTGTAGCTGTGGAACAACCCTAACTAATGCATTAAATGGACTTTTTTGCCATGAATTTCCCTTCTTTTTGAGAATGAGGACTATAAATAGTGAATAGAATGCGGTGGTGAGGAGCGGGCCCTTCGGCCCGCACTCCCACCGTGATGTCTTGTGACATTGTAACTGCAAGCATAGCGCTATGATTACGCATATGGTGAAGCAGAGCGTAAATGGTAACACAAATGTTAACAGAAACACAAATGCAAAGTGGCGCCAAAGAGAACAGTGGCATAAGCGGAGACACAAGTGCGTATGGAAACGCAACTGGTAGCGTGCACGGTCATGGTACCGCTAATTGAAAATGCAAATGTTAACTGTTACAGCCAATAACACCAACGGAAGCAAAGCCTTGTCGTGTATGGAAATGCAAACCGTTACCGTTCACGGTGCCACAATTGGAAAGCGTAAATGGTGATGGTAACAGCAACAATAACGCCAAAGGAAGCATGGCGCATATGGAATTGCAATGCGTAGCAGACGCGTGGTTGAAGCGGTAATGGTAAGAACAAAGATGGCCATAAAGTGAAGACAAACGCAAGCGGAAGGGCTGCTGCAACGCAAATGGTAATGCGCGACGGTGCGCAAAGTGAAACACAGAGAAACAGTACTGCAAACACAAATGGTAAGAGTAAAGGAAGCGCAAACAGAAGCGCAAAGGATAAGCACACGGTGGCATACACGGGAACACTAACGCATAACAGACACGGAAATGCAAGTGGAATCACTAACTGTAACAGTACTGAAATGCACACCCTGTTCTTGCCCAACAGCTGCATAGAGAAACTGTGTATATATAGAATGTATGCATAACAATGGGCCTTGGAGCAGAAAATGAGCTGTTGGAATACTAAATTGCTTATATCTCAGGAGCGTGCAATGCAGAAAAACAATGTAATTTCACATGATTCATGAGTTTCTTGGCTAGGTTTTCACTAAACACACATGGTCCAAAGGACTCGCATTGTCTAGCGAAAATTTCATTATCTCGCACAGTTTCAAGAATCAGGCGAAAAAGGAGCAGCGGACGCCACCATGTTAGTCTATGGGGGAAAAATGTCAACTCGATTACTGTAACTTTGCATCGTGCAATATGTTGTCACCAAGCCACCAAAAGGCACATCTGTGAGATGTTGGCTGCCTTCCTCAAATTTCAGCCCAAAAGACCAAACCATATATATTTTTTTTTTTTTTTGCAGAAGGGTGGCAAAGAATTCCTGTCATTTTGGTCATAGCCTAGAAAAGTAGTGTCGTGATTTGCGAAAGCTTTCGCAGTATTTGTGAAAATGTGTTGCAGGTGTAACACTACTTTAACCCAAAAATAAAGACATGGCTAGCATCCTCAGGGCTCAAATAGGTAAACACAAAAAGAATTGTTCCTAGATGGTCCCGATTTTAAATGCCAAGCATTTCTGTGATCAGTAATGGAAAACAAAATGGCGGATTTGCGACACTACTAGCGCCATTTGCGACACTAAAAACTGCATTTGCAAAAGTGTCTAACTTTTTTTGTTAACTTTTCCCATTGACTTATAATGGAAACTTGTTTTTTGAATAACTTTTGAACCATTCCGTATTTATTTTTTCACAAAATCTTCAAAAGGCACATTGGGGATCCCGGCCGCATGTGCCCTGAAGTTTGGACTAGTCGCACAAACCGTCCGACCTGTAAGCAGCGAAACAAGAATGCGCAAAAAAGTAATTGCATGCACCGGATGTCTCTTAACTCCGTGGCCGTATATCTGACCAGCCAGTACAGTTGGCGAGATCCCAAGATCTATGGTTGCGCCCGTGCCTGCCAATTTTCAGAGCAAATCCATTGAATGATGGCCGTTATTAAGAGTGCAAAATTTCACCCTTTAACCTTAAAAAGGCTACTCAACCCTAACTATTGTAGCACTACCGTGCTACCATTTTATATATCAGGAATAAAGTGCTTGCACAACAAGAATACTACGCAGTAGCAAATCTTGGGACAGAGTAAAAAGCAGTCACAGTACATAATGTCAGACTTACAAGTGCAGGTCAAGCCAAAGCAGCAAGGCACAACATACAGAAAGACCAGAATTGTAATACACTAAAGACATGAAGGGGTGGGGGAGTGCCTTCCCCAGCAGGGGATGTAAGTGCGGGATAGAAAATACTAGGGATCAGGAGGCAGGTTTGAGGAGAACCTGCTGGAGGTCGGTCACATGGACGATAGACTCCCAAGTCAGTGAAGTGTCAGGTGGGAAGGAAATGGGTGCAGGTGTGAAGGGGGGGAGGTAGTTTCAGCTGCTGCCTGAGGGAGCCTGGAGTGGTGGAGGGGAGCAGGTTCCAGCGTGAGGGAAATCAATAAAGAAGGCTGATTCTCCAGCAGAGGAGGGGATGTAGAGTGGTGAAAGTTCAATAGTCCGTGGAGCAGAGGAGCAAAGGAGCCAAGGGACTGAAATTGGAGTGAGGAGAGAGGTATGAGGGAGGACCCAAACCAGTATTTAGAAATGGAGGCAGTATAGTGCGACTGCTGGCGTGCATGTAGATGGAGGATGGATAGGGAGTAGTAGAGGAGCAGTGGTGTGTACAAGAGGGAAGGTTTGTAGCAAAGTGACAAGACATTGTAGAAGATGTCCACTCTGGATAGGGAAGTGGAGGGGGCAGTGCCATAGACCCCATTCACATTGTTGAAAACCAGGAGCACCATTTTGGTGACAAACTCGCAACTGACCAGAAGAAGTAAGCAGTCTTTGTTGCAGTACAGGGCACCAAGCTTGGGGTGAAACTCCGCATGAATGACATCAGCGTGGGCTAAGACGTCAAGCTTGCTCTGTGTGTGTGTGTGTGTGTGTGTGTGTGTGTGTGTGTGTATATATATATATATATATATATATATATATATATATTAGTGTGTGTTATATATAACACATTTATACAATAAGTGTGAGACCAAAGCCATTGAATAAATCCATTTATTTCCACATATGTGGGATAAATCTAACCACCCTAGATTTATCCCATATGTGGGATAATCTAAACTGTCAATCAAAGCTTTTTGTTCACTTTTTGACAAACAAATGTGAATAACTTTAAAACGAAAAATGATAGCATAGTACTGTGAGCACGAAAAATGTTCAGGGCAAAAATATCTACAAAGTGAGTGGTGTTTCATTTATAGATACCTTTTAGTTTTTTATAATTAGCAAAAAACAGCAAAAAATCCTATTTTCTTTTCACTTTTCAGACAAACAAATATAAATAACTTTAAAATGAAAAATGATAACATGGTACTGTGAGCACGAAAAATATTCAGCACAAAAATATCTACAAAATGAGTGGTGTTTCATTCATAGATACCTTTTAGTTTTTTCATAATTAGCAAAAAAGCATAAAATTCAATTTTCTTTTCACTTTTTCCACAAACAAATGTGAATCACTTTAAAACTAAAAATGATAGCATGGTACTATGAGCACAAAAAATGTTCAGCATGAAAATATCTACAAAATGAGTGGCGCTTCATTAATAAATACCTTTTAGTTTTTTTTATAATTAGCAAAAAACAGCATAAAATTAAATTTTTGTTTCGCTTTTTCATCAAACAAATGCGAATAACTTTAAAACAAAAAAGGTAGCATGATACTGTCACCATGACATTTGTTCAGCAAGAAGTTCTCTACAAAATGAGTGGTGTTTCATTTAATAGCAACCACCCCACTAGGCGGACATACACCAGGAAAGCTAACCGAAAGTCCCAGAAATTATCATTTAAAAAAAGAAGATAAACAGTCAAAACCAAATGTTCCCACACTGATAAGAAGCATCCCTATTGCATAAATGAAATATACAATGGTGAGCTGTCAGATAAATGATTTATCTACACTTGTACTGTTTGACCTCGGACACCTCACTCGTGGCTTACGCCACTCGTGAAGTTGGCCCGGTGGTCAAACAGCACTTGTGTAGATAAATCATTATCTGACAGCCACTATTGTATATTCTATATATATATGTGTGTGTGTGTGTGTGTGTGTGTGTGTGTGTGTGTATATATGTATAATGTATATATATATGTATAATATATATATGTGTGTATGTATATGTTGTGTGTGTGTGTATGTATATATATATATATATATATATATATATATATATATATATATATATATATACACACACTTGTGTGTGTATATAAGAGGCAAAAACTCCATTTAATGCATTAGTTAGGGTTGTTCCACAGTGACAAAAGTGAGGAAATTGCTGTTAGGGTTGAAAACCCTAACTCAGATCACCCGCACCACACACACACATTCAAGTATGGGGAGGACCAAGTCAACACAACCAATGACAGACATCCAGCAGCAGGTGACAGAAATAAACAATTGTCTAAATGTACTACTGAGACATCCCCACCCACCTGACCAGGTACTGCATGCTCAGTGGAGATCAACAGCAAAACTGAGGCCATGTACACCAAGCGTACATATCCCTGATTGCAGCTGCACACGTACCACACTTAGTAGTAAGTGTGTGTGTGTGTGTGTGTGTGTGTGTGTGTGTGTGTGTGTGTGTGTGGTGCTGGGGGTGAATTCAGAGTTTGATTCAGAGTTGGTTGGTTGAACAATGCAGTACATTATGGAAATCCTATTGGAACAGGTCTTTCACAACTGCAGTAGAGGGCTGGAGGTGAAGATGACTGTCATCTGCAAATATGTGAAAATCATAGTTGGTTCAGGTAGAGTGGAGGTTGTTCAGGAAAATGGACAATAGGGTGGAGCCCTGAGGGACCCCAGCCTGGGTAGGAAGGAGTGGTGACGGGATGCCTCTAATCTGTACGGACTGTTGATTGTCTGTGAGGTGGGAATAGAACCAGTCACCAGTGGGAGCTGAGAAGCCAGCAGAACTCTGCATGTCCAGGAGGAGCGGATGGGACACTGAATCGAAAGTTCGTATTGATGAAAATGGCAGCCTAAATGTGCCCCTGATCCATACTGGAGAGGATTAAGTCAGTGACGAGCAGCAGGCAGGATACAGTGGAATGGTGCTTTTAGTAGCCAGACTGAAAGGGGGAGAGGAAATCTGAGGATAAGTGGTAGTCTTTAAGTCTAGTAGAAACAAGTATTTCTTGCAGCTTTGTGTGGGAGGGAAGAAGAGAGATGGGACAAAAGTGACTGTGGGGGGCTCATCCCTTTGATAAGTGGAAGAACTTCGGTGAGCTTCCAGGACTGAGGAACAGAGCACTGCGAGAATGATAGGTTGAGTAGGTGAGGTAATGGGAGATGCAATGACAAGAGCAGAGGTGTGGAAGTGTTTAGGATCTAGCCTGTCAGGGCTAGACTTGGACAGGTTGAAGAAGGAATGGACAAGCAGGGTTTCCTGGATAGTGAAATGGAAACCCTGGGAGGTGTGAAAGGATGGAGCAACAGGAAGTGGGGGGCTTGGCGGGGGAGGGAGGGCACTTGTAGTGAAGAACTTGTTGAAGTGAGCAGCAAAATAAGAATGGCCAGGCACAGATGAACAACTAACCATGACTATTGGGGGAGTGGACTGAGCAGTGGGGTCTGAAAGGGAATGGATGTAGGAGTGGCATTGGAGGCGATCTGGGACGGAAGATGACAGACTGGCTTTGGTATTCACTATGGTAAATATCAAAGGGCAGTCTCCCATAAGAAGGCAGAGTTCCTGTCTAGAGATGCTGTAGCTGGAAGGAATCTACCTGCTCAGCTTTTCCAGGCAGTGGGTGGGCTTCTTTGTCCAGCCTGTCTGGAGCACATGAAAACTGCTTTGGTCGCTGGGTGCGAAGCGCTTGCTTGGTTCTTTTCAGACAGTATCCTCTGTCAGATCCTTGCTCTCACCAACAGGGTTGTCTCGACCAGACAGTGCCGAGTCATGAGGTTGCCTTTGCAGTCAGTGGTCATGGGAAGAATTTTGGCCACTGTCGACAGAAGAGGTTGTAGAGGTGATCAAGGCTGTGACCAACCTGTTACGCGTTGGATCCAGGCCCTTCCTGGCTACTAGTGAGCTGTTTGGACTGCTGAGCCGGTGTTCGCTGTGATTGTCAAGTGCTCCATTTCGGAAGGAGTTTTCCCATTTGCATTGAAAAATGTGTTGGTGAAACAACTGGGGAAAAAAAAATATCATTGAACCCAGATATCTTGTCAAGTTACATAGATACATAGATACATAGAAAGTGTCGGCAGATAAGGGCCTATGGCCCACCCAGTCTGCCCATTTGAGCTTGTAAGTTCAGTTTGTTTTCCTAGAAGTCTGTTTCCCCTTACCCCTGACCTCTAGAATTCTTTTATGTCTATCCCATGCATTCTTAAATCCCGTGATTGTTTCAGCCCCCACCACTTCCTCTGGCAGGGTGTTCCACTTGTCCACCACCCGTTCTGTGAAGAAATTCTTTCTCATGTTTCCTCTGAATCGTCCTCCATCCAACTTCATCCCATGCCCTCTAGTCCTGGAACATCTTTTTCGCTTAAAAATAGTGTTTTCCTGCACCCTGTTCCTCCCTGTAAGATACTTGTATGTCTCTATCATATCCCCTCTCTCCCTCCTCTCCTCCAGGGAGTACATGTTCAGTTCCTTCAACCTGTCTTCAGGACTTGTGATGCAATCCATGCACCATCTTTGTTGCCCTCTCTGTACCTTCTCTACCTGTCTATGTCCTTACGTAGGTATGGTTTCCAGAACTGTACACTGTACTCCAGGTGGGGCCTCACTAGTGTCTTGTATAGCGGAATTATGACCTCCCTTTTCCTGCTGGTGATGCCCCTGCCTATACATCCCAGCATCCTATTTGCTTTACCTGCTGCCTTGTCACACTGTTTCCCTACCTTGAGGTCATCAGAGATGACAACCCCAAGATCCCTTTCCTGCTTGGTGCATGCTATATCCTCACCCCCCCAACTGATATATCGTGCCAGGGTTTTTGTGCCCCATATGCATTATCTTGCACTTCTTTGCATTGAATTTCAACTGCCAAACCCCCTGACCATTCTTCAAGTTTCTGCAGGTCTCTTCTCATACTGTCTACACCCTCTGGTGTGTCTACTCTGTTACAGAGCTTTGTGTCATCAGCGAACAGTGAAATTCTGCCTTCTAGATCCTGTGCAATGTCACTGATGAAGATGTTGAATAGGACCTGTCCCAGCACTGATCCCTGTGGTACCCCACTGGTCACTCTTCCCTCTGTGGAGTGACAGCCATTTACCACCACCCTCTGTGTCCTGCCACCCAGCCAGTTACCTACCCACCACACTACTGTCCTGCCCACACCCATATTCCCCAGTTTGTGTAATAGTCTTCTATGTGGCACAGTGTCAAAGGCCTTGCTGAAATCCAGATAGGCCATGTCCACTGCCCTCCCCTGATCCATCTCCCTAGTCACCCAGTCAAAAAATTCAACGAGGTTGGTCTGACATGACCTCCCCTTGGTGAAACCATCTTGCCTTGGGTCCTGTAGTCCATTGACAACCAGATGTTCCACCAATCTCTCCTTCAGTAGTGCTTCCATGATCTTCCCCACTACTGAGGTGAGGCTGACTGGTCTGTAGTTCCCTGCTTCCTCTTTGTTCCACTTTTGTATAAGGGGACTACATCTGCTGTCCTCCAGTCTTTGGGTACCTCCCTGTTTCCAGTGATCGGCTAAACAGGATAGCCAGAGAGTTCAGCCACCACCTCTCTTAGTTCTTTAAGGACCTTGGGTTGCACCCGTCTGGCCCCATTGCTTTATCAACTCTTATTACTTCCAGTTCCTTCAGGACCCTTTCTCGTGTAAAGGGACTTGTGTCCATTTCTGCACCATTCTCACCCTTGTACTCCTTCAGACCCATTACCCTCCCTCTTCCTCCGTAAAGACTGAGCAGAAATACCTGTTCAATATGTCAGCTTTACTGTTGTCATCCTCCATATGCTCCATCCTCCCCTTCAGTCTCACTATCCCTCCCTTTGTCTTTCTTTTTTCACTTGTGTACCTGTAAAGGTTTTGTCTCCTTTACCCACTGATTTTTGCAATGTGTTCTTCTGTCTGAGCTTTGGCTTCCATACGACCTCTCTGCCTCCTTTTGCTTCTCCTGGTACTTCTCCTATCCTTCTGCCTGTGTGTCTTTTGTATTGCCTGAATGCAATCTTTCAGGCTTTCACTTTCTTTGATACCTCTTTGAAAACCATAATGGTCTCCTCTTCCTTTTCCTCTTGCTAACCTGCTTAATGCATAATTCTGTTGTTCTTGTAATCCCCATTTTAAATACTGCCCACTGTTCCTCAACCCCTGATTCCTGTCCCATTCCCTTAATGCCTCTTTCAAGTATCTCCCGTTTCCCAAAGTCTGCCCCTAAAATCCAGGATACGTGTTTTTGTGTGGTTTGGTTCTGCTGTTTCTGTGATTTCAAACCACAATGACTGGTGGTCACTGTTACCCAGGTGCTCCCCCACTGTTACCCCCATCACACTGTCCCTGTTTGTGAGCACAAGGTCCAGTATTGCCTTCTGCCGAGTTGGTTCCGTGACCAGTTGCTTGAGGAAGGCACCCTGAAGGGAGTCCAGGATAAATCTGCTCCTAGTTGATGCTGCTGCTGTTACCAGCTAGTCTCTAACCTGCCATTTTTAGGCAAGGTTATTGAGAAGGTGGTTGCATTGCAGCTGGAGGGACACCTCTTGATCTTTGATATCTATGAGCCACTCCAGTATGGATTTAGGTCAAAGCGTAGCACCAAGACTGCGTTGGTCTGGGTGCTTAATGAACTTCTTAGGGCGAGAGATAGAGAGAGGTCAGTACTTGTCCTCCTTGATGTTTCCTCAGCATTTGCTACTCTAAGCCATGGGATTTTATTGGACCATCTCAGGGAGTTGGTGGGACTCACCAGCAAAGTCGTCTGCTGGTTTGAGTCCTTTCTCAAGGGCAGGACACAGAGGATGATAATGGGGAAGTTCTCTTCCCACCTGGTAGACATACTCTGTGGTGTCCCCCAGAGGTCTGTTCTTTCGCCCATGTTGTTTGCAGTTTATATGGTACCCCTGGGAATGATCATGAGGCAGCATAGAGTTTGGTTTCACTGTTATGCAGGTGATGCCCAGCTCTGTTTTGCACCACAGGCGAGAGGCACATTAGGTGTGCTAAATCAGTGCTTGGCCAAGATCGGAGATTGGATGTTTTTGAGTTGTCTAAGACTTCACCCTGACAAAACTGAAATGCTGATGAGTGAGCTGGGTCATTCGTGTGGTATGTCGGCAGCCAGGAGGGAGAAAAGACTATGCCTTGGTGCATCCAGGCTCACGGCTGTGGCTAAAGTTAAGAATCGTATTCTGCGTGAAGTGCTGACATTCGAGGCTCGTATGTCGACAGTAGTCTGGAATACCTTTTGCCACCTTAGGAGTATCGTGTGGATTCAGTCCCTTATTCCCTTTGATGACCTGCCCTCACTGGTGCATGCATTTGTGACCTCAAGAATTGACTACAGTAACGCTGTCTACCTCTGGGTCAGTGAAGGTACGTTACGACACCTGCAGCTGATGTAGAGTGCGGCAGCTAGGATGTTAACTGGCCTCCCTAGATTGAGCCACATTTCCCTGGCACTGTGTAAACTGCACTGGCTGCCGGTGAGGGGCGTAGCTCCTATAAAATTGGTTTACTAATTTAAAGGGCTCTACATTGGCTGGGCTCTGGCTGTCTGCATTAACTGCTGCATCTCTGCAGGCCCATGCGCACCCACTTCACTCCACTCCACCAAGGGAGGCCTCCTTTTGGTTCCCAGGTCAGGATTAAAAACTTCTGGGTACTAAGCTCTTGAAGTGGCAGACCTTATGTTATGGAATTCTCCTCCAAGGGTCTTGAGACTTGAGACTTATCACTATAGTTGAGGAACAGGGTCTAGGAGTTATCATTAGCAACTCACTTAGGCAATCGAGTCAGTGCAACAAGGCCTGTAGCAAGGCTAACAGGATGCTGGGGTGTATCAGTAGGGGTATTGATAGCATAAGAAAGGAGGTAGTACTTCCCCTCTACTGATCCCTGGTGAGACTTCACCTAGAGTACTGCACCCAGTTTTGGAGTCCTCACCTCATAAAGGATAAGGATAGGCTGGAGACACTGCAGCGCAGAGTAACAAAAATGATTCGGGGGCCAGCAGGGCAGATCCTATGAGGAGCACCTCAAGGCACTAAATGTGTGCTCACTGGAGACCAGAGAGGAGATATGATAGAGACCTTCACGTTCCTTTGGGAATTAACAAAGTGAACTGCATGGCAATATTTACCCTAGCTGGAATACCAATTCACAGTCTTGTGGACACGAATGGAAGTTAACAGGATGTAGGTTCATGAGAGATGTGAGAAAGTACTACTTCACAGCAGAGGTGGTGGAACCTTGGACCAGTCTGTTGGCTGAAGTGGTGGGTGTGAAAACAGTCAGGGGATTCGGGCTGGGCTGGGCCATAATGAAGGGAATAGTGGTTACTGGGGTCGACAGGACCAAGGAGGAGAATAGAGGACAGGGAGGGTTAGTACCCTGGAGGAACAGTAGGTTCCAAGGGTTATAGGGAACTTGGGCAGACTGGGTGGACAGCAGGTCTTTTTGTTGCCGTCATTGTCTGTTTTCATGTTAAGTGAGGCCCTCTTGGTAGAGAGCTTTTTAAAGGGGCCTAAAAACTTTTTTTATTTTCTTAAGCTTTTGAGGCCTAATCTTCTGACATAAATATGTGACCCTTTAGTTGTGTGCAGTATGATTTATTAATTTATGGGTTGTTTCATTTTGTATCTGTTTTATTTGTGATACTGTTTCTGATAGTTGCTGTTTTATGTAAAACTTCTACTCTGTACTGGTGCACTGGACCTTTGGAGAAGGATGCCATATATAGAACAGTGGCTGGGTAGATGGTTATAATGAAAATTTTACACACGTCTGAGTGTGGAGGGATGCCACATAAACCCTGAGAGTGAAGCTCGAAGGGTTTCTAAAGACATCCCACACTGAGGTTTGAGTTTTTAGGCCCCGTTCAAAACTCTTTATTCAGGGGGCCTCATTTAAAAGGCCCTTGGAAGGGAATTCCATCACATAGGACCAGCCACTTCAAGAGCTTGGTCCTCAGACATTTTCAAGTCTTGACCTGGGGACCACAAAGAGGCCTTCCTCAGTGAAACAGGGGGGTGTGTGAGTCTGTGGGGTGCAGCAGGTCATGCAGGCAGCCCTGGCTTAGCCAATGTAGGGCCTTGTAAATTAGTAAACCGATTTTATGGGAGATGTACCACCTCACCAGTAGCCAGTGTAGTAGATGGGGAGTTCAGGTTGTTCTGATGGTTGGTCTTGAAGAAGGAGTGAGATTTCGCTAACCGGACAACCTTTGTGCAGTTGTTTCAAAGACCCCTGTAGGAGAGATCAGGTTGGTAGTGGATTCATTTATAGTGGCCCCAGGTGAGATCACAGGACTTGAACCAATCAAGGATTTTGTGAGTTATCCATGGGGAGGTGGGAAGTTTTGACCCCGGATTTTCTTTGGGGGAGGGTTGCATGTTCCAGACTAAGGAGCATTTGGTGTGAAATAGGGAGAAGGCCACATCGATGTCAGGGGCCAGGAGGATGGCTGACCAGTCTATTGCAGCAAGGTTGCTTGGGAGAGCATTGACTTTCAGTGACCAGATGCATATGGGCCAGATGTATTTTGCTGATGAGGGGAGACGCCAGATTCTCCTGATGAGAACATCGTGCAGTGGTCATTGAAAGAATCTGACAGTACACCTGCTGCAGCAGTGCTATGGGGATGAGAGGAGAGAACCCAGTACTACGGAATATTGTTGGAGGAGTGGGGATTGAGCCGGGTAGGTTCAGAAATCATCTGGGAAAGCTTTTAGGACTCAGTCCTATGGATGGCCAATCTGGAAAATGGGGTAGCCAGTTTTATGCTGAAGTCCTCAAAGAGGATGAGTTCAGTTGTGGAGGAATGTGAGGTGATGCTGGAGAGAGCTGACCAGTGAGGCATGAGAGATTTTGGGTTTAGTACAGAAAACCCCCAATGAAGATGGGAACAGATGAGGGTAATGAAGGTCTGACAAGAAGAAATTCATGGGACGAGGAGGGTAAGGCCTCCCTGATGGCCAAGGTACAGCAGAGGCTCTGGCGAACATAGATGGCAATGCCTGCACCATGTTTTCCCCTCTCCTACGTGAAGACATGGAAGGAAGTCGGGGAAAGGTGAGGCTGGAGTCCTGGAGGAGAGCCAGGATTCAGAAATGAAGAGTATGTCAGGAGGGTGTTTTTGAGCCTGGAGAGAGGTGGTTGAGTTTAAGAAGGGAGGAGGCTCCAAGGATTTAGATGAAAAATGCTAAAACCCTTGGCAGTAGCAGAGGTGGGGAGGGGAGAGGAATGACCCATGTTGGTCTCCACATCGCCTGACAGGAAGAGGTAGTGGGGCTTCCTTCTCTTGGAGCAGGGAGGAGATTTGGGGAGGAGAGAGTGGAGAAAGGAGAGGAGGGCACAATGAAACTCTGTTTTGAAGGAGGGAGAGGTGAGGAGCCCAAGGAGCCCAGGATGAATGCAGGGAAGGAGGGCGAGGGGTATGGAGTGGGTAGGATGGTTGGAGAGGGAAGAAGAGGATAGAAGGCTGCTTTAATGGTGGAGGGAGGTGGAAGTGGATGGAGCAAGCGGCAGAGATGGAGAAGGCAGAAGAAATCGAGGAACATAGTGGTCAGGAGGTGAGATGCAGTTGGCAACAAAGTAGTAGTACAATGAATGCAAATAAACATGGTAAGAGACTGAATAATGCAAAACACTGCAACAGACCTAGGCGGTTGATGGTGGGAATGGGCAGTATAATGGGGGCAGGAATAGACAGAGCAGAGGAAACTAGGAATAGGCATGTATGAATCCAACTATCAAAAAAGCCTGTCACTATCAGAACCAAGCTGCAACGGCTGAATACAGCACAGTTTATGTATAACACAGGTGGAGAGTGCAAATTACTGGTATACCCAGATATGATCTACCTAGGAGTCACACAGATATTGGAAGTTTTTATGTAAGGACTAGTAGGCAGAATCTTTGGTCCTTTCCACTGCGATCCTTGGAGCTCTGGACCGCAAGCATGGAGGACCACAGGGGTTGGTCTGCTGAAAAGCAAGAAGGTGAGCATTGACTGCTTTCACCTGATTGGTGGATTTAAGTTAAGCAGAAAATGACTGGTTTCCAGGTGTGGCGCGGAGGGGGGTCGAGATGAACAGCTTACCCCTTGTGACCCTGTCTGCTGGACAGGAAGATTGGCAGTTTTTGGTGGCGCAGTGGGAAGGGCTGGCCAGCAAAAGTCCAGAGAGTTTGAAAGTCGTGCTATTTAAGGCAAGCTCCACCCTCTTTCACCTGATATGTGGATTTGATTTAAACAGAAGATGGCTAGTTTCCAGATCTGGCTTCCAGGACTGGCATGCCCTCTGTTGGTGGGAGGGAGAGAAAAGATGAACAGCTCACCCCTTGTGACCCAGGTGGCTGGAGAGGATGGTCAGTAGCTTCTGATGGTGAAGTAAAAGCCCTGGCTGGCAAAAGCCCAGAGAGTTTAAAACTCATGCCTTCTCTGAAGAACTCCACCCTCTTCCACCCGATTGGTGGATTTGAGTTAAACCGAAGGTCGCTGGTTTCCAGGTGCTCCTAGGGCTGTCTTGGTGGCCGTCTGGAGAGGGAGAGACCAGATGAACAGCTCACCCCTTGTGACCCAATCCAGTACAGAGGATGGTTAGCATTGTGCAGTAAAAAGCTCTGGCTGGCAAAAATCCAGAGTTTGAAATTCATTCCTTGTAAGACGAGATCCACCACCTTCCACCTGATTGGTGGATTTGAGTTAGTAAGAAGATGGCTGGTTTGTAGATGCGGCCCCCAGGGCTGGCGTGGCATCTGTCGGAGGTGGGGGGAGTGGGACAAGACGAAGAATAGCTCACCCCTCGTGAACTGATCTGCTGGAGGGGATGGTCAGCAGTGTCCGTGATTGGGCCCTGTTAATTCATGAGTGAGATTGGGAGGGGTAGAGCTGAAAGGGAGAGGATATAGTTGATTCGGGGTGGGATGTAGGTGGGGCCCTGTTGATTCGGAGGTGAGCTGCAGGGGTGCGGTCTTGTAAATTCACATGTGTCAATAGGAGTTTAGGCTCTGTCTCTGGCATGGGGACTAAGCCAGTTGATTCAGGTGGGGATGGGAGGGGTTTGATCGAATTAGTGGCAGGGCTAGAAAGGTGTGGGGTCTGGTTGATTCAGTGATGGGAATGGGAGGGGAGCCATGTAGATTCAGGTAGTGGGATGGGGCAGAGAGGGTTATGCACAATTGGGTTGTGGTACAAGGCTGGGATGGTCAGGTCCTGATGATTGATATCTGTGGTGGCTTGGGTGTAACAGTATGTGCTGATAATGCATCGGTCATATCGAGGGAAGCTAACCAATCCTGAGGTTTCAGGAAGGGAACCAGAGAAGAAACAATTAAGTAATGTTGCTTCTTCCTAAGAGATAACTTGTTGTGATTGCATTTTGTGTAGTCGTCTTGGCTGAGAGAGATGCTCTAGAGACAACCTCTGCAAATTTTAGAATTTGTTATGTACAGTATGTTGGAATATATGTTCAAACTCTCCATCTGCTCTCTACTCTAGTCATTGCTCAGATCTGTTTCTGAGCCAGAGTGGGCTAACAGGTAATGAAACTAGCTAAAAGGCTACCAGAACATTTTAGAAAAATTTTTCATAGCACTTTTAAAATCATCAAATTGAAGCAGACTTGTGAGAATTTATCTTATGAACCATAACAACAAGCCTACAGTTGTAGGAACTGCAAAGGTTGCTTGAGCATTACCTCACTAAAATATGAAAAAGATTCGTGTGTGAACCTACTTCAGGTTCTGGAAGTGAAGACAGGGTTAGGGAGTGTAAACACAGTGACTAATCCATAAAGAAGAAACGCAGGGCTCAGTGCTGGTTCCGGTGTTTGTTTGGGTTATTCATATCGGATATCTCACATGGCGTTGGGAGCAAGATGCATTCCAGATTACTAGTAGTTACTGCAGACTTTGTGGTCCCAGGCCTCCGAACCCCTGGACTGTCTGATTTCGGTTTGCCATCCTGTATTTGATGTCCTGCTATGGTGGCAGGACAGGTAGCACTTAGAGCTGTTCGTGCTGCTCCCTGCCAGAGGGGGGAGGCATTTACATGTGCCATCCTGGCAGGGCCACTGGCTGACCTGTTCAGTACCTCCCTGGACACAGAATGTGCATCACAGGACTGGAGAATGGCCTATGTGGTGCCCATCCACAAAAGTGTTCCAAAGGATGAACCAGGAAACTATAGGCCAGTGAGCTTCACATTGATCGTGGGAAAGCTCGTGGAGACCATACTAATAGAAAGGTTAGTGAGCTTCTTAGAGGAAAGTGGTCTCCAGGATGGTTAATAGCATGGGTTTATAGCAGGCAGATCCTGACAGACAAACCTTGTAGAGTACTACGACTGGGTGATGTGGGAACTGGACAAGGGCCATGCAGAGGATGTTCTGTATTTGGACTTCAGCAAGGTCTTTGATTCAGGGCCGCATGGGAGGTTGAGGGGAAACTGGAATATGTGGAGGCGGGACCAAAAAAAGCAAAATGGATCACAGACTAGCTAAAGAGAAGGTAGCAAAAGGTGGTGGTGCAGGGGGGACCTCTCATCTCCAAGAGTGGTGACGAGTGGGGTATCTTAGGGATTAGTACTGGGACCGGTGCTGTTTGGGATTTTATTGCAGATATCTCACATGGGATCTGGAGCAAGATTAGCCTGTTGATACCAAGATGGGAGTTGTGGTTGATGACACGGAGGGGTGGAAGGAGTTGCAGGAGGACCTGACTAAGCTGCAGGAGTGGGCAGAAACATTGCAGTTGGGGTTCAGTGCCATGAAGTGTAAGGTTATGCACTTTGGAATCAGGAACCAGGGGAGGGATTATCACTTTAAATGAGGTACAGTTGGGGAGCGTCACAGAGGAGAAGGATCTAGGAGTGATCATTACGGGGAGCATGAACAACTCTGCTCAGTGTGGGAAGGCAGTAGCAAAAGTCAACAAAATGCTGGGGTGTATTGCAAGAGGCATCTCCTCCAGAAGGAGGGAGGTTATCCTGCCACTGTATAGATCATTGGTCAGGCCCCACCTGGAGTACTGCGTACAGTACTGGCACACATTCCTGAAGGAGGACATCAGATTGTTGGAGGGGGTGCAGCGAAGAGCCACAAAGATGATCCATGGATTGGAGAGCAAGCCCTATGAGGACAGGCTGGGAGAGTGGAATATGTAGCCACAGGAGGAGAGGAGGGATGGGGGATATAACTGAGACATTAAGTATCTGGAGGGGATAAACAAGACCAACATGGAAGGGATTTTTCAGATGAGAAGGGAGAGGGACAAAAGAGGGCATGGACTGAGATGGGGGGATAGAGGAGGGAGATGAGGAGACATTTTTCACGGAAAGTGTAATGGGCAAGTGGAACACCTTACCTGACTAGTGTCCTGTAAGATGGTGGGCAGTTTCAAGAAGAGTTGGGACGGGGGAAGGGATACTGGGAAGGGGGGTGGGAGGGGCAGCTGCATGAAGAGGGGCTAGCTGCATACTCTAGCACACTTGATAGACCATGCAGCCTGTTTCTGCTGGCAGTTTCATGTGTTTGTATCCTAGTGGTTACTGCAGACTCTGTGGTCCCAGGCCTCCAAACCCCTGGACTATCTGTTTTCAGTTTGCCATCCTCTGAGATGTCCTGCTATGGTGGAAAGACAGGTGGTAGCACTTGGAGCTGTTCGTGCTACTGGGGAGGGGGGGGCGCATTTATTTTTAGCACTGGCAGGGAGAGCTAAATGCAATAAAAAAATTGAAAAATAAATGCAGACACAAACCATATGGCATGACATTGTAAATTCTGGAGCTCTTGTTCTTTTTTGTAACATGGCTGAAACAACTAACACAGAAAACAGAAGTCATTGGGCAAAACCAGTCACATGGTAAGCATTCAACACAGGCTTATTGAACCAGTAATGCCTTGTTGAAGGTTAAGTACCTCACCAAGCCATGTAAGGAAAAAGCACTGTTTGTGAAAGACATTGGTATTGCAACAAAGAAATCTGCTCCTGTGTCAACAAGTCTCCCAGCTACCCATAATACTCAGATGAACAAACATGTACTACTAGACACCCATATAGAGATACAACCGCAAACAGTATTGCACAGCCAAAAAGCAAGTAAACATCATAAATTTGAGCATTTCTGGAGATGTCGAGATACAAACCTGGGTCGGCGCTCAGACTCCGGCGCAGCCAAACCAGTAGTCTGATAATGAAATACAGACTTTGAGATGCATCAAATTGAGAAGACCCACATGGGAACACTGCATATCAGACAGATGAAGCACGTCACGAGCAGGTCAGAACATATGCAAATGTGAAAATAGTTCAGTGCTGAAAGCAGCATACAGTGGCCCTCCTAAGCACGCTATGAAAATAATAGCTGTGCAGATTCACCTAATTTTCATCTGTTTCATTTAAATAATACTTTGTACCACTGTATGCAAAAAAAAAAATGCTTTTGGCAACATCTGTAGGTAAATAACAATGTCTTTAAGTTTTGAAAAGTACAGAAAATGTGCTTCAAGAAAAAAAAGTGTGGAAAGCATTTTTTAAACAGTTATATATATTCTATATAATAACCTATCCAAAAATCATGTTACAAGCGCATTAAGCAACTCCGAAAGTGACATCCAATAGGGAGTTAATGTATGGTTGGGCCATTGTAGGCACTCGGCCTTCGGCCTTGAGCCACAACAGTCCCAACCATGCACTAATTTCCCATTTGATGCCACCTTCGTCGTGGCTTAATGCTTACATGTGTGCCAATGCCCAACATTGCATCCTCTTAAACCCACACTATTTATTTGAATTTTGGTAACCAGGTAGGTGCACTGAGATTACGCAGTCCATTTTGCAGGGGTGACATGGGGGAAAAGGAACATAGCATACTTAGACTTACATGGTTACAAATTCATGGTTGACAGGAAATGACTAATACATGTAAATAGGCAGAACACAGTTAAGCTAGTTCACAATAACGTTCTGACAAAATCTTAGGCTAGGAAGTGCAAAACAGCAGTACTGCAGGTACAAGTTGAAATTCACGGTAAAATAAATTGTGGTCAACAGCATGTAGCACCTCAGTGCCGTGGCTTGCTATGGTTCATGGAATGAAGGAAGAGATGGTTGAGATTAAGGTTGTGGAGAGGAACAGGGTTAGAGCGGAGGACTATGAGTCAGGAGAAGCAGGTATAGGACCCTAGAGCAGGAAGATGATTATGGAGTGCTAATCTGAATTGAGGGAAGGTAGGGCAGGAGAGAAGGGACGGGGGAGGGAGTTCCAGAGTGAGGGGGCAGTATAGGCTAAGGATCTTCTACCAGTAGATAGCCGAGTCTTTGGTAAGACCAGAAGAGGAAGTGAGTTGGAGCATAGGGAACGCGAGGGCTGCCTCCTTGCAGTGATGTCTGACAGACTAAGTGGAGTATGGAGATGAGTAAGCTTGAAAATAAGACCTAGTGAGATGTGCTGGAGTTTATGTTCAGGCTGCAACCAGCCCAGCAATGCCAGTATCGTGCAATGGTGTTGGCACGGCGCAGCTCCAAGGGCAAAACATCCAATCCTATGGTAAAGTTGTTTCAACTGGTTTGTGAGCGAGGCTTTGACTGATCAGAATAAAGGCACTCCATAGAAAAGCAGGGGTAACAGTGAGGCGGAGGCAGTTTTGAGGCGGGATACATTTGATAGCAAGGGATAGAGACGGTATAGCAGACCGATCTTTTGGTGTATGGTCTTAGTGATTTTAAGGATATGGGCCTTGAAAGAGGCCAGGATCAAGCAGGATGCCCAGGTATTTAAAGGAACTAACTGTTTTGAGGGGATCCCCGTTCAAAGAACTGGTGGAGAGGAGCTGATTGTGAGCTGCTTTATTGGAGGGAGGAAGAAAGTGCATTGCTTTGGTTTCCTTTATATTAAGGAGTATATTATGTTCAAGGAACCAGATTCTAGTTGGCTGAAATCTGACTCCAGCTGCTGACCAAGCTACTGGGTATCTGCTGAGGCATGGTATAGGATGGTGGTGTCACCATACAGCTGGACAGACACCCTACCGCAGAACTTTAGCAGCTCGTTGATGAACAGCGAGAAGAGTCGTGGTCCAAGTATGGACCCTAGTGTAACACCATGGATAATAGGTCTGAAAGAGGATTGACTGTTGCTTCATTTGACACATTGGGAGCGACCTGACAAGAAATCACAGAGCCAGGATGTGGAAGGCTTATCAAGACTTAGGGTTTCCAACTGTTTTAGCAGCAGCGTGTGGTTCACCAGGTCGAAATCCTTTGTAAGGTCTATGAGAATAGCACCCGTAGCCAGAACCTGATCAAAGGCATGGTAAATGTCACTGGTGACTTTGAGTACTGAGCGGGTGCTGTCGTTTTTGTGGAAGCCATGTTGGCAGAGTGTCGGGAGTTGGTCAAGTTCCAGGTAGTCTTTTAGTTGGTTGTGTAGGACGTGTTCTTGAGCTTTGGCTAGGTGGCAGAGAATTTGAGATTGAACGGTAATTTTCGATGGGTGTTGCTGATTCTCCCCCCCCCTTTGTGGATAGGGATTACAAGTGCAATTTTCCACTTTGTATTTATGGTACCTTAGAGGAATGATCTGTTGATCAAGTTTCGAACTGCGGCAGCTAGTGCCAGTGCTCCCCATTTGAGGAACCTAGGCTCAAGTGAGGCATGGCCAGGGGAGCCATGCTTCTTAAGGTTTAGGAGTAGCCTGAGGAACTCTTTACGGGTGGCTAGTTTGACATGGAACTGAGGTGTTGCAGGCAGAGAGGAATGAGTGACTGATGCAGGTTGGTTCACTTGCATGGGGGTGGGAAGTGCTATACATAGTGGCTAAGGTCTGTAAAGAAATTGTTAAAGCCGTCCGCTATTGTTGCTGGATCGGATAGGACTTGGTCCTTTATAGAAAGAGAACCTGGGCAGGAGGAGGTCTTACCTTTGAGGAGGGAATTAATTTGTGCTCAGAATTCTTTGGGGTTGCTGAGATTTTCTGTTTGGGTAGATCGGTAGTAGGTCCTCTTAGCGTTTAATTATTTTGGACTTGCATGGAGTTCTGAGTTGTCTATATGCCTGCCAATCAGAGGGAGACCAGACCTCTTGTAGTTTTTCCAGGCAGCATCACGTTTCGACATGTGGTTCCTTATTTCTTTCGTCAGCCACGGGGCTTCTGCAACCTTGGACCTACATCGGGTAAGTGGTGCATGGTGATTAATTACGGAGGTGATGGAGTCGATTAGATAATCCAAGGCAAGGTCAGTAGTTGGCAGGGTACGTATAGGGCCCCAGTTAACAGCATAGAGCATGTTGACGAAGGACGCAGAATTAAAGAAGGACATGTTACGGGAGGTTATAATCTTAGGGGGATTAGGGGAGTTATTCCTCCAGACGCAGTAGACTGGAGAGTGGTCGCTGATGCCATCGGGTAGTACACCAGAGGCAGATTCTGTGACCACCGTTTGAAATAATCCAGTCTAACAGGGAGTGCTTCCTGGTTCTGTTGTTCCATTGTGTGGGTTCTGAGATGTTCTGGGTTAGGTTGGCATCAGCCAGGGTGGCCCATGCCATGCCTGTGTTGCCATTAAGCTCTGAGGTCCTTTACCAAGATGCCGTACCCACCCCCTGTGTCCCCAGGATGCCCAATCCCTCATTTTTTAGGGCTCTAGGACACCTATAGTTTGGGGTGCTACATGAGGATTCCTCCATTGTTACTGCAGACTCTGTCACAGGCCTGTCAACCCCTGGACCTTCTGATTTTGGTGTGCTGCCCTCTATGGGTTGCTCAAAGGGGCTTCTTTTCCACCCCTGCAGGTGGTGCTCACCTAGGAGGCCTCCATCCTTGGCCTTCATTTAGGGCTTATGGTTATTATTTAAGTGAAGGAGAATAATTTTCAGAAATTTTTTTTTTTTTTATGCAATTTAGTTAAATATATTACTTACAGTGTTGTAGCAGTTGGACTCTGAAAAACAAGTTTTGGGCCCTTACAAATCTGAGGGAGAGTTCTGTTCTGTCATTAAGAGATTTTGTTTTTGACGTAGAGCTTTTTCTCCAACAGTTAACAATGACAGGCCACTTAACCTTTTCTCTGCCTCTCCTGCCCAGCATCCCCCTCTCCCAGACTCACCTTGTCCCCCGCGACCCGGGTTTGGGAACAGACTTGGGTCGTTTCGGGGTCGGCTGGGGCGAGGATTGAGCATCCACCAACTGCTCTCCTTCCTTGGGAGTGGGGGACTCGGCATTGTGCTGTAGACTGATACCCAGTGGAGGCTGGGGTCAGCACAGGCGCGATGCTAGAAACAGGGTTGACCCACGCCACAGGGCATAAGACTGCCTCTGTGGATGTGGAGACACTCACCCTGCCCATTGCACATGCGTGGGTCTGGAGAGAAAACCGAAAAAGGAACTGAGCTGGCTGCGTCTGTGCCTCCCCCTCCCACCCCCGGCAATCTAGATGTTTGCTTCCAGGGGAAGGGGGAGGCTGGCGCTCCTCGTCACCAGCTCTATCTCGGGGGAGGGGCGGGCAACCCATGGGGATGGCCGGGTGGGGTGGGTGCGGAAAGCCTCGCTGGAGAGAAGAGTCCCTTTAGAGGGAGGGTCCGGAGCTGCCTGCCAGCGCCATAGGAAGCATAAAATATGTATGAAGAAAAAAAAATGTGCTGTGCTAAATAAGTGGTTCTGAGGAGAGGCTAGTGGCCATCAGCGTGTTTTTATCCAGGAGCAAAGGTGGCAGAGAGGGGGCATAATCTTAGTCTTTCACGTACTCCAGGGTGTCAAGATCGAGCATAAAAAAGATGTTTGGTCTGGTGTTCTCCAGCAGGATGCAGGGCTATGCACTGAAGCTCCATGGACACTGTAGATAACAGTATAGATCTTCAGGATTAGTTTGGACAAATTTTTGCTTACCTGGGGAATCCATGGGTACCCTGCATAGTTGAGGGGGCGAGGGATCCCTATTATCTATTACATGTTTGCATGGAGTACTTTTTTTTTTTTTTTTAAATCCCTGTTATGAAGAAGGGGGGTCCCTTCTGACCATCAAATCCATTGTTCTGTTGATTTACAAAAGTACAAGGATAATCATAGTATATGAGACCAGACTGTGGCTTCTCCCATGTAGCAGCCCCTAACTCCTCAAGAGATGTGTGTCAGTTGGTCTGTGGACATCTCCATAGTCTGGCCCTACCAACAGTTTTCAACCCACTCTTGAGTTGCAGGATTTTTGTATAGGATGTGGAAACCTGATCTTTAAAATATTCTGTTGGAGCACAGATTCATTAACTCAGCTGTTCTCTCTTTCTGTCTTGCAGGTTATGAAGTTCCTAGAGAAGCGACAGAAGAATTGCCGGTAAGTTTATAGCTCCGTGTTTACTTTTGCGTGTTTTGTGGTGCCTACTCTCTATGAACCTTCCTTTGTGTGTGATGGGAGGAGGTAGAAATATGACCTCCCTTTGAAAATACTGGGACCAGGAGGTCCCAGTCTACAAAAGTGGCAGGTATTAAAACACGTGAAACTTACCTGCTTGATCCTGCCATCCCTCGCCCTGTCTAACCAGGACCTCCTTGTGAATGAGCCTGCTCAATGGAGCTTTTCCTTCTATAAACTTGAATTGAATTATTATGGGTGCGTACTGTATCTGACAAGCCCCTTTGGCTGACGTGCAGACATAATCAAAATTGGCTGTGGGAGACTTCTTGTCTTAGAAGGGGTGTCTCCTCTCTCTTGCTCCCTTTTTATTTATTAATTTTTTTTTGCTTTGCACTTTACATCGTCTCACAGTCATAGCAATTTATTTTATACTGGAAACGCATGTGAGCAAAATGCCTGTTTTCACAAACGTCCAGTTTAACAAGGATGATTGTACATAGAAGGGAGTATAGAGTACAAAATAGAAAAAGAGAGGATAATACATAATACTAATACGGGTAAACTAATATAACAGGCAAATGCAACATACATACCGTAGGACTGGGGTACAAGGGGTAGTGAGGGTGCAAAACATAACACTTGTTGCAGTAGAAGCAGCACATTACAGTGGAAGCATATACATATTGCAGTACATCACACACTTGAAACTAAGGAGGCATCAAATTACAGTAGGTTATGAAACAGCGTATGCAGAGTATGTTTGGCACACGCAGCTGACCAATCCCATTGTCTGCTGAAGGTAATTGTGACAGTCAGGGAAGACTGAAACAGCTAGCAGAGATAGGGGAGTACTAGGGTGGGAGGGTTGAGGGAAAAGACTTGTGGGGTGGGCTGAGCCCTTTTAGGGAGATAGGCTTGAGAAAGAAAGAAATGGTTGGAGTAAAGAAGAGAAACTGTAGAGGATGTGTTGGGTGAGGTGAGGAAGGTTATATTTTAGGTGAATAAGGACGCCTTAAATTTGAGGTCAAGGGGGAGGCTGTCCTGGGCAAACATAAGTGTAGATTTTGAGGCTGTGGTCCTTGAGGGTGCAGTAGAAAGTACTAACAGTATTACATTCAAGAAAAACAGGGAAGATTGTTAAAATGCTTGATGCCCTCGTAGGTGATAAAAGTTTGTGCATGGACTGTCCAGTAGAAGGAGATATTGAAAACACATTTGGTGCAACTGGCCCATCGTGATATCACATTTACAGTTATGCTCCACTTCCATAATACCTTATCTCCCTACCACTTGATTTCTGCACCTGGTTCTGGCACTTGAGATGGACAAACATTTGCTAGACATGTGTGAATTCAAAATATTTCACTTAGCGTCATGATTACCTTCTGATAGGATGGAAAATCTTCCTACAGCAGATTTAGTCAGTGGGGTTTATGGGATATGTCCATAATCAGATGGGGACAGGTGTGGCAGGATCAGACAGATAAAAAGCAAGTTTTCTGAGCATTTCATTAAACAAAAATACCTGGTGCATTTGTGGATCTGAACCCTCCTGATCTGTGTGCTTTCACTAAGGGTGCCGATTCCTTTCATTGGGGGTACAATTTTATTTCCCATCCAATTATATTTCACTGGGGGTGTGAGGGCTGCTTCTTTGCAGTATGTCATAACTAAGACAGACATAAGCACTAGGAAGTTAAATGACAATTGCACAAGGCCGCACAGTCTGTGGCTCTGGAAGTTGAACATGGACTCCCCTGGTTTCACAGATTTCGAATTCTATGTATGTCCACCTACCAGAGCATCTCTCAGATGTACCACTCTTGATGCCATGGTTCCACCGCCCACCTGAACTGCTCCTCTGCGTACTACATCGGCTCCAGGACCCTGGGCTCTCCTAGCCCCCCTGACGGAGAAGCACCAGGGTCCCCCAGGGGAGAATTGGAAGGAGTGGCTGACATTGGGCGTGTGGCCAGGATCACTGGTGGTTGCCGACACTTCCCTGGAGATGGGATTTTCCTTATTGCCATCTACCAGAGTGCGACGTGCAATGACAGCGCCAGCTGCCGGCAGACGTCTGCCGCACTCCTCCCCTAATCTTACGCATGGGTGCACCTGTAGTTCCCCCCGATCTCCATCAAGGGGTGCTTGGGCAACAAGCAGCCCCTGCAACCCGTCCCAAGGATAGGAGAGCAGTTCTCTGGATGCTTGATCCTATCCTTCCCCTGCTAATCCCAGACAACCCGAGTCTGCTGCTGAACCAGGGTCGCTGGCGTGGTGCAAGGTATGGCATCCCTCAGCACCACCGGCCCCTTGTTTCACAGATTGTTGCTCTTGCCTCTGCTCTTCACTATGCTCCCTTCCCTTTACTGACTTATCAAGTGGCTGCTGATTCAACTAAAGTGACTTGTTTGAGGTCACACAGTGGTTAAGGAGGGATTTAAACCTGTGATCTCCTGTTATTTTGGTCTGTACTCTAACCACTTGCCTTTCTGTTACTATATTAGTAAGCTGCTGCTGCTGATTCCAGGGCACCACAGTGGTTATGATAGGGTTTGAACCTCTGATCTGGTGCCCAGGTTTGTGCTGTAACCATTTTAACTGAGTTGATGAGCAGCTGCCAATTCAGATTTTGTTTTCTCCTGGTTGTAGGTATGTACTGATTGACACGCCGGGACAGATTGAGGTTTTTACTTGGTCAGCATCTGGAACCATCATCACTGAGGCCCTGGTAGGTGCTCATTATAGCCAGCCAGTCTGAAGGGGGATGCAACTATGTAATAGAGTACCTGGGAAATTTGCTGCAGTGAGATGCAAGTACCGTACCTGTACTGTATCACTGAACCATCTTCCCTCCACGTTTGCTACTGATCAGGAAGCATCGTTGCTAGTCATGAACTTTACCTGCTTTATGCACTGAGCTAAATAGTTTGACCTGGCATCCATTCACTGCTGGAACTGACTTGGTGTCCATTCAGTGCTGGAACTGACCCAGTGTCAGTTCCCTACTGGAACTGACTTGGCATCTATTCATAGTTCACTGCTGGACCTGACCTGGCACCCATTCAAATCTGGAACTCAGCTGGTGACTGTTCAGATCTGGTACTGACCTGTCTGTTTAAAGGTGCAAGTTGACCAGTGTAAGTTCATTGCTGGAACTGGCCCAGCATGAATTCATTGCTAGAACTAAGCTAAATTCATATCAATGTATCTTACTTCAGTGGGGCTCTTGCAGTAGGTAATCTCCTTGAGGACTGCGCCCCATGGCGTCAGGACCACATGGAAACTTTTAGCCAGCAGCGTGTCTGACGGGGGACGGCCCCACCTGACGTGACGTCCACGTGACACTGTATAGTGGGCGGTCCCCACACCCGCCTTTTAATTTTTTTCCAACCATCTACCTGATCACGTCAGACCTTGTGGAGATCACACAGTGCAGTTAGACTGCTTTCACGGATGAGTATCCGTTTTTCTTTCTTGGAACATTGTTTTTTCTTAGTTTTTGTGTATGTCGCCGCCGTGTTCCATCAAGTCATGTAAAAATAAGTGCGCGTCGTGCGGTGCACAGCTCTCACCAAAAGACTCTCATACTCTGCTTCTTCTGCTTAGGCCCGGACCACCAGGTCGAAGATTGTGAGGCCTGTTCCCGCTTCAGCCAGGCCACATGGAAGCACTGCCAGCAGGCCCTCGAGGCCTATTTACTTAAGAAAAAGATGGCCACATTGGAAAAGGAGCTCCAAAAGCTCTGCAGTGTTTCCTCCTCGCCAACTGAGTTGTCCAGGCACAAGAAAGAAAAAGAGAGACCTCGGAACCAGGATAGGTCGCTTTCTCACCCACAGCCACCTTCTGGCCCCATGGGTGAGCAGCAGTCTTCTTCCTCAGGGAAGTCTACCACAGTAGTAAAGCCTGCTCCGCCCCGGGACGGTCCTATGACCTCCCGCTGTCTCTGGTCACGGTGACTGTGGGCATCTCAGCATCGTCTGAGACCTCCATGCTCTTAGGCCCCTTTCCACCAACGTGTCTAAGCTGCCTGGTGGGGCTAATAAGCCACTCGTCAGGCTCCCCGAAGAGCACCCAGCCCAGGCTGTGTCGTCAGGCTCTGGGAACTCTGGAGCCCGCCTGGCTTCAGTCGATAAGTTGGACGTTGTCTCCTCCGATGTCCGCCCGACTAGTCCGGTTGATAACTCGAGTGTCGGTTTACCTGTTGTCCGCCCACCTGATCTTGTGTCGGGGGCCAGCGATGGCCCTGATGCCTCCTTTTTGCCAGACCTGCCACAGCTCCCTCCTGGTTGGGTCTCCCTTCACCCCCAGTTCTCTGGGTGGAAACTTCCACTACCTTCCCCGGACAAGGGAAGAGCCGGCATTGGGGGGGGGGGGGCATCCATCGGGCGGCCTTTCTCCTGCATCACCTCAGGATCTTACGTCGGGCAGTTCCTCTTGGACCTCAGGGTCCTCCTCAGTCAGATCTCCCGGCGGGGCCCTGACTCAGTTTCTGTGTTTGCCACCCTCAGGGCCAACATTCGACCTGGTTCTTGCGGGTCCCTCGGGATTGAGTGCAGGAGTCCCTCCCGGTCCTCCTTTAGGCCCTCCGGTTCTGCCGTCCGGACCTCTGTTGGGGTACCAGACGCCTTCTCTTCTGACATACCCGGGCTACCCGCTGTCAGGCTTTCATACACCGGGTTATGGAGCCCCTTATCCTCCTCCGGGATACCCAATGCCATCTTATCCATCGTTGGGTTACCCGACGTGCAGGTTCCCTTTGGGGTACCTGCTGGCTTATCAGCCTCCCCCATCCCCTCCGCCTCTTGAGCCTGAGGTGGACTTCTGGGCCATCTTGCAGTCGTGGTGATGTGAGACTAAAGCCCAGCTTGTTTCGAGTTGGATAACCGCCATCCCCTCTGGAGATGCACCGAGGCCCGGCAGATCCACCTCCTAGGCCTTCTCCTACACCGGCCCCATGCCAGCTGTTGTCCCCTCAGAAGGTACCTTCATCAGGGTGGATGCAAGGTGGAGCCCCCCTGACGTCGGGAAAGCCCTCCTGACCTGACACCCGGTCCTCTGTTTCGGATCCAGACTCTTGAGTCGGTTGGCTGCTCTTCTTACGTTTCGGGGTTCGAGGTTCCTTCTTCCCCGGAAGAACCGCAGCATAAGCCGTCTCCTTGATCCCGGCAGTAGCCACGAAGGCTGGCCACATGTATTGGATGCCTGAGGGGAGGGATCATCGCAGTGTTCACTCAAGGCAGACTTGGTGGTCATTGCTGCGGCCCATGACAGGTCATCCAAGTTGAAGCATATGAGCACCTCCCCTCCTGACAAGGAGTCGAGGCAGCTCTACCAGTTCGGGAGGAAGGTTTACTCTTTCTCCACACTGGCCATTTACGCTTAGAATTATGTAGCCCATATGCTGGCCTACCAGAAATGTCTTTTTAGCCAGCTGGAGCTGGCGATCAAAGTGCTTTCAGACTCCTGAGTCCAAGTTCATCCTGGCGGATTCTGTCTGGTCTGCCCATGTTGCTTGTAGGCATTCCTTATGGTCTGCTTACGACACTGTGGACATCTTAGCTGGTGGAGTCACCATGACAGTCAGCCTTAAGAGATTTTCCTGGCTTAGGATCTCCGGCCTGGCTCCAGATGTCAAGGTGGCTATCCAGGATGCTTCCTTTAGGGGTTCAATCCTTTTTGGTGGTGATGCTCAAGACATCATCACTAGCCTGCAGGACAAGGGCATGATACCTAGGTCAGTACATACTATGTAATATCCTAATTTTCAGGCCAGAAAGCCCTTTCAGTGCCAAACTAACCAGCAGCCAAGGCAGCAGCAGACAGCCAGGCATCAACCTAAACGGGCCCAGTCAGCGTCAGCCACCCCCCAGCAAAGCCCTGAGAGCTTCTGGCGCAGCTGTCCCCAAACCCCCCCCCCCTCGCCTAACTGGCAGTTCACCCTCCCTCCTCCCAGTCTTTCAGAGGAGTCGGTAGTTGGAAGGTTCGCCAGTCATCTGCTAGGGTGGTGAGCCATAGCTACCAACTTGTGGGTCCTTCAGTTAGTCGGACAGGGCCACACTCTGGAGTTTCGAGATAAACCTCCAGACAGGCCCCCAGTAGTGTCCCACTATCCAAAGGTACATAGTCCTCTCTTAAAAGAGAGGATTCAGGCTCTCTTGCAGAAGACTGCAATAGAGCTGGTCCTGTATGACCAGGTAGGGAAGGGGTATTTCTCCCACTTCTTACCGATTCCCAAGAAAATGGGAGACCTGTGTCCCATTTTAGACACAAGTGCCCTGAACCTGTACATAGAGTACAAGTGTTTCCGGATACTTACTCTCCCAGACCTGCTGCCCCATCTGCGCAGGGGACAGTGACTCTGCGCTCAGGATATGCAGGATGCCTACCTGCATATCTCCATTTTTTTTTTTTTTTTTGCCCATCACCGCTACTCCTGGTTCGCCTTTCAGGGGGAGCATTACCAGTTCAGAGCCCTCCCCTTTGATGTGTCATTGGCTCCTCTGGTATTTACCAAACGTTTGGTGGTAGTGGCAGTGGCTCTGAAATGTCGGGGGTCACTGCGTGTTCCTCAGTGTTGGGTAAGTTACTTTTTCTATTACTTTTGGAAACTTGTTCCAAAAGCTCTGTGCAGTCGCTAGCAAGGATGGAGAAGTACTGAAAAAAGTAATACACTTTACAGTTATAATTACTTATGTCTTTTTATACAAAATAAATATGTAACTGTAACTGATTACATTTATTTGAAAGTAACTAACCTATTACTTTCAAAAAATGTAATTTGTAATAGTTATTTATTTTTTGTATTGTTTTTGTATAAAAAGAAATAAATAACTATAATTGTAAAGTGTATTACTTTTTCTAGTACTTATCCATCCATGCTAGTGACTGCACAGAGCTTCCTGGAGCAAGTTTCCAAACATAATAGAAAGTAATACAAAAAGTAACTTACCCAACTCTGGTGTTCCCCTACCTAGACGACTGGCTACTGTCAGCGGAACAGCTGAAACTCTTCTTCTCCGCTACCCTGGACCTCTTTGCACAAGTGGGGATTACAGTAAATCAGAGTCCCAACTTGTTCCTTCCCAATGGCCTCAGTTTATTGGAGTGGTGTTACAGTCCAGATTATGGCTTTCCTCCCTCTGGACAGGGCGGAAACATTACAGGGACAGGCTCATACGGTAGCCTCCAGCAGGCAGGTTCCAACCTCACCAAGGGGGTTCCTTTCCAGTCCCCTCCTACCTCTCTTATCCTGACCACAGATGCGTCAGGGATGGGTTGGCGCTCATCTGGGAAGCCACAGCACGCAGGGTCTCTGGACTGCAGCAGAGTCTCATCTGTACACATCAGCATTTTGGAGATGACAGCGGTACTATATGCACTTGTAGTTTTTAAGCACCTGCTTTGCCAGGGCACCCTGTTAGTCCAGTCGGACAATATGTGTGCCGAGTGGTATCTCAACAAGCAAGGAGACACTCGCTCCTATCACGTTTGCAGGGAGGCAGTGCTGGTGTGGAACTGGGCAGATCTGCATCAAATTCGCCTCACCGCGGTTCATGTTCCAGGTGTGCAAAATGTCCTAGTAGACCGTCTTAGCCAGACTAGAGTCAGAGCTCATGAGTGGGAGCTCAAGCAGAATGTGGTTGAACACATTTTCGACCTATGGGGTTGTCCAGACCTAGAACTGTCCACCTCCCCACACAATGCAAAACTTCCCAAGTTTTGCTTGCTCGCTCCTGGGCGTGATGTTTTCTGGCGAGATGCGCTATCTTTTCGCTGGACAGGGGGGGTTTCTGTACGCCTTCCCACCCTTTCCAGTTCTGTAGAGGGTTCTGCTCAAAACTTCAGGTGGAAGGAGCACACGTGGTCCTGATAACCCCATTTTACATAGAAACATAGAATATGACGGCAGATAAGGACCGCTTGGCCCACCCAGTCTGCCCATTTCCCTGCCTACTGGATAAGCTACAGATCCTAGTTAACCAGCAGCCTACTTCTTTCTACCCCCAACCCCTAGAATTGCCTTATGACTGTCCCATGCATGCTTGAATTCCACCACTGTTTTTGACTCCACGACCTCCTCCAGAAGGCCGTTCCATGCATCCACAACCCTCTCTGTGAAAAAATACTTCCTTAAATTACCTCTGAGCCACCCCCATCTTCAAATTGTGCCCCCTTGTTCTTGCACACCTCTTTTTTTGAAAGATGCTACCCTCTTGGACTTTGTTGATTCCCTTGAGGTACTTGAAAGTTTCTATCATGTCCCCCCTCTCCCTCCTTTCCTCGAGGCTATACATATTAAGCTTCTTAAGTCTCTCTCTTCATATGTCTTCCGGTGCAGACCCTGCACCATTTTAGTTGCCCTCCTCTGGACAGCTTCCATCCTGTCTATGTCTTTGCGAAGACTGGGTCTCCAGAACTGCACACAGTACTCCAGATGGGGTCTGACCAGCTGTCTGTACAGAGGGATAGTAACTTCCTCTAATCTTGCCAAGTCCCTTTTCATCCTTTCCACCCCATCTTGTGCATCAACTCTGTTGCAGATCTTTGTGTCATCTGCAAAGAGACATACTTTTCCTTCCAGTCCCTCTGCAGTGTCGCTTATAAAGACATTGAAGAGGACCGGTCCTAATACTGAACCCTGTGGTACCCCACTAGTAACCCCCCTTTCTTCAGAGTGGACTCCATTTACTATTACTCTCTGTGTCCTATTCTCCAGCCAATTTTTTACCCAGACTGTCATCTTGGGACCCACTCCCAGGCTAGCTAACTTGTATATTAATCTTTTGTGTGGGACTGTGTCAAATGCCTTGCTAAAGTCTAGGTAGGCCATGTCCACAGCCCCTCCCTGATCTACTACTTTGGTCACCCAGTCAAAGAAATCTATCAGATTTGTCTGGCATGACCATCCCACTGTGAATCCATGCTGCCTTGGGTCCTGTGCCCCTCTGGCCTCTAGATATTCAACAGTTCTTTCCTTCAGAAGTGATTCCATCATTTTACCTACCACTGAGGTTAAACTAACAGGTCCGTAGTTTCCTGCTTCTGCCTTGCTCCCACTTTTGTGAAGGGGATTCACATCTGCCCTCCTCCAGTCATCAGGTACCACCCCATCCTCCCATGATTTGTTAAAAAGGGTAGTCAGTGGTGTCACTAATTCCACCCTTAGTTCTTTTAGAATTCTGGGATGAATCCCGTCAGGCACCATTGCTTTGTCCACCTTCAGTTTTAAGAGTTCTTTCAGAACCCTTTCTTCTGTAAATGGGCTGGTATCAACTTCTGTATCCAGAGTGTTTCTACTGTTTGTTTTAGGTACCTCCCCTCTTCCTTTGTAAATACTGAGCAAAATATTTGTTTAGTATCTCTGCCTTTCACAGTCACCCTCTGCCCCCCATTAAGCCTCACTATCCCTCCCTTGGTATTCTTGGTTCCCAGATGTACCTATAAAAGGTTTTATCCCCCTTCTTAACTGAGTTGGCTATCTTTTCCTCAGTTTGGGCCTTTGCTGTTCTGACTGCCTTCCCAGCTTCCTTTTGCTTTAACTGATGCAATTCTCTGTCCTGCTCCTTCTGTGATTCCTTATACTTCCTGAAAGCTTTCTTTTTCTCTTGAACCTTCACTGCCACTTCCTTTGAGAACCATAGTGGTTTCTTACATCGTTTTGTTTTGTTTATTTGCTTCACACAAAGGCTTGTTACCTCTGTGATGGCAGTTTTTAATATTCCCCATTGTTCTTCCACCCCTCCTTCCTGCCCATTTGCTAGTGCATTCCTTAGGCACTCACCCATTTTGGCAAAGTCAGCCCTCCTAAAGTCCAGTACCTTTGCCTTTGTGGCTTGACTCTATTGCTGTGTTTATTGTGAACCATACTGTTCGAGTGGTCGCTAGTTCCCAGATGGCTACCACTTCTACATCTGTGATCCTCTCTTCATCTCCATTTGAGAACCAGGTCTAAGATTGCTCCTCTCGAGTGGGCTCCAATACTAGTTGTCTAAGGCATGCCCCTGTAGGGCAACTAGAATAACCCCACTCTTCGAAGTGGCTGCTGCAACTGCACTCCAGTTAACATCTGGCATATTCAGATCGCCCATCAGCAATATCTCCCCTTTTTCTGCCTTACTAAGTATACTTTTTATCATTTCCTTGTCCATTTCCTCCCCCTGAGAAGGGGGTCTGTATACAACCCCTGTGCGGATTGTGGTGCCATTGCCGGTCTCTAAATTTACCCACAGTGCTTCTTCTCCTCCCTGTTTTCCCTTTTGTTCTGCTGCTTTGATTCCTTCCCTTATGTAAAGAGCTACTCCTCCTCCTCCTCTATTACCCTCTCTGTCCCTCCTGCAGATTGTGTATCCTGGTATGTTTACGTCCCACTCATGATTTTGTGTGAACCATGTTTCTGTGACTGCCACGATATCCAGATGTTCCTCCTCCATCAAGGCCACTAATTCAGGAAGCTTGTTACTCGGACTACGGGCATTTGGCCTTGCCAAGTCTGGTTTCCACTCCTTCAGCAGCTGGCAGTGGAAGCTCCAGTTCCCCTGCTCTTCTGTCACAATCTCCTTACTCGGGAGAGAGGCGCACTGGTCCATCCCGGGCTGAAGTCCCTTCACCTTCCTGCATGGCATCTCAAGATATTGCTGCTGCTTGTTTTGGAGTTTCCTCCAGAATGGTGCTGATTTTGGTAGAGGCCAGAAAGCTTTATACAAGAGCTTCATATGCCTTGAAGTGGATGTGCTTCTTCATATGGGCCACTTCCAAGGGTTGGGACCCTATCTTTTGGCCGGTACCACACATTTTGGAGTATCTCCTGCACCTGACTGATTTGGGCCTGTGCTACTCTTCTCTAAAGGGCCACCTGTCGGCTGTTTCTGTTTACCACACCCTGGTGGAAAGCAAAACTGTGGCTCAGTTGAAGGTTTCTAAAACCTTTCTGAAAGGAATCCTCCACTTGAAATCCCCGATGCCAGTCCCACTCTGCCGTGGGATCTTGATTTTATTTTAGAGAAGCTGACTCTGCCTCCCTTCGAACCTGCTGGTTCTTGTGATATGCACCATCTGTCTTGGAAAGTGCTGTTTTTGGTTGCTGTCTCTTCTGCTCTGAGGATTTCCAAGCTTCAGGCCCTGAAGTGTAAGGAGCCTTATTTGATTTTTAATAAGGACAGGGTTGCTTTGTGTACAATCCCTCAGTTTCTACCAAAGGTGGTATCTAAATTTTTCAGCTGCCAGTTTATTACTCCAAGCATTCTAATCAGAGGGAGGCACTTCTGCATACCTTAGATGTTCATATAATTTTGCATTATTACACTAATAGAACCAGATCTGTCTGAAAGTTGGACCAGCTGTTGTTTCTTTCATGCCAGAGAGAGAAGGTGCAGCAGTTTCCAAACAGTGTTTTAAGTGGTTGGCAAACTATTATTTTCTGTTACCAGAAATATGGGAAATCTTTCCCAGGGGAGGTTGAGGGTCATTCCACTAGAAGCATGGCTGCCTCTACTGCTTGTTTCAGGAATGTGTCAGCCGCTAACATTTGTGTGGCTTCTACTTGGAGATCTTACTTCGAGAGGGCCCTTGCAGTAGGTAATTACATACAGGACTGAAGCTGGCAGGCGTCAGGACCCCACGGAAAAATTTCTAGCTAGCGGTCCCCCATGCCTGCCTTCCTGTTCTTTCCTGCCATTAGCTTGTGAAAGTGCCTCGAGGTTAAGTTCTACTGCTTCGTCTGTCTGTCATCTGTTATTTCTACCAAATTTTTCACATCTCTTGTAATAGTTCTTTCAGATTACTGTGTATGTCATCCCCTATTCCCTCTGATTCTCATAAAAACAAGTGCGCCTCGTGTGGCGCCTAACTCCCGCATAAGGACGGTCATTCCCAGTGCCTCTTCTGTCTAGGCCTGTATCACCCTGTGGAGAAGTGCCAGCACTGCCAACAATTCAACGCCGCCACCCGCAAACTGAGGCAGCAGTCCCTGGAGGCCCACATTTTTGAAAAAGATGATATACTCCATGGAAAAGGAGCTGAAGAAGCTCAGGCAGACCTCAGCTTTGCAGTGTCAGTGGCTCAGTAGGTAGCACACTCGCCTCTGAGGCCGGGAGATCAGAGGCCTGTGAGTTCAGTTCCCACATCTGGCACTTGGGCTAATATCCCAGTACTGACACTATAGTGCAACATGAGAGGGGTGCTGCACTTCTGAGGTGCCGTCTTTTGGATGAGACGTTAAACCAAGGTCCCATCTGCCTGGATTGGTGGTAGTTCAGGTGGATGTTAAAGATCCCATGGTACTTATCGAAAAGAGTAGGGGAAATTTCCCCGGTGTCCTGGCCAAATGTCCCTCATTCACTAAAAACACCACCAACAGCTTAATCTGGTTCAAGGCCAGTTGGCATTCATCTGTATCCCTCTCCCCCGGATCGTGCCTGAAAATAGGCAGGAATTGTCTAGTGCACTTACCCGGTCAACAAAAAACAAAATAATTAAAACTTCCCCTGAGGGTTACCATAAAAAGGAGAAGGACCGGGACTCCACTTCCATGGCCACTGCGACTCCGGCTGGAGTTGCCGTGCTCCAGGTAACATCCCGGGGTCCGACCGCGGCCGTCTTGGAGGTTTCTAAGGCAGCATCCCCTCGCCGGGCCTCGCTCTCGGGGCCTCCGGGACAAAGAGGCTACCACTTCCGGGAGAGCCGCCACTGTGCAGCCCTCTGAGTCGAGCGGGTCCGGTAAGGTGGGCGCCTGTGCTACGATGTCCGCCTGTACAGGGCTGGTAAGATGCCTGCCCCTTAGAGGGGCACCACGACAAGAGGCATACCAAGGCCGCTCTACCACATTTTGAGCGTCTGATCCGGCAGTGGGACGCTAGCTCCTCCGACGTCTGCCCAGATCCTGACTGTAAAGGCAACATCAGACACCACGCACCTTGCACAGCGTTAGAGCTGACGCGGACCCCATCGACCGGTCCACCGTCCCTAGTCACAGTGCAACCGAGGTTCCAGCATCTCCCCCGTTGTACCCCGGGGATTTCAGTCCTCCTTCCCCAGGTGACACAGAGGACACCGGTACGCTCCTGTCGGGTCTCCCTCCCTTAGGGCCGGACCCTCGGATGCTGGCTCCGATGCCAGTCTACTCAACGCCGGGTGACATCCCATTACTGGATGCCGTCCCAACACCCATGGGGCCATCTGTTCCTGGCGCGCCCGCTGGGTCTCTTCCAGGGCCTTCTGCTCCGGCAGAGCCCCTGGTTAACGGGTGTCCGACTCCATCCTATCTGACACCGTCTTATCTGGGACCGCAGTATCCTGCACCACAATACCCAACGCTTTAATACCCGACGCCGGGTTTCCTGCCGTCGGGCTGTGGATACTAGCCCTACGGATACCCTTAGTATCGTTTTCCCCCTCCTCCTCCACTGCCCCCCCCCCCAGCCACTGGTGTACTTGAAGGAGGCTCTGGCTGCCTGGTGGGCAGAGGCCAAGGCTTGGCTATCCAGGGAGGTGGGGAGCATTCTGCTGATGCCAGTCCCAGTACTGGATCCCCATCGCCGGAGATGTGAGACTCCCTCTTCTCCACCCGACACCAGAGGTGAGCCTTCTGGTGCCAGGGCCGGGGAGGACACGCTTCCCCGAGGGTTGCCCAAAGTGTCCATTCCTTCCCCGCACCGGGAGGGGTCTTTATCCTCTTCGGAGACCTCTGACTCTGATACCAAGGTGTGCTCCGACCCTGATGACGAGCCACGCACTCCAGACCGTCCCAAGCCCAGGACTCCTCGAAAGTCTCCTCCGGAAGATCCTTCTTTTCTGGAGTTGCTGAGAAAATCCAGGAAGTTCACCAGTGGCAATCTCTGGGGCCAGATCCACAGTGGAAGATGCTCGCTGCCCATCTGGATCTGCCTGAAACTGCTCCGACATTGATTCCAACCTTGGATCGAGCCTCACGCTAACCTTGTTTCCACCATTTGGAAACAACTGTCCACGCTAGCCCCCCTTCCAAGGAAGGCGGATAGCCTATACCAGGCTCCTGAGGGGTGGATTCCTTAAATACACGCCCGAAGGCCGACTGGGTCATGATTAGCATCGCTCACGGCCGGTTGGCAAACCCAAAACATCTCTGCTCATCTCCGCCTGACAATAAATCTCGTCTTCTGGACCAGTACGGGAAGAAGGTGTACACTTCTTCCACTCTGGGGATCAAGGCCCTGAACTATGTCGCAAATATGGGGGACTACCAGAAGACTATCCTGAGTCAGGTGAAATCCAAACTGGACTCCTTTCCTGAGTCTCGGACGAAGCAGGAAGTGGCCGATCTCGCCAGTTCTGCTTGTTCTGCCAGTTGGCACATGCTTCATGCCATGTATGATGCAGTGGACACAGCCAGTCGGAGCTTGGCTTTCACTGTAGGTCTGCGGCGTCATGCCTGGCTCCGCGTGTCAGGATTGGTCCCGGAGGTGCAATCCACTATGCAGGATGCGCCCTTCAGGGTTCTGTGCTGTTCGGTGGAGATGTCAAGGACATCATCACCGACCTGCAAGAGAAGGGCACTGCACTTAAGTCTGTCGACTCTTTGTACAGGCCCCCTCAGGGACAGCGTCTCCCATTTCGCAGATGTTCTCGGCCTAAAAGCGAAAACCTCGGGCAAGTGGGCCAACAAACATCTGGCCCCTTCCAGCTGCCTCGCCCAAAAAAACGGCGGGAGCTTCAGCCGTGACGTTGCCTCACACCTCCTGACTCCTTTCCTCTCCCACAGCCTCTGGACCTCCCAGAGAAACCAGTAGGAGGGAGGTTCTCCTTCCATCTACCAGGTTGGGAGAGGATTATATCAGATGCTTGGGTGCTCCAACTGATATCAGCAGGACACTCAATCGAGTTTCTCCAGAAACCACCCAGAAGACCGCTCCCTAGGTTGTCTTACTTCCCGAAACATCTTTCTCTGGTCGTAGAAGAAATTTCCTCCCTTCTTACGAAGGCGGCGATGGAGCCTGTCCCGACACACCTTTGGGGAGCAGGTTACTATTCCCATTCTTTCTAGTTCCAAAGAAAACTGGAGATGTGAGACCTATTTTAGACCTCAGCTCCCTGAACATGTTCATGGAGTACAAGCATTTTGGAATGCTCTCCCTGCAGAGCCTTCTGCCACTCCTTCGGCAGGGACAGTGGCTGTGCACACTGGATATGCAGGATGCCTACCTCCATATCTCCATCCGCCCTTCCCACCGCAGATTCCTTTGTTTTTCCATTACGGGGGGACCACTACCAATTCAGGGCCCTCCCATTTGGTCTTTCCTCAGCTCCCCGAGTGTTCACCAAATATCTCTGTCTGTGGTGACAGCCCACTTGCGTACCCAGAGGGGTGCAAGTATTTCCATACCTGGACGACTGGCTGTTGGCAGCCCCCTCCAGGGAGGAACTTCTACGCTCCCTCTCCCTTACCCTACAGGTTTTCACCAGCCTGGGTATCATCATCAACCAGGCCAAGTTCCTTCTGGTCCCTTGCCAAAGGCTCCAGTTTATAGGGGCGATCCCGGACACGACACTTGGCATGGCCTTTCTGCCCCTGGACATGGTGGATACCCTCCAGGCTCATGCAGGCCTGCTGTCCAGTCGCAGACAGGTCAGTACCTGGTCAGTCCTTCGCCTCCTTGCGCTCATTGCGGCTGCTATTCTGGCAGTCCCACGTGCTTGGCTCCATATAAAGATCTCTCAGTGGACACTTCGATCTCAGTGGGACCAGACACTAGACAACCTAGACCAGGAAGTTCTGGTGTCTGATCCCATGGTCTGGGGCTTGCAATGGTGGATGGTGCGAGAGAACCTTTGCCAGGGGTTCCCTTTTGCCTCGAACCCCACTCCCAGACATTTATAACAAAAGCCTTGGGAGAGGGCTGGGGGGGTCATCTAGAGTCTCACAGAACTCTGGGCTCCTGGTCCAGACTCGAGCAGACTCTTCATATAAATGTGCTCGAGCTAAGAGCTGTTCTGTATGTTCTCCAGGCTCTGAACTCTTATGTCCTTCCCGGCCGTCTGACCATCCAGATAAACATGAGCGTAGTCTGGTATATAAACAAGCAGGGAGGAACGCGTTCCTACCCTCTGTGCAGGGAAGCAGTGAGAGTTTGGAACTGGGCTGTTCAGCACAGCCTTCACCTGACAGCAGTTCGTGTTCCGGGAGTCGAGAACAGGCTGGCAGACCACCTCAGGCGGTCCTCAGCAAAGACCCATGAATGGGAACTGGATCAAAGGTTTCCAGATGACATCTTCCAGCGCTGGGGAACCCCCCACGTAGACCTGTTCGTGTCCCCTCAAAACGCAAAGCTTCTCGCCTTCTGCTCGCTTGCTCCAGGTGATTTTTTGGCGGGACGCTCTGTCTGTCGACTGGTAGGGCAGATTCGTCTATGCCTTCCCGTCGATTCCCTTGATTTCGAGGGTCTTACACAAACTCAGCTTAAAAGGATGTTGGATGATCCTCATCCTCCATTCTGTCCCAGGCAAGTTTGGTTCTCTCTTCTGCAACAATTTTCAGAGGAACCTCCGCTTCCACTTCCTTTTCCTCTTTCACAGCATATGCTGACCCAGGATCAGGGGAACCCGATTCATCCAGGTCTCAAATGCCTTCAGTTGCATGCGTGGCTCCTACAGACATACAGTAGCCTAGGCCCAATTTGGGGTTTCTCTGTTCGTGGCCGATATTCTGGTGGAGGCCAGAAAGCCTTCTACTAGATCTACCTATGCCATGAAATGGAAGCGGTTCTCGATTTGGGCCTCTTCCAAAGATTTCAAGCCATTCTCTTGCCCTGTCAGGAGAATCCTTGACTATATGCGTCATCTCTTTGACGTGGGTCTCAGCCATTCCTCCTTGAAGGTTCATATGGCGGCTATCTCTGCCTACCATGTCCCTTTTGGCGACAGAACTTTCACACAGTTGGAAGTCTTTAAGACTTTCCTTCAAGGGGTTCTCCATTTACGACCTCCTATCTACGTTCCGGCCCCTCCTTGGGATCTGAACTTTGTTATTGAGAAGCTTACCCTGCCTCCCTTTGAGCTGGCAGCCTCAACAGACTTGAAGTTCCTCTCGTGGAAGACTCCCTTCATAGTGGCTATTACTTCAGCTCGAAGGATTTCCAGGCTTCAGGCTTTGATGTATAAATTCCCGAATTTGGTTTTCAACAAGGAACCAGTGGCTCTGCGCACTAATCCTAAGTTTCTCCCTAAGGTAGTGGCAGAATCTACGCTGAATCAATCCGTTGAGCTACCTGCCTTCTATACGCAACACTCCAATCAAGGGGCGTACCTCTTGCATACTTTGGATGTTCACAGAATACTGAGATACTCCACCTCTTGGACTAAGGATCTCAGGAAGTCTGATCAGCTTTTTATCTCTTTTTCTCACAAAAGGGAAGGCAATGCTGTTTGTAAGTAATGCCTATCAAAATGGTTGGCTCATTGTATCACTTTCTGTTATGACAAATACAACAAGACCCTGCCGGGTCAGGTCAGAGGTCTCTCCACCAGAGGAGTAGCCGCCTCTGCAGCTTGTTTCAAGAATGCTTCTACAGCTGTCTGAACCAGATCCCTGCCTCTGCCGATTTTGCCAGGCACAAGGCTCTCAACTACACCCAGACCTTCACTCCCTCCATCTGCATGCCTGCTCCTGAGGACATAGTCCTCTCGTGCTTCAGGTTGTCCCCAAATGTGGTAGAAATCCTCCAGGCTGCCAGAAAACAGTCAACGCAGTCTTCCTAGTCTATGGAGTGGAAACGCTTCTCCATTTGGGTGTCTACGAAGGACTTAGACCCCTATGAGTGTTCTGCTCAGAGCATCTTAGACTATTTGCTCTCCTTATCAGAGGGTGGCCTGAAATATTCCTCTGTAAAGCCATTGCTGCACTCCATTTACCTGTGGGCAACAAACCATTGTCCCGGTTACCTTTGATCAGAACCTTTTTAAAAGGCATTCTGCACCTTCATCCCCCTATCCAGGATTCAGTCCCTGTGTGGGATTTGAATTTTGTGCTTGAAAAATTGACTGAGTCCTTTTGAGCCTGCTGAATCCAGTGAGCTCTATTATCTTTCTTGGCAAACTATATTTTTAGTTGGCATTACGTCGGGTAGACGTATTTTAGAGTTACAGGTGCTAATGTACAAACCTCCTTACCTGCAGTTTCATAACGATAGCATGACTACATAAGCATTTGTCAATGCTGAATGTTTGCTTGGCACTGGTAGTGTAGAAGTTACAGAGCTGCATAATAGAAATGGCAGTGAAGTATTGAACTGAAGCCAACCCCACCACCACCCTGCAGAGAGTGACAGGCATTGGGGTGTGCCTTTGGGTCATCAGGCATAACGGCCACGCCATTTCACCACACCCTACTCTGCAGACACTGACAAGTGTCACGGTGTGCCTTGGGGTCCTTGGCTCTTATGCGCACCCCATTCCATCAGGAAATATGGTGAGATGGGTGCAGTATAGGAGAATGGGGTGAACTTTGGGGCCGAAGAGTCCAAGGCATACCTCGATGCCTCTCACTGGCTGCAGGATGTGGAATGGTATGGGCATTACAGGCAAGAATCCCAAGTCACACCCCTGATGTCTGTCATTCTCTACAGGGTGGGGCATTATGGTTAGAAACCCTAACACCTCAGGCATTCGTTGGTATTTTCACTCCAAATTTTCAACATGGTTTTTTTGTGACCCCCCCCACCTCATGAACAGTGGCAATATCAGTTTGTTAGCCGAGAGCTGCTTATGCACAGCGACTACGGCAATTAGCACCACAGGTGCAAAAACACATTCCGAACAGGATGTGAACAATGACAGCTGTACTGTTCATGGGGATGTGTAAAAAATGGCAATGTTGCAAATCTGCAGTAAAAATATTAAAAAAAAAAATGGTCAAGTCACGAGCGTGCATAGAAACTGTGCAACGCACACCCATAATGTAATTAGGTTAGGGACTTTTTACAGCAGATTGTCAACATAGGCATTTTGGGACCTCCGATCATGAACAGTGTCACTGTGATTTTCTTTATCTGTCCCGAACAATGATTTCCTACAGTGACCACGATCTCTGCGCTGAAAGTGTGAAAACACATTTCAGCCATGTTGTGAAAATGGCAGCTGTACTGTTCATAAGGAAGTGTGGAAAAATGCCACTGGTGAAAATCTGGACTGAAAATATTACAAAGTCATGAACTTATGAGGTGTGTGGAAACTGCACAATGCTCACTAGTAACACAGTCATTTTATGGACTTTTGTCACCAAATTTTCAACATAGCCATTTTAAGACCTCTGCTCATGAACAGTGTAACTGTGATTTTCTTAATCTGTCCCAAACATTGCTTTCGCACACCGACTGCACCATTGTGTGCTACATGTGCGGAAACGCATTTGGGGCAACATGTAAAAAATGGCAGCTGTACTGTTCATAAGGAAGTGTAATAAAATGGCAATGTGGAAAATCTGGAGTGAAAATATAGAACATTCACAAACTTACGCGTGTGCGTAGGAACTGCACAACGCACGCTCGTAAAAGTCATTTTTAGGAATTTTTTCACCAAATTTTCAACATAGCCATTTAAAGACCTCTGCTCATGAATAGTGTTGCTGTGATTTTCTTAATGTGTCCCGTACATTGATTTCGCACATCGACTGCGCCATTGTGCGCTACGAGGGTGGAAACACCTTTTGGGTGAGATGTGAAAAACGACAGCTGTACTGCTCATAAGGAGGTTTGGTAAAATGGCAATGTTGGAAAATCTGGAGTGAAAATATTGAAAATTCGCGAACTTACGGAAAGGCAGTATAGAACTGCTCAACGACGCTAGAAATAAATATTTTTTAGGATTTTTCTCAATTCACATATAGGCTTTTGAGAGCCCACCTATGAACAGTGGCAGTGTCGTTGTTATTCAGTCCCGAAGGTGATTTCACGCAGTGACTGCAAAAATCACCTTCGGGCCCGATTAATGCCATGACAGTGAGACTCATTCATGAGAAGGTCCCAAAAACCCATGTTGAAAATTTGGTGCAAAAATTCCCAAAAATGACTGAGATAATGAAGCAAGTTGAAAACCCCATCTATCCCATTATACAGCTTACCGGCATTTCCTCAGTCCGCGGTCGGCTTTGAAGAGTGCAGACGTGTTCCCGTCCACCGAGGATCATCGCGCAGAGTCCGGAGGTAAGTATGGGATGGGGGGTGGGAGAGGCGTGCGCAGTGGGTGGGCGCGCGAGTGACAGCGAGGGCACGCTTACAAAGGAAGTCCCGCGCCTTGGTATGTCAAGCATAATAAAGTCAGATTTTCTTAACGAGTATGCACTATGTGAGATACTAATAAGGGAAGAGAGATAGCTTGGCAGTTTCTGCAGGAGCAGTTTAAGAGTCCATAGCCCAGCATGGAGCAGGCGTCTAGTAGTAAGGGATGTCCAACCAACAGCTGCATATAAGTCACAGTGGTGCGAACGGTAAGGGGAGTTGGTAATGAACCGTAACGCACGGTGATAAAGGATGTCCAGTTTACTTAGATTTGCAAGAGTGGTGGAGGAATAGATTACATCGCCATAGTCGAGTAGGGGGAGAAAAGTGGCCTATACAAGCTTGTTTCGAGTTTCAAGGGGGAAAAGGGGCCTATTTCTGTAGAAGAAACCTAACCTTGCTTTTAACCTTCTAGAGACATCTTCGACGTGGTCATTGAAAGATAATTTATTGTCGATCCAGATACCTAGATATTTAAATTTGGTTACAACTTCCAGAGGCTCGTTTAGCGTGGTGACAATGAAGTCTTGGGCAAGAGTATTGGGGCCTGAGACAGCACTGCGGGAGAATATTATCGCTTTAGTCTTCTTAGCATTGAGCAGAAGCTTTGCCTTTATTAGATTATGCTCAAGTTGTGCGAAGTCCGCTTGAAGCACTCCCTTGACTTCAGATAACGATGAGCCAGAAGTATACAACACAGTATCATCTGCAAAAAAGTGCAGATTGGACTTAGATATGTTAGCATCTAAGTCATTAATGTACAGAGAAAACAAGATAGGGCCTAAGATGGATCCTTGGGGGACTCCTCTTGCAGCTGGCAAGGCAGCAGAAAAAAAGCCTTCCGCCTTTACTTTTTGGAATCTTCCAGTTAGATAGGTAGAGAATCACTGGGTGATATGGTATGTGGCACCCAACTTTGCAAGGCAATTGACTAATAGTTTGTGATCAACAGTATCAAAAGCTTTGCTGAGATCCAAAAAGACTGCACCAGTTACCTTCTTAGCATCTATAGCAGAGATCCAATCATTGGTTACTTTTCTAGTGCAGTGATTGTGCTATGATTAGCCGGAAGCCAGATTGAGCTGGGTTAATGAGAGAGAAGGTTTCAAGTGAGATTTTAACTGAATATGGATCAGTTTTTCGAGAACTTTAGAAAGGATAGGCATATGGAGATAGGCCTATAGTTGTTTACATCGCATGGGTCACCAGATTTAAATAGAGGGAGGATATGTGCTGATTTCCAGCAGGGCGGCACAGTAGCAGATGTAATGGAAAGATTGAAGATGTGGAGAATTGGGGCAGTGAGATGGGCATAGCCTGACCATGGAAAAAGGTTCCAAGCCATCGTCCCTTGCACTTTTTGGTGTCTAAGTTAAAGAGAATCTTCTACTTCTCTTTATAAGTTATCTCGGCGCAGTTGGAAGGGGCTGGGTGCAGGACTAGATGTGGCAGGAGGGTATGCTGGCTCACCGCAGCACCAGCATAAGGTGATGAGTCAAAAGCTAATCCAGCTGTGGCAAAGAGTGGGAGTTAAGTTCCTCCAGGATTGGGACTTGTTTTCACAATCTTGCCACTTGCAACTATCTTTGTTGGGACAGAGGGCCATGGGCATCCTTCTATAGCTTTGATAGTCTTCATATTTTATGAGGGTTACCTTTAGCTTGTTCGAGTAGAAATATAATAGTTAGCTTTAGCAGAGCAAGTTTTTTCACACAGTTATTCCTGGCTGTTCTAAAGGCCTGCCAATCCGAAGATTCTTTGGAATGTCTAGCTTTAGCCCAGAGTTCATCTCGAGCTATAAGGGCTGCCTTGAGATCCGAGGTGAACCAGGGATTGGAATTGTTCCAGTACCCTTACTTTGATGAAAGGGCATGCTTATTTATTATTGTAGTGAGTTTGTCATTAAGGTTGCAAGCTGCCTTGTTGACATCTTTGGCTAGGTAAAGATCTTGCCATCTGATCATGCTCAGGTCAGATAGGAAGTTTACTGCACTGAATTTGCGAAAGGATCTTTTTGTTATAAAGATGGGTTGCGGACGGGCCTTAATTTGAGATCTTATGCAAGCAACAATTCCATGATCGCTCATGTCGCATCTTATCGCTGCTCACTGAAGCGTAGCTCCTCTTTCAACTGTACTCCACTGCATTTTGGACTGCTGTCATAGACAGCTCCAGCAGGCATTGGAGAACTGCGGCCGCGCCTGCAAACACACTGACTGAATTGGAAGAGGGCTGCCACACCTCCGAAAACTCGGATGATGGCACTATGTTGCTTGCACATGCGTGCAAGCAAACATAACAACCGATCATTTTTGCCAAAGGTTGTTTCTGAATTTGCTTTAAATCAGGCTATCCACTTACCAGTGTACTGTGCCTGTGAATCCCGGGGAATCCCTGCTTCATACTCTTGATCTGCATAGAACATTGAGTCTTTATCTTCTGTGCACCTCACCTGCGAAAAACTAAGCAACATTTTGTTCCTTTCGCCCCTGGAAATCCAGGTGTTCAGGTTTCAAAGCAGTGCTTGTCCACATGGTTGGCCAACTGCATTTTGTTTATCTGTTTAAAAAAAAAAAAATACAACAAACCTCTCTCAGGAGTTGTAAAACCCCATTCTACCAGAGGCATGGCCGGCTCCATGGCATGTTTCTCTGCCTTAGAAATCTCAGACTGCCACATGGTCTACTGTACATACATTCATAAAACATTACAGTCTAGACATCGCTTCCAAGAAGCAGACTGCTTTTGAACGGGGCGTTTTACAAGGCCTCCTGTCCTAAGTCCTGATAGTTTGCTTCCTCTTCCCTTTGGCATAATAACTGCTTGGGAATCTTCCCATGTCTTATGACCTGCTGCAAGAGATTGTCTCAAAGAAGATAGTACAGTTGTGTAAGAACTTACCATAACAGTAGATCTTTGAGAGTATCTCTTGCAGCAGGTCATTCAGCCCCACCTACCTTCCTCCTTGCTGTTACTTCAGAAGGGTTCCTTGCTTCTGTCCTTTCACGACTGCATGAGCTGCTGCTGCCTTGTTTCCCTTCTCAGTTCACATTGGAGGCCTGAGAAATGGTTTTTCATTTGATCGCTAGGATGGAAAAGAACTGAGGAGCAGCTAGGACCTCCCCCTTTTATACGTGCCATACAGACACCACGTGGTAGCATTAGGGGGGAGGTCCCAGGGTAGACTGCTGAGAAGTCATCTGGAGGAAATGTCGCCTGTGGCTGATATTCCATGTGGTATGACCAGCTGTAAGAGATGCTCTTGAAAGTCTACTGTTACAGTAAGTTCTTGTGCAGCTTTATTTTTCAAAGTGTGATAACTTTTTATAGCGTGCCCTAATAGTTCATTTAATCACATGTGATAACAGACAGTGGTAAAAGTGTTCAAATGAAATAAATAGAAATTTCAGAATATTCATTCAACTGGCAACAATTACATTAGTGCCTTGCCCAGCCAACTTCAGTGGATTACCCCTTCTATACTTGTATTTGCTATCATACGAACATATAAACATACAAAATTGCCAGCAGATAAAGGCCTTATTGTCTAGCAAGTCTGCTCAATTGTGCAGGGTGAACATCTAATTTCATTTAACCCTGTTTATACGATGGAGATATTTATTCATTTCTGTCATGCGCCCCCTCCAGCCATGTCTCCAGTGTCATCAGCATTTCCTTGTATATTTACGCCGTCACCCCTGGATCATTTTGATTTCTCTCCTCTGCACTGCCTCCACCCTGTCACAGCCCTTATGCAGGTGTGGGGTCCAGACCTTGCACAGTACTGCAGGTAGATGCAAACTAGGGACCACTACAGGGGAAGGATCACCTCCTTGCTCCTGCTACTGATCCCTTTCGTATACACCATCCTTTTGGCCCTCCCCACAGCTCTGTTGCACTGGGCTGACACTTTCAGGCTATGAAATTATCACCCCGACATCTTCTTCCTCAGCCCCCATCAGGTACTGCATTTTCAGATTTTTCTATTTTTTTCTTTGGTAAGCAGGTAAGGTCCACTAGGCACGAGTGCCTGATTTCAGGGGCGACCCAGAAGCACTGGGGAGGTTATGAGACTTGCTTAGGGTCACACAGTATGCAAGTGGAGGTTATGGGAACCAAACCCAGGTCTACCTGATGTACCAAGCTTATTCGCAGCTCATTAACTCTTGGACCATTTTTCAAGCCTTTCCATGTCCTCTGTCATTGTTCGGACCCATTCCTCTCTGTCTGCTCATTGTTGCAGTCAGTCATTGGCCCTTGATGCTGACACTGCTACTTCCATGGGCTGCTAATTTAATACATATTAAGCACATTTAGGACCTGCTCTATTATCATCAGTTTTGCAGCCAGTGCAAACCGCAATATTGGGGTCTGTGGTCTCCAGCTGATTGCAGCCAATGATGTCACTGCTTGCAGCACCTGTAATGGCACAATAGAGAGGTTATATACAGAGCTGGGTTTAAAGTCCATGGGGATAGAAGTGAACAGAAAAAAAAACAGCATAAGCAAATAAGATTATGGGAATGTGGCATTCTTTCCCTTCACCTTTAAAAGGGTGCAGGATGCGAACTGTTGTAACAACACTAAGTTTTATTTATCGCATCTGTCCGTTTGGCTGGCTGTAAAAGAACTTCAAGTTGAAGGTGTCAGAGCTCACTGATAACATTATTGATGCTTCCCCTTCCATGGTTTCCTTAGGCATCGTCCTTTCCTACGGTGGTGGTGTATGTGATGGACACATCTCGGAGCACAAATCCTGTCACCTTCATGTCAAACATGCTCTACGCCTGCAGGTGAGTGACCAGATTTGTTACACATGCATACTAGTGTACCTAAGTGTGTATATACACACACACACCCACACCCACCCAGCTATGAAGTCGTATAACTATGCTCTCTCTCTCTCTCCCCCCTCCCTGAGCTTTCCTAAAGAGCAACTGACACCTCCAGGAGAACTTGTAAGAAACAATGTATAAACAAAATATTGTACAAGTTCTAATTTTTATTATAAAAAGGCTAGGAGAAACCCTGTAAGCTGAAGCTTTGACCCATGCCTATCCTGATATATCATCACAGTTCAAAACTGATAGACATTTAATAACTGTTTGGGTCATGTTATTGCAAAAATGCACACAGGTGGTGGTATATCATGGGATATTGTTACTTCTTGGGTGATTTGGAGGTGCTAGGCATTGTCTCGTCCCTCTCAACACACCCAAGGTGAGGAGGTATTTCTTGATGCACCGTACCCTGCTCTGTATTATTGCTTAAGTATTAGTCTTCCCTCATTCTGAATTAGAATATTGGCATGCAGTCTGGGCCCTGGAATGAGTTCATCAGCTCCTGCCATTCATTCACTTCTTGATGGTGGTATTATACTCCCTGTGATATCACAGCCTGCTGACAAGGAAGTGGCTGTGATGTTGCAGGCATAAGAGAAAGACTTCATGTGCGGCTGAAGCAGTATGGAATTGGAGACAAGAGTCGTTTTTGCACACAAATAAGTATGAAATTACATGGAATGAAAGAAAACATAATGAAAATATATGAAATATAAGTGGAGTTGTCTAAACATTGTTTTCTAAAGTTTTTCCAGAGTTGTCCGCTGCTCGTTAACCTCCATCAGTCTCACTTAGAGTTAGTAGAACCACAAATAGCAGGTAAAAATAATGAATTTTAAGAAGTAGATGGTTGTAACTTTTTGTTAAAAGTACTTTTTTTTTTTTATTTTACTCATTAAGAAGTTTAATTTATGAGAGTGTTATATTGTATGTGCAGAATAGTGCTCTGCCTGGCAGCTGACATATCTGGTTCTGTTCTCCCATTACATCATCAGCAGCCCACTACGGCAGCTGTGCAACCTCAGAGACAGCGACATCAGAAGCGACTGGCCTGGTGTCTGCTCAGTGGCTCTTCCTGAACAGCTGTGATGTTATGGTCACTGATGTCACTATGCTGATGATGTAATGGGAGGAACAGAGCAGGATATGTCGGTGCCAGGCAGAGTGCTGCTCCAGACATCACACCTTTTAGCATTTTGCAAAAAATCTACTAATTATCCAAAGAGAACACAAAAATGACGTCTGATATAAAAACTTAACAGTTGACTGCTTTTAAAAATATTATTTTCGGGCAGTACACTAACTCTTTGGAGGATGGGGGTCATGTGATGCAGCTGAGCTGAAAACAGCCTGGCTTGAGGAACTCTGCCTGTGGATCAGCAATATAATGGCATCTGCACCCCTATTCCTCCTTTTTTCGTTGGACACGAGTTATAACCCAACTGCTGCCGAAGTGAGGAAGCTGGACGGAGATCTTTTGTTGGATTCAAACATGCCTAAAAAGCCAGAAAAGAGAGAATGCAGTTTAGCACAGCTCTCCCTTTGACCAACATGGTGGGTGGCTCAGGAGAGCCTGATTTGCATAGCCCAACCCAGGACATGCAAGAAATCAAAACCTTTACGAACAGCATTATCGCTCAGCCTTCTAAATTAATACTGACCTTGGAGGCTGTGAAGGGAGCAGTAGATGGTTTGGGGTTACGGCTCACTGAAGCAGAGGAGCAGGTGTGTGACTTGGAGGATTGGGCCGCACCCACAGATCGCTGGATTGCTACCCTGGAGCAGGAGCTAAAACTTGTGTGGGACAAGCTTGATGACCAAGAGATGCGTGGTAGGTGCAACAACTTTTGGCTTTTTGGCCTCCCTGAGGAATAGGGAGGTACAGACGCAGCAACAATGACTGCAGTTAGGCAACTGGAAGTTCTAAATCATCAATGGGCTCATCCCTTGGGAAACGGATTGAGCTCACAGAATTCCTACTGGGCCTGCTTTAGCTCCACACCAGGGTCACACTCAGCCAATGATTTTCAGCTTGTTGTGTTACCAGGACAGGAGTTGATCCTGCGAGTCAGCAGTCCACCCTGGTATTTAACGGGGTTAAACTTTATACATATCTGATTACCCCCAAAGGGTTTTGGAAAAATAGAAGACCTTTGATCCAATCCAAGACCTGGCCAGGCAGAAAGGAGTTTGTTTCTCTTTGGGACCGCCTGCAGTGCTCCGAGTAATGGTAAATGGGAGGACTGAAAGATTCACAGAGCCGGCTTTTGCATTTGTTTCTTCAGCATCTATACGACTCTTCAGGATCCTAGGCATCGAAACAAGGTGACATTTCTAAGCACCCCAAGCCACAGAGACTCTCCCCTCCTTCTCCTTGAGGTAGAATTTTTAGGGCTCAACCTCGTACTGGCAACATAGCAGCTGCCACGGATCAGGGGACAGAGCAGGAGCCTGTGGAAACCGGGTTGATTCAGAGAGGGTGATTGAAATGAAGGCTCTTTAGGCTTTGTGTTTTATAAACTTAAATGGAAAGATCTTCATTTTATTTATGCCAAACTCTTTATCAGAAGGTCTGTTTTAGAAGGGAGAGGGGAGCTCAGAATACCAGGCAGTGCCTTTCTGACAATTGATGTGCGGCACTTTGTGCCAAATTTGATGTCTTCTCTTTCCTTCTGTTATTGAAAGCATTACTGTTAAGATAAGTCGACTGAGGTTTATTAACCACTTCAGTGACTATATAGATTTTTGGTACCTTGAGCTCAGGAAGTTTGGGAGAGGGGGGGACTGTTCTCATTTAGATTGCTCTTTTCATAACTTTGTTTTCACGAATCTTAGTAATAGTATTTTTTCCTTGAAATTTCTTGGTTACAATATGTTGTGTGGTCTGCTGCTGACATCTAGTGGTAAAAGGCAAGATATGTATTTTTAGTTGCTGCAGTATCTGCAAATGCAGGGATATTTTTAAATTTGAGGTTTTTGACATGTGGTTTTTAGTTGGGTTTGGGGATCTAGATTGGCGAGGAAGAGCCCCATTTTTTTCTATACAACCTTCTTTTATTAGTATTTATGCATAATTTAGCCTTTTTTATTATTCCACGGGAATGAGGGTTACATATGTATGCTTTATCTCGGGAACTCCTTGGGGCTGCTTGCACCTTCGATTATTGCTAATATCCAGGTTCTTGGGTGGCATCAAAATGCTTAATAGAAATTAATTTGTTTGTTAATTTGTTTTTGTCAGCCCTGAGGATGGCCTCATTAGGCATGGCCGCAGGGTTTCTCATTTTGTGAAATGCATTCACGCCCCTGGTATTTTCAGTTTATGTTATAGGAGCTGGGGGGTTGATGGTATATTGTAATGGGGCTGGAGCTTCCTTGCCGCGGTCATCAGCAGACTTTGTAGTTGACAGGGTGATCTTCACTGAATAAAGTTTAAGGGTGATAGGGCACTAGTGTGGGTTGTCCACTGGCAGAGGCTCAGTGGCCGCCATGTCTTCTGGTTTGCCATGGTAGTCCTGCATATTAAACGACATGTATATAGTTTCTTTTTTGCTACAGGAGGTAGGGTAGATGTTTTGTTGGGTGTTTGCAGTGTTACCTTGCAATACATGGTTAAGTGGAGAACTGGGAATGGGTAAGAGACCAGTCAAGGGGAGGGTGGAAAGAACCTAGGTAAGGTTAAATATATGAACTGCTATGCCTTATAGTGTCATTAGCTGGAATGTCTGTGGGCTTCATAGACCCAGGAAGCCAGTTCACACACCTCAGGAAGTTTGGGAGGGGGGGACAAATTCTTAATATTTGTTTTTTTTACAGGAAACTCATTTAGTTCAAAAGGAAGCAGAGAAATTAGGTAGGCTTTTTTGGGGGGCAAGTTTATGAATCATATTCCTTAGAGCAAAAGGGGTGGTTATTTTATGTCAGAACTCAAGTTAGTTTGCCGGATTGGATTAAGAGGGTCGTTGGGTAGTGGTACAGGGTAGGTTGGATGGTAGGCCTTTGGTACTGGGGGCAGTTTATTCCCCAAACACCGATGATCCCCAGTTTTTCTATGACTTCTCTCGACAGCTCTTGGATCTGGGATTCAGGAATGGGCTGTGTGATACTGAGTGAGGATATGAATCTGGTGTTAGACCCTTTATGTGATAAGAATACTCCTCCCCCTAAGTCCATATCTGTGTGCGTTCGGACACTTAATTTACTTATTAAGGATCAGGGGCTTCAGTCAATCGATCAATTTTTATTTTACCAGGAGAAAAATAGCATTGAGAGGACTCATTTACAAGGTAGTCCTGGAATACATGGATACACAGAGGCACATCATTGCATACATAGGGAGTAGACAAAAGGCAGTTAAAAAAACAATATAAACAGCCTGCTAGAGGGAGGGAGGGAGCAGGGACACAATTAATATGAACAATATAAATCATCTACCACCTGCTTACAAACAACCGGCTAGTTAAGCCCACAGAGCTGCTGTGGGATCGCCCACCAAATAAATCACCAGCAACCCATAATTCGCAGGGGCTCTCTGCCCACGGAGCTACCATGGGAGCGCCCGCTGAGTAAATCACCAGCAACCTCTAATCCACAGGGGCTCCCTGCCTACGGAGCTGCTGTGGGATTGCCCGTCGAGTAAATCGCCAGCAACCCCTAATCCGCAGGGGCTCTCTGCCCACGATCGCACGCAGAGTAAATCACCAGGTACTAAGAACGGGCGGCGTCTGTCCCCGATTTCAAATTTGGTGCCTTTTCCACACGGTTTTTGTTCAAGCATTTCTACTGAGGCCACTGAATTGTTTTCTTGTTACTGAGCTAGCTTGCACCACTGGGTCAAGTAGGACTATTGTTTGTCTAAAATAGCTTTGTATTAAGGGATTCTGTTAATTAATTTAGGAGCGTACCAAATGAAAAGACTTATTGAATGCCCGAGGCTGCTTCTGCTTCTCCGTGGTCTGTGCATTAATATGCAGCAACACTGTCCCACTGAGAGCTGAAGGTAGGACCCATCCCTATGAGGCCCAGAATTAACTTTAAAGTGTGCAGGCTACTGTCTTAATCTCATACCAGTACCTGCCAAATTAAGCAAAGTAATTTTTTTTTAGATCAAAGGAAGCACTCTGAACGATCCTCAGCCTTAGCGCTGGGCAGACAGCGCCTGCTCTTCCCCTGCTCCTCATGACCGTTGCTCTCAGCTTCATCAGCTCTGGGTATTGGGATCCCCGCAGCTGCTGTGCGGCTGCTCCCGCCCACCCTAGTACCCTCCACCCTTAGCTGTGTTTGTTTATATAGGTCCTGTGCTCCATGTGGGACCTGAGTGATATCACAGTTTTTTTTCCATCTGTCTACAGTCTCACCCGCAGGTTATAGCTTGTCACCTCTAGGTGATGCATCTCTTCCATCCTGACAAGCTCACTTCTCCTGCTGAATTCTTATAGTAGTCGCACTCTGTCTGGCCCTGTACTCCTCCCTGTCTATTTCCACTGCTCCCTAACCAAACTACACCCTTCTCTCCCTAAGTTCTCCCTTTGTGGCTGTCCCCCCTATTTTATTTATTTTTTCACTCAACTTCTCCTAAGTATTCGCTCTACCATGGAAACTAGATTCTTTGTATATACTTGTGCCCTTGTTTTCCGCACTATTGGCCCTAAGTTCCGTATTCCCTGAGGCTGGCACCCCTCCCCTGTTTGAGGAATCCCGTAGCAATTTCACCTACTCTTAACATTATTGCTGAAGGTTCCCTCTCTCCTCTTCCAATAGTTTACCTAAGCCATAAACTCATCGGCTCTCTACTAAGGCACCTGTTGTATAGGAGGCTTATCTCCCCTACTACTGTCCCCTATGCTACGGCTATTGCTCTTCTATGGGTCATAACCCTAACTCTTACTCTAGCTGGAGATATCGAAACTAACCCTGGTCCCTCAACCTCCCTTAACTTACCCACCCCTTTCACCACTCGTCTCCTTCCTCAGGCTCAGGGCCTGTACATCATGCAGCTGAATATCCATAGCCTACTAGCTGATCTCCCCGAGCTGGTAGTATGGGTTCTGGCTAATAACCCAGACATCCTAGTACTATCTGAAACATGGTTAAAACCAACTGTTCTGGACCAAAACTGTACCTTACCTGGATATAACATGTACCATGCTGACCGTGCATCCTACAAAAGAGGGGGTGGCCTGGCACTGTACTGCAAGCCACACCTTAACGTCACTCTGCTGCCATCCCCCTGTCTGAATAACAGTGAGGTACTGCATTCTCTCTTGCTCCTTGGGGGTGCCAAGAAGTTGCATATACTTGGGGTGTACTTACCCCCGTGTTAGCAAACTTGGTCTTGAGGAGCTCACTGGTCTGATTCCTGCCCTAATTAACAACAAAGTGATCTGCCTGGGTGACTTTAATCTAGACTTTCTGGGTCCAAACTCATCCTCACTCACTTCGACAATCAGCAAGGCAAACCTTGAGCAACTCGTCTCCTCCCGCACTCGGATAACTCAGAATAACCTCTGTCGCTCAATGATTGACTGGATCCTTACTGACTGCAAGGACTGCTACTCCTCTACCGGGGTTCCACCTGACACTGTTAGTGACCAGTGCCCTGTCTTCTGCATAAGGGATGCTTCTGCTGCCTATCCTCTACCTAAAGTACTGTTCTTTTCCAACTTTTCATATCTGGATACCGTGGCATTCCTACTGGATTTAAAACATGCTGACTGGTCTCCCCTATTTCAAACAAATGACATTAACTGGGCTACTGACCACTTCAACACCACTCTGCTAGCCTTACAGACTAAATATATCCCGGTCTCAACGCGGAGGGTCAGAGGGTGGGTGACTAAGTGGCTGCAGTGACTTCTCCTGCAACTAATCAAGGAACGGGACAAGGTTTGTCAAAAAAGGAGATTCTCTTCTGCGCAGTCCGACTTTGGTGCCTATCATTCACTACGCAATGTCTGCAAGAAAGAGTTCCAAGCTGCCAAGAGCAGTTACTACCGGAAACTCCTCCAGTCCCCTGCCTCTAACCCCAAGAAGTACTGGAGACAGATCAATGAGATACTGTGGAACACCAGGCATCCAGCTCCCAAGGATATGCTAATTAACGATACTCTGTGTAACAACCCCCGTACTATTGCCAATGCTTTCAACTCACTTTTCACCGGGGCTCCAAATATCTCCCTTTCAGCATCCTGTGATCCCATCCCGCTTCAGCTCCTCCACCACTTACCCTCTCTAATATAGCATGGTCGGATGTTCTCAGGTTACTTCAGTCCACCCCACCCCCCCAGTAGCCCCGGGCTTGATGGTATTGAACCGAGGATAATTAGACTTGGTTCAAACTTCCTTGCTACCCAAGTCACCAGGTTGTTTAATTTGTCTAGCTTGGAAAGCTGCCAAGGTTATCCCAGTATTCAACAAAGGTAACCTGAAAGTCCTAGTCAGTTATCGGCCCATAGCCTTACTACCAACCCTCAGTAAGATTTTAGAGAAACGTATTCATCACCAGATCTATACGCACCTGTTGAATTGTAATATTCAGTCACCTGCTCAACATGGCTTTAGGGCAGGACATAGCACCACAACCGCCCTCATGCTTCTCACCAGTCAGATTGTCTAATATGGACAATGGTCTTCTCACCGATGCTATCTTTCTCGACCTCACCAAAGTGTTTGACATGGTTAATCATCCACTGCTCCTGAACAAACTTTACTTACTAGGGGCCTCTGGATCTAGCCTGTCCTGGTTCAGCAGCTACCTCTCCAACCGATCCCAATCCATCTCCTTCGGGAAAGTTCTTTTATCCCTTGCCCCTATCACCTGTGGCATCCCTCATGTATCCATTCTAGGACCTTTACTCTACTTCATCTTTACTAATGACACTCCCTTCTCTCTTCCACACTGTCCCTCCATCATGTTTGCTGACGACTTGGTGCTGTACACTGCCTCCCGTTCTGTCCTTGAAATTAACACTCACCTATCCTCCTCATTCCAACTGATCCAAAACTGTCTCTTCTCCAACTCCCTCATTCTCAATTTGCTGAAGACTCAGGCTATGATCGTTGGATCTGCCAGGAAAGTCTGTGCTGAGTCTACAAAGTTTCGTGTGCTTAGCTATGATGGGATGGTAGTCACGTCGACTAATGCCTTCAAATACCTTGGAGTGACCCTTGATCCTGTACTTGATTTCTCTGCACATATAAATGAGATATATAGATCTGTAAACACTAAGTTAGGTACAACCTACCGCATGCAACACTCCCTTACCCCTGCTGCCAGAATCTCTGTGTCGTGAGGGGTACTGCTTCCTAGGCTACTATACGCTCTCCCCACTCTATCTCATGTCAACGTGGGTATCCTTCATAAATGGGACACCTCCTATAACATCTGTAGATTTGCCCTCTCTGCTCCTCACCTTACCCACCACTGTCTCCTATACTCCACATTGCATTGGTTGTCCCCCAAATCACAGCGCTCCTTCTCTCTGGGTTGTTTTATTGGCTCCATGAATGGAGCCCCCCGGCCTGACAGTATTGCAGCCATGCTCACTTCCGTGATCCATTTCCGAACCATGTGGTCCTCTTATTCGCCTCTGCTCTCCGTCCCTTTCTGCTGGACAAAAATGGGGTAGCTTGCTTTCGCCCATTTCGCCCCCAAAATTCTGAAACTCCCTACCTGCCTACTTAAAGGGCTTCTCATCTCACTCAGGCTTTAAATCTGCACTTTTTTCCCCACTTTCATGTGCTTGATTCCTGTGTCTGTACCTGATTCTTCTCTGAACCCTGTGTTCTGCTTACTGGTTTCTCTTAACTCTTCTGTGATTGCTCTCTTGACTGTTTTCTAGCTCTAGCATTGTTGTTACAATTTTACACCCCCAACGAGGGGTCAACACTGTTAAACCAATGATTGTTAATATTTCTGTGATTTCCTGTAAGACTGTACTCACCCTGTACTTTCGAAAACTGCGATTGTGAACTGTATGTATGTACCTGTTTGTAAACTGTACTGTCCCGGGTCGTGCTTGAAAATAGGCAGGATTGTCGCCTAATGCACTTACCCGGTTACCAAAAGCTAATAAATAAATTGGAGATATGACACAGCAGTAAGTGGCTTACAGATCAGGTTAAGAGCAATGTGAATCAAATAGTGGATGGGTAAGAAGGCATAGAGGAGTAGGCTAAAGGGGACACGAGTAAAGGAAATGGGAGAGGTGAGAGAGGGGAATGAACCTTTATTATGACAGGTAGTGTGACCGGGGATTGCCGGTGGGTGACACAGGGACCGTAGTCTGGTATGCTGGACGAAGATACAGGGAGAAGGCAGGTTAAGAGAAGCAGGAACAAGTTTCCTTGAGGGAGTAATTCAGCAGTGTCATAAAGGTGAGCAGCCCAGCTAATTTTGAAAGTTTTAGGGTACTTTGGATGTTGTTCCAAAGGGTAGGAAGGGCATGGCTTATGGAGGATTCACATGGACGAAGAGGACATTCTATGCCTGGTATAAAATTAACTCTTTCCTTTCCGAGGCAGTTCAAGTGCTGGGGCTAACTGCATATGTCAGAATACAGCAAGACTCCATTAGAAGAAACACAATTACTAAGGTGAGTAATTTTTTCTTGTGGTGGCTGGATCTGGCCAACCACTGGCACGGGTTCTCTTTTCAGTTTCTGTCACCCCAGTCAGATTCTCACGACTGACACCTCTGGCCTGGTTTGGGGTGCTCATCTGGCGAACCACCAGACCCATAGGACTAGGACGGAGGTACAGCAGGGTCTCCAAATCAATATCCTGGAGATCCGGGTGATCCTTTACACCCTTCAGGTCTTCCAGACTTGTCTTCTCCCAGGTCCTCTGCTACTGCAGATGGTCAACATGTGTGTCATCTGTTACATCAACGAATAAGGGGAGACCCATTCCTATGCTGTGTCGGGAGGCGATGCGATTTTGGTATTGGCCCATCGAGAACAGTTTGGGGCTCTTCGCCATTCATGCTCCAGGCATCCAAAACGTCTTTGCCAACAGTTTCTGGCCACTCCAGGTCGCGGGCTCATGAGTGAGAACTTTTCACCTTGGTGATCGAAGATCTATTCAACAGGTGGAGTTGTCCAGAGCTGGACCTCTCTGCATCCCCACTCGATGCAAAACTACCACTTTTTGCTCGCTTGATCCTGGGTCTGGTGTTTTTTGGTGAGACGCATTGTCTCTCTTCTGGAATGGGAGGTTCCTGTATGCCTGCCCTCCCTTTCCGCTCCTGTAGAGGGTTTTGCTGAAGCTCCGGCTAGAGGGGGCTGAAATGATTCTCATAGCTTCCTTCTGGCCTCACCAGATTTGGTTCCCCTTGTTACAGCAGCTAGCAGTGGAACCTCCAGTGCACTGGCTTGCTGTCCCAGGACCAGGGTAGTCTTGCCCATCTGGACCTGAAGTCCCTGCATCTCCATGCATGGCTCCTGTGGACCTAGCCATTGCCCGATTTGGGGTCTCATCTAGGGTCACAGATGTTCTGGGTGGCTGCCAGGAAGCCTTCCTCCACCAGAGCCACTTATGCTATGAAATGAAAGCGCTTTTTCATTTGGGTCACTGCTCGCCATATGTATCCTTTCACCTGCCCGGTGAATCAATTCCTGAAGTACCTCCTTTCCGTCTCAGATTCAGGCTTGAGGTACTACTCTCTTAAGGTGTACCTTTCTGCCATTTCTGCGTACTGTGCACCTATTGAGGGCAAGCCTGTCGCCCAGCTTGAGGTATCCCACCCATTTCTGTGGGGCATTTTGCATCTGAAATCTCCCAGTCTGGACCTGGTCTCTTCATGGAACCTTAAGTTTTAAGTTTATGTTGGAGAAACTTGCTTTACTTACCTTTGAATCGGCCACGAGTTTCGAGCTGCACCTTCTGTCATGGAAAGTGCTCTTTTTAGTTGCTGTTACTTCTGCTCGAAGGATTCCCGAACTCCAGTCTCTGATGTGTAAAGTGCCTTGTTTAGTTTTTCACAAAGACAGGGTGTCTTTGCGTACGAAGCCTAAGTTTCTACCTAAGGTGGTGTTGGAGTTTACTTTAAATCAATCCAGCCACCTTCCAGTGTATTTTCCTGAATATACCAATCAGGGTGAGGTGTTGCTCCATACCTTGGACGTACATAGGATATTGTGGTGCTATACGAACTGCACAAAGTCCTTCAGGAAAACTGATCAGTTTCATTTGCCCCCAAGAAAGAGGGTGCTCCTGTTTCTAAACAATGTTTGTCTAAGTGGTTAGCGAATTGCATTGTTTATTGCTACTGCAAGTACAATAAGTCTCTTCCCAGGGTGTTCAGTGGCCATTCCACTCAGAGTATGGCTGCCTCCATGACTTGCTTCAGAAATGTGTCTGCTGCAGACATTTTTGCAGCTGCCACCTGGAGTTTTGTCCACACTTTTGCCAAGCATTACAGTCGGGACATCACCTCTAGGCGCAGGGCCAATTTTGGCCTAGTTCTTCAGGGCCTTTTTTCCTGAGTGTCTGATTGCTGATCTGTCCTCATCCTGGTGATGACCGGTACTGCCTGGGACTCGGTCCTACCAGTGTGGTCTGCTGCAAGAGCCTTCCTTGAAGTAAGATAGTACAGTTACATAATAACTTGCCATAACAGTAGATCTTCAAGAGAAGCTCTTGCAGCAGGCCTTGCTTTGCCTCCCTCCTTCCCCCTGCTTCTTTTTCTACTGTACTATTTTTGCCTAATTTATGGCTGTCAAGAAGCCTCTTCGGTTCTCTTTCAGCCGCCCATACGGGGTCTCCGGCGGGAGAACTGAGATGGTGTGGGGGACTGCCCTCCTGTATAGGCTGTGCTGACGTCAGCTGACTGGTGTGGGTGGGTGGGGTGGTACCCCATGGTAGACTGGTAGCTAGAAGTTTTCCATGTTGTCCTAGTGCCTGGCGGCTTAGTAGTACTGGTGTGGCCTGCTGCAAGTGCGTCTCTCAAAGATCTACTGTTATGGTAAGTTCTTGGGTAACTGTACTTTCCTCCAGGGTACTAAACTTCCCCATCCTATCCCTACTTACCTCCCTGGTCTTGTCACCCCAGGCAACCTCTATTCCCTTCATTCTGCCCCATACCTGCTTGAATTCCCTGACACTGTTTGCACCTACAACCTCGGCTGATAGACTGTTCCAAGGTTCCACTACCCTTTCTGCAAATAAGTATTTCCTCATGTCCCTCCTGGTAATCTGTACTCGTGACCACATGACCTTGAGTTGGTATTGAGTGTAAACTATTCCCTGCAGTTTACCTTGTTAATTCATTTAAGAAACTTGAAGGTTTCTGTAATATCTCTCGTTTCCCTTCTGGTTTCCAGTGAGTACATATTTAGTGCCTTGAGATGGTCCTCATAGGATCTGTCCTGCATGCCCTAAATCGTTTTTGTTACTCTGTGCTGCACTGTTTCCAACCTATCCTTGTCCTTTCTGAGGTAAGGGCCCCAGAACTGGATGGAGTACTGCAAGAGAGGCCTCACCAGGGATCTGTATAGGATAAGTATTACCTAGTTTCTTTTGCTATCAATACTCCTCTTGATACATCCCAGCATCCTGTTAGCTTTGCTATTTATTTAAATATTTGGTAACCAGGAAAGGCACACTGAGTTGAGGCTCGTTTCCAGGTGAGACCCGAGGGAAGGGTAAAAATGGAACAAAACTGTAACATTTATAATGAAATGAAATGGCAGCAGCAGTATTGAAGTGCAACTACAGTGTAGGCACAAAAAATGAGTAGAGAAATAGATACCAGGGTATAAGAGTAGCAATTACTATATTACCATGAATAGTGACAAATAGATTTCCATAAAGGTCGTTTTGGGGGTTGAAATCATGAGGGTTAAGGTGGTGAGGCAAGGCCCTGGGATGAGGGAAGGGGGCAGGAGTGTAAGGGAACGCAGTAAGGTAAAGGGTGGGATAGCAGTGGGGAGGAGGGATAGGGCAGCGGGGGGGAGAGAAAGAAGGGGAGAGGAGCGTAGGCAGTAAGTAGAAGGGGAGAGAGGGGAGGAGGGGTTAGTGGGGAAGGCAGGAGCAAGAGGGGGTGGTTTAAGTAAGCGTTCTAGGGATGGTGCATATCTAAGAAGAGGAGCCAGTTCCATAAGGAGGAGAGTTGTAGGAGAAGGCTGCTAGACAGGCAGTAGAGTAAGGGTGGGGAATCAAGAAGGAATAGGAGTCTCTGGAATGAAGGGGATTGGAGAAGGCAACCAAGGGGGAGAGTAGAGGGGCTGGGGGGAGGCAAACCAGTATTTTACAATAAAGGAGGGGCAGTGGGAAAGACAATGCAAGGGTAAGGGGCGATAGCGAGACTGGAATAAAGGGTGCAGTGGTGCGTGTGGGGAGGAAGGTTAGTAGCAAAATGACAGACCACATTGAAGAGGATGTCAAGCCTAGCAAGAGTGGAGGGAGGGGCTGCCCTGTAGACTATGTCAGCATAGTCAAATATGGGTAAGATCATTTTGACAAGCAGATCCTTGCATATGTAGGCATGGAGACAGTCCTTGCTTCAGTAGAGAATGCCAAGTTTAGGGCGGAGGTTTGAGTATATAGCATTAATATGTGCTGAGAAGTCTGGGTTACTGTCCAGCCACACATCGAGGTAGTTATACATTTAGAAGACCTCCATTTGGGTGCCATTGAGGGTGGTGAAGAGGGGAAGGGGACTGCCTTTTGACTGGCGCCAAAGGTCATTGACACCGTCTTTTTGGTATTTGCCTTGAGCTGGTTGACTTGAAACTAGTGTAATACATTATGGAAGTCTTGTTGTACCAAGGATGCTACAGTGGATGCGATGGGGCCAGATGTGAAGATGACAGTATCGTCAGCATACGTATGAATATGGGAGGAGACACAGACATAGGGGAGGTAATTGAGAAAAATCGAGAAGAGTATTGGGCCCAGGATAGAGCCTGGGGGACACATGTGAGAATGGGGAGGTGGGGTGCTAGAACACTACCCACTTGGACAGATTGTTGGCGGTTGGTCAGATAGGAGTGGAACTACTGAACTGCTGAAGAGGAGAGACCGGCTAAGGCCAACTTGTTTAGGAGGAGTGGGTGGGAAAAGCTTTAACAAGGTCAATAAAAATAGCAGATGTGATAAGACCCTTGTCCATCCCTGAAAAGATAAACAACACGGAGAAGGGAGGTGGTTGTGGGGTGTTTTTTTTTGTTTTTTTTCTGAAACCAGACTGGACGGGGGATTGGAAGGAGTCACAGTCAAGGAAGTTGACTAATCTAGAGTGGATTAGTGACTCCTGCAGTTTTGCTAGGGAGGGTAGAAGAAATACTGGCCTGTAATTGCCAGGGGATGATGAGTCATCCGCTTTATGGAGGGGGGGAGTACCTTAGTGGTTTTCCAGGTGAGGGGGAAGGCACAAAGGGAGAAAGAGATTTATAAGGTGGATGAGCGGGAGGAGAATGGTGCAGATAGATGTGTGGAGGAGTTTGGTGTCTAAGCGGTCATGGCTCTATTTGGAGGGTTAAGAGATTTGAGGGCAAGGAAGACTTTCTGAGGGGAAATGGGAGGGAAGTAAAAACCTGCAGAGGAGGAGGGTTGTGGAGGGGGTAGTGGTAAAGGATTAAGAAGGGAGCAGCGCAACTTGTGAAGCATTTGTTGCATTTGGGAGGCGATGGCAAGCTGGTCTGATACCAATGAACCATCAACTTGGGGGGGGGATCAGAAAGGGAGTGGACTGTTTTGCAAAAGTCGGAGGGGGAGCTTAGGTTGGATTGAAGGTTAGAGTTGAAGTAATAGGCCTTGGCTGCACAGATAGCCTTGGCGCAGGAGTGTCTGAGGGTCTTGTAGAGCTGGTGGTCAGAGTCGCAGGCTTTAAAGTGGGACCAAGCCTAGTCCCTGGTTTTGCAGAGCTGTAGGTGGTCAGGTGAATCCAGGGGTGGTGGGAGCATTTAACTCTGGTTCTTTTGAGGGGGCGTGGGTGTTCCAGGAGTGAGTGAGGATGGCAGTAAAGTGTGACACGGCTGAGTCGATATCCTGAGCAGAGTAGACCAAGGGCTAGTCTGCAGAGGCTAGATCACCCAAGAGAGTATCGGAGTTGAGACTCTAGGGATCCGTGCCAAATGTACTTTATGAAGGATTTTGGGGGACAGCTATCTCTAGTACAATAGACGACAGTGACAATTGACAAACATTAGGGAGAACGCCAGTGGATGAGACACAGTGGGGATGAGAGCATAGTACCCAATCCAAGAAGGAGTGGCTAGAGGAGTGGGGGTTTAGTTTAGTGGGTTCAGCGCAGTGACAGCACTAGGGGGCTCAAAATATAAGTGGAATTGGATCCACTGGTGTACAAAATGTGGATTTAAGAGGAACCTACAGAGTCAAAACATAATCAGTAACAGATTTTGAACAGTTCACACTCCCCTCCTTTAGATACTGTTATAGAGTAGCTGCATCAGTTTGGACCCATTGGGAAAGGGAAGTTGGGTCATTTCTTGGCAGGGTACAACTTTTGGTACATGTTGGCGCTGTCCCTGGTTCAGAGATTAGTTGTGAAAAATTCAGATTCAATGGAATACTGGAAAGACTTTGAGTCTGGGGGGAGCCAGGTTAGGTTAAAGTCCCAGAGAAGGAAAAGATCACATGAGGCAGAGTGGGAGACAAGTGCAAAGAGGAAGTTAATGGGAGACGAGAGAGGAATCTTTAGGGAGGCATACAGGACGCCATTGAAATTAGGGAGGGTGGAGGTGAGAGAGAGTTTGAGTAGTAAGAGCTCGTGGGAGAAGGGGAATGGTCTATTTGAAGTTGATAGAGCAGGAAATGTTATGTCTGGTGTAGATGGCAACATCTCCACCACATTTACCTCTGTCCTGGCAGAAAAGGTGAAATTCGGGGAGGGTGAGGTGTGAGTCTTGTACTCTAGAGGAGAGCCAGGTTTCAGATATACAGAGGATATCAGGGGAGTGTTGCAAGGTCCATACCTGAAGGGAGTCTAACTTTGGGAGGGTGGCTATGGGCATTGAAATAGTAGAAACTAAAACTTTTGGGCACAGTGGTGGTGGTGGGGAAGGCCGTGGCAGGATTTGGTTCCACGTCTCCTACCAAGAGCAATAGGAAGAGGAGGAGGGCTAGAAAGGATGGGGCTTGTCACCTTTTGAGGCCATGGGGGGTGGAGGCAAGGGGGCAGTGGCTAAATAAGGGGAGGGAGTGGTGGAGGACTTTGAGGTAAGAGGAGTGGGTGGGAAGAGAGCCGGGGTAGATGGGGAGAGTAGGGAGATAGGGCTACAGGAGGGGCAGGGAGGTAGGAGAATGGGAGAGGACAAGAGGGATGTGAGGGGGTGAGTAAGGAGGAGGGGTGGGAGGAGTTGAGGGAGGTAGATGAGGAAAGCAGGTAGCCAGGAGGAGCATAGTTGGGGAGGAGGCGGGCATGGTAGAGGGAGGAGAGAGAGAGAGAGAGAGAGAGACAACAGGGGAGACATGGTCGGAGAAAGAGCCTGAGGAGCAGGCAGAGCAGAGGGGATAGGAGGGTAATGGGGGGTGGAGGGTAACCGGATCCTGGTGGGAGGAAATGTGATAGGAATGGAATATGCAAGCAGTAATACCTGACAGAGTTGGCGGTATTGGGCAATACCAGACTGCCCAGGGGCGTAATGAGGCCCGACGCCACAGGCGGGAGGGCCTTATACACCCTGTAAGGTCTGGTATTGCCCATAGCACCCACCCTGGAGAGTATTATTGCGCTTAGAAAGTGGGCTCCTGTGGTAGTTTTATGTGGGATTTAAAAAAAATAGAAGAAAACATAAAAACATGGAGTAAAAATTAGGCTCAACTGTTACTGTTGTAAAGTAGTCCATCTGTTTCTGTCCTGTGCCATCTCCTGTGTTTAGCCACCAGAGAGCTAGATTATTCAAAAGTTGCTGTTGTGGCACGCATTGTTACATGACTATGTATTGTAAAGTTAGGATTTACTTATGAGAGGTATGGTGTGGTACGGGACTGAAGTAAACTTTTATTTCGTTGAACAACAGGGCTGTTACCTTTAGCCCATTCATGTGTAGCGCTTCCATGTTTACGAGTTGGCTCGACGTCACCGCTTCCGTGTCTGCAGGGCAGGTAAACATTAGCACTTCCGTGTATGTGAGGTGGGTCAGCACTGTGGATGTACGCAACTCGCAGTTTTTAGAAGAACTGATTTTGTTAGGCAACATCTGGTTTGCCAGTACCTTTTTATTGGTTCGAGCTTGGAGGACAAGTGGCAGAGCTGGCAGTGAACGAGCTTTGTGGAGAGAGTAGTTTCTCTCGCTAAGTGAGACAACAAAATGGCGTAATTTGAATTTGAATTGACCGGTTTGGGCCAATTAGGAAGCAGTGCTGACCCTAGCATATTAGTAATCAGGTTGGCAGGGCTGGGACTTTTTACTTACAGGGCTGTCACTAAAAGTTAATGTACCCCTGCCAGCTAAAGAGATTTGTTAAATTCTTAACCCCATTTTCCAAGGGTAAAAAAGATGTGATAGGAATGGGTTAGGATAAAAGAAGAGGAGGAGGAAAGCCAGGGTAAAGGAGGAGGTGTAACAAGCTGGGATATGAGAAAATAGAACAAGTGAGAGAATTCAGAAGCTGGTGTGAGGGGAGCAAAGCCGGCCACACTGGTACACTGGTAGGCGAGGGATGGGGATGGCAATTAGCAATCAGGGGGAAAAAAAGCGTAGCATATGTAACATGAGCACATTATGATGTTTGCATGTGACATGCGAGTTGATTTTTCTAACTTGTACCATGTTGTCTTATGACGTGTAATCTTTTTCCTAATTCTGTATCATGTTGTCTCAAGTGTGTAAGTATGTTATTTCCTGTACTCTCCCGGGTCGTACCTAAAAATAGGCAAATTGTCTTGTCTCGTGTACTTACCTGGTTAACAAAAGCTAAATAAATATGGTTTAACAGTGGTCATGGATGGAATAACCTTCAAACAGCAATAGCTAATTGACTTGAGAAGTAATTAAGCAGGCCTGTACTAAAACAAAACCAGCTGAATCAAGTTGCAGAAATCTGGCAAGCTGACTGGAAACAATAATAGATCAGCTGAGACAGGTAGAACAACTGGATGCATATGAAGCGAACTGAACAACAAATGCAGACATGTGGAAACAAGCTGTCTGAGTAACTCCCTTTCAAAGGTCATGACCCCACTTGTAAAAGGAAAACATGGGAGCTGATATGCATATTTGCACATCAAAGGAACTTCATGCTCAGCGAGTAAGCAAAGATCTCCTAGCGCATAATCAAATTATTCAGTTGAATAACAAAAAATCACAAGTGCCAGCATCCTTCCATCTGCATTTTTCCATCTCTGACACACTTTAAACAGAAAACATTAGGGAACTTACCTTGAAAAGATTGATGGCCCGCACAAGACAAGAATACAGGGACTTCAGAGACTTCAGAAGACGTACAACAGAACTGACTGACAGTAACATTTCTGCTGGCTTATGCATCGTCAGCTCCCATGATGCCTTGCATGAGTGGGGTCATGACCTTTGCAATGGAGTTGGACAGGTTTTCTCTCCAGGGCAGAACAGAGTGAAACAACTTAATTTAAATTAGGATGAAATTAGGGAGGGTTTGAGAGAGGGAATCCTTGTTCATGCCTACAAACTACATATGCATACAGAAAATAGGTTGAGGGGACTTTCCCTATAGTTCTGTTGGCATGGCATGCTATCTGTTATGTCAGATGGGTGAAGAGAGAAACTTCTTTGCTGCCCCCTGCTGATCAAGGAAGGGCCCATTTAGAGCACAGGAAAACTGCTTTTTTGTACTGCTTGAGCTTCTGATTTGCACTCTACCCAGAGATGGGGGTGAAAGAACAAGGGGGAAGGGTGTATTTCCCCCACATAGCCACTTAGGCAGCCAGAGTGTCAAGCTCCCATGTCTCTTCCTCTGGGTACTGGAAGATGGGAGGCCAGCCACATTAGCTGAAGGTGAGGCTCCACTGGAGAGAGTAAGCTCCAGGAGGAATCTGGTGGAAGCAGTTAAGCAATGGAATGGAGGCTGACCTTACAGATGGAGGATATGTGTGTAACAGAAGCCATTTAAACTTTCAACGACAGAGGGAGGGTCAACAACTGGCCAGAGGGGCTGTGAGAGTGGATCCAGGTGCTGAAAAACAAGAAACAACAATGACCTGCAATGGGGCGACTGCTACCCCCTCAAATGGCACCCCTGGAGTGTAGATGAAATATCCATATGGCCTTAGGGTACAGTGGAGTAGCTAGGAGAGGATTGGGAAAAATACATGATTCAAAAGTCTTGAAAACTTAACAGTACTTGGGGCTGAGATCTTAATGGTGTAGGAGTGAATTTCTTTACAGATTAACACCATTTGGCAGTTTGGAACCAGTCTGAAATAAGAGCATTTGTAGTGAGCATTGTGTAGTGTAGTCTGACTATTAAAATACAATTAAAAGTACTAAATATTCTGCAAACCCCTGAGGGACAAAGTATTTTTCTTCACCCAGTACACGCCAAGGTCCCTGTTACAGTCTCTCACTTCCCTTTCCCTCCGTTCCACTGTCTCTGTTGGGGAAAAAGTGTGACATCATCACCAGCACTTACTGCCCTGGCAAGTCTTCCCCTTTAAAAGCAAAGGTAAGTAAGTAAAGTTTATTTATCAAGCGCTCAATCCCAGGGGCTCTGGGTGCTTTACATAGGTGTAGGAAATAAAACATTTACTGTTTCAGAACGTCAAAATCAGTTAATCATGATTTTAAAATAGTAAATAAACCCCATAAAATCTCAAATTAAATTAAGCTTGTTTAAACAAAAGGGTTTTCAGACCACATTTAAAGCGCTCCACTGGGGGCGCGTCTCGTGAAGAGCACAGAAGGAAGTACACAGAGCAGGGCCGGCGACCTCAAGCTCAGTCACCGGAGGTCTTAAGCCATGCCCTGGGAACCACCAACAGGCCCTCTGTGAAAGAGCAGAGTATGTGCACAGGGGTGGCAGGTGTCAGAAGGTCCAATAGGTAACCAGAACCCAACCCATATAGGGCCTTATAGATCAACAAGCCCACCTTGAAGATAATCCTCCATCTGACTGGCAGCCAGTGTAGCTCGCGCAAGACTGGTGTTACATGGGTGGACCTCGAGAGGCCCGTCAGCAGTTTCGCAGCTGCATTCTGCACCAGCTGCAGTCTGCGGAGGTTACCTCCTGTGACCCTGAAGTGTAGAGTGTTACATTAATCTAGTCTGGAGGTCACAAAGGCATGTACTAGTGCGGGCAGGTCACCAGACGGAATTGGGGACTTGATCCGGGCGATATTACCAAAATGGTAGGAACTGTTCCAAACAACGGATGACACCTGCGCCTCCAGTGTCAGCCCGTCGTCGAAAATGATGCCCAGATTTCGCACCTTATTGGAAGCCACTAGTGAGGTAGCACCCAGCAGCAAACCTGTCCCTGTTCCAGTTGCAACCAAATCTCGTCGATGACCTGGCTCTATAACTAGCACCTCTGTCTTGTCCAGGTTGAGACCAAGCCAATTGCATGACATGCAGTCTTGGATCTCGAATAGGCATTATTTAGCACATCCACAGCGTCTGATGTTCCAGGTGCATAGGACCTATATGGTTGGGTGTCGTCTGCCTAACAGTGGAAACCCAAGCCATACCGTCTAATGATTGACCTCGGTCTTTCTGTCCAGGCTCAACATTGGCAGTTTCTGCCTGTGGCTTACCCCCGATTGGACGCTCAGATTTTCAAGCTGCTCCAACTACTTATGCCTGCTCTCCCATCTGCTTCAAACGTTGGCTCTGAAAACTAATGTGAATTTTGGGGAATAGCAATAACGATTATTTACTGCCTATTGGGACTAGTGGGAATTTGATCTGTAATTTTTTTTAACTGTGAAGCTGTTTGAAATGATTATGTGCTGCTGATCTTAACTCTTTGCTCCACTCGCTCTTACCTACTCTTCCCCTTATCTTTGCACTCTTAATTATGGTCCCTCTCCCCCTATACTCCCTACAAATTCTTGTCTTTTTTTTTTCTTTCACTCCCTGCCTGCATTTAAAAACAATACTTGGGTTGCGATTTGTTACCGTCAGGCTATGATCCCCCCCAAACAGTTGTCTTTTCTGCCCCCCCCCCAACCCTTCCACTTAATTGCCCTGAAACCTTTTGTTTCAACTCCCCACCCTCCGATTTAGGCTCTGGCCTGTCCTTTTGTTCTGTGTGCCCTATATCCTGATGCTTGCCCTCTCTTATTCCTTTCTGGTTTGCCATTGATCAGGGCTCCCTGCTGCTCCTCTGTGGCCACGGCTGGAAAGCCAGTCAGCCTTGCCTCCTCTCCTGCCCGCCCACCTGCTGAAGCATAGCCGAAGGCTATTCAGGTACGCTCTTTGCTCAGACTGGGATTGCAAGCCGGCATGTCCATTGGCTGCAGTCTTTCTGTCCAGGTCTAAATAGGCAGTTTCTGCCGGCGGCTTGCCCCTGATTGGACGCCCAGCTTTTCAGGCTGCTCCAGCTGGTTTATGGCTGCTCTCCTTCTGCTTCAAGCGTTGGCTCTAGCTAACTTGAATTTTCTCCCACCTTCCCACCCACCCCGCCGTCACTCTTTATATAAACTTGCTTCCCCACCTCTCTGTAGTGTCAGTCCTCTTATTGGTAGACTCTTTACAGACTCTAATTCTTAAAGGGGCTACTTCCAACTTTTCTCTGCTCCTAGGTTTTTAAGTGATTACTCCTACCTAGACACTCTTGTGTACTCCAGGCTTTAAAATGCAGTCTATCATTTTAATGCTTGGGTGCATAGTAGGTCTGCTCCTCTGTACCTTTGATCCTTGCACCAGTCCTGCATTTGCAGTTGCACTGAAAAACTATAGCCTGCCTGTACCTTGCCCCATTTCAATTAAACTAGTCCTACCACCCTATGTGGAATTATTTGCACAGCTCCACACTTACCAGGGCACGTTCTCTAGTCACAATAGGCCTTATGTTTCTCAATCTACGTCCTCTGCTTCCCCCTGCGACTCATACTACCCTTGCGGTCCGGGTGCTTTTATACGCATCCTTGGGTCTTGGCCATCGCTTTGCTTGCTCTTCTTCGCCTACTTTCCAGTACTATAAAAGAGGTCATACTCTGCTTCTTAGACTGTTAAGTGCTCTCAAAAAAACTTCTGCTGCTGCTGCTTTTCTCTGCCAATGTTGAACTCAACCCAGGGTCTATCTTCCCCCATCTCAGCTCCCTCTGAGCTGGCACAATTTAAGGGAATGAGCTTACTACACTTAAATGCATGCAACTTATTAAGGATGTCTGACACTATACAGTCTTGGATTTGCCATACTATGCCAGGCATACTAGGGGTTACAGAAACCTGGCTTAGACCCTCTACTCTGGACCACAAAATTAATTTTCCTTCCTACAATGTTTTTAGAACTGACAGACTTACTAGAGGAAGAGGGGTCGCAATATATATCCATGACAGATTTACTGCCTCTTTAATTGACTCCACCACTATGCTTAAGGAGTTTGAAAGTCTTACAGTAAAGGTCCAACTTTCACCTTCTAAGTCTCTTTGCATCATCGGATGTTACAGGCCTCCCTCAGTGGGGCTTAAGGTGCTGAATCGTGTGTGAAACACCGTGGACACACTGTCCTTGGAGGTCATCATCATGAGGTACTTCAATCTCGATTGGCTCTCTTCTAGCTCCAAGCTACTAAAGGACATTTGCGACACCTTTGGTCTTATCCAACTTATTAAGGAAACTACCCATCCAAACATTAAAATTCCAGCCCATAGTACATTACTAGACCCAAGTTTAGTAAATGAACCTCATTTCATAACTCATTCCGGCGTCTTTTTCAGTGACATAAGTGACTACTGTTCCATAGCCTGTGTGAGGTCTGTCTCTAACCCAGCCTCCATTTCTAGGTGTATCTATAAAAGAAGTCGTAATTTTGACCAATATGCCTTCCTCACTGATCTTCAGTACTTTAGTTGGCAAGACTTCTACCTGGCCCCCACTGTTACTGAGGCCTATGAGCAGTTTCAGAATATTGTCCTTGAGACTGTAAATCAACACGCACCCTTAGTTTAAAATTTGCACCAGGAAAAAAATCATGTCCTTGGTATGCAGCCAGCCTAAAAGCTGCACTGCTTCACAAGGATGCCCTTTGGGGAAAAAGCACATAAAACTAAACTCTGGGCTGACTGGGCAGCTTTTACAGTAGTGAGGAACCAATGTACTAAACTCATTAGGGCTGAAAAGCTAGTTACCTTGTTCTGAACTGGTCTCCTCTTACAGCTGTCATGCAAAAGTACACTGAAGGACATAGCTCGGTTAACTCTTTCCCAGCTAAAATCTCCTCTGGGGGCTCCTCCACTACCAGTAAGGAGAGTATTTTGGACCTTCTTAATAACCACTTTGTTACTGCTGGGTTAGCTTTTGATACCTCTCCTGCCAATTACCTACGTGCTCAGCTCTGTGCTCTGGACCCAGCTTATCTAGCCTCTGCCACGCCTGCTCAAAAAGCTCTCTTCCTTTTGCCCTGTCTCTGTAAAACAAGTTGAAGATCTTCTGCTGGAACTTGATACCAGCAAGAGCGCGGGTGCTGATCATATTGATCCATACTTCTTAAAACTAGGTTACCATGTCTTGTTTGCTCCTATCACCCACCTATTCAACATGTCTCTTACCCAGGGTGTTCTCCCATCAGACTAGAAAACTTCCCATGTCATTCCGCTGTTCAAATCTGGTGATCCGAGTGATCTAAATAACTACAGACACACATCTCTTCTTCCCATCCTATCTAAACTGTTTGAAAAAGTAGTCAATTCTCAACTTTGAATGATTCCAAATGCTTTGTATCTGCTTAACCCAGTCAGGATTTAAACCGTCTTACAGTACGGTATCTGCACTTGCAAAGGTATCTAATGACTGGCAAAATGCCTTGGATGACCAACAAAAAAGTGTGTGCTTTATTCCTTGATCTTAGCAATGCTTTTGACATGGTGCACCATGACGTGCTTCTGCTCATTTTTCAGAACACTGGACTGGACTTCTCAGCATTGTAATGGTTCACCAGTTATCTTATGGGTCCCAAAACAGACAGGGAGAAAACGCTCCTGAGAGTTGTCCCTCAAGGGTTTATTTTAGGCCCACTGTTATTTGCGGTTTATATTAACAATATTAATTCTGGCATCAAATTGGCTAACATCCACTTTTTTGCCAATGATATTGTTCTGTATATCGACAGGCCTACCCGGGAACTTGCCTGCAAGTACCTTCAACTTGATTTGTAACTATTTTCAGCAAAACCCTCCTGCACCCGAAACTCCTTTTAACACTAAAAAATACAAAACAAGGCCATGTTCTTTTCAACACTAGTCAATGCATCCAGTCACTGCCCTTTAGGGACAGTGTCTCAAATGACCACCTTATTAGGGGAGTCTCTGGAGTTCATGGTCAAATTTAAATATCTGGGCTTCTGGGTTGACCATAAATTTTACTTCATTGACCATATTGAGGAACTAGCAAAAAAATTAAAATAAAGACTTGGTCTGTTTTTCACATCAAGCACTTACTTACTCAGGACACCAAAACTAGATGGGTTCAAACCACCTTTCTTCTGCTTCTGGACTATGCAGACTTCCTGTATGGACAAGGTCCTAGCACTGCTTTATCAAAATTTAACACCCTGTATTGCCGGGCATTAAGATTTATTACTGGAGTACAGAACTTCTCCCATCACTGCTCTCTCTACTCAAAATTAGGTTGGATGTCACTTAAATTCAGAGAACAAAAAATGCATTCACCTGGACATAGAGAGTAATTGGTAAACTTCCCCAGTGCATTTAGGATTGCCTCCCTGCTTGTGCTGTTGGAAACTACTCTCTCAGGGGTCTCTCCTACATCACACTTTTAATCCCTAGTGTTAGAATGCGTTTCAGTAGATCTTCCATGAGTCATGCCCTTCCTGCCCTGTGGAATAACCTCCAAATAACCTTAAAGATGGCGATCCCCATTAAATTGTATACATCTAAAACTCTGTTTGCTCATTCCTTCAGTGAGTCCTGCAATTGTTTCCCCTGATGTTATGTAGACCTAGTGTTTTTGTATCCTTAGCCACTCCGTGCTCCTCCCTATTCTACATGTCCTCTATAAATGCTTACTATCTAACCCACTTACCTTCCAAATGATTATATTGTATATATTGTGTATATTATGTATATAGAATGCTGCATTATTGATGAATCGTATTTGCTTTATTATGCTGTGCAATGCATTGTATCCAATCTGTTGTTTGTAGTTGACTTGTGTGTACCTTACCCAGGTCCACCTTGTAAATGTGTTTATTTATTTATTGCATAAGCTCAGAATTACAATCCTTTGAGTCACAGACTCTTTTGCAAAGGCTCCATGTCGGTTACAGGGGGTGGAGGGAGTACATAAAATACAGGGAAACATACATAGTATGTTGTACTATATGTATGTAGTAAATGAGTACTTCTCAATGGTGTTCCACCTGGTAAAATAAAGATGGATTGGTTGATATCACCGAGGGGTAGCATGTACACCGCGAACAGCATAGGTGACAAGATCGAGTCCTGGGGCACTCCACAGGTCAGAGGTTTTGGGCAGGATGAGAAACTTCCCAGTACTACCCATTGTTTCATCCCTGTCAGAAAGGACTCAAACAAGCAGGTGACTTTGCTGGCGAGTCCACAGAGTGCCCCGAGCCAGTCAAGAAGCACCATGTGGTCTACGGTGTCAGAAGCTGAGAAGAGATCGAGGAGAATGGGAATTGACTGCTTTCCTCTCTCTCGCTCTCTCTCGCCCTGAGCAAATTTTGCACCCTCACCAACACTGTTTCCCTGCTATGCTCTCACCTAAATCCCGACTGGAGTGGCTCATAGATGTCAAAGGCCATCAGACGTTCCTCCGGCTGCAGGACCACAGCTTTCTCAACAGCCTTTCCCGGAAAAGGGAGGTTGGAGACTAGTCGATAATTCGCCAAAATGTCCGGGTCTAATGGTAGATCTTACTTCGAGAGGGCTCTTGCAGTAGGTAATTACATATAGGACTGACGTTGGCAGGACCCCACAGAAAAATTTTTTAGCTGGCAGTCCCTGGCGAGGGACCGCCCTCACGTCAGGTGACCTGCATCAGGAGACGTAGGTATAAATGGGCGGTCTCTGACGCCCGCCTTCCAGTTCTTTCCTGCCGTTAGCTTGTGCGGCGCCTCGCGGTAAAGTTCGTGCTTCATCAGCCCTATTTTCATTGTAGTTTTACCGAAATAATTGCTTTTTCTCAACTAATGTCAGTACCATCGTCGGTGTATGTTGTCCCCTACACCCTCCGAGCACAAAAATAAGTGTGATTCGTGCGGCGCCCAACTACCACACAAGGACAGCCATTCCCTGTGCATGTTCTGCCTAGGCCCCGATCACCCGGTCGAGAAGTGCCAGCACTGCCTCAGCTTCAACGCGGCTATCCGCAAAAGGTGGCAGCAGTCCCTGGAAGCCCATATTCTGAAGAAGAAAATGAGTTCAATGGAAAAGGAGCTCAAAAAATTGAGGCAGGCGTCCACTTCCCCCGAAGGCCATCGGAAGAAAGAGGAGGAGAAGGAGAGGCACCGGGACAAGGGCTCCTCTACTGCGTCTCCCTTGGGAGCCGCTGGGACACAGGTAACGTCCCCTCTGGAGGACCGCTCCTCGACGGCCGCCTTGGAGGTTTCTGAGGGGGCATCTGCCCGCCCGTCTAGCTCGCGCTCTGGCCTTGCGGGCGCCTCCGGGAAATTGGAGGCCTCCGCCCCTGGTTCGGCTGCAGGCTTGCGGCCTACCACTGCGGGCGACTCCGGTAAGTTGGGCTTCAGCTCCTCCGACGTCCACCCGGAGAGGGCCGGTAAGACGCCCGACCCCTTGGGGTGGCGCACGACCTCCACTCCACCAGACCAGGCTGATGACACTACTCGACCTGCCTCCGGTGATGGTTCTCATAAGTTGGATGCCGGCAGCAACGGTGCCCACCGGGAGCGCGCCCTTAAGACACACGTCGGCTCATCCGACATCTGGCTGGCGAAGGAACCGATGACAGACCCTCCCACGTCCGTCATACCCGGTTCCTTACAGCCATCTGGGGACCTAGAGTCTCCCCAACACGACCCCTGGGATTTCTCCCCTCCATCCCCGGGCGAAGCTGGGGATCTTCCTCCTCAGTCAGTCCTTCTGCCACTTAGTGCGCCGGATCTGACATCGGCTCCCAGACGCTGGCTCTGGCGCCGGCCCTCTGGCGTTGGTACCTCTGGCGCCGGCCCTACCGATTCTGGGACATCCCCGCCTGCCGGGCCTCCAATGTGGACCCGCCCGTGGGAGGCCACCGCCTGGCTGTCTGCTCCGCAGCCCCCAGCTCCCTGGTACTTCCTGTCTTATCTGATGTCAGCATTCCCGGACGCAATGTCCAGCGCCGCAGTACCCGACACTGGGCTATCCGAAGCCGGGTTTTGGATACGTGCCATATGGTTATACCCTGTATCCTTATCCCCCACCTCCTCCTCCTCCACCGCCCTCGCGGCCGCCGATGGACCTGCAGGAGACTCTGGCCTCCTGGAGTGCTGAGGCCAAGGCTCAGCTCACCAAAGAGGTTGAGAGCCGCCTTCTGATGACGGTGCCATCCCAGGTTCCCGTACATCCGAGGCGGCACACTCCCTCACCACCTCCGGATTCCAGGGTTCTTCCGTCTGGATCCAGAGAAGGGCAGGACACATTCCTCCGGGGACTTCCCAAGGGGTCCATTCCTCCCCTGGGTCGGGACAGGGAGTCTTTTTCCTCTTCATCCTCCTCTTCACCCTCGGATTCTTCAGACGGTTGCTCCGAGAGAGACGACGAGCCACGCTCTCCGCCGAAACCCAGGCCAAGGACTCCTCCGAAGTCTCCTCCGGAGGATCCCTCTTTTACGGAGTTGCTTAGGAAATTCCAGGAGGTTCATCAGTGGCACTCCCTGGAACCAGATCCCCAGCGTCTGAAGCTCGCTGAACATCTGGATCTGCCCGTGACAGCTCCTACCTTAGTGCCACCCTGGATAGAACCTCACGCCGACCTCGTTGCCACTATATGGAAACAGCCATCGGCTTTAGCCCCACTTCCTAGGAAGTTGAACAGGCTATATCAGGCTCCAGAGGGTGATGATTTCCTGGATTCTCACCCTTGTGCTGACTGTGTTGTAATTAGCGCCACTCACGGACGGTCGGCAAACCCCAAACACCTTAGCTCGTCACCACCTGATAAGGAATCACGCCTTCTGGACCAGTATGGGAGAAAGATTTATGCTTCCTCCATGCAGTGGATCAGGGCCCTGAACTATGTCGGCAATATGGGGGACTACCAGAAGGCCATTCTGACTCAGGTGGAGGCCAAATTGGACTCCCTGCCTGACTCTCAAGTCAAGCAGGAGTTGGTTGATCTTGTCCGCTCTGCTCGTTTGGCCAGTAGACACATGCTTCGTGTGACATACGATGCAGTGGACACTGCTGGGCGGAACTCAGCTTTCGCTGTAGGCCTACGGCGTCATGCTTGGCTCCGTGTGTCAGGGTTGGTCCTGAAGGTGCAATTTGCTATCCAGGAAGCACCCTTCCAGGGGTCGGTGCTTTTCGGGGGTGATGTCAAGGACATCATCACAGATTTGCCAGAGAAGGGGACGGCACTGAAGTCAGTTGATTCCATGTACCGTCCCCATCAGCAGCAGCGCCATCCCCTTTGTAGACGGAATCGGCCAAAGGCAAAACCCAAGGGAAGGCGGGCCACAAAACGCCGGGCCCCCACAGCTGCTAAGCCCCCTCCACCCAAAAAAGCAGTGGGTGCTTCAGCTGCGGCGCTGCCCTACACCACCTGACTCCTTCCCTCTCCCACTGCCTCCGGACTCCCCAGAGGAACCAGTAGGAGGGAGGTTTTCCCTCCACCTTCCAGGATGGGAGAGGATAACCACAGATTCTTGGGTGCTCCAACTCATAGCAGAAAGGCACTCGATAGAGTTTCTTCAGAAACCACCTCACCCCAAGTCGTAATTCAAGGGAACATCTTCCCTTGGTCCAGGAGGAAATTTCGGTTTTCCTGCTGAAACAAGTAATAGAACCAGTCTCCCTCCATCGGCAAGGGACGGGTTACTATTCCCATTTCTTCCTGGTCCCAAAGAAGACAGGAGATCTCAGACCAGTTTTGGATCTCAGTTCCCTGAATCTTTTCGTAGAATACAAAAGGTTCAGGATGCTCTCTTTGCAGAGCCTTCTGCCTTCCTCCGGCCGGGTCAGTGGCTGTGTGCTCTAGATATGCAGGATGCTTATCTGCACATTCCCTTTCACCCATCTCGTGGCAGATACCTTCGGTTTGCGTTCCAGAGGGATCACTACCAGTTCAAGGCGCCCCTGTTTGGTCTATCCTCGGCCCCCCGAGTGTTTACCAAATGCCTGGCAGTGGTGGCGGCCCACCTGCGTACCAGGAGAGTGCAGGTTTTCCTGTACCTGGACGATTGGCTCCTGGCGGCCTCGTCCAGGGAGGAACTCCTGCGTTGCTTCTCCCTTAGCCAGCAGGTTTTTGCCTGCCTGGGTATTACCATCAACCATTCCAAGTCTCATCTGGTCCCATCCCAGAGACTACAGTTTATTGGGGCGATTCTCGATACGACCATGGGCAAGGCCTTACTGCCTCTGGACAGGGCGTCCACCCTCCACACTCAAATAAGTCTGCTGTCCGACCGCAGGATGGCCTCTGCGAGGTCGGTCCTTCATCTTCTTAGGCTCATGGCGGCTGCTATCCCGATGGTTCCTCACGCTCAACTCCACATGAGAATTTCTTAGTGGACTCTACGCTCCCAATGGGATCAGCTAGTGGATGACCTAGATCACCTGGTTCTGGTCTCCTCACTGATGCTTCGAGACTTGCAATGGTGGATGGTTCGAGAGGACCTGTTTTGGGGAGTTCCTTTCTTTCGTCCCCCCCCCCCCCAGACTCTAACCACAGACGCCTCGGGCGAAGGTTGGGAGCCCATCTAGGCCCTCATCGGACCCAGGGCTCCTGGTCCAAGCTAGAACAAGCTTTCCACATCAGTGTGTGCTCGAGCTTCAGGCAGTGTTGTACGTTCTCCAAGCCCCTCACCAATACATCCTTCCCGGCCACCTAGCCGTCCAGACAGACAATATGTATGTGGTGTGGTACATCAACAAACAGGGGGGACTCGGTCCTACCCTCTTTGCAGGGAGGCAATGAGGGTTTGGGATTGGGCATCACAACACGACCTTCACCTCAAGGCAATTCACGTTCCGGGAGTCAAACACCCTGGCAGACGAGCTAAGTCGCTCTTTTGCTCTGACTCACGAGTGGGAACTGGACCAAGGGGTCCTAGACAATATCTTCCGACTTTGGGGAACACCACAGGTTAATCTGTTTGCATCTCCTCTAAACGCAAAACTTCCCGTCTTCTGCTCGCTCGTTCCAGAGCGAGGCACTTTTTGGAGAGACGCTCTGTCTCTAGACTGGAAGGACAGATTCGTCTATGCCTTTCCACCAATTCCACTTATCCCACGAGTCTTGCAGAAACTAGCTTCAGAAGGAGCACGAATGATTCTGATCACTCCTTTCTTGCCCAGGCAAGTTTGGTTCTCTCTTCTACAACAATACTCGGAAGATCCTCCTCTTCCTCTATCTCGAGGTTTACTGACCCAGGATCAGGGGACCCTGGTCCATCCAGGCCTCAGATCCCTTCAACTGCATGCATGGCTCCTGCAGACTTAGTCCAATCCCGTTTTGGAGTGTCTCCCAAAGTGGCAGAGATTTTGGTGGATGCCAGAAAACCCTCCACCAGGTCCACTTATGCCATGAAGTGGAAAAGATTCACTGTCTGGGCCGCTTCCAAGAACGTGGAGCCCTTCTCCTGTTCAGCGGGGATTCTGCTGGAGTATCTACGTCATCTGTTTGACCTGGGTCTCAGTCATTCTTCTCTGAAGGTACACATGGCGGCCATCTCAGCCTATCATGTTCCCGTTGCAGACAAAGCTTTCGTTCAATTGGAGTTCTCTAAGACCTTCTCAGAGGGGTTCTCCGTCTGAGGGCCCCCCCATCCGTTCTCCTGCTCCCCCTTGGGACTTGAACTTTGTTCTCGAGAAACTTATTCTCCCTCCCTTCGAACCTGCAGCTTCTGCGGATTTGAAGTTCCTTTCGTGGAAGACTCTCTTCCTGGTGGCCATTACTTCTGCTCGGGAGAATTTCCGAGCTCCAGACCCTGATGTGCAAAATCCCATACTTGATTTTTCACAAGGAACGAGTTGCTCTTCGCACAAATCCTAAGTTTCTCCCTAAAGTAGTAGCTGAGTCTACTCTTAATCAGTCCATAGTTACCTGCCTTTTTCACGCAGTACTCTAATCAAGGGGAGTATTTACTCCATGCTATGGATGTTCACTGGATTCTGAGGTACTACACCAACAGGACGAAGGATCTCAGAAAGACTGATCAATTGTTCATCTCTTTTGCTCACAAAAGGGAAGGCAGTGCTGTTTCCTAGCAATGCTTGTCTAAGTTGTTCGCTCATTGCATCACTTTCTGTTATGACAAATATAACAAGACCCTACCGGGTCAAGTAAGGGGCGACTCCACCAGAGAATTAGCTGCCTCAGCAGCTTGTTTCAAAAATGTATCTGCGGCAGACATCTGTGCTGCCGCCACCTGGACTTCCGTCCATACCTTTACTAAACACTACAGTTTGAATGTTGCCTCTCGCCATAGAGCAGGCTTCTGGCTGGCTGTTCTGCAAGGTCTCTTGTCTTGAGTCTTGCACAGCTAGAACTGCTTTTTGGAGTAGTTTTCCTCCTCCCGGTGCCTCTCTTTATTCCAGACTGCTTGGGACTCAGTCCTATATGTAATTACCTACTGCAAGAGCCCTCTCAAATAAGATGGTACAGTTACGTAAGAACTTACCGTAACAGTAGATCTCCAAGAGAGGCTCTTGCAGTAGGTAATCCCTTCCCACCCTCCATCCCCCTAGGCTTTTTCAGCTTCTTTTCCAGTAAGGGAAATATCCGCTCCTCTCTCGTCCGGTCTTTCTGGCCCGTGGCGGGAGAGAACTGGAAGGCCGGCATCGGGGACCGCTCCTTTATACTGATGTCTCCTGATGCCGGTCATCTGACGTGGGGGCGGTCCCTCACCAGGGACTGCTAGCTAGAAATTTTTCCGGGGGGTCCTGCTGCCTGCCAGTGTCAGTCCTATATGTAATTACCTCCTGCAGGAGCCTTTCTCAAAGATCTACTGTTACAGTAAGTTCTTACGTAACTGTACTTTTCCTCAGAAGGGGCCTCACCAATGCTTCTTTCAAAGCATCAGAGAGTACCCCTCTGAAAGTGAGCACAGGATGTTTCAGCGAGCACTGGACCAACGGACTCCACACATCCCACTAAGAGATGTGTTGGTTCCGGGTTCAATTTACAAAGGGTTGGGTGCCGCTTGGAGATTACATCCATGACCTCAGTGACTCCTACTGGCCTTAACTCTTCCCAGACAAGTGAAGAGTCCATGTGATTACCAGACCTCAAACCGTGGGGTTGTTCATGACCCACTGGGGAGATCTTGGCCCTGATAGAGGACACCCTGTCAGAAAAGAACTGAGCGAACTCCTTGCAACAAGCGATTGAAGCTGCTCTTATTGGCTGCAGACACACTGGGTGTAACAGTTTGTCTAGAGTCTGAAAGAGCATAGCCGGTCTGTTCCTTCCTGCAGCAATTTCCCTGGACAGGAACTCTGCCTTCTTGTGGTTGATTGCACTTTGATACTCACCATAGTGAGTTTTCAAAGCCAGTTTGTCCTCCACGGACCTGGATCTTCTCCAGCAATGCTTCAACTTCCGACCCTTTGTCTTAATCTCCTTGAGAGCCCCATCAAACCACGGGGGTCTTAAGGAAGAAGCCATGGGTCGAATATGGATTGGTGCAATGTTGTCGAGTGCCTTGGAGACAGCGTTGTTATATGTTGTCACCACCTCATCTAACCCCAATGTACAAGCTTCACTCGCCCCAGAAAAATCCACAACCGCCATCAGTCCCTCTGAGAACAATTTCCTCAAAGGGTGATACTGGACCATCTCTACAGGGATGGGACTAACGGGGCGGCCCTGAACACAAACTCAGCTGTGTAATGATCCAACCATGAGACTGGATCAATCATGAGATTCATAATCTCAAGTCCCAGTGAGAATACTAAGTCCAAGGCGAGGCCATGGTGGTGGGTCGCAGAAACATAGAAACAGAATTTAACAGCAGATAAGGACTGCTTGGCCCACCTGGTCTGCCCATTTCCATACCTAGTGGATAAGCTGAGGATCCTACTTAACCAACAGCCGTCTTCCTCCTACCCCCCACCAACTAGACGTGCCTTATGTCTGTCCCATGCATTCTTGAATTCTCCCACTGTTCTTGACTCCACGACCTCCTCGGGAAGGCTGTTCCATGCACCCACAAACCTTTCCGTGAAACTTCCTCACATTACCTCTGAACTGACCCCCTCCCCAATCTTCAAAGTGTGCCCCCTTGTTCGTGCACATCTCTCTTTCTGAAAGATGCTACCCTCCTGGACTTTGTTGATTCCCTTGAGGTACTTGAAAGTTTCTGCCATGTCCCCCTCTCCCTCCTTTCCTCGAGGGTATACATTTTAAGCTCCTTTAGTCTCTCTCCATATGTCTTCAGGTGCAGACCTTGCACCATTTTAGTTGCCCTCCTCTGGACAGCTTCCATCCTGTCTATGTTCTTGCACAGATGGGGTCTCCAAAACTTCACGCAGTACTCCAGATGGGGTCTCACCAACTGTCTGTACAGAGGGATAACAACTTCCTGGTTTCTACTGGTGATGCCTTTCCCTATGCATCCCAGTATCCCCCAGCCCTTCTTACTGCATTCTCACATTGCTTGCCCACCTTTAGGTCATCTGATATGACTACACCCTGGTCCCTTTCCATTTTTGTTAGTATCTCACCCCACATTGTGTACTCTTCCACTGGGTTTTTGTTTCCCAGGTGCATTAATTTGCACTTCTTTGTGCTGAATCTAAGTTGCCATACATTTGACCATTCATCCAACCTTGTCAAGTTCCTTCTAGAAACATAGAATTTGACGGCAGATAAGGACCGCTTGGCCCACCTAGTCTGCCCATTTTCCTACCTAACAGATGAGCTTCAGATCCTAGTTAACCAACAGCTTACATCCGCCTACCCCCCACTAGGACTGCCTTATGTCTGTCCTATGCATTCTTGAATTCCCCCACTGTTCTCGACTCTTCATCCTTTCCACCCCACCTTGTTTATCAACCTTGTTGCAGATCTTTGTGTCGTCTGCAAAGAGACCTACTTTTCCTTCCAGTCCCTCTGCAGTGTCCCTTATAAAGTCATTAAAGAGGAGTGGTCCCAGTACTGAACCCTGCGGTACCCCACTAGTAGGCCCCAGCAACTGGTTGTGTAGAGGCCCAGAGATGTCATTGTCTGAGGCAGTCCTTTCCAAATGCAGGAGTTTGATCGTCATCAGGCATTGAAGTCCCAGAATTCACCATCTGGTGACTCAACACCCGTGACAAAGTACACAACCCACTACAGGAATTCTCCTCGTGTTTTGGAGAATGCTACACAAGGTTGATCCTGCATCCTGCACCTGGACCCTGACGCACTGTCTCACACCCAAATGACGAAGTAGATCCAGTGGGTACACAGAAAAGTTCAGGTCAGATCTAAAACAGATAGCCACCCCTTCCCCCACTCCTGCATTCCTGCCTCAAGCAGTGCACTACAGAGTACCCGGTCGGGATAGATGCCTCTAAAATTGGGCCTGCATCATCTCCCAGCCAGGTCTCCATTATGCAAGTGAGATCGACAGTAGAAATCAAGTCCGCCACAATCATGGTCTTGTTTCTCCTCAGTCTTGCACTGCATAACACTGCTTGAAGAGGACTATCTGAGGAAGCCGGTCCCTTGACTACCTGCCCACTTGGCTTGTCGGGATCCCTGTGGATGGGAATCAAACACGTCTGGCATCTCTCTCAGTCCCAGTTTGCCCCAGGGCACCTCCTGAACCTAACCACCCCAATGCTCCTCACTCTGGCTGTGTTGACAGCAGCCAGCTGCTTTCTTCTCTGCCACCTCACAATCTCCGCCTCCTTACAGCAGCTAATGACAGAGGGAGGTCCAAAAACGGGCAGAAATCACGCAGTTGCTCTGCTAAATAAACAACTCTGCATTTAGTTGTACCCTTGTACATCGTGATTCTATAAAACTCCTATTTACTAATATAAAACTACCAAGGTGACAGGCTTTTGATTTTTGAAGTGAATACAGTAACAAGGCCCTGTGCTGGACATCAATGTGTTGGGGGGAGGGGGGCATGAGCTTCCAGTGTAGTATTGCTGTTGGCCCCCACTGAGCATTGGAGAGACTTGGGGGGGACGGAAGGGTGAGGCAGGTTTTGTGTTGCTTACCTACAGTCAGTTTTCTTTTTTCTGTTACTACACTGACCCTGGCTGTATTTTTTTTATTTCAGCATCCTGTATAAAACCAAGCTCCCTTTCATTGTGGTCATGAACAAGGTAAGGACAAACCACTTAATTAACATAGTGTTCCATCTTTGACGATCAGTCTCCATAGTTTTCCACTAGAAATACTGGCTTCACAACATGCCATGCTGGTGATCCCAGACCTGCCACTGTGGGCTGCCAGACGAAAGGAGTAGCAGACGGATGCTCAGTAGTAATAGTAATAAAATGGATTTATAGGGCTCCTTTTTGAGCTCAGAGTATCAGGGGGTTACGAGATACAAATGTGTAGTGGAGGGGTTGACAGGATAAATCAGGTAATAAATACAGAAAAATGAGCATACTTAGTGCAGTAAATAGCACCATGTATAACGGCATTTTTTTTGTTTGTTTTGTTTTTTTCCATAGACACTTTAATCGGCACAACCAGGGCACCCCCTCCCTGGAGCACAATCCAAATCTGGAACCGACGGCACAGAGCTGGGCATCATAGAGCCCCTGGCTGCCATTTGTTCTATTTTTGTTCTCTTTGGTCCCCTCCAGCATCAGCGTGGACGCTCACATGTGGGGGCACCCACAGGCTACGCCCGCTGGCTATGTACCAGTCCCTGCATCACCCACAGCAGCAGGTGGGATGACAAACCCTCCCTCCCCGAGAGAGGAGAGCGGTCCTCTGGACACTTGATCCTCTCACCGCTGCCAATCCACTGGCTCTTTCCTGAACCCAGGTTGCCAGCGCGACATCTAGCGCCTCAACCTCCAGCACCACTGGGCCAGCTATAACACAATTTTTAACACCCATGAATAACACCATGTACAACAGTAACTCAGTGAAACACAGTACAGAACACAATGACTAATGCAATGAATAACTGTGAATAACTTTATCTACTGTGCATTGCAGTGATGAAATAGTAGCAAACCTGTAATGGCTTCAGAACTAAATGAATGAACAGTGCTGTAAAAGGTGGGGGGTAGGCCTAACTGAGCAAGTACTGCAAAGTCTTCTATTTGAATACCTCAAATCGAGGAAGCAGTGTGGCAAGCCATCAAAAGTGTGTTTCCCCAAGTTCAGTGCCACCACTGTAAAAGCTGTGCCTTGCAGATTTTTTTTTTGTGTGTGATGGAAGAACCTGCAGTTGTCACTGATCTGAAGATCGAGTTGATCTTCCTGAAGTGTAGGGGGCTAAAAGCATCCATGATAATGGGGACTTGATCCGTTCAGGGCCAACTAAAACTGCACAGCAGCAATGTAATGAGTTCTGGCTTCTGAAAGGTAGTCAAAGTTTTGCTGGCACATTCTGTCAAGTTACAAGTATTGGATTTGTCCATTAGGCAAGCCCATGTAGAGCACATTAAAGTAGTTCAACCTGGTCCCAACTAAAGCACGCAATAGCATGCGCAGAGTGGCGAGATCCAGAGTGGGGCACAGACTGGCAATTATCTTTGGATGATACAAGCAGCCTTTCACTGCTGCCTTCACGTAAGAATCAAGTGATCATCACTTGTCAAGGACTTTTCTTAGACAGCATACTGCCCTAACTGCCTCGACCTGAACCCTATCAAGGACAAGAAGTCTGAGGCGAAACCTCAGTGTTAATAACTTCCAGTCTAACAGGTAGGCACCTCTTTCCTCCAGGATTCATGCAGAAAACACACCAGCAGGGCTGTCCTTGACTATGGGACTCCACAGAACTCCAGTGACTCGTTTGAGGCTCTTAGACAAGACCACTGTGCCTCACGTGGCTCCTGTGATGGTCCCTAAGAGAAGCAAAGCACTCATAACAACACATATATGAACATGTGGAAAGAGCCAGCAGAAGACCACCTGGTCTGTTGCATCTCCTCGTAATGATACAGTATCTGGTCTTACACTTATGCCACTGACCCTGCCCTCTTGGTCCCGGGTTCCCTTTGTGTTTGTCCCAGGCCCTTGAATGCTCCCACTGTCTTTGTTGTGCCACCTCCTCTGGCAGCTCATTCCAGGTGATCACCACCCTCTATATAGAAATGTTTCCTTACATCCCATCTGAATCCCCAAAATCAATTTTAGGCTGTACCCTTAGTGGATTTTTCCTTAACTTTAAAGAGTTAATCCCCTTTATGTATGTGAAGGTGTTTATCGTATCCCCCCTCTGCCTCCTCTTCTCCAGGGAGTACATCCCCAGGGCTCTCAGCCTCTCTTCATAGGACCTATCCTGTAGCCACTCTGTAATCGTGGTTGCTCTCCTCTGGACCTCTTCCAGCATGCTGATGTCCTTAATGTATGGATGCCAGTACCTCACCCCATATTCTAATTGTGGTCTCACCAGTGACCTGTACAGTGGTAAAATTACCTTGCTCCGCCTGCTACTGAATCCCCTTGCAATATACCCCAGCATCCTGTTAGCCTTCACCACTGCCTTTTTAAGAGGTGTGTTTCAGATCACTTGCAATCACCAGTCTTGGATCCTTTTCCTCTTCGGAAGCATTTACCTGAACCTGTCCTATGTAATACTCTGCCCAAGGGTTCTTGGCCCCTATGTGCATCACTTTGCACTTTTTGTATTGAAACCAAGTTGCCAAATTCCTGACCATCTCTCTAGTCTGGCAAGGTCCTCCCTTAAGTCCTGTATCCCCTCCTTGGTGTCCACCCTCCAACAGAGTTTGGTGTTGTCCGCAAATGGGCATATTTTGCCTTTAATGCCTTCCCCGATGTCACTTATGAAGACATCGAACAACACTGATCCCTGCAGGACCCTGCTGGTGACCTCCCTGGTGCTGGAGAACTCTTCCCCCAACCACTACACTCTGGATTTTGCCCCTCAACCAATTTTCAGTCCATTTCACCATATTGCCTCCCACCCCTTGGTCCCTCAGTTTCATTATCAACCTTTTGTGTGGCACCGAATTGAAGGCCTTACTAAAGTCCAGGTATATGATGTCCACCACCTGGCCTTTGTCCACTGCCCTCATGACCCAGTCAAAAAACTCGATCAGGTTCGTTTGCCATGATCTGCCTGCTAAAAGCCCATGCTGTCTTATAATCTTGCAGACTATTCTCTTCCATGTACTTCACCAGCCCCTCCTTTAGTATGGTCTCCATGACTTTACATCCTGTCAGTGTCAGGCTGACTGGCCTATAGTTACCTTGGTCATCCTTGTTTCTGCTCTTGTGGAGTGGCACCACATGTGCCGTTCTCCCCTCCTGCGGCACCATACCAGACTCCAGAGATCTAGTGAAGAGAACAGCCAGCTGCCCCACCAGATCGTCTGCCAACTCTTATAGCACACTGGGGTGTATTTTTGTCAGGTCCTTGTGATTTGTCCACCTCCGCCATCAGCCTCTCTCTCACTTTCAATCCCAATCACTTCTGCTCCCCTGCCCTTCCTCCCTCCCTCCCGATACGTGGCAACGGTCCATCCTTTTCCTTTGTAAAGATGGAGCACAAATATTCGTTTAATACCTCTGCCTTGCTCCCATCTTCCTCCGCTCAACCATCTCCTTCTTCAGCCTAACAATGCCATTCTTCTTGTCCCTCCTTTCACTTATGTAGCGAAAGAAGGCCTTTTCTTCATTCTTTATTTCCTTGGCTATTTGGAGCTCTTTCTGTGCCTTTGCCTACTGTACCCCCTCTTCTTGCCACCTTAGCTAGCCTCCAGTATTTTTCCTCATCCTCTTCCTTTGCTGTTCTTTTCAATTTTCTATAGGCTGCCCTCTTTTCTCTTACCACTCTGGCCACATTCCTATTTAACCAGCTTGGTGGTCTGGGTTTCTATTTTTTCCCCCCTCAATTTGATACAACTGCTCGTGGCCATCTGAATGACCCCCCTCAATGATGGCTCATAATTGTTCCACCCCCATGCCCTCTTCCATGCTCTCTTAACACCTCTCTCATATTTTTAAAATTTGCCATCTTGAAGTCCAGTGCTGTAGTTTTGGTGGGGATGTCATCCTTGCCCATGTCCAAACTGAAACGCACAGTACTGTGGTCATTTCCGCCCAGTGCTTCCTTGACATCTACCTCTTTTGTGTGCTCCCCATTGGTGAGCACTGGGTCCAGGATTGCCCCCTTCCTGGTAGCATCAGTCACACACTGAGTCATTAAGCAGTCCTGGATTGCATTTAGGATTTCCTGACTTCTGGCACCAGCTCCAACAAAGCTGCCCTCCTGTTGGCCAGGGCTCACATCATGACAGACAAGTAGGTCTATTCCTGAAGATTTAGCCCAGCTCCATCCACAGTCCACAGGCACCAGTCTCTCCAAATTACCGTCATGCCAAGCTCTCAGGATCATGTGAGGGAAGCCGAAAGGTCAGTTAAGTGCATTCTTACAAACAGTAGGACTATTGTCTGCTCAGTCTTAAGAAAGAAAGACAAATCTGATCTCACTCACTGCTACTAAGATTTTACTGCCTAAAAGGATAGATTTAAAAGAAATACTCTAGTTAAGCGTAGTAGTTTAACAGAGGGTTATCTAGTGAAGACAAAAAGTGCTCCAAGAGTACAATAATATGGTCATTCTGCAGTTGGAAGCACCATCAGTCAACAGTTAGCGGCTACAGTTGAAATCCTCAATAAAATATGCATAAGCACAGTGCTGTAGTGGACAGCAGAGGGACTCTGCATCATTCTTTGGTCCAGCACTGCTCATCTCCCATAGAAATGATCCAGATTAAGAACTGAGCAGCTGAGCGTCAACATTTCTGTATGACGGCAAGATCAGAAGAACAAAACAAACTTGGGAAGGTAAATTGTTTTTAACTCATAGTATATTTTTTGGAAAGGAGTAGATTGAAGGGAGGCATGTTAAAAAAAAAAAAAAATTATGAAGGGTCATATAGCGGTTAGAATGGCAAATATCAGGGCTGCTCGATGGTGCCAAGTGCTTCCATGCTGATGACCCAGGTTTGGAAGCGAGCCGGGAATCTGGTCAGGCAGTCCAAGGCTGGGGTGCTGCTGCCGCAGATCACCGCTTCCAACCAGGGAAGGATTATGTCAGGATCTACCATACTGACAACCCCTGTGGGTGGACCTGGGAAGCTTACTTCTTCTGGAGGGGCATGCTAGTGCATGCAAGGTTTGATAGGACAGGGCCCACGTCAGGGAGGTGGGCGGTGATGCAGAAAAGGAAAAATCTGGGACACTGCCTGCAAAATGACTCCCCTGCTTGCTGCAGGCCCCGCACTACTGATAGGGCCTTGGCTTATCTGGATGAGGTCAATGGCATGTGGGGAGGTCGGACCTTCCCCTGTCCCACCACGTGGGTGGGGGGGGTGATCCTTTGGGGACTTAAAGCCCGGTGAATCCCAAAGATGGTGGGTGACAGGGCTGGGCTGGCAGAGCAGGGGTCATAAAGAAATGATGGGGATAAATGGGGGGCGAATTTCTGGGGACTGATTGACTCTGGGACGGGCATCTTGCAAAATAGAATTGCAGACATACTATGGACAGTTGAATCTCCTGCGAGTGACCCCCATCTTTGATATCAACTGCAGGGGATTTTGGGATGGCCCCAAGTGGCTTTATTGGTGTGAAGTGTGTGTGTGTGTGTGTGTGTGTGTGTGTGTGTGTGTGTGTGTGTGTGTGTGGATGGATGGGGGGCAGAATTAACCAAAGTCCCAGATGTAAACATTTGTACTGTGCAAATCAGGAGCTGCCCCATACTTAGGTACGAGACATTTTGTTATGGATGTTCCACTGTTTCAGACAGGTGTTGCCGAAACCCAAGTTCTGAATGGAGTGGATATGAGTTGTTATGACCTCTCCCTACCTTACCTTTCCTTCTTTTGCCTTCCATCCCGTCATCCTGTGCCCTGCACTCTTCTGATACTCCTTTTTGTATACATTGCTGCAAACCATCTAGTCTGCCTTTTCTGTCTGCCAGCCTTCTAGAATACCCTCCCTCTTCCCACTTGACTGTTGCCCTCCCTCCGTCCTCTTGAACCACTCCTGCTGTCTCTTTACTTTCAGTCCTGCTTCTTGTGGCTAGCAACTATCTTCTGATTCCCCACTCATGAATGGGTTGCTGAATATTTATTAAAATGTTTTTGTTGTTGACCGGGTAGGCCCATTGAGACCATTAGTCCTTTTTTCAGGGGCGATCCAGGATTAATTACATACATCTAGGAAAAAAACAGCAGGAACAAAAATCAGCATACTGAACAGCGCAGACATTAAAGTATGGTTCACAATCAATGGTACAACAGGCAAGTTAATTACAATTGACAGCAGCAGGATGGGCAGTGAATAATACACAATACAACCATAATTTTCTGTCTGGGTTTTACTTTGTATTTCACTTTGTATGTTTAGAATTCTTATTATGTTGCGAAGGTACACTGTCCTTTATCACTTTTGTATGTTAATACCACAGCCGAGACCACTCCTACAATTTTATGAGTGCTCTCACATTCATAGGGTATGAGGACCATGAACCGAAGGTGAGACCAGTCTTACAACCGTAATAATGATCTCCACAGCAGTATTACTATATTATTGATTGAGATCAGTCGATCAATATTTAAAACAAGACAGTCTCAAAAAACTCTGCACTCCTTAGCGCAATGATCACAGGCAATTCTAAATGTCAGTTTCAATTATTTAATGCAGGTACGAATACATGTACTTTGAAAGAAATAGTCAAGGTTAAAACAAAGACCGCTCTCCCGTGTCTCAAACAACGCACCCCTGTGCTTCGACCAGTCAGCTGGTCTTCATTAGGGGGTAGTGTATCTTACTATGCCCTCCTTAAATAGCCAACACAATTAAATAAGGAGACCCCTATTGTTAACATATGGGATAGTGTGTGGGTAATCATACACTACAAGGCTATTCTTCCACCGAGTGGATAAAATGCCGACTGCTCGAGAGGTCTCCAAGTCTGCATTGTACCTACGAGGTGAAAGAACAGCCAAGTAGTGTATGGGTAACCATACACTGTTCTATATAGTGTATGGTGCTTGGAAAAAAAGGCAAAAAGACACTCACTTTTCTATATTTTCACTTGGTTCTGCCGATGCCCTCGGTTCACAACTGGCACTGCCCAGCACACTCTCACACAGCAAGGGACGAATCACGACGTCTGCTGTAGTCCCTTGTATTATGACATCCCCACTAACGCAGAACAAAAAGTCATTCTGCATTAGTGAGGACGTCACTACTGCAGCAGAAAAACTTTTTGCGGTGTATGGATTTCCATACACAACCGCATTCCACCATACACTATCATTTTTAAATACAACCTATCTCAAAAAGTGGCCATGGAGGGATTAAAACATGTTTGCATCAATTTAACAAATATGTCTTTTACCAATTTAATATACAAAAGTGGATTATTAACCAAAAATACATCCTATTATATGGATTTACACAATACTGCATTTATAATACAATTTTCTGCTTTTTAGGAAAACATAATACAACATACTAAATCCAAAATACAAAACCAAAAAACAAGGATATTTTAACATTGAATATAACACAATATTCACAATTGCTACTTGCAATATCTATAAGCCAATTACTATAAAGGTATGTTAGGGCATGCCTTTTTAAACCATGCCAACATACTATGTTAATATTTGCTTATTAATTTCACAAGAGGTTTGTAAAATACCTCATTGTTACTAATTGTGAATCTGTGCTACTTATGCCATTATAAATACAAGTGAAGTAGGAGGGGCATAAGGGGGAAGAAGACCACCCTCAGCACGACAAGTGTTTTGACTCATTTATTTATTTATTGGTTTCTTCTTCCTTAAAAAAAATATATATCTGAGGATCGGTTACAGGATTTTTAGTACTGTAAATAAATAAAGAGAGAACTAAGAGCTTCAGTAGCAGATAAGTAGTGGAATTGCAGTATAATGTGGGGGAGGTATGCAGTGGCTGGGGGCAGCATATTCAGGCGGATCTTCTGGACACTGAGGTGCTGCCCCATCTGCATGCATCTCTCGGGACTGCGGGATGAGGTAGCCAGACTCAGAGCGGAAGTAAACTGGGTCAGGAGTACCATCACCCCTGTCCAGGAACCACCCAGTCCAATGCAGCTGCCTCAAAGGATGCCGAGACGAGGAGCACTTGGATGACAGTGGCTCAGGGAGGGTTAGAGCAGTCAGGCAGAGGCACATCCCAGATCCTATTCCTTCTCAAGAACTCATATGCCACACTGGCAAATGAGGACAACCAAATAGAGGTACCCAGGGAAGTGGAAGGAAAGGATGTGGAGGTTAGGCAAGGAGGTGACCTCAGTGGGGAAAGCAGTGGACCCCAGAGGAGGAGGAAGCGAATCCTGGTGGGGACTCCATCATAAGAGGGATCCAGCTAGGAACACAGGAGGGGAGGACAGGGAGGTGAGGTGCTCACCAGGTGCCACGGCATGGAGGGATGGAAGGAAGATACTGGGATCACTGGGAAGGCAAGACAGGAGGGTGAGCTGGATGTCATTATCCACCTAGGTACTAATGACTTGGCAAATGGGGAGCCAAAGGAAGTTCAGGAAGAGTTTAGGAAACTGGGAGGGGTCTCAAGCAAGTAGCTACTTCTGTCACTTTCTCAGAAGTACTACCTGTGAGAGGCAAGGAGAGCATAGGAGTGCATGCACCAGGAACTTTAACTCATGGTTGAAGAACTGGTGCTGTGAGGAAGGGTTTGGATTCATTGGTGACTGGGGACCCATCTGGAGGGATGGAGGTTTATTCAAGCCTGACGGCCTGCATCCATCCTGGAGGGGAATCAAGCACTCAATGATAAGTTTAAATGCTACATTGACAGCATTTAAACAGCAAAGGGGGTGGCAGGCCAGCAAGGATCCGTACCTACTTGCTCACCCCCACAGCTAGTAATGGAACCAGTGAACCAGAGGAGGGCTTATTCTGCAAAGCAGTGTGCAAAAGATGGAGATTAGTGTCCAAAGGTGGATAAGCAGAAAGGGGCAAAATTCAGCAGAAGGGCAGACAGCAAGGAGAACCAGGATAAATGACAACCAAGGAAGGGGCTGGAGTAGAACAGTGAAGCAGTCTAGGGAGGTCAAATCATGGAAAGCCATGTGCAAATGCCAGGAGCCTAGCAACAAGATGGAAGATCTGAGGCTGTCATGGTACAGTCAGACCTGGACATTGTGGCCATCACTGAAACCTGGTGTAATGATAACCATGACTGGGAGATGGCCATACCTGGCTACAACATATTCAGAAGAGACAGAGCTGGGCAGGAAGGGAGGAGGAGTGGCACTGTATGTGAAAAATGACATAAGGGCCACACAGATCCAGGAGGAACAAAATGGGGGAGAGATACTGTGGGTTAAGCTGGAAAGGAAAATGGGGCCAGCCATCTGCACAGGTGTGGTCTATAGACCACCAGCCCAGGAGGAAGAAACAGATAGGGAGCTGATGCTAGCCATCCAAAGGATGGCAGACAAGGGTGAGGTAGTACTGGTTGGAGACTTCAATATACCAGACGTGGACTGGAGCATCCCAGCAGCAGCATCAACTAGGAGCAGATTTATCCTGGACTCCTTCAGGGTGCCTTCTCAAGCAACTGGTCATGGAACCAACTCGGCAGAAGGCAATACTGGACCTTGTGCCTCAAACAGGGACAGTGTGATGGGGGTAACAGTGGGGAGCACCTGGGTAACAGTGACCACCAGTCATTGTGGTTTGAAATCACAGAAAGAGCAGAACCAAACCACACAAAAACACGATCCTGGATTTTAGGGGGCAGACTTTGGGAAAATGGGGAGATGCTTGAAAGAGGCATTAAGGGGAATGGGACAGGAATCAGGGATTGAGGAACAGTGGGCAGTATTTAAAATGGGGATTATAAGAACAACAGAATTATGCATTAAGCAGGTTAGCAAGAGGAAAAGAAAGAGGAGACCATTATGGTTTTCCAAAGAGGTAGCAAAGAAAGTGAAAGCCAAAAGATTGCATTCAGGCAATACAAAAGACACAGGCAGAAGGGATAGGGAGAAGTACCAGGAGAAACAAAGGGAGGCAGGGAAGTCAGTAAGGAAGCCAAAGCTCAGACAGAACACATTGCAAAATCAGTGGTTAAAGGGGACAAAACCTTTTACAGGTACATAAGGAAAAGAGAAGGACAAAGGGAGGATAGTGAGACTGAAGGGGAGGATGGGAGCCGCGTGGAGGATGACAACAGTAAAGCTGACATATTGAACAGGTATTTCTGCTCAGTCTTACTAAGGAAGAGGGGGTAATAGGTCTGAAGGAGTACAAGGGGTGAGAATGGTGCAGAAATGGACACAAGTCCCTTTTACACGAGAAAGGGTCCTGAAGGAACTGGAAGTAATAAGAGCTGATAAAGCAATGGGGCCAGATGGGTGCACCCAGGTCCTTAAAGAACTAAAGAGGTGGTGGCTGAACCTCTGGCTATCCTGTTCAGCCAATCACTGGAAACAGGGAGGTACCCAAAGACTGGAGGACAGCAGATGTAGTCCCTTATACAAAAGTGGGAACAAAGAGGAAGCAGGAACTACAGACCAGTCAGCCTCACCTCGGTAGTGGGAAAGATCATGGAAGCACTACTGAAGGAGAGATTGGTGGAACATCTGGTTGTCAATGACCACAGGACCCAAAGCAGCATGGTTTCACCAGGGGAGGCCATGTCAGACCAACCTCATTGAATTTTTGACTGGGTGACTAGGGAGGTGGATCAGGGGAGGGCAGTGGACATGGCCTATCTGGACTTCAGCAAGGCCTTTGACACTGTGCCACATAGAAGACTATTACACAAACTGGGGAATATGGGTGTGGGCAGGACAGTAGTGTGGTGGGTAGGTAACTGGCTGGGTGGCAGGACACAGAGGGTGGTGGTAAATGGCTGTCACTCCACAGAGGGAAGAGTGACCAGTGGGGTAACACAGGGATCAGTGCTGGACCGTCCTATTCAACATCTTCATCAGTGACATTGCACAGGATCTAAAAGGCAGAATTTCACTGTTCGCTGATGACACAAAGCTCTGTAATAGAGAGACACACCAGAGGGTGTAGACAGAATGAGAAGGGACCTGCAGAAACTTGAAGAATGGTCAAGGGTTTGCAGTTGAAATTCAATGCAAAGAAGTGCAAGATAATGCATATGGGGCACAAAAACCCCGGCACAATATATCAGTTGGGGTGAGGATATAGCATGCACCAAGCAGGAAAGGGATCTTGGGGTTGTCATCTCTGATGACCTCATGTAGGGAAACAGTGTGACAAGGCATCAGGTAAAGCAAATAGGATGCTGGGATGTATAGGCAGGGGCATCACCAGCAGGAAAAGGAGGTCATAATTCCGCTATACAAGACACTAGTGAGGCCCCACCTGGAGTACAGTGTACAGTTCTGGAGATCATACCCACGTAAGGACATAGACAGGGTAGAGAAGGTTCAGGAGGAGGCAACAAAGATTGTGCATGGGTTGCATCACAAGTCCTATGAAGACAGGTTGAAGGAGCTGAACATGTACTCCCTGGAGGAGAGGAGGAGAGAGGGGATATGATAGAGACATACAGGTATCTTACAGGAGGAACAGGGTGCAGGAAAACACTATTTTTAAGCGAAAAAGATGTTTCAGGACTAGAGGGCATGGGATGAAGTTGGAGGAGGACGATTCAGAGGAAACATGAAAGAATTTCTTCACAGAACGGGTGGTGGACAAGTGGAACACCCTGCCAGAGGAAGTGGTGGGAGCTGAAACAATCACGGATTTAAGAATGCATGGGATAGACATAAAGGAATTCTAGAGGTCAGGGGTAAGGGGAAATAGACTTCTAGGAAAACAAACTGAACTTACAAGCTCAAATGGGCAGACTAGGTGGGCCATAGGCCCTTATCTGCCGACACTGTCTATGTATCTATGTATCTATGTATAAATAAAGCTTAGATATTTATAGTAATAAAATATTTCACTTAAACTTAGCTTAATTTAAGTGGCTGTGGAGGGTTTCAAACAAGTTACCTCAGAGGTAACTAATTGCTAAAACTCGTGTTTTGATTACTAAGTTTCTCATACTTGGTGTTTAACCCATGTTACTTAGATAATGAATAAAACTTCAAATATAAAGAAAAAAAAAATTGGATATAATTACTGAGCTAAAGAAATGTACTAAATTCCTATGCTTTAAATTTAATGTGAAACCATCTACACATATGGCAATTTTAACTTGCCAATTAAGGAATGTAGTGCATATGCATCAGAAAATAAAGAACAAACAATATTTAATTTTCTATTACATACTGTGTATAACTCTACTAACATACTGTTACATATTTGAACTGTAACGCTAACTGAATAAAATAAAAGTGCTTGAATGTAGGGCTGGCCAAGGCAGTGATCATGCCCTTTATTTCTCCACATAATCTCAGGGGGATCTACCAATCTTCAGTTATGGAATCAAACTAGAGGAAGAACTTTTTTTTTTTTTAATTTTTTTTGGAACTATAAAAGAATAAACAAAAAGACAAATGGCATTAATAACAATACATTTTCATTTCTAAATGAGCTTCGTTTTGCTACATTCTCATATTGTTTCTGCAATTCTTTTTCTTAAAGGGACACTGTCAACCTTTTTTACATTATGTTGTTTTTAGGTAAAAACCCGTATTTTATGATTGATTACTTCCTCTAAAATTCATTGATGTTGCTGGTTGCTTTATTTGTCTCCTTGCTTATTAGAACCGAAATGCATGGTAATGTATAGCTATGCCCAGCTTTTTTCTTCATATCACTGAACTACTCTTAGTGCACACTTCCTGAACATTAAAAACACCCTCAAACAGTGAAACAACTCCTGATACGGCAGTCTGCTCTACTTCCATTGCTTCACCAGTGGCTAGATTGTGTTGGGTCCAGAAAGATGCAGTGGGAGGTGGGAAAGAAATGTAAACAAACAGGTTTTGGTGTGGTAACACCAGTATGGTGGGCAGTCAGTTTTTCACTTTTTAAAAGAAAAAAGGGATCTGAATTAAACTACCAGCTGCATCAACAGTGTATATAGAATATGAACAATTATAAAATGTGGTCTTACTTCGAGAGGGCTCTTGCAGTAAGTAATTACAAATAGGACTGAAGCCAGCAGGCATCAGGACCCCACGGACAAATTCCTAGCTAGCAGCCTCTGGCGGGGGACCGCCCCGACGTCAGTATAAAGGGGCGGTCCCCACGATCGCCTCCCAGTTCTTTCCCACCGTTAGCTCATGCAGTGCCTTGCAGGTTCAATCGTATGTAGTTTTACTGCCTATTTTACTATTTTTTTCTGATTTTCATCAGCCTTACCTTCAGCTGCTGTGTATGTCGTCCCTGACTCCCTCCGAGCACAAAAACAGTGTGATTCTTGCGACGCTCAGCTCCCACATAAGGGCGGACATTTCCAGTGCCTTTTTTGTCTAGGCCCCTATCATCCTGTCGAAGTACCAGCTCTGCCAGCAGTTTAACATGGCCATCCGAAAGCGGAGGCAGCAGTCCCTGGAGGCCCCGGTTCTTAAGCAAAAAATGACCTCCATGAAAAAGGAACCGAAAAAACTTAGGCAGGCTTTGACTTCTCCGGAGGGCTACCACAAGAAGAAGCACCGGGACTCCTCTTTAGTCGCTGTGGCCTCGGCTGGTGTTGCAGTGCTGCAGGTAACGCTTCCCCCGGGAGGCAGCTCTGTGGCGGCTGTCTTGGAGGCTTCCAGGATGGCGTCAGCCCTCCCGTCTGGCTCACACTCAGGCCCCTCAGGAGCCTCCGGGTTGAAGGAGGCAGCCGCTCCCAGTAAGGTCGCCGCCATGCAGCCTTCTGGTTCGAGCAGCCCCGATAAGTCGGATATCGGCTCCTCCGCCCGCCCACCTGGGTAAGGCCGTTAAGACGCCCGACCCTCCAGGGCAGCGCATGGCCTCCAAAGCGCTCAACAAGGCCCCCCATCCTTCGCGGCCTTCGTCAGATGCCAGCTCCTCAGACGTCCGCCTGGATCCCATCGATAAGACGGATGTCGGCTCCTCTGACATCCACTTGGCGCTGGAGCCGACGCCAGACTCTTCGGGCCTATCTGTCATCCCGAGCTCGCCGCAGTGCTCTTTGCACTCCGAAATGCCAGCATCTCCTCTGCTGGATCCCGAGGATGGTAATCTTTCTTCCCCGGGCGACAGAGGAGGTGGGTACGCTGCTGTCGGGTCTCCCTCTCGCTGGGCTGGATGACCCGACGCCGGATCCTCAGACACTGAGACTCGACAATATCCCATTGTTGGATGCCGCCCCTACACCGGGCCTCCCGTTCCTGGCCTACCCACTGGGCCGCTGCCGGGGCCTTCTGCTCCCGCAGACCCCCTGCCTGGGTATCTGACCCCATCGTATCCAACGCAGTCATACCCAGGCCCACAGTATCCGGCACCCCAGTACCCGATGCTGCAGTACATCGTGCCCCAGTACCGGTCCTAGTTCCGGACCCCACATCTGAGGCAAAGACCCCCCTCCCACCTCCGGATACCAGAGGCGACCTTCGGTTCCGGGGTAGGACAGAACGCTTCCCGAGGGCTTTCCAAGGGGTCCGCCTCCCTTGCGCCTGGAAGAGGAGTCGTCCTCTTCCTCCTCCTCCTTCTCGGAGACCTCTGATGACTCCAGTGGTCGCTCCTACCCAGACAACGAGCCACGCATTCCGGACAAGCCCAGGCCAAGGACTCCCCCCGAAGTCTGCTCCGGAGGATCCTTTCTTTACGGAATTGCTGTGCAAATTCCAGGCAGTTCATCAGTGGCATTCCTTGGAGCCGGATCCACGGCGTAAAAAACTCGCTGCGTACCTGGATCTGCCTGAGACTGCTCCTACCCTGATGCCACCCTGGATTGAGCCTCGTGCCAACCTTGTTTCCACCGTTTGGAAGCAACTGTCTACATTAGTCCCCCTTCTTAGGAAGTTGGACAGACTCTATCAGGCTCCGGAGGGTGTTGACTCTTTAAATTCACACCCTCGAGCTGATTCGGTCGTGAGTAGCGCCCCTCATGGCCGGACGGCTAACCCCAGGCACTTGAGCTCGTCACCACCTGACAAGGAATCCCGCCTTTTGGACTAGTACGGGAAGAAGGTCTGCGTTTCTTCCACTCTGGGTATTAAGGCGCTGAATTATGTTGGTCACATGGGGGATTACCAGAAGGTGATCCTTAGTGAGGTGGAGGCTAAATTGGACTCTCTTCCTGAGTCTCAGACGAAGCAGGAGTGGCGAATCTTGTTCGGTCTGCGCGTTCAGCCAGTCAACACATGCTTCGTGCCATGTACGATGCAGTGGACGCTGCTGGTTGGAGCTCGGCTTTCACTGTGGGTTTGTGGCGTCATGCCTGGCTCCGGGTGTCAGGTTTGGTCCCGGAGGTGCAGTCTGCTATCCAGGACGTGCCCTTCAGGGGTTCAGTGCTGTTCAGTGGCGATGTCAAGGACATCATCACCGATCTGCAGGAGAACTGTACTGCACTCAAGTCAGTTGACTTCATGTACAGACCCCCCTCAGGCTCAGCGTTGTCCCTTTCACAGACGTTCTCGGCAAAAGGCGAAACCTCAGGGAAAGCGGGCCAACAAACGTCGGGCCCCTCCGGCTGCCAAGCCCCCCCAGCTCAGAAAGCAGCGGAGGCTTCAGCCGCGACGCTGCCCCACACCTCCTGACTCCTGTCCTCTCCCACAGCCTCTGTGCCTTCTAGAGGAACCGGTAGGAGGAAGATTCTCCCTCCATGTGCCGGGTTGGGAGAGGATCACTTCAGACACTTGGGTGCTCCAGCTGATCGCAGAAGGACACTCAGTAGAGTTTCTTTGGAAACCTCCTCAGGACCCCCCACCCCCACCCCAGGTCATCTTACCCCCAGAACATCATCTTCTGGTTTAGGAAGAAATATCCTCTCTTCTTCTGAAGGAGGCAATGGAGCTCATTCCTCCACATCTTCGGGGGATGGGTTACTACTCCCATTTCTTCCTGGTCCTGAAAAAGTCAGGAGATGTGAGGCCGATTCTCGACCTCAGCTCCCTGAACTTGTTCGTGGAGTACAAAAGGTTCAGGATGCTCTCTCTGCAGAGTCTTCTGCCCCTTCTTCGGCTGGGACAGTGGCTGTGCATTCTGGACATGCAGGATGCTTACCTGCATATCCCTATTCGCCCTTCCCACCGCAAGTACCTGCGTTTTGTGTTCCAGGAGGACCACTACAGGTTCAAGGCCCCCCCATTTGGTCTTTCCCCAGCGCCCTGAATGTTTACCAAATGCCTTTCGGTGGTAGCGGCCTCACTCATGCAAGGGTGCAGGTTTTCGCATTTCTGGACGACTGGCTTCGGTGGCCTCATCCAGGGAGGAACTCCTGCGCTTCCTTTCCCTTACCCTGCAGGTTTTTGCCTGCCTGGGTGTTACCGACAACCAGGCCAAGTCCCACCTGATCCCATCCCAGAGGCTCCAGTTTTTCGGGGCGATCCTGAACACAACGTCCGGCATGGCATTCCTGCCACCGGACAGGTCGGCCTCACTCCATGCTCAGGTCAGCCTGTTGTCCAGCTGCAGGCAGGTCAGCCCCAGGTCAGTCCTTCGCTTCTTCAGGCTCATGGCGGCTGCTATTCCAACAGTCCCTCGAGCTCGGCTCCACATGAGAATCTCTCAGTGGACTCTTGGGTCTCAGTGGGATCAGCTGTTGGATGACCTAGATCAACTAGTTCTGGTCTCCAACCCTATGGCTCGGGACTTGCAATGGTGGGCAGTTCAGGAGAACCTTTGCCAGGGAGTTCCCTTCTGCCTTTCTCTGCCCCCAGACGCTGACTACAGATGCCTCAGGCAAGGGCTGGGGAGCCCATCTTGGGCCTCACAGGACCCAAGGCTCCTGGTCCAAGCTCGAAAAATCTCTCCACATCAATGTGCTCGAGCTTCGGGCTGTGCTCTATGCTCTTCAGGCTCTGCATTTTTATCTGCTTCCCGGACATCTGGCCGTCCAGACGGACAACGTGTGTAGTTCTGTATATCAGCAAACAGGGAGGTGATGCGGGTTTGGGAATGGACAGTGCAGCACAACCTTCACCTCATGGCCATTCACGTCCTGGGAGTCAAGAACACATTGGCAGACCTCCTCAGTCGGTCATCTGCTCACGCCCACGAGTGGGAACTAGATCAGGGGGTAGCAGACGACATCTTTCTATGCTGGGGAACCCTCAGATAGACCTGTTTGCGTCTCCTCTCAATGTAAAACTTCCCGCCTTCTGCTCGCTCACTCCAGGGCATGGCATTTATTGGAGAGACGCTCTGTCTGTAGACTGGAAGGGAAGATTCATCGATGCCTTTCCCCTGATCCCCTTGATTCCGAGGGTCTTACAGAAACTCGACTTGGAAGGAGCTCGCATGATTCTTATCGCTCCTTTCTGGCCCAGGCAAATTTGGTTCTGTCTTCTGCAACAGTATTCAGAGGAACCTCCTCTTCCTCTCTCGCAGCTTTTGCTGACCCAGGATCAGGGGACCCCGGTCCATCCAGGTCTCGGGTCCCTTCAGTTGCACATGTGGCTCCTGCAGACGTAGCTCAAGCCTGATTCGGGGTTTCCCCGCTGGTGGCTGAGATTCTGGTGGAGGCCAGGAAGCCCTCCACTAGATCTACCTATGCCATTTAATGGAAATGGTTCTCTATTTGGGCCACTTCCAAAGATTTTGAGCTTTTCTCGTGCTCTGTTGGGTGGCTCTTGGATTACTTGCAACACCTCTTTGATCTGGGTCTCAGTCATTCCTCTCTGAAGGTTCACATGGCAGCCATCTCTGCGTACCATGTTCCTTTTGGGGACAAGACATTTGCACAACTGGAGGTCTCCAAGACCTTACTTAGAAGGGTCCTCCACTTGAGACCTCCCATTCAGGTTCCTGCCCCTCCTTGGGATTTGAATTTTATCCTTGAGAAGCTTACTCTGCCTCCTTTTGAGCCGGCAGCCTGAGCAGACCTAAAGTTCCTTTCAAGAAAGACTCTCTTCCTTGTGGCCGTTACTACTTTTTTTTTTTTTTCATGTTTAATATACTTTATTTAAGTTTAGGAGTGTGTAAAGGTATACAAAGACCAATGAACGTGATATCATACAAACCTTAGAGTCCTCTTGTAAGTATACAGGAGGCAAAAACCAAATTGTCTTGTCATTGAATTAAGACCACAAAACACAGTTACCTCTGCAATGAAGTTAAACATCTAGTGTTCGTGTCAGTGGCTCAGTAGGTAGCACACTCGCTTCTGAGGCTGGGAGATCAGAGGGCTGTGGGTTCAGTTCCCACATCTGGCACTTGGGTTACTATCCCAGTACTGACAGTGTAATACAGCATGAGGAGTGCTGCACTTCTGAGGTGCCGTCCTTTGGATGTGATGTTAAACCGAGGTCCCATCTGCCTGGATTGGTGGTAGTTCGGGTGGATGTTCAAGATCCCATGGCACTTATCAAAAAGAGTAGGGGAATTTCTCCGGTGTCCTGGCCAAATTTCCCTCATTCACTAAAAATACCACCAGCAGCTTAATCTGGTTCAAGGTCAGTTGGCATTCATCTGTATCCCCGGGTCGTGCCTGAAAATAGGCAGGAATTGTCTAGTGCACTTACTGGTCAACAAAAACTAAATAAATAAATAAAAAATAAATAAATAAATCTAAAGTGACGTATATCCCATACTCCCCCCACCATCTCTCCTGTGCAAGAGTAGAGAGAATCAGCAATCTTTCATGCCCACACCAAGTGGGTTGCATTAGGTTGCAGGATATAGGGGTAATGTAAAAAATAGAGCTCAGGAAGCATTGCCGTAGGGAGGGTCAAGCCTGAGCGCAGTCTTACTATGGTAAAGTTAATGAGGTCTGCAGTGGTTCCCAAATTCGCTTATATCCTGCAGACTTGCCAGACATGCTGGCTACCAACCTTTCTGCCTGAAGCACAAATAGTATCTCTCTGTGCCATTCCAAGAAACTAGGAACATCTTGATCCAGCCAATGCCGTAATATGACTTTCTTTGCACACGCTGAAATCAAAGCAATATGAGCCCTTTGATTGCCTATGAGGGAGTCTGGGAAGTCCCCTAATATACATATTTCTGGAAAAAATGCCTCTGAGAGACCCAGGAGAGGGTCTAAACAGGATTGAATTAAGTTCCAGAAAGAGGTGACTTTAGGACATGTCCAGAGAATATGATATAAAGAGCCCGGCTCTTGACCACATCTGGAGCACAGGTCACTCGAAAGCCGACCCATTTTATGAAGTCTTATTGGGGTGTAATAGAGATTATGGAGAATAAAAAAATTGCATGAGATGGTATCGGCTCCATTTTATGGGTTGATATAAGTTTCCAGATGAGTGACCAGTTCCTGGACGAGTTAACGGGAGGAAGAACCTGGTCCCAACTGTATATATGAGGGCCCTCATTATCAGGTAGGAAGGTCTGTAGGGAATGGTAAAAATAAGATACCAAGTGGGAGAGGGGGGCAGATTTGATTATTGCAAGGATTACCGAACTAAAGGGACTTTGCCATTGCCCAGCCCCAAAATGTCGTGTAAGCATGTGCTGGATCTGGAAATACTTGAAGCATTGTGCATTTGTCCATCAGTGGAGGTCCTTAGCTTTCTGAAACTGCAGTAATTTACCACCTGCGGTTAGGTCCATAACTGTTTCAACCCCCATGTTAGGCCAAAAAGTCCTGGACAGAGGCTGTCTTGCAGTTTGTAGGTTTGGATTCCCCATAAGAGGTTGCAGGATATCTTGAGAAAAGGATATTTTAAAGAGGGAGCACAATTAAAAGTGTGTTACTAGGGAGGAGCCAAGAGGCATGTTCTGTAAGGGAGGTGGGAATTTTGTCCTGGATAGAAAGGGGAGCGCCTTGTAATCTAAGCCCTTCACAGAGCAAAGGGCATATTCTGTGTCAACCCATTGAGGAACGTATCTGTTGTTGTCTGCTGGACGTATCCAATGGGGCATCTTTTGTAAGTGAAAAGCAAGATAGTACCTATAGAGATTGGGGACTTGAAGACCACCATCCTGTTTGCTTCTCATTAATTTGATAAGTGCCCAATGTGCAGCCCTTCCCCTCCAGAGAAAAGACGTTAGGATTCTATTTATGTGTGTAAACCAGACCTGAGGTAAGTCCCAATTATACATTTGTAGGGGGTACAGAAGTCGAGATAGGACATTCATCTTTATAATGTGGAGTCTGGCCCAAAATGACAAAGGAAGGAAGAAGAGACCATCACTCCAGGTTGATTTTTAACTCTGGAGACGATGGCATCTAAGTTATATTGTTTCAATTTTTTAGGAGCTGTGCTGAGAAAAATGCCTAAATATTTAAGTTTATCTTTCCTCCAGGTCAGGCCCGAATGGGCTACATCTGCTTGATGGGTTCTATAATTAAGGGGCATAATTTCAGTTTTACTAAGGTTAAGTTTGTAATAGGATATGGCCCCAAAACGAGAAATGATCTGCAGGGCAGGAGGTATTGAAGATACTGGAGAAGCCAAATGCAGGAGAATGTCGTCTGCATAGACAGAGAGCTTGTAATTTGTGTGTTGGATTGGGATACCGACAACTTGTTGGGATGATTTGAGCTTCCTGATAGGAGGCTCCTGAAACAGGTTAAATAAAAATGGGGATAGCGGACATCCCTCTCTGGTACCTTGGTGTAGAGAGAATGACTGAGATAGCATGCCATTACAGAGTACCTGAGCTGTGGGAGAAGAATACAGTACTTTTACCCAGTTTATAAACTCGGTGGGAATACCAAACGGGTAACGATGTGAAAAGGTAGTCCCAGGAAACTCTGTTGAATGCTTTCTCGGCATCCAGGGATAGCAGCACCACCGGGTTATCCAGGTCCCTGGATGCCGAGAGAAGATAAGCCAGTTTGAGGAGATGATCTGCCGAGTGCCTTCCTCTGACAAACCCAACCTGTTCCAGGCTAAGAAGGGATTCCTATACAGCCACTAGTCGGTCTGCTAGGACTTTAGAGAGAATCTTGAGGTCGACATTTATGAGGGAAATCTGCCGATAATTAGTGAGAATTGTGGGGTCTCGGTCTGGTTTAGGAAGCACCACAGTGATGGCTCTGTTCAGTGAAAGATCCGACAAGCTGTTTTCAAAAATATAATTGTATGTAGAGAGAAGAGTGGGCGCTATCTGCTCCTTAAATGCCATGTAAAAATTTGTGGTAAAGCCATCAGGACCCGGGGACTTGTCAGGTGCCAGGGAATTTATTGCCATGGAAATTTCAGTTAGAGTTAAGGGGGCCTTCAAGAATTCCTGCTGAGAAGGTGAAAAGGTGGGAAGCGAGAGATCTTGGAGGAAATAATGAAATTGTTTGTGATCAAACAGGGAGGGTGAAGGGGCATAGAACTGCTGATAGAATTTCTGAAAGGCATCGACAATCTCTCTGAGGGATGTGAGAAGCTGCCCAGATTCACTGTGAATCGAAGGGACAATTTTGTCCGCTGCTTGTGATTTGAGACTAAGTGCCAGTAACTACCCTGCCTTTTCTCCCTGATCAAAGTATTTCACTCTGGAGCGTAAAAGTAGATGTTCTGCCTTTTGTCGTAATAAAACTTTGTACTGGTGTCTAAGTTGTTCTAGTCTTTGCCAGTCTGATTATGGGGAGGAGGAAGAAACATGTTCTTCCAAGTGTTTAATACTGGAGAGTAAGGAGGAAAGTGAAGCTGAAATTTGGATTTTACGTTTTGTAGAGAGACGGATAATTTCACCCCTAAGGGCACACTTTAAAGCACCCCAGACATGTCAAGCCTAGAAGAAGGGGAATTTTCTGCCACAAAGGTGGTGATAAAATTTTGAAGATGATGTACAGATTCCTCTGTTTTAAGTATTTGGTAGTTCAGAGTCCATGTCTTGTCTCTGGAAAGGGACAGGCTTAAGGTCAGTTGAAGAAAAACAGGATGGTGGTCGCAAACAACTTTAGATGGATAGTAGCACATTATACAATGGCAAGAAAGAATCTTGGTTTCTGATTGGTCAGTTGGCTGTCACAGCAGGGATGTTATCCTGGCATAACATCCCTGCTGATCGTTTGGATGATATGGATGGCCACCACCATGATGACCTCCTCTTTCTCTTAAGAAACAAAAATATGTTTACACAAACAAAAACAATCTTTAAAATTATTTATTTTATTATAAAACAACAACCATTGTAGTATTAGAATATCGCTCTCCAGGGTAGGGTTACGCTGGGATAACATCCCTTCCGGTGTTGACGCCGGGTCAGGGCCTTGGGCTCAACCCACCGAGTGGATGTTATCCCAGCATAACACCCACCCTGTCAGGCATTATTCCTTTAATGTCACCCCAGAAAGCAAGTGCGCACTCAATAAAAAATAGTCGATTCTGAAAAAAGTGTTATGTGGCAAAGAGTGAAAAGAAAATTGCTTTACAGAGGGATTAAAGGTACGCCATGGATCCACCAGGCCAGCTGATCTGATGAGATCCATGAGGGCTACCTGACTTGGTGACATGGCCTGGCGGGAGGGTCCTAGTCTATCTACCTCATTACACTGAACCAGGTTCCAATCACCACCCAGAATGATTGGTAGAGAGCTCCAGGAAACTAAAGTCGCCATTAGAGTGGCAAAAAAAAGCAGGGTCTTCAGAGTTGGGTCCATAAACGGCCCCTAAAACTACCTCTAAATGACCTAAAAGAGCACATATAAAAATGAAACGGCCATTAGGATCCGAGCACTCTTGCAAAAGTCGAAAGGGGATTTTCCGAGCAATTAGAATAGCAACTCCTCTTTTGCATGTATCCAGCCCAGCCCCAAAGACCTGTCCTACCTAGGACCTCCGAAAGAGGAGGATCTGAGAAGGGGGCAGGTGGGTTTCCTGCAGAAAGGCAATATTGGTGTGGAGCTTATGCAAGTGGAGTAATACCTTGGTTAATTTCTTAGAGAATTGCGCTCCTTTAACGTTCCAAGAGCAGAAGTTAAAGGCTGCCATAGCTTCCAAGTAAATATAATAACTAGGTATTTAATCCCTGGTAGCTCCTGCATCCCAAGAAGAGATACGTAGGCCATGAAAGAAGGATTCGCACTCAGCTAACCCTCCCCACCCTTCGTCCCAAAAATAACTTGTGTACAACAGCTCTCGTATCTCCCTTATGAGACACACTGGTGTGATCGGTAGTGGGCTGACCTATTTTTACCCTGGATACCTGTTCCCCAGCAATGAGCCAAATAAACGTAATGAAACTGCAGCTGAGAAAATAACCTATAAAAAGGCTGAGCTGAGAACTCCAAAAACCATGAAGTGAGTAGAAAGTTCAGTAAATCTTGAAGTAAAAGGGTAACTAGGAAGACCTGTAGGCATGGGGACAAATGGTTGCCAGGGTCCACACCCCATCAATCCAGGTCGCGAGGCTGACCATCACAGCTGTGAACCCTCCCCAGATCCCCCCAAAAACAACTCTTGTATAAAATGAAATGTCAGTCGAGTTTACAATGACATATGAACTCACAGTAATCATAATATTGTCTGGCCTGTACCCATATCCGGATGTCCGATATCGTCATTCAAATATGCAAGTTTATGTGAAACGAGAGAAACCGAAGTTAGGCTACCATTTAAATCAAAACCGATTTGAGTCAACTGGGACTTCAGAAGATACCAGGAGGGGAAATCTAATGGGGTTGACACAGGATTAGTGCAAAAAGGTAGCATAAAGAAATAAAAATAGATAGACCTTACTAGGCGAGCTCCTAAATGGGTAACAGTCAGACATGTAGTACATATGTTACAGCAAAACTAAATCAGGTCTAATGCAGGTAACAGTCAGCATGGGAAAAATCGGGGTATCCCTCTTGGGCTTGATGGATGGTGGTTTAGTCCAGTGGGGATCCCTGTATCGGACGGACCGGTGCTTCAGGAAATCAATCTCTGGGAATCACCAACTGGAAGGAACAGGTCTGGATGTAAGGAGAATCGCCACTTTACCATCTCGGCTAATTAACCTGCATCAGCTTGGAGGCGAACCGGGAGTCTGACTCACTCATCAGCCAAGACAAATTAAAAGACAGCAGTCAAGGTAAGCACTGAAGACAACTTTGGAGATCACTAAAGCCCAGGTGAAAGCAGAGGCTCAGGGGTTTTTGAAAAGTGATGGCATCTTTTCACTGAGTGCTGCTTGGGCTTGAGGGGCTGTTTCAAAAGAAAGCCAGGTGCCTTGTACCAGGACTTGCATGCCAGTTAAGCCATACGGAACTTAATGCTGGCAGCTCTCATCTTGTTCAAGATGGAATGAAAGGTGGCTGTCTTCTGATGGGTCTCTAAAGGTATTTGGTGATGCGCAGCTTTTTATTTCCCAAAGGATAGCTTGCAGTTCTCGAGTTTTCAGGAGGATATGCTGCTTCTCAAGGTAGTTAAGTAGTTTTATGATTATCGGGCGAGGTGTAGCCAAGTCTGGTGGTCTAGGTCTCAAAGACCGGTGGGCTTGCTCGATAAGGTAATTAGGATTATGTGGAGAGGGACTGACCACTTTGGTAAGGAGCTTTTGGATGGAGGTGATGGTGGATGAGTCCTCTTCGCCTTCTGGTAAGCCGAAAATTAGAATATTATTCCTCCAGCTTCGTCCCTCCAGGTCCTCCATTTTTAACTGCAACTTAGCAATTTGTTGTTTCCGCTTAATAATTTCTGGTTTGGTTTTGTCTTTCCAAGTCTCCAGTGAAGAGGTACGTGCTTCAGTATCTGAGGTCCTTATTTTTAAGTTTCCCAGTTCGCTTCGTACATTCTTGAGGTTGGAGGCTATTTCTTGCAGGGTTTCTTTACAAGGTAGCAATTCTTCCAGAAATCGTTCCTCCGTGAGTGTTATAGAGTGCGGCAGGGTACCCACTTGCTTAGAAAAGGACTGTGGATGTTGCTTAGCCTTCTTAGCTTGCTTCTCAGTCGAGACTGGGGGTGTATGTCTCGGCAAGGCCACTCTCATTTCTGTGTCCATCACGGCTATGGTAAAGCCAATTGCGATGTAAAAAGAAACATTCTTTGCAGAAGAGCAAGGTAGAGAGCAACTGAGAGTCTGGATGAAGATTGAAAAGAATATTAAACTCTATCAGCGTGGATTGTTGAGGATGAGATCAGGAGCCTGCAGGGAGAGCAGTTAGCTAGTCAAGCACATCACGTGATCTCGTGGCCTTTACTTCTGCTCGAAGGATTTCTGAGCTCCAGGCCCTCATGTGCAAAATCCCATATTTGATTTTTCACAAGGAATGTGTGGCACTGCATACCAACCCTAAGTTTCTTCCCAAGGTGGTAGCGGAATCTATGCCGAATCAATCCATAGAGCTGCCTGCTTTCTTTACGCAGCACTCCAATCAAGGGGAGTACCTTTTGCATACTTTGGATGTTCACCGAATTCTGACATACTACACCTCCAGGACGAAGGATCTCAGAAAGACTGATCAACTGCTTCTTTTGTTTCCAAGAAAGAAGGCAATGCTGTTTCTAAGCAATGCCTATCTAAGTGGTTGGCTCATTGTATCACTTTCTGTTACGACAAGTACAAGAAGTCCCTGCCGGGTCAAGTCAGAGGCCACTCCACCAGAGGGGTCGCTGCCTCCGCTGCTTATTTCAAGAATGCGTCAGCGGCAGACATCTGTGCAGCCGCTACTTGGACTTCGGTTCATACCTTTATGAAACACTACAGTTTGGACATTGCCTCTTGCCATAGAGCGGGCTTCGGGTTGGCTGTTATGCAAGGTGGTCTTTCCTAAGATCTTCGCAGCCAGAGGGTCTACTTTTGGGTAGTTTTCCTCTTCCCGATTGCTTCTACTTGTTTCAGACTGCTTGGGACTCAGTCCTATTTATAATTACTTACTGCAAGAGCCCTCTCGAGTAAGATAGTACAGTTACATAAGAACTTACCGTAACAGTAGATATTCGAGAGAGGCTCTTGCAGTAGGTAATACCTTCCCGCTCTCCATCCCCCTAAGCTTTTTCAGCTCCTTTTCCAGTGAGTGAAATATCCACTTCTCTCTCGTCTTGCCTTTGTTGGCCTTTGGTGGGAAATAACTGGAAGGTGGGCATGGGGGACCACCCCTTTATACTGACGTCTGTTACCTGATGTGGGGGGCAGTCCTCCACCGCCGTCAGAGACTGCTAGCTAGAAATTTTTACGTGGGGTCCTGACGCCTGCCGCTTCAGTCCTATTTGTATCATTTACCAACTGCGAGAGCCTCTCTTGAAGATCTACTGTTACGGTAAGTTCTTAAGTAACTGTACTTTTTTTAAACTAGGGACACTTTGAAGCCTAAGGGGGTTGACAGTGTCTCTTTAAGGAAAGGTTTAAGATCCCATTCTTTGTTTAACCCTTTAGGCTGTAAACTATTTAAAGTGAAGATCCAGAAGCTTTCCTTTTCAAGAAGTAAATATGGCCTATCTCCACCCCTAGGGCCACATCTGGCTTGTTCCAAAGCCATAAATTTAGCTCCCGTAACACAGTTGTTGTGACTTTCTGTGAAGTGTTTTGCAACAGGTTTGTAAGCAAGACCTGCCTTTATATCGCGGAAATGCTCCTGAATTCTGTATTTATCAGGACGAATTGTTCTTCCTATGTAAAGTCATTTGCAGGGACACCACCGTGCATAAACTACTTGGGGGCTGTTACAGTTCAGAAAGGATCTGAGTTTAACTTTATAATCATACCCTTCCAACTCAAAGGTTTTTACCTTGATTACAATGACTGCAAATGTTGCATTTACCACACTTGTACTTACCCACAGTGGGAGGGGATAACCAGTGGTCACCCACAGGTGGTGATGGCTGATATCTGTTGTGGACCAGCTTGTCCTTAAGACTATGTGCTCTTGAGAATGTTACTCTAGGAGTTAATCCTAATTCTTTCTTCAATAAGGGATCATTCATTAAGATTGGCCAATATTTTCTCACAGTAGTCCCTATTTGTCTAGCCTTATTACTGTACTGTGTGATAAAATTAACTAGGAGGGGGAGGAGAGCTGAGGGATCCGATGAGTCTGGACAATCTGGGATCCTTGTATACTTAGTTCTGTCAGCTCTCTGCCTGGGAGTTAAACATTTTCTGTCTGCATTTTGTGCTTGTGCTAATGCCTGTATTATGACAGTTCTGTTATAGCCCCTTGATTCAAATCTTGTAAACATTTCAGCAGCCTGATTCTCAAAGTCCTAATCCCTAGAACAATTTCTACACAACCTTAGAAACTGTCCATACGGAATCTATTTAATCAGTGATGTGGGATGTGAACTGTCAACTCTTAGTATGTTGTTGGTAGCTGTCGATTTCTTGAAATTTTTAGACTGCACAACGTTGTTTTCATCAACAAAAAGAGCTAAATCTAAAAAGTCTATTTGAGAGGCTTTAGTGCAGTTTGTGAAATTCAAGTTCATATTGTTGTTCTTATTAAGCCAATCAACAAATACACCAATCTCCTCCTTGGTGCCTTTCCATACACACAGTATATCATCTATGTATCTATTCCAACAAGTAATTGTATCAAAAAAGGATTTTGTATCTGTGAAAATATGTTCTTTTCCCTTGCACCCAGGAAGAGATTGGCGTATGTGGGGGCCATTGCTGCCCCCATAGCTGTACCCTGAAGCTGAAGATGGTATTCCCTGTTGAACTCAAAAAAGTTATGATTTAGCACACATTTTAATGCTGCCAATATAAAATCAACTGGTACTTCATGCTGCCTCATATTGTGCCTCAAATATTATTCACATGCTGCAGTACCATCTGAATGTGAAATACTGGTATACAGAGATTCAACGTCTGCGCATAACCAATGAAAATCAGGTTCCAAAACAAAATCGCTGTATTTTTCAAGAACATGCATGGTATCTCTTAAATACAATAACTTCAGAAAGGCAAAAATGTAAGAAAGTCAATAAACTGGTTGAGATTATCTGTTAAGAGAATTAATCCTCAAGACGATGGGATACCCCGGGGGATTCTCCAAACTTTTATGGACTTTTGGTAATGTGTAAATGGTTGGTGTAACTGGTTTATTTCATATACATTGTAATTCACTCTGAGATCTGTCCCGAGCCACTAGCCCTTTCTAATAATTGTAACAGTTCTTTTTTATATTCTAAACCAGGATTCGTGCTCAACTTTTTGTATTTTACCTGATCATTCAATTGTTCCTGTATGCTGTTCACATACTCTTCTGGGTCCATAACTACCATGTTTCCACCCTCGTTAGAGGGTTTAATAACCACTGTAGCTTCTATTAATTCCTTAAGTGCTTCTCTCTCAGTTTTATTAAGGTTCAGTTTCCACTCCTCTGAATGTTTGTCCTTTAAAATTTTGTCTACCTCATTCAGGACAACTGTTTCAAAACTTTTGATTAGAGGGTTAGAAGTATTTGGACAAAACTCTGAGGGAGACTTAAACAATCTCCTCCTTTCCATTTATAGCGGTGTCTCACCCACATCTACAATCAATACATTATCTATTGCTTCACACATTACATTTTCCTGTAACAAGGATTCCAAAATTTCCAGATTCGAATTGTCAACTGTCTATTTCTTCATCACTGTTTGTATCACTCAAATTGACTAATAAATCAACCATATCATATCACCCCCCATTATGCCCCAATCAGTCTCTGCCCCCACTTTCTCCCCTACATGAGTCTGTTCAAACCCCATTTCAGAAAGTCCTTTTTTTATCATAATATTTTTACCCTAATCTTACAGAAGAATTTGAATAGATTTACTTGTGTCTTGAATCTATCTGATCTACTAGTTGGGACAAAATTGAGTCCTTTTTCAAGCAATTTAACTTGTTGATTATTTAGAGTTGCCTCTGACAAATTGATAACTCTTAGTCCTTCTTGGTGCTGCTCTGAAGTTCTCGTTCCACCCTGCCTCTTCTGTTTTTTTTTTTCTTCCTTTTCGTTTGCCGTTTTTCCCTTTCGGATCCTCCGGCCATGTGCTGGCCGCACTGTGCTTTTGTGCTAACAAACAAGCCTTGCTAGTACTGGGTATAGAGCTTTCCGTTGTTTGAAAATTAACTTTCAAACACCATGAAGTCTTGCTATATTATAACAATAGCAGTCAGCCACTGCAGCTGAACTGCCCCGGAGAGGAAGGAGTTAACTCCAGAGGATCTGGAGTTCTACAGCGCGAGGGCGCTGTGCCAAAGCTCTATCTGGCCAGTTTCAAATGAAACTGTCAGATTCTTTACTCCGCTCCACTGAACAGTCGCTCCGGAGATCAGCTCCTTCAGCTCGGTTCATTCTCGGTTCAAGCGAGTATTTTTCGGTTCATTTGAACCGGCAAAAAGTATTTATTTTACCCGCATTTCGGTTAAAAGCTCTATCTGGTAAACCGTAAGTACAAATTTAAAGTCTGTGTGGAAATTCAATTATCGGTTTGGTTTTGAACCGATCGGTTTGCTGATTTTAACGTTTTGAAGTGTTTGGTTGGGCTTTTAGAGTGCGGTTCCGGTTCTTATCGGTTCTAAAAAACTGTTTTTAAATAGGTTTTTCAAATACCGTGTACGATTAGGAACCAATAAAGGGTGTCTTGCCTGGCACTGCCATCAAAGGGCAAGTTTTTGGATAGGCTGGCATTATGTCTGAGAAACCCAAAGAAAAACCGGGCCCACTGGGTTTCAACACTGTGATGTCTGTGGGGAAGCCTTTGCCAAGGCTGACCCACACCACTGTGTCTATTGTCTGAGGGCTGACCACCTCCTGTCAGACTGCCAGGTGTGTAAAATTTCCCTGCAGCCACCCTGGAAAAGAGATTGGGCGGCTCAGGGAGCGAGGACAAAAAGTCCGCTGACCTGGATGGCCAGCCGGTCCAGCACCCACTGGACCAGAGGGTGCCCTCTGACCAGGCGAGACTTCCTCGGGCAAAGAAGGCTGGTTCAGATGAACCAGTCCCAGTTAAAAAGACAAAGAAATCAGTAGGTTTGGAGTCCAAAATTGTCTCTCCAACTGCTGCAGAGATAGCTAAAGCCATTCAGATTGTCCAGTCACTGTCTCAGGGACCTGCCGAACCACCAACAGTTGGTAAAGGTTGGTTCGTTCAGTTCAGTGGTTCAGGAGTATGATGTTGAGGAATTTTATGAACCACAGGAGGGAGGAAATTTGATCAATATATGTGTGGCTGGGAGGGTCTGGGCGTGCCCATTGAACGGACATTTCTCCAGACAGACCTTTAGAATCTCCTCCTATTCTGTCTGAGTCCCCTTCTCATTTTATGTTTTACAAAAAGGTTGCAGAAACCCTCCAGCTTCCTTTAGAGGAGTCTGTGGATGAGCAAGAGGAGCCTGATTTTGTAGAAATGATGGATATACCAGAGTCTAGGAGGTTGTCTATTCCTTTGCATAAGTCATTTAGGAAGCAAACAACAAAGTTTTTAAAAAATCCTCATTCTGTCCCTCCTGTAGATAAAAAAAATGGACAGAAGGTATACTTTGTCAGGCTCTGATACAGACTTCCTCACTGAACAGTGTAGTCATGTAGGTGTGGTACAAGCTGCAGCCTGTGACAAGGCTAATATTCACCTGGCCTCACATCCTCCTGATAAGGATTCCAGGAGATTGATGCCATGGCAAAAAAACAGTATATGGCAGCTTCTTTGGGACTCAGGCAGGCAAATTATATAGCTATGTAGCTAGATATCAGAAATCTAGATGGGACACAATATTGCAGTTGCAAGCAGGCCCTGGCCAGCTGGCTAGTGAGTTGGAACAGGTGGCTGCTGATGGCATTGAAGCCTCTAAAGTTCAATTTCATACTGCTGTTGATGTTAATGATGTCTCCTCTAGGGTCATGGCCACTTCTGTAGCTTTCCATAGGTTGGCATGGCTCAGATGCACTAATCTGTCCCAGGATACTCAGTCAAAGGCTATGGATTTTCCTGTAGTGGGAAATTCTCTGTTTGGGAACAAACAGAAAACTATATGAAAAGATGGATGAATACAGAACTACCTACAAAGTGCCCAGGCTAAGGAGAGGCATGCCACTCCACAAAGCACGCTCCCAGAGGTAGGGGCAGGCCTTTCCACAGGCCTTTTTACCAATTTCAAGCCTCCTCTGCTTTTGCGAAGAGGGGTTTCTTCAGAGGCAGGGGTAGACAAGGCACAAGTAAACCGTCTCCCTCCCCTCAGCCTAAGGCTGCTGCCAAGCAGGCACCCTGATGGGGTGCCCAGGGCCGATTCTCCTGTACCAGTGGGGGGCAGGTTGGCTTATTTCAGCCAGAACTGGCTGTCCTTAACTTCGGACAGATGGGTTCTGGAGTTATTAAGCCAGGGTCTGGTTCTCAGCTTCAAACAGTTTCCAAAGATGAGAGCCAGACATTTTCCACCTGCAAATCCTTCAAAGCCCTTGCTTTGGAAGCAGAGGTTTCTTCTCTTCTGGACTGCAAAGCAGTGGAAAGGGTCCTCCTTGCCATCAGGGCAAGGGCTATATTAAAGATACTTTCTTACCCCAAAAGACAGGAGAATGGCGGCCCATTCTAGATTTGAAAGTACCTGAACAAGCATCTTTTGAAACCAAAGTTCAAAATGTTGACTCTGGCAATGATATTGCCTTCTCTAAGGCCAGGGGACTGGCTAGCTTCCCTGGACCTCAAGGATGCCTATTTTCATGTTCTGATCAGGCCTTCTCACCGAAAGTACCTCAGGTTCGAACTGCCCTCAGGCCACTACCAGTTCAGGGCAATGCCTTTCGGCCTTACCTCTGTGCCAAGGGTATTCACAAAATGTCTAGCTGTGGTAGTGGCTCACTTAAGAAGGCAAGGGGTTGCTGTGTTTCCCTACCTGGACGACTGGCTCATTGTGGGTCAGTCTCCAGATCAGGTGAAATCCCACTTGCAAGTCACCCAGCAGCTTCTCACTTCCCTGGGATTCCTGCTAAATTTACCAAAGTCAGTTCTGGAACCAGTTCAGGTCCTAACTTTCATAGGTGCAGAATTGAACACAAAGTTAGCCAGGGCATTTCTTCCCTCTGAAAGGATAGACAGACTCATTGCCCTGGCATCCTCCTTTACCCTGCGAGTCTCTCGACCAGCAAGGCATTTTCTGCAACTCCTGGGGCACATGGCTGCTTCCACAGCTGTAGTGCAAGGAGCAAGATTCCAGATGAGGGACATTCAGTTCCATTTGAGGGCCTATTGGTCTCAAAGGAAGGACCCCCTTTCCAAATTGGTCCCAGTGACTCAAACTCTGATCCTGGCCCTCCACCGGTGGCAGGACCGAAGCAATCTAAAACAAGGGGTTCCCTTCATTCCCATTTCCCACTCCCTCACCCTCACCACGGATGCCTCCCTGTTAGGGTGGGGAGCTCACTTGGGCGACCTGTCCACTCTGGGAGTGTGGTCTCCTCAGGAATCTCTGCTCCACATCACTCTTTTGGAACTCAGAGCTGTCTTTTTAGCTCTTCAGGTATTTTCAGTTTCTGTCCAGAACAAAGTGGTTCAAGTCAGGACAGACAACACCACCACAATGTGGTACATCAACAAGCAAGGGGGCACTCGGTCATCAGCCTTGTGCACCGAAGCAATGAAGTTGTGGTCTCTGGCCTACTCCCTGAACACCTCCCTGATAGCAGTTCACCTCCCAGGGAAGGACAATGTCCTGGCGGATACCCTCAGCAGAATTTCTCAGGGCCATCACGAATGGGCTCTGAATCCACAGGTGCTGGGGTCTGTCTTTGCCAGATGGGGCACCCCTCAGATAGATCTTTTCGCAGCCCCAGACAACCACCAACTTCCTCTATTTTGTTGCAGGCCTCCAGTGCTGGGCTCAGTCCCCTGGGCCTTTCTGTTGTACTGGAAAGGGGCGTTCCTGTATGCCTTTCCCCCTTTCCTCTTCTTTTCAGGGTACTAGTGAAAATCAGATCTCAACCCTGCAAAGTGATTCTGATTGCCCCAGATTGGGCCAGACAGCCCTGGTACCCTCTGCTTCTGTCTGACAGTCCACCCTGCCCTGAGCCTGCCCAGAGTCCACGACTTGCTGGCCTGTGCACAGGGGAGAGTGTGGTATCCGGACCTCAAATCCCTCCATCTCAAGGCCTGGCTCTTGAGGAGTTAGAATTTGCTGATTTATACCTTTCTCAAGGTGTCCTGGATGTTTTAAAGGCTTCAGGGAAGCCTTCCACTAGGGCCACTTACAATTCTAAGTGGAAGAGGTTTTCCATCTGGTGCTCTGAGAGGCAGATTATTCCAGAATCCGCTGATCTTTCCATTTTATTGGACTATTTGGTCCATTTAAATTCCCTAGGCCTTAGGCCAGCTACCTTGAAGGTTCATCTGGCAGCTGTCTCTGCTTTTGTGTCAGCAGGGAAGCCTGCCTCCCTTTCTTCTCACCCTGTGTTTTCCAAGTTTTTTAAAGGGTTACTTCATACTAACCCCCTTTTCTGGAACCAGCTCCTGCCTGGGACCTGAATGTTTGCATTGCTCAGTTAATGCAACCTCCCTTTGAGCCTCTGTCCTCAGCAGAGCTCAAGTATCTAACAGGAAACTGTTTTCCTAGTGGCTATCACTTCTGCCAGGCGCATAAGTGAATTACAGGCCCTGTCAGTGGAAGAAGATTTTATTTCTTTCCACAGAGATAAGGTAGTCCTCAGGACTAATAGAAAGTTTTGCCTAAGGTGGTTTCAGATTTCCACCTGAACCAATCCATCTCTCTCTCCCAGTATTTTTCACTGAGCATTCTTCCTCAGGTGAGAGGAGACTGCACAGCTTGGACGTCAAAGAGCCTTAGCTACTATTTGAGCACCAAGGGTCAGGTTGAATCCTCCAACTCTTCCTTACTTATGGCGAGGTTGGCAAGGGAAACCTGCCACTAAGAGGACAATTGCAAGGTGGATTGTCTCTTGTATCCAATTTGTTACCAAAAACTAGGTAGAGAACCCCCTCAGGACTGAGGGCCCTCCACCAGGGGGTACAGCTGCGTCTCTAGCGGCTGCTAGAGACATTCCCATTCTGGAAATTTGTCAAGCTGCTACCTGGAAGACAGTTCACACTTTTACCAAGCATTATTCCCTGGATGTCCAGTCCAGGAGAGATGCTCGGTTTGGTACAGCTGTGCTTCAGAGCCTATTTCCTAAGTAGGTCCTGACCCTCCTCCATGGAGGTACTGCTGTGTAATCTGCTATTGTTATAATATAGCAAGACTTCATGGTGTTGAAGAAAAATTACTCACCTTAGTAATTGCTTTTCTTCTCATGGAGTCTTGCTATATTATAACCACCCTCCCTCCTGCCCCTCTCAGAACTTCTACTTGGGTAGGGGTGGCAAATTAGTGCAAGCACTGTGTCATGCCATTGTAGTTTTTTCCCTTTACCCTCTTTCTTTTAGGGTTAGGGAACTAGGTTGTTCGTTTAGGTAATATATTGGCCCCCTTCCTGGACTTGAGTCTTTGGGGGAAGGGGGGTCCTAATGGTGCTTGTCAAGGGGGGAAAACTAATAATAATAATACCATTTTCATTGTTATTATGGTTATTGGTGTTTCTATTGTTTATATTGTTGTTATTACTACTAGTAGGTAGCCATTTGGCTAGTGTAGAGCTTTCCACAGACTTGTTGCTTAGTGTTAGCTTCGTAAAGATCTGACAGTTTCATTTGAAACTGGCCAGATGAAACTTTGGAACAGCGCCCTCGCGCTGTAGAACTCCAGATCCTCTGGAGTTAACTCCTTCCTCTCCGGGGCAGTTCAGCTGCAGTGGCTGACTGCTATTGTTATAATATAGCAAGACTCCATGAGAAGAAAAGCAATTACTAAGGTGAGTAATTTTTTCTTTTTCCGTAATGGATCTCGATCGTCCCCTGCTGAATGATCTGCTATAAGATCTTGAATTTCTGGGCCAAGAATGAAAGTATAGATGGTTTCACATTAAATTTTAAGCATAGGAATTTAGTATATTTCTTTAGCTCAGTAATTATATTTTATTTTTTCTTTTCTTTATATTTTAAGTTTTATTCATCATCTAAGTAACATGTTTTAAAAACCAAGTATGAGAAACTTAGTAATCAAAACATGAGGAGTTATAACAATTGGTTACCGCTAAAGGGTAACTTGTTTGAAACCCTCCACAGGCACTTAAATTAAGCTAAGTTTAAGTGAAATATTTTATTACTATAAATATCTAAGCTATATTTGTAATGGCATAAGTAGCACAGATTCACAATTAGTAACAATGAGGTATTTTACAAACCTCTGGTGAAATTAATAAGTACATATTGAAATAGTATGTTGGCATGGTTTAAAAAAGCATGACCTAACATACCTCTATAGTAATTGGCTTATAGATACAGCAAGTAGCAGTTGTGAATATTGTGTTGTATTCAGTGTTAAAATATCCTTGTTTTTTGGTTTTGTATTTGCATTTTGGATTTAGTATTTTGTATTATGTTTTCCTGAAAAGTAGAAAATTGTATTATAACTGCAGTATTATTGTGTAAATCCATATAATAGCTTGTAGTTTTGGTTAATCCACTTTTGTATATTAAATTGGTAAAAGAACTATTTGTTAAATTGATGCAATCATGTTTGAATCCCTCCATGGTCACTTTTTAAATATGTTGCATTTAAAATGGTTAACAATAGGGGTCTCCATATTTAATTGTGTTGGCTATTTAAGGAGGGCATAGTACGATGCACTCTACCCCCTAATGAAGACCAGCTGACTGGTTGAAGCGCAGGGGTGTGTTTTTTGAGACACGGGAGAGCGGTCTTTGTTTTGACCTTAACTTTATTTCTTTCAGAGTACTTGTATTCACACCTGCATTAAATAATTGAAAATGACATTTAGAATTGTCTGTGGTCATTGCGCTAAGGAGTGCAGAGTTTTTTGAGACTGTCTTGACAATATTGGGCTTGCTACCCTTCTTTGCACCCTACTCCTACAGGCTGTGCACACAGATTTTCTTGGACTTAATATCTAAAATAAACCTGCTCCAAATGTGCCCTTTGCCGTGGCACCTGTGCATGCGACTGGAGTGCCTCACGTGCAGAGGAAATGAGAGCTCCCATTGGTCGGAAGGACTCCCTGAAACTGTAATGCGTTAAGTTTTTCTACTGTACTCAGTATTCATTCATGTATGTTATTTATACGTCTGACACTTTGCCTTGTTCTGAGCCATAGCACTCTAACTTGTAATCCCCTCCAACAGATTGCCCCTGTACATGAGCTCTGGCTTAGTGTGCCTTTCCCAGTAAACAAATTTAAATATAGTAAAAAAAAAAAAAAAAAAAAAATGTTGTATAGGTCCTATATTTTAGATAGACGTGTGCAGTCCATCTCAAGTTCGTTATAACGCTGGTATGAACATGCATTGTTCCCAGTTTAATTTAAGTTCGGTCAAGCCTGAGTTCAGGTCCAAAATGGTTTGGGATGTGGGCAGGGTCCTAGATCGATACAGAAATCAAGTTCTGGGATGGCCTATTGGTGCAGAAGCAGGGCGGCTGCTCATGACACCGGCAGCCGGAGTTCATTCCTTGAGTCTGTCCTCAGAGGGGTGGGGGGTAGGCTGTGTATCTTGCTGCACTACCGCCACCTGGGTGCAGTCTTGGAAGTCAGCGGCGAGCACTGGAAGGAGATAACATATGTGTTGGTGCATCAGGCATGCCAGCATCCGATGATGCACACTCATAGGTGGAACAGACTAGGGAAATATAGTCATCAGTTGGACAGAGAATGCTCTGCTCACCACTTGCATTGCTCTGGCCCTGTCTACAGACCCTCAGGCCAGCCTCAGGAGGATCTCTGCTGTGGGTGACTGGATCTTAGAGTGGAAGCCTCCAAGCAGCTGAAGGCATAACCCCAACCTTTGGGCAAGCCAAGGGGGCAGCACAATGTTGTATTGTAGGTGTCTGGAGTCCATGGCGACATCGGTCATGGAGGAGCTCCGATAGGTAGGTGTAACAGTTGGTAGCTCAAGGAGGTCATGATTGGTTGGCCATGGGGAGATGAGCCGAGTTTGGGGGTGACTAAAGTCCAGGTAAGAGTTAGAAAATAGGTATGTGATGGTTCCCATATCGTTAATTCTGTGCAACAAATGTGGTTGAATTTCAGACTGATATCATTGATCACAGCTTTGCAGTGGAATGGATGCAGGATTTTGAGACATTCCAGGATGCTCTGAATCAAGAAACTACTTACGTCAGCAACCTGACCCGCTCCATGAGTCTGGTGCTGGATGAGTTCTACAACAACTTGCGGGTGAGCTATTCCTGTTAGTGTCTTTGTTTCACAGGTGAAATGCACTAGGGAGTTGTCCTTGCTCAGGTGCACAGTTTCTAGGGCTTTGGCTGGTTACTTACAGAGCCCAGAGTTGACCACCAGTTAAGGAATGCATCACAGGGTGGGGGCTTTCGGGCAGGTATCAAGCTATCCCAATGCCCTGGCAGCTGTCTACTTTACTGCATTTCCACTAGGCAGATGGGATCATGTAGGATCCCTGAAATCCTACACAGAGGCCAGCTGGGAGCTAAGAAAATTGTGAAGGTGAGATTCATTCTGCTGTGCATGGAGAGGGAGAATAGGTCACCTCGCATCTGTGCACCCGCTGCCAGACAGTCACTGAGCCTTGTGGGCATCAGCTGACCATTCATCACCCTCCCAGCCCTGAAAAAGGTGATCTTACTTCGAGAGGGCTCTTGCAGTAGGTATCCATAAATAGGACTGACCCGCCAGGCGTCAGGACCCAACGGAAAAATTTCTAGTTGGCAGTTTCTGGTGGGGGACCACCCCCAAGTCAGGTGACTGACGTCATTATATCATTATATAGCGGCGGTCCCACGCCCACCTTCCAGTTCTTTCCTGTCGTTGGCTTGTCAGAGTTCCTCATGGTAGAGCTCAACACTCGTCAGTTAGTTTTCTGTCTAGTTTTCGAACTTTTCGACCCTGTTTTTCTCTTTTTTTTGACTCCTTGTTCGATTCCCTGTGTATGTCCCTGACGCCCTCCGAATCCCATAAGCATAAGTGCGAGTCATGCGGCTCTCAACTGCCACACAAGGACGGCCATTCCTTGTGCCTCTTCTGTCTGGGCCCAGACCACCCCATGGAGAAGTGCCAACACTGCCAGCAATTCAGCACTACCCGGAAAAGCAGGCAGCAGTCCCTGGAGGCCCATACTCTAAAGAAAAAGATGGCATCCATGGAGAAAGAGATGAAGAAGTTAAGGCAGGCGTCCACTTCCCCTGAAGGTCACAAAAAGAAAAGGGACAAGGAGAAGCATCGGGAGCCGGAATCCACTTCCACAGCTACCGCGGCTCCGGCTGGAGTCGCAACATTGAAGGTAACATCCCCTCCGGGAGATCGCTCCATGACGACCGTCTTGGTGTCACCAAGAAGGTGTCTCCCCTCCTGTCTGGCTCGCGCTGTCCCCCGGAGACTCTAACCCTCCCTCACCGGTTGTTGCAGAGGACCTCGACATGCTGCCGTCAGGGCCCCCTCCTTCGGGACCAGACACCAGACCATCAGATGCTGGTCTATCCGACACCAGCCAATGTCCTCTTACCTGATGGTGTTCCTACGCCGGGCCCAACCCGCAGGGCCAGCCTTCCCTGTGCCTGGCCTGCCAGCTAGGCCTCTGCCAGGTCCCTCTGTTACCCCAGAGCCTCTTGCCTCCTGGGGTATGCGGCACCTCATCAATGGTGCCTCCCATACCTGGCTCCGCAGTATCTAGCACCTCACTACCCGATGCTGCTATATCCAGCGCCGCAGTTCCCAGTGCCTCAGTACCAGATGCCAGGTTTCCACAGTCAGGTTATGGATACTCACTGACTGGATATCCTCGATATCAATATCCTCCTCCGCCGCCGCCCATGCCCCAGCCGTCGGCAGACTTGAAGGAGACTCTGGTCTCATGGTGGGCTGAAGCCAAGGCTCAACTCACCAGAGAGGTAGAGTCTCGTCTGCCAATGCTGGACCCTTTGCTGGATCCCCTACGTCGGAGACTGGAGACTTCTTCTCCTTTTCCCGATACCAGAGGTGAGCCCTCTGGCGCCTGGGGTGGGGAGGACACATGCCCCAGGGACCTCCCCAGTGGGGCCGTTCTTCCCCCATGCTGGGAGGAGGCTTCCTCTTCTACATTGGGCACGTCTGATTCAGAGTCAGACGGATGCTCTGATCCTGATGACGAGCCCTGTTCTCCAGACTGCCCAAGTCACAGGACCCCTCCGAAGTCTCCTCCGGTGGATCCATCCTTTCTGGAGTTACTGAGGAATATCCAGGAAGTTCATCAGTGGCAATCACTGGAGCCAGATCCACAGTGTAAAAAACTTGCTGCTCACTTGGATCTGCCCGAGACTGGTCCCACACTGATTCCACCCTGGATCAAGCCTCACGTGGACCTTGTTTCCACTATTTGGAAACAACCTTCCGCATTGGCCCCCCTTCCGAGGAAAGCAGATCAGCTATATCAGGCTCCCAAGGGTACAGATTTTTTTGAATCTACACCCTAAGGCATATTCTGTCATCATTAGTGCCGCTCACGGCTGTTCTGCTAATCCGAAACACCTCAGCTCGTCACCCCCCGACAAGGAGTCACGGCTTCTGGACCAGTACGGGAAGAAGGTTTATTCCAATTCTACCCTGGGTATTAGGGCCCTGAATTATGTGGCACATATGGGGGACTTCCAGAAGACCAACCTCGGTCAGGTGCAATCAAAATTGGACTCCCTTCCTGAGTCTCAGACTAGACAGGAAGTGGCAGACCTTGTCCGTTCTGCTCGTTTAGCCAGTAGGCACATGCCCCGTGCCACTTACAATGCAGTGGACTGTGCCGGAAGGAGCTCAGCTTCTGCCATAGGCTTACAGCGTCATGCTTGGCTCCAGCTGTCCGGTTTGGTCCCTGAAGTGCAATCCGCGATCCAGGATGCTCCCTTCAGGGTTCGGTGCTGTTTGGGGGCAATGTCAAGGACATCATTACTGACCTGCAGGAAAAGGGCACTGCACTCAAGTCTGTTGATTCCACGTACAGGCCCCCTCAAGGGCAGTGGTGTCCCTTTCGTGGACGCAACCAACCAAAACCACAGGGCAGGTGACCCAACAAGCATTGGGCTCCTCCAGCAACCAAGACTCCCCCTAGCAAAAAGGCTGCGGGAGCCTTGTCTGCTGCACTGCCCCACACCTCCTGACTCCCTGCCTCTCCCACTGCCTCTGGAGACCCTAAAGGAACCGGTGTGGGGGAGATTCTCCTTCCATCTGCCGAGCTGGGAGAGGATGGTGTCGGACGTTTGGGTGCTCCAGTTGATTTCAGCAGGACAATCCAATCGAGTTTCTCCAGAAACCACCCTGAAGACCACCTCCATGGTCGTCTTACTCCCTGCAACATCTTCCTCTGGTACTAGACGAAATAACCTCCCTTCTGTCAAAGGCAGCGATAGAGCCAGTCCCCGACCGCTTTCGGGGAACAGGCTACTACTCGCATTTCTTCTTCGTCCCAAAGAAGTTGGGGGATGTCAGGCCTATTCTAGACTTCCGCTCCCTGAACCTGTTTATGGAGTAGAAACGATTCTGAATGCTCTCTTTGCAGAGCCTTCTGCCTCTTCTTCAGCAGGGACAGTGGCTGTGTGCTCTGGACATGCAGAATGCCTACCTGCATATCCCCATCTGCCCTTCCCACCGCAGATTCCTCCATTTTTGCTTTCTGGGGACCACTACCAGTTCAAGGCCCTCCCTTTTGGTCTTTCCTCGGTTCCCCAAGGTTTATACTAAATGCCTGTCTGTGGTAGCAGCCCACCTGCATACCCAGAGTACAGGTATTCCTGTACCTGGATAATTGGCTCCTGGCGGCCCCATCCAGGGAGGAACTCCTGCACTTCCTTTCACTTACCCTGCAGGTTTTCACCAGCCTGGGTATCACCATTAACCATGCCAAGTCCCATTTGGTCCCTTCCCAACGCCTCCAGTTTATAGGGGCGATTTTGGACACGATGATCGGCAAAGCCTTTTTACCTCCGGACGGGATGGACACCCTCCAGACTCAGGCTCGTCTTCTGTCCAGTCGCAGGAGGGTCGGTGCCAGGTCAGTCCTTCCCCTTCTCGGGCTAATGGTGGCTGCCTTTCCAATAGTTCCACTCGCTTGGCTCCATATGACAATCTCTCAGTTGACGCTCCGGTCTCAATGGGACCAAACCTTGGACGATTGAGACCAAGAGGTGCTAGTCTCTGACCCCATGATCAGGGACTTAGAATGGTGGATGGTACAGGAGCACCTATGCCGGGGAGTTCACTTCAGTATCGAACCCCCCCTTCCCAGACGTTGACGACAGATGCGTCTGGGGAAGGCTGGGGAGCCCATCTCCGGTCTTGCAGGACTCGGGGCAGCTGGTCCAAGTCTGAACAAAATTTGCACATAAATGTGCTCGAACTGAGGGCAGTTCTTTATGCCCTTCAGGCTCTTCACTCCCTTATCCTTCCCGGTCATCTCCTCATTCAGACAGACGGCATGTGCATAGTCTGGTATCTCAACAAGCGGGGAAGAACACGTTCCTACCCTCTGTGCCGGGAAGCAGTGAGGGTCTGGCTTTGAGTAACTCAGCATTTCCTTCACCTGACGACAATCCACATTCCGGGAGTAGAAAATACGCTGGCGGACCAATTGATGGTCCTAAGCCAGAGCCCACGAATGGGAACTGGACCAAGAAGTCGTAAATGACATTTTTTAGCAGTGGGGAATGCCTCAGATGGACCTTTTCGCTTCTCTCCAAAATGCAAAGCTTTCTGCCTTCTGCTCGCTCGCTCCAGGGTGAGGCATTTTTTTGTGGGACGCTCTCTCTCTCACTTGGAGGGACAGATTAGTTTATGCCTTCCCTTCAATTCCCTTAATCCCGAGGATCCTGAGCAAACTCAGATTGGAGGAGGCATGAATGATTCTCATCGCTCCGTTCTGGCCCAGGCAAGTTTGGTTCTCTCTTCTGCAGCAGTTTTCAGAGGAACCTCCTCTTCCTCTTCCTCTTCCTCTGTCACAATGCTTGTTGACCCAGGATCAGGGGACCCTTGTTCATCCAGGTCTCATATCCTTTCATTTACATGCATGGCTCCTGCAGACATACCTAAAGCCCGCTTCGGAGTTTCTCTGCTCGTAGCAGACATCTTGGTAGAGATCAGAAAGCCTTCCACCAGGTCCACCTACGCCAAGAAGTGAAAACTGTTTCCATTTGGGCCACGTCAAAGGACTTTGAACCTTTCTCTTTGTAGACGTGGGGGGATAGATGGAGGCAGACACCCATAAAATGAACTCAAACTAGCTTTTATTCAGCAAAAAGAACTTGATGAAAATAAATAATCGAACTGTACAGCAACCAAAAAAATAGAGAGATAACTGAAATATGCAGTAACAGACAAAATTATAGCATTTGACCACTAGGAGGAGCTAGGGTCCGAAGAGGAGTCAGACCATCTGCTGAGCTATAACATCTGCTCCCTACTCCTTCACTACCAAAGCTCAACTGAGCCTCTATCTATATATATATATATATATATATATATATATGTATATGTATATGGATGGGTCAGGTGGTGTTATGAAGTTCCACCCTCTTTTGAAAATTTAAACTTTATTTTGTTAAATGCACTTTATTATTTACTACCAAGCATCCTATATGCAGTTAAATTTAAACATCTTTCATTTTCAGTGCTAGAACCATATTTAAATCATTCTGTGGCATAATATGTTTGTTGAGGGTGGCTCCCTGCTGTTTTGGTTCCTCCACATGTCTTCAACCCAATATAGATGGAAACACAGAGGCCGGGCGGCTCTGTAGAAGGCTGGGACAGGAGAGGATCAGGCAGCAACAGGGCCACTCCCAAACTGCAACTACCAGGAAATGCCTAAGTAAAAATACTAAAACACCACAGGTACTTTATTTTAACATTTCTTTCTTTCTAAACATTAATACCTCACTACATTTCCTCTCTAGGCATTTTAAATTCAGAAATATTGATTGTTTCCAAGTCAGATATACAGCAGGGTTAAACAATGTTTAAAACCTAAACAGCAGCCAGGCAAACCTTTCCTGATAAAACATTGTTCTGAATTGCTTTCTGTGCTGGATTCATGTCATATTAACAGAAAACTATTCCTCCATTGGACTGCAAACAGTAGTAATTTATTCAGTATTTCATTGCCTGAATGCACTAGCTGCAATGCTGAACTTTTCTTTACTAAAAGCCCTGCCTAACCTGTGCTGTTCAAAACACAGAAAAGTTTTTCCTAGTCAGGCAGATAGTAACACTTTCCTCAGTTGTGTTTAAACAGCAGCCTGTTTGCTTATCACAAGTTACCACAAGGGACTTCTCATTATTTTACAAACCCTGCCTAACCTGTGTCACTAACACACAGGAAAAACCTAAAGAGGCAGTCTAGAAGCTAAATCCCTGGCTTTTACCCTGTTTCTTAGCCCTTTTATTATTTTAGCGAGTGCGACTCGCTTGCTCTAATTTGCACATATGCACATTGATGCAGGAATGCAAATTACTTTGGGGAAGGATTGCAATGGGGGATTCCTGGAATAGCCTAGAAAAACAGAGGCAGTAAAGAGCAAGAGAGCCATCTGACAGGTGGCCTGCCTGTAAGATGGGGGGAAAAACACAGAAAGAAGAAAAGGTATAGTAAAGGATAGGGACATGCTGTTGCAACAGACTTTTTAACTAACAGATAGGATGTTCCAGGAATACTCCCTACTACATATTCCTCCCCACTCAAGAGGAAAACCCCTCGGTTTTCCCTATAGCTAGGGAACAAGTACCATTATCCAAACAGTAATAACCAGATCCCTCCCACGGGAAGAGATGGAGCTCCGGCCCTCCCGCTCTCCGAAGCTCCACCTCGGGGTCCCTAGAAAAAAAATAAACAACAAGGATAAATAACGAAGAATCAGAGATTAATCTCTGATGTTTTTACTTAACTTTCACCCCGAGGTCTGGTTCTGTTCGTGTATTTGGTTCAGCCCCATAATGGGACATGAAATCAGCATTTAGATTGGTTCATCCAGATCTGTGTTTAATAGTTAACTTGTACGGTTGTAAAGATAGATACCACCGCATGATGCGGGGGTTCTTATCTTTCATAACTTGTAACCAACATAAAGGGTTATGATCAGTCCAGACTTCAAAATTAACACCCCATAAGTAAAATTTTAAAGCCTCTACTGCCCATTTGAGAGCCAAACACTCTTTTTCTATCGTCGAAGACCTTGTTTCTCTCTCATGTAATTTTCGACTGATGAATATAATGGGATGTTCTGTTCCTTCAAAATTCTGGGATAATACAGCTCCAATCCCTGTGTTGGAGGCATCTGTCTGGACTATGAAAGGGCGGTTAAAATCAGGGCTTCTAAGTACAGGAGAAGCGCATAACAAAGCTTTTATAGTACAGAATGCCTCCTCACACTCGGGCGTCCATTTTATCGTTGTGGGCTTAGCTTTCTTTGTTAAATCAGTAAGGGGCGTGGCTATAGTGGCAATTGAGGGATAAATCATCTGTAGTATCCTGCTAACCCTAAAAAGGATCGTACATGTCTCTTTGTAAGAGGGCGGGGGCTATTGGCTACAGCATCAATTTTCCCAATATCTGGCTTCACTTGCCCTTGACCAATCCGGAAACCCAGATATTTTGTTTCTCCTTTTGCCAATGAACACTTTTGGGGGTTTATTGTTAGTCCTGCCTGGGATATAACCAATAAAATCTGTTTCAAATGTTGTAAATGAGTATCCCAGGTAGGACTGTAAACTATGACGTCATCCAGGTAAGCTGCGCTATAGTTTATATGGTCTCTGAGAATTTGGTCCATATACCTCTGGAAAGTGGCTGGTCCCCATGTAGCCCGAAAGGCATAGTGGTGAAGTGGAACAGACCTAAAGGTGTACTGAATGCAGTCTTTTCTATCTTGCAACTTTAGAGGATCTGCCAGTACCTTTTGTTAGATCGAGGGTACTAATGTATTGGGCCTGTCCCAGTCGATCAATAATGTCATCAGTCCTGGGCATTGGGTAGCGTCAAACTTAGATATTGTATTAAGGCGGCGAAAATCAAGGCATAGCCTAATACCACCTCTTTTTGTTAACAATAACTAGAGCAAATCCTAGTCACTATTGGATGGTTCTATTACCCCTAATCTCTGCATCTTTTGGACTTCTTGGATGACTTCATTTCTTACTTTCTCTGGTAATCGATAGGGCTTCTGTCTAATGGGTCTTGCCTGGTTTACCTGAATTGTGTGTTCCACCCCTTTTGCCTTTCCTGGAATACTGGTGAAAGTCTTCTGAAACTGTCCTAGCAGTTGGTCCAAGGTTTCCTTTTGGGTTGGATTCAAGTCAGGATTAGTATCAACATCTTTGTATCCTCCTGAACTTTCTAACCTTTGGTAAGCCTGTTCTAATTCTGAAATTGGGTTTTCTGGGTGCACAAAAAGAGCAGGTAAGGGAAGGGTGCAATCAACCCATTTTTTTAACAGGTTTGCGTGATAAACCTGGCATTTCTTTTGTTTTTCTGGCCTTATGATTCCATAATTAACTGGTCCTACCTGTCTTTGTACTAAATAAGGACCCTGCCATTTCATTGTTAGCTTACTCTCAGTAGAGGGCAATAACAATAATACTTTTTCTCCAGGAGAAAATGATTTTTGACCTACGCCCCTATCATAATATTCCTTCTGTATCTTTTGTTTTCCTTGATTTGTCAGGTGGGCCCACTGTACATATTGTGCTAACCTTTTCCTGAGTTGGGTAATATATGTTAGTGCTGGAGTACCTTCTGTTCCTTTTTTTCCTTCCCAACTTTCTTTTATTATATCTAGGGTCCCTAGGGTTTTAACAAACAGTAGTTCAAAGGGGGGAATATCCAGTGGAGGCCTTGGTACTTCCCTATATGCAAACATCAACAGGGGTAAGTATACATCCCAGGTCTTCTTCCTTCGTCCTGTACATATTTTCTGTAACATTCTCTTTAATTAAATCGTTTACTAATCCATCCGCTCATGGATGGTAAGGAGATGTACAGGGCCTTACACCCAAAGCCTGATATAAGCGGCTGTTGGCTGACTTCCTAAAATTACTGCCCCTATCCGTCAGTATTTCCTGGGTACCCCCATTCTGCCAAACACCTTTAAAAGCTCCTCTGCTATCTTAGAGCAGTTACTGTTCTTAAAGTATAGCTTCTGGATATTTTGTTGTATAATCACATAAAACCAAAATGAATCTATTTCCTTTACTACTTTTGGGTAAAGGACCAACAATATCCATAGCTATCCTTTCAAAGGGTGTTCCAACTAGTGGAAGAGATTGCAATGGTACTTTGTCCTTTTGGTGATGGTAGCTACTTTCTGACAGTCCCCACAGCTCTTACAGTAGTCAGCTACTTGCTCATGGATACCAGGCCAATAAAGCGATGAAGTAGCCGACTAAGTCCGATCCTTCTAAGTGACCAGCCATGGGAATGTCATGGGCCCATATATATCAATTGTTCTCTATATGAAGTAGGTACCATCAGTTGTTAAACCGTAACCCCAGTATCCACATTCCTACATTCTCTATACAAAAATTATCATGCATAATAAACCTAGGATAGGCAGTGTCACTGTCAGTACTGACAACCTGTGGAAAAAAAGGCATGAGTGTTTGATCACTACTTTGCTCTTTCTGGAATTGTACAGTATTAATATATTGTTTGACTGAATCTGTCCCAACCATTTTATTCACATTCCAGTCCTTTTTATATTGTCTTCGTCTGCTTCTAGATTTTCTGTCTTTCCCAGGTGGTTCGTATATCTCTTCATCAAAAGGAAACATTTGTTGTGGAGTCTCTGTTTGAAGATATTGGGCCTGGGCCCTGGTGGTGACAGCACTCAGACTAGGAGATGTTCCCATAAGCATATCAAACCCAGGAAAGTCCCGTCCAGTGACTAGTGGTACAGGCAAATTTGGTACTAGACCCACCTTCATGTACTGTTCTACATCCTGTACGGTTAAAGTAATGTTTTCTGTGGGGTAGTAGTGAATATCCCCATGGATACAAGTAACAACCATACTGCCTTCTGTATCTGTTTGGGGAACCAAAGACTTCTGTACCAAGGTGTGTCGGCTGCCTGAATCTAATAAAGCTGCAACTTCTTTTCCTTCTATATTTGCACTAGTCATATAATGTCCCCAGCATGCCAGAGATATAGGTGCTGTCTCTTTCTTTCTCTTTGGGCAATACCTAACAATATGTCCCTTTTCCTGGCAGCCATGGCAGACAGTGTCTGTGTGTAATTGTCTCCCAGTCTCAGCTACTGCAGATGATATAATAGCAGGTTTACTGTTCACACTAGAAAAGTTATTGTTTCTTACCATGGGTAAGGGTCCACGTGGGCCAGTTTGGGTTCTTGACGGACGTGCTGCCAGATAGTCTTCAGCCAGTTCTATAGCTTTCTTAGATGTTTCAGGACGGTGTTCTCTTACCCACATTTGAACGTCCTGAGGTAATATCTTAATAAATTGTTCCAGTATAACCGATTCCATGACATGTTCTACAGATCTAGTCGCTGGTTGTAACCACTTATAACATAAGTCTTGTAATCGGGTATATGTTTCTTGAGGAGAGTCATTTGTATTAAACCGGAATGTCCGAAATCTTTGACGATAAGTCTCTGTATTAATGTCATATCTTTTAAGTATTGCTTGACGCACAAAGTCATAATCATTAATATGTCTTGCATCAATTGACTGTCAGGCCAGCTGTGCCTTACCTGAGAGATAAAGCTAAGCTGCTACCCACTGGTCCTTGGGCCACCGACAGGCTTCTGCTGCCCTCTCAAAGGTGATGATGTATGCTTCAATGTCATCCCCTTCAGTTAGTTTAGAAATCTTAATGTCTTTAGGACTATCCATATCCCGCTGAACATTAGGTCTGGATGCCCCCATGGCATGGATGGCACGAAGGGTGTCATTCCATCTTGCCTCGCTCCGTCTTTCCATGTCTAGTTGCCGGATACATAACCATTTCAGTAGGTCCTGTATATTCTCCGGAGGTTGTTCTTCAGGTACCTTTTCTGTCTCTGCAGCCGTGGCACCTTCTGGTTCCTGTACCTCACCCTCTCTTTTGGTCGCTGTCTTCCTCCTCATATCCCCTAATCCAGGCAGTAGGGGTTCTCCTGATATTTCCATCCTGTGGTGGGTCTGGACCCCGCTTAAACTGGGTTGAAGGGTCAATACTGGCTTCTGCTGTTCCTCCATCTGGGTATCTGGGACGATACTCCAATTGATCCACTGAACAGGGGTGTCTTAACTATCCCACTTCTGACACCAGTGTAGACGGGGGATAGATGGAGGCAGACACCCATAAAATGAACTCAAACTAGCTTTTATTCAGCAAAAAGAACTCGATGAAAATAAATAATCGAACTGTACAGCAACCAAAAAGAAAAGAGATAACTGAAATATGCAGTAACAGACAAAATTATAGCATTTGACCACTAGCAGGAGCTAGGGTCCGAGGAGGAGTCAGACCATCTGCTGAGCTATAACATCTGCTCCCTACTCCTTCACTACCAAAGCTCAACTGAGCCCTATATATATATATATATATTGTGTTTGTATGTATGTATGTGTGTATATATATATATATATATGTATGTGGATGGGTCAGGTGGTGTTATGAAGTTCCACCCTCTTTTGAAAATGTAAACTTTATTTTGTTAAATGCACTTTATTATTTACTACCAAGCATCCTATATGCAGTTAAATTTAAACATCTTTCATTTTCAGTGCTAGAACCATATTTAAATCATTCTATGGCATAATATGTTTGAGGTGGCTCCCTGCTGTTTTGGTTCCTCCCACATGTCTTTAACCCAATATAGATAGAAACACAGAGGCCGGCCGGCTCTATAGAAGGCTGGGACAGGAGAGGATCAGAGCAACAGGGCCCTCCCCAAACTGCAGCTACCAGGAAATGCCTAAGTAAAAATACTAAAACACCACAGGTACTTTATTTTAACATTTCTTTCTTTCTAAACATTAATACCTCACTACATTTCCTCTCTAGGTATTTTAAATTCAGAAATATTGATTGTTTCCAAGTCAGATATACAGCAGGGTTAAACAATGTTTAAAACCTAAACAGCAGCCCAAGGCAAACCTTTCCTGATAAAACATTGTTCTGAATTGCTTTCTTTGCTGGATTCATGTCATAGTAACCAGAAAACTATTCCTCCATTGGACTGCAAACAGTAGTAATTTATTCAGTATTTCATTGCCTGAATACTAGCTGCAATGCTGAACTTTTCTTTACTAAAAGCCCTGCCTAACCTGTGCTGTTCAAAACACAGAAAAGTTTTTCCTAGTCAGGCAGATAGTAACACTTTCCTCAGTTGTGTTTAAACAGCAGCCTGTTTGCTTATCGCAAGTTACCACAAGGGACTTCTCATTATTTTACAAACCCTGCCTAACCTGTGTCACTAACACAGGAAAAACCTAAAGAGGCAGTCTAGAAGCTAAATCCTGGCTTTACCCTGTTTCTTAGCCCTTTTATTATTTTTAGCGCGTGCGACCTAAGCACTCTAGTCGCACATATGCACATTCATGCAGGAACTAAATTACTTTGGGAAGGACTGCAATGGGGATTCCTGAATAGCCTAGGAAAACAGAGGCAGTAAGAGCAAGAGAGCCATCTGACAGATGGCCTGCCTGTAAGATGGGGAAAACACAGAAAAGAAGAAAGGTATAGTAAAGGATAGGGACGTGCTGTTGCAACAGACTTTTTAACTAACAGATAGGATGTTCCAGGAATACTCCCTACTACACTCTTGCCCAGCCATTAGAGTCCCTGGACTACATGCGACACCTCTTGATCTGGGTCTCAGCCATTCCTCATTAAAGGTCCACATGGCAGCGATTTCAGCCTATCTTATTCCTTCGTGGACAGGACTTGTGCTCAATTGGAAGTCTCCAAGACCTTCCTCAGAGGGTTCTCCATTTGAGACCCTCCATATGTATTCTTGTCCCCGGAATCTGAACTTCATTCTGGGGAAGCTTACCCTGCCTCCCTTTGAGCCGGCAGCTACAGCAGATTTAAAGTTCCTTTCTTGGAAGACCCTCTTCCTAGCGCCCATTACTTCTGCCTGATGCATTTCTGAGCTTCAGGCCTTGATGTGCAAAATCCCTTACTTGATTTTCCACAAGGAACGTGTGGCTCTACACACCCAACCCTAAGTTTCTCCCTAAAGTGGTAGCTGAATCTACGCTGAATCAATCCATTGAGCTATCCGCTTTCTTTATGCAACACTCCAATCAAGGGGAGTACCTCTTGCATACTTTGGATGTTCACAGAATACTGAGATACTATACCACCCGGACTAAGGATCTCAGGAAAACTGATCAGCTTTTTGTCTCTCTTGCACACAAAAGAGAAGGCAAAGCCTATCAAAATGGTTGGCTCATTGTATCACTTTCTGTTATGACAAGTACAACAAGACCCTGCCGGGTCAAGTCAGAGGTCACTCCACCAGAGGAGTAGCTGCCTCTGCGGCTTGTTTCAAGAATGCGTCAGCGGTAGACATCTGCGCATTGCAGCTTGGACTTCTGTCCATACTTTACGAAACACTACAGTTTGGACAATGCCTCTCGCCATAGAGCAGGCTTCGGGCTGGCTGTGCTTCAAGGTCTTCTTTCATAAGACCCGTTCAGCCGGAGGTTCCATGCTGTGGATAGTTTTCATCCTCCTGAGTGCTTTTCCTTGTTCCAGACTGCTTGGGACTTGGTCCTGTATGAGAATACCTACTGCAAGAGCCCTCACGAAATATGATAGTACAGTTACGTAAGAACTTGCATAACAGTAGATCTTCGAGAGAGGCTCTTGCAGTAGGTATTGCCTTCCCACCCACCATCCCTCTATGCTTCTTTGGCTCCATTTCCATGTGGGGAAATATCCTCTTCTCTCTTGTCTTGCTTCTTTTGGCCCTTGGCAGGAAAGAACTAGAAGGCGGGCGTGGGGGACTGCCCCTATATACTGACGTCGCATGATGTCAGTCACCTGACGTGGGGGCAGTCCCCCACCAGAGACTGCTAGCTAGAATTGTTTCTGTGAAGTCCTGATGCCTGGCAGGTCAGTCCTATGTGTGAATACCGACTGCAAGAGCCTCTCTTGAAGATCTACTGTTACGGTAAGTTCTTACGTAACTGTACTTTGCTTTGGCTGCCTCAGATGCTGAGGCTGGGGAAAAAAAATAATGGAGAATTCAAGTAAGAAGTAGGAGTTTTTGTTAATATAACAAAGCAGTTTAAAGGTTGAGGGGTGTGGGAGACCAGCTCTATGGCTATAGGGGATTGTGCTGGCATGCTGCTGGTTCGAGGTTCACACCCAGGCTGACTGGTGTAGAGGCCAACATGGATGGTCTGAGGGTCCACCTGGACACTCTTCTTCTAAACAAGTGGCTTGCCATGCGTTGCTCTTTGAGCAGCATCTAGGGGTAGTTGAGCGGAGGTGCTGTCAGCAGTGCTGTTGACAACGTGCTGCCAAGGCACTTCACCCAGGCTTCGCCCCCTCCAAATTGGCTGCAACCAAGCCAAGAAGAGAGCACTGAGGACAGTTAGGAATACAAGGCCAATCAGGTTTGGAACTGGAAATGGTAAACGCCATTAATGGCAGGAGCCAAGGGCAGGCAGCGGCAGATGTGAGGTCCTAGGCGAAGCCCAGACAGGAGGCAAAAACAGAATTAAGAGCGGTGGGATAGGATGACTGTAATCTGCCCAAGCAATTGATCTTGATGAAGTTGGCAGCTGCATCCATGAACACCCTCCTCAACAATGATGGCATTAGCAGTGAGAACATGATGGCACCTCACCCCATTAGTCTCTACAATACTGACTGACCACTGATCAGAGTCTAGCAAAATAGATAGTTCTACCCGTGTAGTGTGCTGGTCATATGCAGAAGCAGTGAAGACACTCCCGGATGAACCCCATGACTGAGTTAGAAGGTTAAAATAAAGGCTTTATTTTCATCAGTCTGTTAAAGCATTAAGTGGTCTTTTTCACAACTTTGAAGTAAAAAACAAACATACAGTGCCTTCAGAAAGTATTTACCCCCCTTGGATTTTGTCACATTTTGTTGTGTTACTACCAGAATTTTTAATGCGTTGAAATTATTTTTTCCCCCCTTGATTCACACAGCATACTCAACAATTTAAAGGGGCAAAAATATTTTTATTGTGTAACAAAAATTTAAGAAACATTAAAAACTGAAATATCTTGTAAGTATTCACCCCCCATGAGTCAATACTTTGTAGAAGCACCTTTGGCAGCAATTACAGCTTTGAGTCTTCTTGAGTATGTCTGTATCAGCTATGCACATCTGGATTTGGGGATTTTCGCCCATTCTTCCTTACCAGATTTGCTCAAGCTCTGTCAAGTTGGATGGGGGCAGCCATTGAACCACTGATCTGTAAGTCTTTCCACAGACTCTCAATGGGATTCAAGTCTGGGCTTTGGCTGGGCCACTCAAGGACATTCACCTTCTTGTTCTGAAGCCACTCCAGTGTTGCTTTGGCTGTATGCTTGGAGTCGTCGTCCTGTTGGAACGTAAATCTTCACCCCAGTCCAAGGTCTATTGCAGACTGATGCAGGTTCTCCTCAAGGATGTGCCTGTATTTGGCTCCATTCATTGTTCCCTCTATCCTGACAAGTGCCCCAGTCCCTGCTGCTGAAAAGCATCCCCATAACATGATGCTGCCACCACCATGCTTCATGGTAGGGATGGTGTTACACGGGTGATGAGCTGTGTTCGGTTTGTGCCAGGCATAGCGCTTTGCATTCAGGCCAAAGAGTTCAATTTTGTTTCATCAGACCAGAGTCTTTGCCACATGGTCCGAGTCTGCCACGTGCCTTCTTGCAAACCCAGGCATGCTATTATGTGGCCTTTTCTCAGGAGTGGCTTCTGTCTAGCCACTCTCCCATAGAGGCTACATCTGTGAAGTGCTGCAGAGATTGTTGTCCTCTGGACAGGTTCTTCCATCTCAGCCATAGAACTCTGTAGTTCTGTCAGGGTGGTCACTGGGTTCTTGGTCACTTCCCTGACCAGGGTCCTTCTTGCCTGGTTGCTCAGTTTGGGAGGACGGCCTGCTCTAGGAAGAGTCTGGGTGGTTCCATAATCTTTCCATTTCCTAATGATGGACTTGACTGTGCTCCTGGAAACTTTCAACACCTAGAAATGTTTTTATACCCCTCCCCAGATCTATGCCTCCTCACAGTTCTATCACGGAGTTCTACGGACAGCTCCTTGGTCTTCATGGTAGAGTTTCTGCTCTGACATGCACTGTCAACAGTGGGACCTTGTATAGACAGGTGTATTTCCTCTGAAATCATGTCAACCATTTGAACTGACCACCGGTGGACTCCATTCAAGTTTTAGAGTGATCTCACAAGGAAATTGGATGCTCCTCAGCTCAATTTGGAGTGTCATAGCAAAGGGGGTGAATACTTATCAAATCCAGACATTTCAGATTTTTATTTTAAATTATATGTACAAAAAATTCCAGCAGTTTCATTCCACTTTGACATTGAGTAATTTGTGTAGATACGTGACAAAAAAATCCCATATAAATGTATTTTAATTTGAGTTTGCAACATCACGAAATATCACAAAATCCAAGGGGGATGAATACTTTCTGAAGGCACTGTAGCTTACTTCTGCTTTAGATGAAATGGTTAACTGACCTGATAATCTCTTGATTTAGTTGCCTGGGCTACATTTTCCAGCCCAGTCTAAATCTCTGTCCTTGTCTGAGCATACAGCCTTAGAATTCAGTCAGTACCTTCTAAACCAAAATGTTCTTCAGCAGTTTTCACCCAGCAAGCCCTCCTATAGCACACCCTTTTTATCTGGGATGGCTGAAGCCTCTGGTGTCCCTTATTAAACAGGCAAGGTGTTGCTACCTCTATCTGACTTAGCAGCCAGGCAAGCCCCTTTTAAATATCAGCAGGGGATCAGGAATGAAATATGCCTGATAGTGCTTCCTCACACTACTTGCAGGGTATTTCTTTGAAAGGGTGAATATGGCTGAAGAGCTGCATCACTGCTGTGTGCTCTGTTGGCCGGTACTACTGCCAGACCTGCTAACACATACCTGTGGAGAGGATATTTGCTAAACTAGGGTGTAGCAGTTGACTCTAAATTAGCTTCAGCCCTGTCTTAGAGCTGATAGAGTAGGGTTATTTTTCTCTTGTGAATTTCCAGAGAGTTTTGCTAGTTGTTAAGACTGTCTGCTTAGAAATAAATGAGGTAAATGGGCCCCATGATATCATGTTCTCAGTACTAATTATTGGGAATGAACAAGATTCTCAGAATCCGATAAAGGACTCTAAAGGGGTGGTTAAAAATGGCACATTCTGTATGTAATCCTTTTTCCCATGTTTGCAGAAAAAGGGAGGCCCCTCTCATTGTAGGCCCCTGGTGTGTGCCATTTCGGCCATCACACATACAAGAAAGTGTTCTATTGCTGTGGAGAGCCTGGTACCAAGTGATGTTTTTTTCCTCTTATTCCTAGGTGGTTGGGGTGTCTGCTGTTTCTGGGGTCGGTATGACGGAGTTCTTTCAGCAAGTTGAAGAGGCAGCCCAGGAGTATGAAACGTAAGGCTGGTTACACGGAATGCTTTGCAGAAACATTGTACTGGAAGTTCCAGAGATATGTTCAGTCACCCATAATTAATGTTAAGGACATGAATTGGGTCTGTATAGCACTTCTTAAATAGACTGCAGGTGGTAATATGTACATGGTTTGACTTGTCCAGGGCATAGCGCAGCATGCCCCAGACTAGTGCAGCTAACCCTCTACCTAGCCATCTTGACAAGTGCAGGCCTCTGGCTCCTACTGAAGTTGCTGCTGTCACCCCCAGTTGCCGAGCTGGCATGGCTACATTTCGATGTGCGGCTCTGTTTAGTTGCAGTAATGTGCACCATCAGGCATATTTCATTCCTGATCCCCTGCAGATACTTAAAAGGGGCTCAGACGAACCTAATAGATTTCTTTGTCTGGGTGACCAAAGTAGTAGACCAGGGAGGGGCTGTGGATATGGCCTACCTAGATTTTAGCAAGGCATTCGATACAGTCTCACACAAAAGATTAATATACAAGTTAGCAAGCCTTGGAGTGGGTCCCAGGGTGGTAGCCTGGATAAAAAACTGGCTGGACAACAGGACGCAAAGGGTAATAGTAAACTGAGTCCACAGTGAAGAAAGGAGGGTTAACTAGCGGGGTACCGCAGGGTTCGGTACTGGGACTGGTCCTCTTTAATTTCTTTATAAGTGACATTGGAGAGCACCTGGAAGGAAAGGTATGCCTCTTTGCAGTTGACACAAAGATCTGCAAATGGGTCGATACACAAGGTGGGGTGGAAAGAATGAAAAGGGACTTGGCAAGGTTGGAGGAATGGTCAAATACGTGGCGGCTCAGATTCAATGCAAAGAAGTGCAAGGTAATGCATCTGGGAAACAAAAACCCAAGGGAAGAGTACATAATGGGAGCTAAGTTAATAACAAAAATCGAGAGAGACCTAGGAGTAATTGTATCAGATGACCTAAAGGTGGCCAAGCAATGTGAGAAGGCAGTAAGGAGGGCTATGGGGATACTGGGATGCACAGGGAGAGGCATCAATAGTAGAAAACAGGAAGTTGTTATCCCTCTGTACAGACAGTTAGTGAGAACCCATCTGGAGTACTGCGTTCAATTCTGGAGACCCAATCTCTGCAAAGACATAGACAGAGTGGAGGCTGTTCAGAGGAGGGCAACCAAAATGGTGCAAGGTCTGCACCAGAAGACATAAAGGAGAGACTAAAGCAGCTTAATATGTATAACCTCGAGGAAAAGAGGGAGAGGGGGGACATGACAGAAACTTTTAAGTATCTCAAGGGAATTAACACGTTACAAGAGGGTAGTATCTTTCAGAAGAGATGTGCAAGAACAAGGGGGCACAATTTGAAGATAGAGGGGGGACGGCTCAGAGGTAATGTTAGAAAGTATTTTTTCACAGAGAGAGTTGTGGATGCATGGGACAGCCTTCCTGAGGAGGTTGTGGAGTCAGAACAGTGGGAGAATTCAAGAATGCATGGGACAGGCATAAGGCAGTTCTAGTGGGGGGCAGGAGGAAGTAAGCTGTTGATTAACTAGAATCTGCAGCTTATCCATCAGGCAGGGAAATGGGCAAACTGGGTGGGCCAAGTGGTCCTTAGTTGCCATCAAATTCTATGTTTCAGTGCGAGGCTGAGAGTTTCTTTCTCTGCCGTACTTTTGTTTGTTGCCCTGTGGGTAGTGGTGGAAGTGTGGTGAAGTGCTTGGTACTGACAGAGCTCCTTCAGCTGTTGTGGGGGGAGGGCAGGGCATGATAGAATAGCCACTGCCATAGGATTGACTGGTTTAAGTGGGAGGCGTGAAAAGAGGCTGCGAGAAGTCCCAGCACAGAACAATGCAGAGTGTGTGGTCTGTCTGCACCTGTACAACACGTCTTTTTGCTCTGTGGCTGGGCTGGGGAGAAAAATATGAGTGGAATAAAGATATTTCTTGACTTGCATTTTTTTTTTTTTTTTAAGAGTATTAACTGCACAAAATTCTCAATTGCAGTGGTGGACTACTGCAGCCATCAGCAGGGTAGTGCAATTATGAGTCAACTTGTCAAGCTTGTTAGTATAAAGAAAGGTAAAGGTCAACTCCTGAGATTGTCCCAAAGCCTTTTGCAACCTACAGTAATCAATGGAAAGAAAGTTAACGGCATTTAGTTGCACTGGGAGAATCAAAACAGCACAAAGATAAACTAGAGGGAGAAAGAAGTGTGGCTCAAGCACGATCTGTGGCAATAATTTAGGTAGGGAACTGAGCAGACTGGGAGTGAACCAAGCAGTCCTTATCTACCATCAGATTCTATGTTTCTCTGTGAAGAGGAGACTTACAGAAAGTTTAAAGTACAGAGGATTAAATGACTTGCTGATGGTCACACAGGTAGTAAGTGGTAACTGGAATTCAAACCTGGATCTCCCAGCACACAGCTCTGTGTCCTAGCCACTAGGCTAAATTGCCTAAATGCAAATAAACGGATGGCTGAAGCGTTAAAATATGTTGCAATGTTTGGCAACTGCTTCCTCTGTAAAGAAGCTCACTGTAGCAAAAACCTACCAAGTAGATTTTATCATTTTAATTTGCTCCCTGTTTGGGAGGGGAGGCATTGTACTTCTGCCCTGAGGGACCATCCCGCAAATCCCTACTGGGTGCTGGCATTGCCCCTGTGCTGACATACGCTATGATGTAGATGTAGGTGTAGGGAGGCATGTAGGCACGTACTCCATTATAGTCGATCAGGTAACCTTTCAGAGCAGATTTCCTTATGTTAATGAGTATTTGGAGGATGATTTAGGCCACCACTTGAGTAACAAGTCCAAGTACTAGTCCATTTTTTTTTTTTTTTTAAACTTTCATTACTCTTTTCCCCACTGATCGGGACCTCCTGCCAATGCCACCATCAAGGCCATCTCACCCAGGAACTTGACCCCCTGGGCCACCTGTGACACACCATGAGGTCACACACCTTCCCACTTGGCTTACCCCGAGGCAAAAGGTTTGCCTCCTACTCCGTCAGCTTCCTCCCCACAGTCCAGCTGGCCTCCCAGTGGAGTTGAAGACCTGGAGCTATCCCCAGGCCCAGGGATAGAGGCCCAGTAGTGGACTGTGGTGGTGGGGCGGCGCATGGGGAATTATGCATTTTTTCTGGTTCTTGGAAGTGCGGTCGTGCAAGGATGCCAGTAACTTCAATGTGAGCACTAACGTATACATAACATTGGCATCCACTGCTCCTTCCTGATTCTGGACTTCCTGTTGCCTTGTTGCAGCCACCGTCGGAGGTCAGGCAAGCATTGAGCACCCCCCCCACCACCACCACCACCACCAAATAAGGAGATCTGTTACTCGGACACTCAGTCCTTCTCTCCTGGATGGCCCTCTGTTTCATGCTTGTTCCTGAACCCGGTTTGTGTTTTATGAGGCAGTGCTACCACTGCACTGGTAGGTTGGCTTTTCCTTTCCAGTATTTAAGGCGCACATATTGGTAGTATCCACAGAAAATATTTCTATATTTCACTGTCCTTTGCCAACCAGTGGCACTGAGGTTGAGGCGATGGGCGCCACACCTCAGACCATGCTGGCCACCAGGGTTCGGGAAAAAGCCTGGCCGCCGGGGGTCAGCAGGGGAAAGCGGATTGAACGTCTGTAGGACTGCCTCCCTCTCCTGGGAGGGTGGGTTCTGTCTTCCACTGCTCTTATAGCTCCTAGTGGAAACTGGGGCATCACTGCTTGTGGAGATTGTGAGACATGCTGAAGGGTATGGAGGTGGTGGCAGACGTCCTGTGAATGGGTGCAGGAATGTGCCTATCACGCTGGATGTCATGCATGTTCGCGCTTCCAGGGCCAGAAAACATGGAAATACCCTGGCATCTGGGAAAGTGAAGGCAGGTCCTGTAGTCGGCCCTCCACCCTCAGTGCTGTACCTCCTCACCCAACCTCTGTTCTCCTCCGTTTCCGAATGCACTCTACATTAGATAGAGCGCCAGTCAGGGTTGGTGGCCCCACCTTGGGGGTAATCCGAGCCAGGGGGATGGACGAGTCAGCAGTGCAGTAGGGGGACACCCTGGGACAGAGGCATGGTGTGAGAGGTCTCGGGCGACTGGGATCAGGGTCAGTCCCCGTTTCCTGCTGGAGACAGTCCTATGGGGCCAATGCAGGAGGATAAAAAATGTTGAAAAAAATGTATATGTATTTCACTGCCCTCTATTGACCTTCTTGTGCATTTGTTTATGACAGCATAATGCTCACCACGACAACAGACTGTGATATCAGATGGGGAAAGTCTGATGCTGTTTGAGACACAGATAAATAAATGTTACAATATGTAAAACATTCAGTAGCCTAACAATAGGAAAAATAAATGTAAAACTAGAAAACACTAAAGTCAAACATAATTGTAAAGCTAACCGTTTAAAAGAATTTTTTTTTGTTTTGTTTTGTCGAGAAATGCTCTTTAACCCTTGTTTTTCTATTCCTCCACAGAGACTACCGGCCCGAGTATGAACGTATCCGAAAGGAAATGGTAAGGAACAGTACAAATAAATTTGTTGTTGTACTCTGTACACAAATGAAATACACAAACAAACTCTGGGATGTGACTGCCATAAGGACACAGAACAGACTAGGCTAGAACACATGGGGCCAGATTTGCAAAACTTTGCCTGTGCAGAAACCCAGTTTGTCTGTGGCAAACTGGGTTTTGCCGAGAGTTGGTATGCACAAAGCCCAGTTTGCCTGGGCAAAGTTGGGAGGGGGCCGCAGTGCAAATGAAGGGGAGGAGACCTGCATATCCCTGCAGTAACATTCATAAAGTTTTTGCTCCACAAAAGGGCAGTTTGCAAATGCCCTTGCATGGAGAAATTACCGCCGACAAAAACCTGGCAGTAATCCATGCAACTCTAGTGGTTTACGGAGGTACTGCAGCCACCCTCCCTAGTCCCTAATCTCCCACCCGTACCTCCCGGTCCTGATCTCCCAATAATTAAAAAAAAAAAAACTTCTTCCATAGTGTAGGGTCCGGCCCTGATCTCCCACCTGATAATGAAAAGTCAGATTTTCTGTAGTGTAATGGTCCCTCCCTGGTCACCGATCGCTGTCCTGAAATGAACAAATCCTATTCCCTGGTAGTCTAGGGTCTCTCCCCCCACCCTGCATGGCCATCCAGTGTTACCCCACCACCCCAATCCCCCCTCTCCATCCCAGTCTTCGGTCGGTGACCAGTACAGCCCTCCTCTCACCACCATGGCTGGCCACCGACTGAACCCTCTTGGAGCGTATACTGTGTATAGTATGGCTTCTTGACTGTAATTGATCAATCACGCTCAAGGAGCCATACTGAATACAGTATGTGCTCCTAAGGGGCTCAGTCGGAGACCAGCCATGGTGGTGGGAGGAGGGCTGTGCTAGTCACCAACCGAAGATTGGGATGGGGCGGGGTGGTGGGTCACACTGAGTGGGGTGGTGGGAGGGACACTAGATGGGGAATAGGATTTGCTCATTTAGGGACGGCGATCTGTAACTGGAGAGGGGGGAGGGACCACTAAACTATGTAAAATCTGATTTTTCATTATTGGGTGGGAGAATGGGGTCCTGGTAGGGACCCTACACTATGGCAATATTGATTTGTATTATCGGGTAGGAGATCGGGACTGGGGAGGGACCCTACATCGACTCCTCCCTGTTCTCCAGGCCCGTTGACCTGGAGTCTTCCGGGGGCCAGTCGGTGGATGAAAGCCCATCGTCCTTCATGGGTTTGCTTCAGCTCATCTTGGAGTCCACCGGGATGCAGCTCAAGCCCATATCCAAGCTGGCCAAGTATCCTCTGACGGAGATACTGGACCGAGGGGATTCTCCCATGGAGGCCTTTCCAGTGGCTGAAGCCATTGTTGGCCCAGCCTTGGAGCTCTGGCAGTGGCCTGCTTCCTGTCCTGCACCTTCGGCCAGGATGGCCAGGAAGTATGCAGTCCCTACCGGCTCTTTGCCCAGTTTTTCGGAACACCCCTCTGCCGAGGGGTTGGTCACGGCTGGCGTTTTCGGCGTTCGGGAATGCTAGGGATGTGGACAAGTCCCCGACAAGGAGTCCAAAAAGCTGGACTACGCCACGCGCAAGGTGTACGTTGCATCCTCCCTTGGCCTCCGCCAGGCCAGCTCGGCCGTGCTGATGGCACACTTCTCCCATGCCCTCATGGGCTCCCTGGATGAGGTGATCCCTCATCTCCCGGCAGACCTGCAGACCACGGTCCGGCAGGTGCGGGACCAGGGTAGGGCAGTGGCTAAGCAGCAGCTCCAAATGGCTCTGGACATACAGTAGGAGACTCCTGTGCCAGATCGGTTGCGGCCGCGGTGCCATGCGCCGCAGAGCATGACTGAGGATATCCACCTTCACGGCGGATACCCAGCACAAATTGGCAGATGTCCCCTTCCTGGGGACTGACCTCTTCGGCCCTGGAGTGGAAGGTCACCTTCAGCGGATTGAAAAGTCCAGTGCCACTCTGGACTCGGTCACCTCCACCCAGAAGGACAAAGGCCGCAGACAGCAGCAGCACAAGTCCTTTCGTCCTTCTGCACCTGCGGCACATCCGGCCCAACAGCATCAGGGCCAGCAGGCTCACGCTTGGCATCCCAAACCCAAGCCCGCAACTTCCTCCAACAGGAAGCAGGGAGGTAAAGGCCCAGGAAGTCCCTCGGCCGGTCCCTCCTCCAAGCCTGCCCAGTGACTGGTTGAGGTGCCTTCCAGCCTAGTCACTCCCCCTAGGTTCTCCCCATGGAGGCAGGCTCCGCCACTTCCTTTCCGCCTGGTCCGCTATCACCATAGACCGGTGGGTGTTGGAGGTGGTAGGAAAGGGCCTGCCTCTGGAGTTCGAGCAGGCCCCACCATTCCAAGCCATTGCCCCTCGGGGGGCTACGGGGTCCGCAGCCTCTCTGTCGGCTCGCCAAGCCGATATTGCCCTGCTCTTTGAAAAAGAGGTGATCAGGAAGGTGGCGGATCCTCCTCCAGACCTGGGGTTTGTGTCCAGGTACTTCCTGGTCCCAAAACGGACGGGGAGCTGGCGCCCCATTCTTGACCTGCATGACCTGAACAGGTTCCTAAGGGCTCGGACCTTCAGGATGGTCACTCTGGCTCAGATAATCCCATCCTTGGAAAGAGGCGTGTGGTTCTGTTCTCTGGACCTTCAGGACACGTTCTATCACGTCCCAATCCATCCGTCCCCCCAGAGATTCCTCTGCTTCAGAGCAGAGGGATCCCTTTACGAGTTCCGGGCCATGCCCTTCGGCCTTTCCCTAGCTCCCAGGGTCTTCACCAAATGCATGGCAGTAGTGACAGCATTCCTGTGGCGCTGAAGGGTCCGGGTGTACCCCTACCTGGATGACTGGCTGATTGCAGCCCCCCTCCAGAGCGGAGGTGGAGCGGTCCAGAGATCTGGCCCTCCAGGTTTGCTCTCAGGTTGGCCTCCTCATCAACGAGGCCAAGCCAGAACTCGTGCCAAAGCAGGTGATACAATTCATTGGGGCAGAGCTCGACTCTCTACGAGCCAGAGCATGGCTCCCGGCGGACAGGGCCGAGGTTCTTTCCTCCTTTACCCAATCATTTCAGGTTGGGCAGTCACGCCCTGCCCAGGATTTCCTGAGCCTCATGGCGGTCTGCACCAATGTGGTCCGCTGGGCCCGCTGGCACATGCGTCCCCTCCAATGGGGACTGGCCAGCCAATGGTCACAACACTTCGATCTGCTGGATCAGCTAGTGACAGTGACCCAGGGGATTTGGTCCAGTGGTGGACTTTTCCAGCACATCTGCAGGAGGACATCCTGTTTGTCCGCCCCGAGCCAACGGTCTCACTATCGACCGATGCCTCTCTGATGGGTTGGGGTGCCCATCTGGGGGAGCACAGAGCGCACGGCCTCTGGTCCCCTCTGGAGTCCCGATGCCATATCAACCTGCTGGAGCTTCAAGCAGTTCGTCTAGCCCTCACCGCCGCCTCCGTTTCTACGGGGTCAAGTGGTTCAGGTCCAGACGGACAATACCACTGATCATGCACTACCTAAACTGCCAGGGCAGGACGTGCTCCATGCCTCTGTGCAGGGAAGTCTCTGCATTTGATCACTCTTCGCAGCCTGAGGCGGATCTCCTCGCCATTCACGTGGCAGGAGCCTCCAACACCCTGGCCGATGCCCTAAGACAGATGGGGCTGCGTCCCACAGTGGTCTCTCCTGCTGGAGGTAGTACTAGATCTCTTCTCCCACTGGGGCACCTTCAGGTGGACCTGTTTACCTCCAGGGAGAATGCGAGCTGAGACTGTTTCATGCCGCCCCCCCCCAGCAGGGCTCTCTGCAGGAGGATGCCTTCCGTGGCCGTGGACCCGGGCTCTTCTGCACCCTTTCCCCATTTCCCTTGATCCACAAGGTGTTTCTCAAGGTGAGAGGAAAAGGCGAGGTAATTTGGTAGCCCCAGACTGGCCCCATCAGTTCTGGTATCCAGATCTCCCCAGTCTCAGCTCCAGGCTCCCAAGAAGCTTCCAACCTGCCCGGACCTGATCTCAGTCAATCAGGGGAAGGTATTCCATCCGGACCTTCAATCCCTGCACCTGACGGCCTGGTTCCTGAGCAGCTAGAGTTCCAGGCCATGGGTCTTTCCGACGAGGTCCTCAACGTTGTTGAGGTGTCCCGTAAGGAGTCGACCAGAAAATGCTACACCTTCAAATGGAAGAGATTCTCCATTTGGTGTCAGGGCAAGGGCCTGGACCCTTCCTCCTGTTCCTTGGCAAGCATTCTGGACTACCTGTGGTCCCTTTCTCAGCAAGGGCTTCGGTCGACGACCCTTAAGGTGCACCTGGCAGCCATCTCTGCTTACCGGGCGTGGGCCGGGAAGCAGTCGGTGGTGCAGGAGAAGGTGGTCGGGCGCTTTTTCAAAGGCCTTGATCACATATCCCCTTCGGTGCGAGAACCTCCACCTCTGTGGGATCTACTGCTGGTATTAGCTAAACTCATGGGCAAGCCATCCGAACCGATGCACAGGTGTGACATCTCTCACCTGTCGTGGAAGACAGCCTTCTTGGTGGCTATCACGTCAGCCAGAAGGATGGGAGAGCTCCAGGCGCTTTCCATCGAGTCTCCTTATCTGGTCTTCCACAGGGACCAGGTTGTCCTGCACCCCCACCCGAAATTCCTTCCGAAGGTGGTGTCGAAGTTTCACCTTAACCAGGTGTTGACTCTTGTCGGTGTTCTACCCCAATCACACCTCGGAGGCCGAATATAGGCTCCATACTTTGGACCCTAGAAGAGTGCTCGCTTACTATAAGGAGCGGACAGCTGAAGTTCGGGGAGAGGTTCGCCTGCTGTTTGTCACCTACGCTGAAGCCGCACCTGGCAGACCTGCAGCCAAGCGGACGATAGGCAGGTGGCTCACCTCCTGCATAGATCTCTGCTATAGGTTGGCGGGCATGGAGCCTCCCAGAGGGATAAGAGCTCATTCTACCTGCCATACCGCTGCATCGGTGGCTGCTTCCAGGGATGTCCCTGTCCAGGAAATCTGCAGGGCTGCTACCTGGAAGTCAGCACACACCTTCATCACCCACTACCATATCGACCTTGAGTCACACCGGGATGCTGGTTTTGGGGCCTCTGTTCTCCAGTCTTTTTATTTCCCAAGTAGGGGGTGTGTGCCTTGCCTCCCTCCTCCCGGAGACCTGCTAGGAGTCTGCCAGACAGTGTGGATAAACAACTTATCTATGTCCCTAGAAATACAGGTTACTCACCTGTAACAGGAGTTCTAGGAATGGTATATGTTGTTCATCCATACGACCCACCCGACCTCCCCTTCCAGTGGCTAGATCTGGCGTCATGGGGCAGAGACGAGAATTTTACCACCCGGGTGGGTGGGAGAAGCCAGCTTGAAGACCTTCTGGCAAGATTTAAAGCGGCAAGGAACCTGCCAGACAGTGTGGATGAACAACATATACCGTTCCTTTAACTCCTATTACAGGTGAGTAACCTGTATTTTTTTTCTTATGAGATCGGTGATCAAAGGACAGGGACGGCTGGTACTACGCTTGGGGACTGCGGGTGTTTGGGGCATGGACTGGTGGGAGGGGCTGTGCAACGTCACACTAATGCTATGCAAATGGTCCCATAATGGGCATGCAAATTGCCACCAGCGCCTTGTATGCCCAGTGGGCTCATTGCTATGGCTACTGGAGAATAGCACTTTGGTGTACGAGTGCTATCAGCTGCAGAGCCATTTTTCTGGCAGTGGAATACAGTGCATACTGGGTATCCCAGGTTAGTCTTGGCTCTTGGCTCACAGTTTATGCACTTACTCCTGACTGTGAATAGCTCAATTGCCCTGCAGCGCACCTCAAGTGCCATGCAAAGTTTGTGCGGCACTTTGCATTTTGTGAATCCTGGCCATGGTCTGTTTTCATCTCAGAACTCTGGTGCTGCACATGGATTTTCCTTGTAACAAAAACTACTAAAACTGTATAGTCTCTCAGCAGACCATGTACCTCTCCCTGTGAGCCAACTGCAATCAGAAATAGAATGATAGATAAGTGTGTATTAGAGGCAGCATTGTTGATCGAGAGTTTTGGGTACATGGAACCTGAGAGCTTAAGCTCGAGAGGTCCTGAAGTCCCCAAAACCTCGAGATGGTATTACTGCCTTGTAAACACTTATTTTTCTGTTATTTTTTTGTAATATATGGATCCATTGATAATACTACAGTTGAAGTCCTTTGAACTGTAGTATTATCAGCAAAAAGGATATTATTATCACTTTTCAGGATAGTATTATTGAGTAGCGATGTATTACTGGGAAATTGTTGTATAACTTAGTATAGTATCATAGAGGCTTATCCATATATTACAGTACAATTCCCAGCCAGCAGTGATTTTACTTGGTACGTAATGTTCTGAGGAACCACAGTTTTATCATCAGCTATACAAAGCTGTTTAGGTACAGCAGCCACTTGCTTCTGATTGGATTGCACCCATTAATGATCATATTCACACAGGGCTACCTATATATGCTTCATACTACCCTTTGAATTAAACAGCTAATAGTAATAGATTTTATTTATATAGGCCCTTCCACTGAGGCTCAGTGTGCCTTAGAGTGAAGTATGGGAACATGTTATATCATCCTACAATAAATAAATAACAACTTGATTGATAAAACAAAAAATATTTCTAAAATCAGCTGAGATCGGATAGATAATTTGCATTAGCAGTCATCAAACGCCTGTTTAAACAGATGTATTGTCAGACCCTCTTAAAGGCCTCCACCAAGCAGGGCCCCTCTAAGGGCCCTCAGGAGAGAATTCCAGAAACAATGGGCATACCTTGAAGGCCTGGTCTCCTGGGGTTGTCATCCTAGCCTTTGGTACTCATGGCAGGCTCACCTTAGTGGAGCAGAGAGGGTGAGAGGAGAAGTGGTAATGTAGGAGCTCCAATGGGTGGTTGGCAAAGTGACTTTAGGAGATATGCCACTTAACTGGCAACCAGTTCAGGTTGTGCAGCACAAAGGAGGCACTGCGATCCTAGGAAAGCCTGTAATATCCTGGCCACCGAGGTCTATACCGACTGCAGCATACTTCCACCGACTCTGAGATATAGAGCATTACAGTAATCAAGCTTGAAATGTCACAAATGTATGCATTAGACTTGCCAAATTCTCAGGGATGGACAAGGGATCTAATCCGGCTGATGTTCCTGAGATGGTAAAAGCCATTCCAGACTACAGCTGTCATCCACACCTCAAGTGTCAGCCCCTCTTCGAGAATGACCCTCAGATTTCTCACCTTAGTGGAAGCAAAAAAAAAAAGCAAATATGTTGCAAGTGATACCTTTTATTACCTCATTGTACCCAGTAGGTCTGTATGAAGTCCGAACCATCCAGTGATTCTCCTGATACAAAATGGCCGTCCAGGGTATAATGAGTTGACTAACAAAATTATTTCTGAGACTAACTTTCGAGAGATAACACTTTTCTTCAGGTCAGGTCAGTGGGAGCTGAGATGGAGCCCCATCACTCTCTCAGCAGAAACCACTCTACCCTTGTGATCCGAATAGACCGCTGGTGCCCAAGTCTTGTCAGGGTTGAGTCTCAACCAACTCATTGACATCCAGTCGTGGATCTTGGCAAGGCATTTATTCAGCACATCCACTGCACCAGGCGTGCCAGGTACAAATAGGTGGTACAGTTGTGTATCATCTGCATAACAGTGAAACCCCAGTCTTCACCATCTTATGCTCATTCTCAGGGGCAGCATATACACTGTGAACAACATAGGTGAGATGACTGTGTGAGGAGAAATTCCTTAAAGAGGGAGTACAGCTAAAATTTTTGCATCGATAAATTCAGAATTTAGATCGGCACATCCCCAGTCAGTTTCATGCCCAAACTGAGATCTCTAAGCTACTTTGTTTTAAAAGTTACAATTAATTTTGCAACCCTAACTTTACTGCATGTTCAAAAAAGCCAGTTTCAGAGAAGAGCTACTGATGATGTCATAACCTGAACTCACAGCCTAGTCCCCCTGCAAGCTACCTTATGAGTTATTTTGCCTGTTACATAAAACTGCAGTTGTATTAAATATCTGAAAAAGGAACATTTGACACTGGATAGGTCAGCGTATGCACTTCCATTATGTGCAGATGCAAGATACAGTACTTCAGAATGTGATGGGTTTGAGGCAGCAGTGAACATGTTCATGGTCATTAGGTGGAGAGGGGTGGCAAACAGTTATGGGAGGTGGAAGGGCTGAGCTGGTGCCATGGGGTGCATAGCGTGCTCTTCACACACTGCATCGGCTGAGTGCCAGGCTACGGGGGGTCAGGGAAGAAAACCTGTAAACTACGTATGTGTTCTCTGTCACCAGTTTGCAGGAGGAGGCGATGGGGACAAAATAGCTACTTTTTTTTTTAAATATAATGTAGAAACCTAATTTTCTATTTGAGATTTATTGGGAGTATATTTGTTCTAATTCTGCAATGTAGCACTTTTGGTCAGACTCCCTCTTTAACACAATATTATGCATCATTGAAACATAGAAATTGTTGGCAGATAAGGACCGCCGAGTGCATCCAGTCTACCTGAAAACCCTACACTAGTTTGTAGCCTCTGACCCTACCTGGTCAATGGCTTTTCACCCCTCCTTCCCACCTCTAAGGTACACTTATGCCTGTCCCATGCATGCCTCCACTATGCTCGCTCCCATCACCTCCTGTGGCAGTCTATTCCATGTGTCCACCACCCTCTCTGTGAAGAAAAACTTTCTCACATTTCCACTCAGCCTGCCGCCTTCCAATTTCATATCATGTCCCTTTGGGGAGAGAGAGGGGACATAATTGGGTCCTTCAGGTATTTGAAAGGATTAATAAGGTTGATAAGAAGAGTCTCTTTAAGCCGAGTGGCAACCATAACACGGGGCGACAGTCTTAAGCTGGAGGGTGGGAGGTTTAGGAGGGAGGTCAGGAAGCACATCTTCACAGAGAGGGTGGTGGACACTTGGAATGAGCTACCAGAAGAGGTCGTTTCATTGAAGACAGTGGGCAGCTTTAAGAGAGGCTGGGATAGGCGTGGGGAAGGTAAGGATTTTTTATTTTAGTCTAGTCTTTGGTAATCGAGTAAGGCCCACTAATCACAGGTGCCTGTTTTCAGAGGTGACCTGGGAGCACTGGCATGTTAAGGACTTGGTTGACAGTCACACAGTATGCACGTGAGGTTGTGAGAATCAAACTCTGGTCTGGTCTGCTGGACGTGTCAAGCCTGCTCACACCTCGCTCCTCTAACCTCTAGGCTATATTGCCAGCCCAAAGGATCATGTGTAAGGAGGATGAGAGGAACATTAGCTCAAGCTGTGGACCCTGCAATATGAGCAGACTTGAAGACCAACTGGTCGTCTTTTGCTGGCTTCTTTGTATGTTCGTATTGGAAGATGTCTCCCTTCCCAAACCTCTGCACCTTGTTAATGCCCTTAAGGCACTTGATTATTTCTATCATGTACCCCTGATCCCTCCTCTCTTCCAGCACGTACATGTTGAGGTCCTTTAGTCTCTCCTCATATGTTTTCTGGTGCAACCCCTGTACCATCTTAGTCATCCTTCTCTGGTGCTTTCACCTTGTCAATGTCCTTACGAAGGTGCGGCCTCCAGAATTGCACCCAGTACTCTGGGTGAGGCCTCACTAGCATTTTCTAGAGTGGCATCACCACCTTTCGCTAGTGCTACCTCTGCGTTTGCACCCCAGCCTGCCACAGGCCCTCCCTGCAGCCTTTGTACTCTGCTTAGATACCTTTGGATCTTTAGAATTTATATTTCTCAAGGGTGTCCTGTCCCTAAGAAAGAACTTGAGCCACCAGATGACCTTGCCAGTGAGTCCTACATACTCTCTAAGTCAGTCCAACAACATCCCATAGTCCACGGTGTCAACAGCTAAGGATATATCGAGGAGGACGAGAACTGACCATTCCCAGTATACCTTGCCCTGAAGAAGTCATTAAGCCCCCTGACCAGTGCAGTCTTCGCGCTATGTTTATACCTAAAACCAGACAGGAGAAACAGGAGAAGCTAATAGAGGTCAAAGGTAGCGAGTTGTGCTTCTAGCTGCAACACAACCATCTTCTCAGTAACCGTCTCCAAATAAGGTTAGAAACTGGTCGATAATTTGCCAGAATGTCTGGATCTAAGAACAGCTTTATGAGAAGATGCTTCACCAGTGCATCTTTCAGTGCAGCCAGGAATACCCTTTCTGATTAGGAGCACCACACAATTCAAGCCAGCACTAGGCCCAGTTGCCCAGTGCTGCTCACTAGTAGTATAGTTGAGCCTTGGTCCAGTTGACAAAAAGTTGGTTTCAGCTCTGAAATCACCCTACTCATCTACTCTACTGTTACTGGTTTAGACTCACACCAAGACACCCGAGAGTGATTGGAATGTGTCGGCTTAATCCTTCTGGTTTGCCACAGCCCATTTGTGGAGATCCCAGCCCGAATAGAGGACATCTTGTCAATGAAGAATTGAGTAAACTCCTCATATTTAGTAGGGGAAGATGCTCTCTCAAACTCCATATAGGTCGAATGACGTAGCTGTCCAAAAGAGCTAAGCTCATTGACTTCTTCCAGCAGCAGTCTTCTACACAGAAAACCTGCCTTTTTCAAACATGAAGTCGTCTTGTATTCTGACATATGCAGTTAGGTCCTGCCTTTCAACTGCCCTGGAGAACAGAGAGTTAAACTTTTCATGACCAGCATGGAATGTTCACCATAAGCTCGGTTGAAGCCCCTGTCTGCTGTTGTTTAAACTGCAACAGTCTGATTCTTTACTCCGCCTCACTGAACAGTCGCTCCAGAGATTTCTCCTGCTGCTTGGTTCAAAAAGTCGGTTGACATGTCTGTTTTCGGTCGGTTTCTACCGAATTGCTGTTACTGCTTAGTCGGTTCAAGTCTCTGTCTGTGGTACCGTGAGTACTAGATAGATTTTTTGTTCTGTTTCTGTGTGGAACTTGTAAATTGTGGATCGGTTCGGTTGAACCGATCAGTTTGAGGTAAAAAAACTTGTGCTTACTTTAGAGTGTGGTAACCGGTCCGTATCGGTTCTAAAAAAAACACAGATTTAATTATGTTTTTTTTTCCAAGACCCGTGACACGCTCAGGAACCGATAGGGGAGTCTTGCCTGACGGATTGCTGAAAAAAGGACACGTTTTTTGGTTAGGATTGGCCATGTCTGAGAAACCCAAGAAAAAAACCCGGCCCACTGGGTTTCAACACTGCAGTGTGTGTGGGGAAGTCTTTGCCAAGGCTGATCCCCACACCACCTGTGTTTATTGTCTAGGGTTTGACCACCTCCGATTCAGACTGCCAATTTGCAAGAATTTTCCAAATCTACCCTAGAAAGAGATTAGTAGACTGAGGGAAAGGGAGGCCAAGAAGTCCACTGACAGGATGACCAGCCCGGTTCGGTTCGATCAAACTCAGGAGGAGTGCCTCTGACCAGGGCAATACTTTTCGGCAAAGGAGAGCCGATTCCAGAAATCGGTTCCAGTAAAAAGAAAAGACAAATCAACCGGTTCGACCCAGAATTTCATACTCCGACCCGATGAGATGGCCAAGGCGATAAAGATTGTGCAGTCGCTTAGTTGATTCCGACCTAACCAGCACCATCTGGCAGGGCTCGGTTCGGTCGGGTTCCCTCGCCCGGATTATACTATGGAAGACTTTTATGAATCGGAGGAGGAGGAAGTAAAGAGTATGAGGATGATTATGGTGGTAGTGAAAGTCTGATGTGCCTGTTGAACCGGACATCTCCCCAGACAGACCTTCAGGTGTTTCTCCTCCTAGGCTTTGAGTCCCTTCACACTACATGTTTTACAAAAAGTGTCTGAGACCCTCCAGCTTCCTGTGGAGGAAGCAGTAGAGGATCAGGAAGAGCCTGATTATGTTGAGATGATGGACATCCCAGAGTCCAGGAGACTGTCTGTTCTCCTCCACAAATCCTTTGGGAAACAGACACATAAAATTCTTAAGTCTCCCAATTCTGTACCTCCTGTGGACAGACGAATAGACAAGAGGTACACTCTCTCAGGCTCAGACACGGAGTTCCTTTTTCAGCAATGCTGCCATGCTGGGGTTGTGCAGGCTGCTGCCTGTGATAAGACAAACATCCCCTTGGCGTCACACCTCCCAGACAAGGACTCAAGGAAGATTGATGCCATGGCAAAGAAACAATACATGGCAACATATTTGGTACTCAGGCAGGCTAACTATATGGCCTATATAGCCAGATACCAGAAGTCCAGGTGGGACACTGTGCTGGCTCTGGCTAAACAGGCCCCCGACCAGCATGCCAAGGAGCTGGAGCAGGTGGCTGCAGATGGGATTGAGGCATCGAAAGTACAATTTTATGCTGCTGTAGACTCCAGTGATGTATCATCAAGAGTCATGGCTACATCTGTGGCTCTTCGGAGGATGGCTTGGCTCAGATATACTAGCCTCTCACAGGATACCCAGGCTAAGGCCATGGATTTTCCTGTAATTGGTAATTCTCTGTTTGGGGAGCAGACTGAGAATTACATGAAGAAGATGGATGAGTACAGGACCACTTACAGGAGTGCTCAGGCCAAAGAAAGGCAAGCAGTTCCTCAAAGGCAGCAGTCCAAGGGCAGGGGCAGGCCTTTCCAAAGGCCTTTTTACCAAGCTCAGGCCTCCTCTTCTTCCTTTTCAAGAGGGGTTCTTTAGAGGGAGAGGCAGAAGGGAGATGAGCAGGCCTGCATCCGCCCCTCAGCCTAAAGCCCCTGCCAAGCAGACACCCTGATGGTTCTGCCCAGGTCGATTCTCCCAAGCCAGTAGTGGGCAGGCTAGCTTACTTTGTCCAGGACTGGAAGTCTCTTACATCAGACAAGTGGGTCCTGGAAGTAGTAAGCCAGGGACTGGTTCTCAGCTTCAAAAAATTTCCCAAGATGAGAGCCAGATCTTTTCCACCTGCAAATCTCTGAGACCCTTGCCCTGGAGGCAGAGGTTTCTTCTCTCCTAGCTCTCAGAGCTATAGAGAGAGTTCCCACCCCTACACGGGCAAAGGATTGTACTCCAGGTACGTCCCTAACCCCAAAAAGACAGGAGAATGGTGGCCCATCCTGGACTTAAGATAATCTGAACAAACATCTTTTGAAGCCAAAGTTCAAAATGGTAACTCTGGAAATTATCCTTCTCTTTTCTAAGGCCAGGGACTGGCTAGCCTCCTGGACCTCAAAGATGCCTACTTTCACATTCCCATCAGGTGCTCCCACAGAAAGTACCTCAGGTTCGAGTTGCCCTCAGACCACTATCAATTCAGAGCAATGCCCTTTGGCCTAACATCAGCCCCAAGGGTTTTCACAAAGTGCCTGGCAGTAGTAGTTGCTTTCCTAAGAAGAAAAAAGATCTCCATCTTCCTATACTTGGACGACTGGCTCATAGTAGGTCAGTCTCCAGACCAAGTCAAGTCACATCTGCAAGTGACCCAGCAAGTGCTCACTTCCTTAGGATTCCTTCTCAACCTTCCAAAGTCAGTTCTCGAACCAGTACAGCTCCTCACCTTCATAGGTGCAGAACTGGATACAGTAAAGGCAGGAGCCTTCCTTCCCCTGGAAAGGGCAAGGACCCTTATGGATCTGGCCTCTTCATTCACCCTTCAGGTGTCTCACCAGCCAGAGCATTTTCTTCAGCTACTGGGCCACATGGCAGCTTCCACAGCAGTGGTCCAGGGCTAAGATTCCAAATGAGGACATTCAGTTCCATTTAAGAGCCTTTTGGTCCCAAAGAAAGGATTCCCTTACCAAACTAATCCCAGTGACTCGAACCCTGATCCAAGCCTTGCAATGGTGGCAGGATCAGGACAATTTGAGGCAAGGGGTTCCATTTGTGACCAAGTCTCATTCAGTGATACTCACCACAGATGCTTCCCTGCTGGGCTGGGGAGCCCATTTGGGGGATCTTACCACCCAAGGACTGTGGTCACTTCAGGAATCTCTGCTTCACATCAATCTCTTGGAACTCAGAGCAGTGTTTCTGGCACTGCAATCTTTTTCCAAATCTGTACAGAACAAGGTGGTTCAGGTCAGAACAGACCACACCACCATCATGTGGTACATCACAAGCAAGGAGGCACTCTATCTACGGCCTTGTGCACAGAAGCAATGAAGTTGTGGTCCCTGCCTGGCCTATTCCCTGCAATCTCTCTGATAGCAGTTCACCTACCAGGGAAGGACAATGTCCTAGCAGATGCACTGAGCAGAATATTCCAGGGCCATCACAAATGGGCCCTTGATCCTCTAGTTTTGAAAGTGATTTTCTCGAGATGGGGCACACCAGAGAGATATCTTTTTGCAGCCCCAGACAATCACTAACTTCCTCTCTTTTGTTGCAGACCCCCAGTCTTGGGCTCAGTCCCACCGGATGCTCTGATTCTGAACTGGGAAGGGAAATTTCTGTATGCTTTTCCCACCTTCCCTGTCCTGTTCAAAGTGTTAGTCAAGATAAGTTCACAACCATGCAAAGTGATTCTGATTGCTCCAGACTGGGCCAGGCAGCCATGGTATCCCTTGTTGCTGTCCCTAGCAGTCCATCTTCCCCTGTCTCTTCCCAGGAATTACAACCTGTTGACATCCTTCAGGGAAAGATTTGGTACCAAATCTTTAGTCTCTCAATCTCAAGGCTTGGCTCTTGAAGAGTTAGTTTGCAGATTCACATCTTCCAAGGGGTTCTGGATATCCTTATGTTTCTAAAGCCTTCCACCTAGGAAGACTTACAACCCAAATGGAAAATATTCAGCATTTGGTGTTCTAAGAAGAATATTTCTCCAGACTCTGCTGAATTGCCTACGGTTCTGGACTATATGGTCCATCTTAATGGCCTAGCCTCAGACCAGCTACCCTTAAAGTACACTTGGTAGCTGTTTCTGCTTTCTTTGTCAATAGGAAGTCTTCCTCTCTATCATCCCATCCTGTATTTTAGAAATTTTTCAAGGGATTGCTTGCACACCAATCCCCTTTATGATAGCCCTGTTTGGGACCTTAATGTTTGCATTGCTCAGCTTATGCAACCTCCTTGAGCCTTTGTCCTCATCAGAGCTTAAGTACTTGACTTGGAAAACTGTATTTCTAGGACATGGATATGTTGTTCATCCACACTGTTCTGGCAGGTATCCTTGCCGCTTTAAATCTTGCCGGAAGGTCTTCGTTGGCTCCTCCCACCCACCCGGTGGTAAACTCTGGCTCCGCCCCCATGACGCCAGATCTTCCTTACCGCTTGAGCTCAGGTTCTCCTTAACGCCTGCGATAAGACTGGTTCCCAATTCCTCGTTTACCTGAAATAAAGTTTAAGGTTTTCAAGATCTTGGTCAATTATTTCCTGCGGGCCATGGTTGATAACCGACTCCCAGTTTGAGGTGCCCATGCGGGCAGAAGATGTCTCAGACGGATCCGCACTCCACGTGCCTACTGCTTAGGGCCTTGAAGCACGCACCCGCAGGCTCACGACCTGTGCCTTCCTTTCTCGTTCACGCCCTGAGGACCGCGTCACCGCTACAACTTGGGTGCCCTTAAGAAACGTTACCCACCGTGAAGTTGAAGGAGGTCTGCTTACGTGTGTCCGCGGCGGCTGGTTTGGCGGAACAGTTTTGAGCAGATGATCGCCTCGAGGAGGAGGCAGCGAGGGCCGATTCGCCTTCCTCGGCCACGGCCTCTATCCCGCCTCCTGATCCTCCTATTCAGCTTCTTTAGGAGCTCACGTCCTTTCCACCAAGGGAGAGGGGCCATCAGGACTTTCCTCTCATCCAAGAAGGACCATAGTTGCACCTCCGCCGACAGCTTTTGGGAATGGGAGAGGTCCCTCCCCGGTAGTCAACCCTTGACTTTGGTCGATCTTCAAGCTTCGCCATCATTCACGGCGTCCCCATCAGGTCAGTTGACCGAGACACCCGTCGACGCAGTCGAGATTTTTCTTGACCCGTCGGACGGGTTGTCGACCAGTGAAGCAAAAACCCTCACTCCCCGGTTCCCCCGGGAGATCGAGGTTACCGTGGGCTTGCCTGTGCCTCCGGTTCCGAGTCCACGTCAACTGCCGAGCTGAGGGAGAGCGGTTCTCCCCCGCCCTGCCCCAGAACCCTCCTCGGAAACGCCGAGGTTCTTGGTCTCGGACATCTTCACGGTCCAGCCGATCCTGCCGACATAGGCGGTCTCTGTCTCGGTACCGTAGAAAGCGGCGTCGCCACTGCCCTCGCCTTCCTCCTCGGATTCAGGAGAGGCTTCGACGCGTTGGGCGGCCGGGCGCCACGAGACCTCATGTGGCAATAGCTCATTCTGTCCGGGAGCAAGCCGACGCTATCGCTTCCCCGCCATCAAGTGGCTGTCACCGAGCGCCGAGGCAACCTCGCCCAGCCGAGGCGCCTGCCACGGGCCTGTTGCTCGACCGAAACCGGCTGCCCCACCGATTCTGGTAGGTACCTCCGCCCACAGCCGAAATTTGGGGCCCCACCAAGAATTCTCAGTCGGGCCAGGGCCTGCCCCATAGGTTGTCTGTCACCTCACTCCCGACCGCCTGGCAGATGTAGGGTGGCCCAGCCCAAGGCAGCTCTTGCAGACCTCGTCCGAGTCCAACGACTATTCCTCCCTGTTCTCCAGGCAGGCTCGACCTGAGTCCTCCAGAGGTCAGTCACTGGACGATAGCCCATCGCCTTCATGGGTTTGCTTAGGCTCATCTTGGAGTCCACCGATGCAGCTCGAGCCCGTATCCAAGCGTCAAGTATCCCCTAACGGAGATATTGAACCGAGGGGATTTCTAACGGAGTGTTCTTTCTCCTGCGGCCGAGGGCCATTGTCGGGTTCGCCTTGGAGACGCTTGCTTCCTGCCCTGCGCCTCGCCATGATGGCGAGGAAGTACACGGTCCCTACTGGTTCCCTGTCCGGTTGAACACCCTCAGCCGAGGGGTTGGTTACGACAGCGCCTCTGGCGTGTCGGAAGCCCAGGGACGTGGACAAGTCTCCCGACAAGGAGTCCCAGTTGGACTAGCTGGGCACAAAGTCTATGCTGATCCTCCCTTGGCCTTGGCCAGGCCAGCCTCAGCCGCGTTGATGGCACACTTCTCTCACGCCTGTTGGGCTCCCTGGACGAGGTAGTCCTCATCTCCCGGCTGACCTGCAGACCATGGTCAAGCAGGTGCGGACCAGGCAGGCAGGCCAAGCAGCAACTTCAGACTGCTCTGGACATCGGCGACTCATGTGCCAGGTCAGTCAGGCCGCAGTGGCTATGCGCCGTCAGGGCATGAGGATATCCACCACAGCGGATACCCAGCACAAGCTGGTGGATGTCCCCTTCTTGGGACCGACTCTTCAGCCCTGGAGTGAGGGTCACGCCCAGAGGATTCCAAAAGTCTAATGCCACTCTGACTCTATCTCCTCCGCCTAGAGGTGGACGAGGGCCACAGATTGCAACCTAAGCTCCTTTTGTCCGCCTGCGCCTACAGCACATCCGCCCAGCAGCATCAGGGCCAGCAGGCTCGCACTTGGCATCCCAAGTTAAGCTTCCGCGCTTCTCTTCCAGGAAGCAGAAGGCAAAGGCCCAGGAGGTCTTCGGCTGGTCCCTCCTCCAAGCCTGCCCAGTGACGGGTTGGGGGTGTCGCCCCCAACCTCGTCACTCCACCCCGGGTTCCCTCCGTGGGGGGATGGCTACGCCACTTCCTTTCCGCCTGGTCCGCTATCACCACAGACCGGTGGGTGTTGGAAGTGGTGGAAAGGGCCTGCCCTCTGGAGTTCGAGCAGACCCTGCCCTTCCGAAGTCGTCCGCTCCGGGGCTCTTGGGTCCGTAGCTGCTGTCGGCTCATCGAGCCACATCGCTTCTGCTCCCGAGAAAGAGGTGATCAGAGAGGTAGAACCTCCCTCAGACCCGGGTTTGTGTCCAGGTACTTCCTGGTCCCAAAACGGGTGGGGGCTGGCACCCCATTCTGGACCTGCACGACCTAAACAAGTCTCTAAGGTCTCGGACTTCAGGATGGTCACTCGCTCAGATAATACCATCCCTGAACGAGCGTGGTGGTTCTGTTCTCTGACCTACAGGACGCGCTTCTTCATGTCCCTATCCGTCCATCTCACTAGAGATTCCTTCGCCAGTGGAGGGATCCCTTTATGAGTTAAGCCATGCCCTTCAGCCTTCTCTTGCTCCCAGGGTCTTCACCAAATGCATGGCAGTGGTGACAGCATTCCTGGTGCGCCAAGGAGTCCAGGTGTACCCTTACCTGGACGATTGGCTGATAGCAGCCCCCTCCAGACAGGAGGTTGAGCGGTCCAGAGATCTGGCCCTCCAGGTTTGCTTTCAGATCGGCTTCTCATCTACGAGGCCAAGTTGGAACTCGGACCGAAGCAGTTGATTCATTTCATCGGGGAAGAGCTTGACTCTCTTCGAGCCAGAGCACGGCTCCCGGCGGACAGGGCCGAGGTTCTTTCCTCCTTTGCCCAATCATTTCTGGTTGGGCAGTCGCGCCCTGCCCGGGACTTCCTGCGCCTCCTGGGTCTCATGGCGGCCTGCACCAGCGTGGTCCGTTGGGCCCGCTGGCACACGCGTCCCCTTCAGTGGGGATTGGCCAATCAGTGGTCACAGTGCTGCGATCCATTGGACCAGCTAGTGACGGTGACCCAGGGGATGTGGAACGCTCTCCAGTGGTGGACCGTTCCAGCCCATTTGCAGGAGGGCATCCCGTTTGTCCACCCCAAGCCGACGGTCTCTCTATCGACCGATGCCTCTCTGATGGGTTGGGGTGCCCATCTGGGGGAGCACAGAGCGCACGGCCTCTGGTCCCCTCGGGAGTCCCGATGCCGTATCAACCTGCTGGAGCTTGGCGGTTCGCCTAGCCCCTCACCGCCTTTCGCCTGCTTTACTGGGTCAAGTGGTTCAGTCCAGACGGACAATACCACCACCATGTACTACCTAAACTGCCAGGGCGGGATGCACTCCATGCCTCTGTGCAAGGAAGCTCTCCGTGATTGGTCACTCGTTCGCAGCCTGGAGGCGGATCTCCTAGCCATCCATGTGGCAGGAGCCTCCAACACCCTGGCCGATGCCCTAAGCCGGATAAGGGCTGTGTCCCACGAGTGGTCTCTCCTGCCGGAGGTAGTACAAGATCTGTTCTCCCACTGGGGCACACCTCAGGTGGACCTGTTTGCCTCCAGGGAGAATGCGAAGCTGAGGCTGTTTCATGCCCGCCTCAGCAGGGTTCGCTGCAGGGGGATGCCTTCTCGAGGCCGTGGACCCCGGGCCTCTTCTATGCCTTTCCCCCATTTCCCTTGATCCACAAGGTGCTTCTCAAGACGAGGAGGGACAAGGCGCAGGTGAGTCTGGTAGCTCCAGACTGGCCCCGCCAATGCTGGTATCTAGATCTCCTCAGCCTCAGCTCCAGGCTCCAGAGGCAGCTTCCAGCTCGCCCGGACCTGTTATCAGTCAGTCAGGGGAAGGTGTTCCATCCGGACCTTCAATCCCTGCATCTGACGGCCTGGTTCCTGAGCGGCTAGAGTTCCAGGCCTTGGGTCTTTCCGACGAGGTCCTCAATGTAGTTGAGGCATCCCGTAAGGAGTCGACCAGAAAATGCTATGCTTCAAATGGAAAAGATTCTCCATTTGTGTCAGGGAAGGGCCTGGACCTTCCTCCTGTTCCTTGGCAAGCATCTTGACTACCTATGGTCCCTTTCTCAGCATGGGCTTAGGCCGACGACCCTAAAGGTGCACCTGGCAGCCATCTCTGCTTGCCGCGGGGCCGGAAGCAGTCGGTGCTAGGAGAAATTGTCTGGCGCTTTTCAAAGGCCTGGATCACATATCCCCTCTGGTGTGTGAACCTCCACCTCCGTGGGATCTACTGCTGGTATTGGCTAAGCTCATGGGCAAGCCATTCGAACCAGTGCACAGGTGTGACATCTCTCACCTGTCGTGGAAGACCACCTTCTTGGTGGCTATTACGTCAGCCAGAAGGATGGGAGAGCTCCAGGTGCTTTCCATAGTCTCCTTACCTGGTCTTCCACAGGGACAAGTTTGTTCTGCGTCCCCACCCGAAATTCCTTCCGAAGGTGGTGTCGGAGTTTCACCTTAACCAGGTGTCGACTCTGCCAGTGTTCTACCCCAATCACACCTCGGAGGCCGAATATAGGCTCCACACTCTGGACCCTAGAAGGAGAAGTTCGTGGAAAGGTTTGCCAGCTGTTTGTCACCTACGCTGAAGCCGCACCTGGCAGACCTGCAGCCAAGCGGACGATAAGCAGGTGGGTCACCTCCTGCATAGATCTCTGCTATAGGTTGGCGGGCATGGAGCCTCCCAGAGGGATAAGAGCTCATTCTACCCGCCATACCGCTGCATCGGTAGCTGCTTCCAGGGACGTCCCTATCCAGGATATCTGCAGGGCTGCTACCTGGAAGTCGGCACATACCTTTATAACCCACTACCACATCGACCTTGAGTCACGCCGGGATGCTGGTTTTGAGGCCTCTGTTCTCCAGTCTCTATTTCCCAAGTAGGGGGTGTGCACCTTGCCTCCCTCCTCTCAGAGAACTGCTAAGAGTCTGCCAGACATTGTGGATGAACAACATATCCATGTCCCTAGAAATACAGGTTACTCACCTGTAACAGGGGTTCTAGGAATGGTATATGTTGTTCATCCACACGACCCACCCGACCTCCCGGCTTCGACGCACAACCTGAGCTTCCAGCGGGCCAGATCTGGCGTCATGGGGCGGAGCCGAGAGTTTTACCACCCGGGTGGGTGGGAGGAGCCAGCTTGAAGACCTTCCGGCAGGATTTAAAGCGGCAAGGATACCTGCCAGACAGTGTGGATGAACAACATATACCATTCCTAGAACTCCTGTTACAGGTGAGTAACCTGTATTTTTGGTAGCCATTACTTCTGCTACACGTATCGGTGAATTGCAAGCCATGTCAGTGGAACCTGATTTCATCTCTCTTCACAGAGATAAGTGGTCCTTGGAACTAACAGAAAGTTCTTGCCTGAAGTGGTTTCAGATTTCCACCTGAACCAGTCTGTCTCTCCCTGTTTTCTTCACTGATCATTCTTCCTTAGGAGAGAGGAGGCTACATAGTTTGAATGTTAAGAGCCCATAGCTACTACATAGAGCGTACCAAGGGTCACAGATTTGAATCCTCCAGTTGTTCCTTACTTATGGAAAGTTGTAAGGCAAACCTGCCACTAAGAGATCTATTGCCAGGTGGATTGTTTCTTGCATATAATTCTGCTATGAAAACTGGTAAACTCCACCCTCAGGCCTGAGGGCTCATTCCACAAGAGGTACAGCTGCTTCCCTGGCTGCTGCCAGGGATATTCCTTCTCAGAAATTTGTCAAGCAGCCACCTGGAAAACAGTCCATACTTTCACCAAGCATTACTCTCGATATCCAGGCTAGGAGTGATGAACGGTTTGGCACAGCTGTGCTTCAGAGCCTATTTCCTAAGTAGGTTCTGACCTCCTCCATGGAGGTACTGCTGTGACTTCATGTTGTTTGAAGAAAAACTACCACCTTAGTAATGTTGTTTGTTCTAATGGAGTCTTGTTGATTCTGACCTCCCCTCAGAACCTAGATTTGGCATGTGGTGTGGCAGGAGCAGTGTTGGCACCCTAGGGGTGTCCTTTTACACCCTCTTTTTGGTTTGGGTGAGAGGTTGTGTTTTGGATGCGTTTTGGTTTTGGGTTTCCTGACTTGAGTCTTCCTTTGAAACCAAAAAACCTTTTATATATATTTGCCAGTTGGCTAGTAAGAATTTTACAGTTTCCACACAGAACACCTTGTGAGTCTTTGCTCGTAATGATCTGATGGTTGCAGTTTAAACAACAGCAGACAGGGGCTTCAATCGAACTCGTGGTGAACATTCCATGCTGGTCATGGAAAGTTTAACTCTTTGTCCTCCGGGGCAGTTGAAAGGCAGGACCTAACTGCATATGTCAGAATACAGCAAGACTCCATTAGAAGAAACATTACTAAGGTGAGTAGTTTTTTCTTCTGAGTGTCTGCTTTCAGTATTTCTTGTAAGGAATACCCAAAGCCAGTCTGTCCTCCTGGCCCTGATCTCCAACAATGCTTCAGCCTCCTTTCCTGGCCTTTTAGCTCCTGAGCCCCCATCAAACCGTAGGGATCCCTGGACGTGAGACCAGGGAACGCACAGGTTGTTACGGTATCAAGGCCCACAACATTCCTGTTAAAGGCCATTACCGCCTCTGATCCTTTTCCACATGCCACCATCACACCTGAGACATCCAAGTCAATAAGTCCTTCTGCAAGAAGCTGTCTTAAAGGGCCATGCCAGACCATCTCCATTGAGAGTGGACTACAAGAGGGACACACTGAAAGTGAACTTAATAGTGAAGTGATCTAACTAGCTGACTCAAATCAAAGGCCCAAGTGCCTTCCATTCCACCACCCGAGGACACTGTATGAAATTTAATATTCACTTTTAAAAGCAGTTAACTTTCTTTTGTTTCTGAAGTATTTTTTCCATCTTACTAACTAGAAGACTTTGTACTTGAGAGTACCAGCTGTGATGTGTGGAACTGTACTGTAACTGATGCCTGATGTTTCTAGTTGACAAAATTAATGAAATAAATTTTGAAATCTGATTGATGGAGGAGAAGAATCATCTGCATTTATAGAGCGCTTATACACAGTAGAGCCAGTTTCACGAGGATGTTATCCCCTGACAACCTCTTTAAAGGGACACTGTCAACCTGTTTTTCATCATATTATTTCTAGTTGAAACCCACATTTTATGATTGCTTACCCTCTAAATTTCATTGATGTTGCTGTTTGTTTTGTCTGTTTCCTTATTTAGTAGAACTGAAATGCATGGCAGTGTATATTTATAAACAACCTTGTTTTGTTTACAATCCTGGATCTGTTCTTACTGCATTCTTCCTGAGCATTACAAACACATCCAGATAGTGCAGTCACTGATAAAGCAGTAGCTTCCTAAACTCCCACTGCATTATGAGGGGCTAGACTCTTTAGGTGTTCCCAAATCCAGGAAAGATGCATTTGAGTTGATCAAGGAATGTAAACAAACCTGTTTTGGTGTGATAACACCAGTATGTTAGGCAGTCTGTTTTCACTTTTTTTAAAGAAAATAAGAGTCAGAATCAAACTGCCAGCTACATCAACAATCTTTACAGAATTTTGGCAATCATAAGATACGTTTTTTAAACTAGGGACACTTTGAGACCTAAGGGGGTCGACAGTGTCCCTTTAATGAAACTAGCACATACAAAACAGCCCATTTACAACTGTAAATACATAAATGTGTCTACTTTATAATTGCAGTAAGGCACTTCAGGGTGTTTGTCATTGGGATAATGTCACTTCTCGGGTGTTGAAGGCACTTGGCCTGTGGCCTTGTACCTCACAAGTTGATGTGGAAAAAAATCATGGTTGGAAAACGCGATGCAAAGGATAAACATCCAAGGCTTTCTGTCTGATGGGAAAAGTCATCAGCGGGGTTCTCCAGGGATCCATTTTGGGTCCCATATTATTTGACACGTTTGTCTAATCAGTGCAAGTATCGAGTGAAGCATGGCTATCCAAGTATGCTGATGATATGAAGGTAGGGGTAATTGTTAATAATAGTGAATCCATACATAATTTCCAGAAGCAATTACAGCAGTTAGGAAATTGGGCTAAAACACATAAGTTGAGTTTTAACAAGAATAAGTGCAAAGTCATGCACTTGGTGCAACAACATTAAAGCAAAATATATAATCTATAATCAGGTCATAACCAGTAATGGATAGTGAAAAGGATCTGGGGTTATAGTAATTAGCACCTTAAATTTCAGCATGCATGCTAGAGCTGTTAAGAGAGCAAACCGATTGTGGGGACTATATTAAGAATCTGCATTTATAGAGTGCTTGTCAAACACAGTAGAGCCAGTTTCGCCCAGGATGTTATCCCCAGGACAACCTCTTTAATGAAACTAGCACATACAAAACAGCCCATTTACATGTGTCTACTTTATAATTGCAGTAAGGCACTTCAGGGTGTTTCATTGGGATAATGTCACTTCTCAGGTGTTGAAGGCACTTGACCTTTGCCTGTACCTCACAGTTGATGTGGAAAAAATCATAGTTGGAAAACGCGATGCAAAGGATAAACATCCAAGGCTTTCTGTCTGATGGGAAAAGTCATCGGCGGGGTTTCCCAGGGATCCATTTTGGGTCCCATATTATTTGACACATTTGTCTCATCAGTGCAAGTATCGAGTGAAGCATGGCTATCCAAGTATGTTGATGATATGAAGGTAGGGGTAATTGTTAATAATAGTGAATCTATACATAATTTCCAGAAACAATTACAGCAGTTAGGAAATTGGGCTAAAACACATAAGTTGAGTTTTAACAAGAATAAGTGCAAAGTCATGCACTTTGAGTGCAACAACGTTAAAGCAAAATATATAATCTATAATCAGGTCATAACCAGTACGGATAGTGAAAAGGATCTGGGGGTTGTAGTAATTAGCACCTTAAATTTCAACACGCATGCTAGAGCTGTTCAGAGAGCAAACAGGATTGTGGGGAATATACCACAGTATTAAGGTACATAAACAGTAGAAAACAGGAAGTTCTAATGCCATTGTATAAATCACCAGTGAGACCTGTTATGGAGTATGGAGCCCCTTTTTGTTCTCCACAAAGTGTTGGTAGTACTACATTGATGGAAAGAGTCCAGAGAAGGATTACTAAGAAAATACATAAATTAAATGGAAAGGCTTCTGACAGGCTCAAGGATCTGAGTCTGTTTTCCGTATCATACCGCAAGCTCAGGGGAGACTTGTGTTGTGTATATGAGGGTTTAATCAGTGAATCAATTTTGGAAGCTGCAGGGTTAACAAAAAAGATAAAGGCAGAAAGGGCTACCAGAATGCTCCCATTTCAGCTTAGGGGAGAAATTAACAAAATCACAAGAAGACGACGTGGTTCAGTCAAAGGGTGGTTGGGTTTTGTAATGAACTGCCAGAAAACGTTGTGAGGGCCACAAGTATGTTAACCTTTAAAAGTTATTGCATGAATACATGGGGACAAGAAATTTGAATTTGCCACTGATATGTGGCAAGTCTAAATATGGCTCATGTAGCTTCTAGACTTGTAAACATACCTGTGACCCCACCTGAGGCATGACTTTATCACAGCAACGGCACACCCTGGTGTGCTTTATTGTTTATATCTATTTAACTTCATACCTCATCATTATTGTGATCTGCAACATCACTGCTGACCAAGAGCAGCCACTCACCTGTTGCCAGAGTGGTCAGGAGTGAGGTCACATAGAGCGAGGTCACAGTGCTTTTGAGGTATTTTGAATTGTATCCTGTTTGTTTTACAAAGAGTGTAATGTCCCAAAGTTGGGGCATCCCAGAAAAAAACTAGAATCAATAAAGAAATTAGGGGTTTACAGCTGTTCAGGGTGCCTGCTGTAGTTGTAGGCAGCAGGGTACTGTGATAAGGGCCCTATGAAAGACTCACCTCCTTATAATGGGAAACTGTAAATAATGCAGAAAAGTGCCCTGTGCACTTTACAGATGGTCAAAAGCAGATTTAATAACAGCACGTCACAATGGCTTGATGGAATGCTGTGCTGAGCTGCTCATGCACAGTATTCCAGTCCAGCGCCCAGAACCTGAGGGTTTGTTTTCAAAAAGTTTAACAGTTATTCTGGGTAGTTCATGCTGGCTGTGAAGCAGAGAGGACGCAGATGGTTAAGGAAACAGTAGAGCTTACCTGGTGGTTGAAGCTGTTACCCGAGGCCAGTCTGTGTGCCTGCTCTGGCTCCAGCCAATGAAAAGTCATCAATAGCCCTCTAGGTCTCATGTGCCATCGGGCACCAGAAAAGTGACCGCCATTTGCCATGGCTTGGGCTGTAGCCCTGTCGTTTTATTGTTTTGACCCCATGCCTTTTGTTTAATATAGTTTAATTTTCGGTCCCCGTCGGCAGCCTTGCCAGCCGCATCGCTGCTCTTCTATCAGCCGTCTTAGGCCCCTGTTTGTCCCCTCATCTGCCTGCACATTTCCCTTCCACTGCCAGCATCCCTCCCACCTCCCTACAGCACAGCAACCCTCCGGAGGTTGTCAGAGCGGTGAGTCGGCCTGTTTAAAAAAATACCTTTTTTTTTTTTTTGTAAAGCGCACTGAAGACGCTGAGAAGTGCGGCCAAGTGCCGCAAGGGGAAGCAGGTCATTAGGACCCATAATTAAGTAGGCGGAGGGGAGGTGGGGCAAGACAACGCCCAAAGGAGGGGCCATCCATCGAGGCCTGTGTAGTGGCCTGTTAAATATTCATTTAGGTGGCAGGACTCGGGAGGGGTCTCGGCTATTGAGTGGCAGCAGCTCTTGGAGAGCTGCAGATTTAAAGGGGGCCCTCTCACTCTTAGGACTTAAAGGGGAAATACAGGCCCAGTATAAAGTGGGGCACCAGGCCCAATTTAAGGTGGGGCACCAGGCCCACGTCTTAGTAGAGCGTCAGGCCCGAGGTAAAGCTTGGTACTAAAGGGAGGCCCCGGCCTAGCGTAATAGGGCAAGCCAGCCTAGTGGTACTAAAGGGAGGCCCCGGCCTAGCGTAATAGGGCAAGCCAGCCTAGTGGTACTAAAGGGAGGATTCCTTAGCCATGACGTCCAAGAAGAGATCCTATTCAGGAAGACCCTACATTTAGGAACAGGGGTTCGTCTAAGAGTGCTCGATTTGCCTATACTGTGAAGCTACTGTAATTACTGTACTGCTTATGCAATGGATGTTGCCCTAGTACCTGAACTATTGCCCTGAGTACCTGAACTATTGCTATAAGTATCTGAACTATTGCTCTAAGCACCTGAACATTGGCCCCATCAGTAATTACCCCATAATTTATAATTTGCCCTCTCCTGCAAATTTTTGTATCATTCCACAGCTCTCAGGGCATCTTTCAGTTATATGGTTACTACTGTATGAAGACAGTCTCAATCTTCTACCACACTCCAGTCCCATAGTGTGGTCTGTAATACCATGTACTCAGAATCAGTCTCTACTCAGAAGAAGAGGCGTCCTCTCAGCATTCTTCACTTCTGTGGGATCATCTATCAGCTCATCACGTCGTCTGTGTCATCCGCCCAGTTGAGTCCGTCTCCAGTTGTACCCGCCATTTCTGGTTTCTGACAGCTCAAGGTATGTCCGCTAAACGCATCACGATTAGCCGTACAGTGTCGCTCGCATGGTTCCTGTTCCAGATGTCCCAGAGTTGATCGCCTTCTACAGAAGAGTGTGCTCATCCTGGAGAACCTGGTCTGCACCCTTCCTGGTCGTTTTCTGAAAGTACAGTCCGTCAAGCCAGTGCGGACGCATCTGCCGCTTCTTTGTTTTGTGTTAGTTCCTGATCCTAGGATTGCAGAATCAACCATCCTCTCTTCAGATTCTTCTGATTCCTGGTCCTGTCAGAGTTCCTTCTGAGTTTAGCTGGCCCTTGGAGTGCCGCAGCATCAGTCAGGTGGTGGTAGTCCTCCATTGGATTCATCGCCATGCAGGTCTTGATCTATCTTCGCCCTGGCAACCCTGGAAGTGGGTTTTGCCGAGGAACCCTTTGTTTTCAGTGTATCATCTCAGGAACCAGTTGCTCTGGTTCTTCATTCCGCAGCCTTGGAGAGAGGGCTTTGATATTACCCTAGTACAGTTCTGAGTGGCTTATGTCACCTGATCCTCATCTAAGAGTATCGAAGTGTAGAATAATTTCAGAATAAGAGTGGCAGTAGGCCTGTAGTCTATTCTTGTGGTAATAATCTTAGTAGTCATAGATAAAGTATTTCTCTGTTTATTGCCCTATTGTTCTCGGGCAACCCCTCCTTCCTCTTGTGACTGTGTCTCTCTACCCTTGGTACAAAATAAACGCCCTGCGGGCATTGAAGCACTAGGTTGACTCCTGCATCTTCTTGTCTGGGTAACGGTTATCCTATCCACATAATTTGGACCTTGGTGCCTCACTTATCTCTTTTCACTACCTTTAGAGTAGAGTACTTCACAGAGCACCTCTAGCCCATCACTAGGGCAGGACAAAGAAAGCTCCATTGAGCAGTGCTCATTTACAAAGAGATTCTCCATAAGACCAACAAAGATACAGACATGTGTGAAGGGAATAGTTTTAAATAAGTTAGCTTTAAGGAAAGTGCTGTTCCAAACATCACACATAAAACTGGCAGGTAAAAAAAAACTGACAACAGGGAAAAGAACAGAAATGTACTTTATTAAAATAGTTACTACTGGCTACTTTAAAAATGAATAGCATTCTGTATACAGTATGTATTTTTGCACTATTGGCTGTTTGTATTGCAGTTTTTACCCAGACATTTCTGTATAAAACGTTTTATTCTTGAGACAGGCTCCACACAAGCATGTGCTAAGCCTGTTTGTCCACAAAATTAAGACCAAAGGTCAGTTCCTAGTACAAGTCTCTCAACATACCTTTGAGTCCATGTCAGTGAGACCAGCATACACATCCTATCACAGTCCCTGAAAGAAGCCTGTAAGACCACAGTACAGTTCAACATGGTCTCTCAGCAAGTTTGAGAGTCCATGGCAGTTGCCAGTGCAGTCTCTCAGTGAGCCTAGGAGACCAGAACACAATTCCCAGTACAGTCGTGCAGCAAGTATGTGTGTCCACGGCAGTGACACTAGCATACAGTTCCCATTATAGTCTTTCAGAAAGCCTGTTGGTCCATGGCAGTGAGACCAGAGTATGGTTCCCTGTACAGTGGTTCGATGGCAGTGAAACCAGAGTACAGTCTCTCAACAAGTCTACGAATTTACGAGTGTGAGACTACAGTTCCAGTTGTAGATTGAGGAAGCACTGCCTGCCATACAGTTCCCAGTACAGTATCTCCATAAGTCTGGGAGGCCAGAATACAGTTCCTGGTGCAGTCTCAACAAGTCTACGAGTTTAGGGCAGTGAGACTACAGTTCCCATTATAGAACGAGAAATGCTTCTGACCAGTCAGAAGGCTCCTTTCCTCTGTGCATGAGACTTTCTTATTTTGTGAAGTGTCTGACCACAGCTGCCCTGAAAATGGACGTGTTTGTGAAAGGTTTTCTGTATTACTCCACATTATTGGTGGAGAAGGTAGTCAATAAGAAGAAGAAGAAGAATAATAATCAGCATTTGTATAGTGCTTTTATACACACTGTATCCCAAAGCACTTTACAAGCAATGCTAGGCTGGTAGTGAAATGACTGAACATGTAATGGCAGCCATTTCGACATCAACACCCACACACAGCCTTGGACAGTTGCATGCACGGTTTTACGTCAAAGGGAAAGTAGATTAGGACATCAGGGAAAGTCCCCTACTCTTGCACCAGGGGCCTTTCTTCCTGTGAGCAGGAATGGAGGAGCCCGGACAGAGGAGGAGGAGGAGGAGGAGGAGGAAGTGCTGAACTGCTGACAGAGAAGGAAGGTGAGGAGGACTCTGTACAAACTTCCTCACAGCGCGACTTTTGAATCTTCCTCTGGAACACAGAATGGCTTAAATGCAGTGTTGGGTAAGAAACTTTTTCTATTACTTTCTGTTATGTTTGGAAACTTGTTCCAGGAGGCTCTGCGCAATCACTAGCAAGGATGGATAAATACTAGAAAAAATAATACACCTTACAATTAGTCACTTCTTACTTTTTATACAAAAACAATACAAAAATAATAAATAACTATAACGATAAAGATTTTTGAAAGTAATAGGTTAGTTACTAGTTACTTTCAAATAAATGTAATCACAGTTACGTATTTTTGTATAAAAAGACATAAGTAATGGTAACTGTAAGGTGTATTACATTTTCCAGTACTTCTCCATTCTTTCTAGTGACTGCACAGAGCTTTCTGGAACAAGTTTTCAAAAGTAATAGAAAGTAATAGAAAAAGTAACTTACCCAACACTGCTTAAATGCTTTAGAGACTGTATTTACCGATGGGCTAGAGGTACCATCTGCAGGGACAATGGTTTTCCGTTTTTACCGGTAACACCGGTAAAAATCACGGAATCCTGCTTGGTTTGTGGATTTTGAATTCTTGTATCGGTGCCTCACGGAAATTGCATTTCACTGCACAGAATCCCTAATATTTCAGCATATTTTTAAATGTTTTTATTTTCTCTTTCTCTGCCCCCTTCTCACAGCATCAGTCTCCACTTTTCAGAGATCCCTAGGCTGGCTATCCCTTAGCTTCACCCCAGGTAATGCTCAGGAGCTCCTGTGAGCCTGCACCCATCCTGCCTAGGTTGTACTTCCCAGCTGGGAAGGGAGGGGACCCCAGTTCACCCCTCCACAGTCCTTTAATGTGTGTCAGGCAGCTCAGTGGGTCCCTCATGGAAACTGGTTATGAAGTCTGGGGCAGCTGGGTCCCTTCTACCAGCAGCTGATGTGGGGTGATTGTTACTGGTTTTCTGGCCTCTGTCCCTGAGGGCACCAACACTCAAGGGTATCCAAGGAAGTAGAATAGAGACATGCCGCTACTCCAGATCCTGGCTAGCTTCCTCTCTTCCCAAATGCTCTGCAACCTCATTGCTCCACCATCTGTGGTCACCCAAGTGGCAGTAAGCATCAGGACCTCTAGCCACCGTTCCCAGAGGAGGAGAGTGGCCCCCAGCTGCTCAATCCTACTCCCCTGGCCAGGCCTCTAGCAACCCAAATTCACTTCTGATCCTGAGTCCCTAGCATTGCAAGCAGTAGTGCTACCTCAGGCTATTTATAGTGCTCTGTCAACTATACACCCACTTTGGTGTAAGAAAACATAAGCAGATGGAGAGGGAAATAATTCAGTTTTAGTAAAATGTTGCAAAGTGTTCAATGTTCATAATTTGCACTGTAGGTACTGTGCACTGTTATTGAAATCATATATTAAAACATTATATATGGGTGTTATGGCTGACAGTATAGCCTAGTGGTTAGAGTAACAAACACTGATCAAACTGAGTACATTTAGAAGACTTGGGTTTGATTCTCACAACCTCCACTTGCATACTGTGTGACTTGAGCAAGGCACTTAACCTCCACAGTGCTCCTGGGTCACCTCTGAAAAACAGGCAGTTTTGCCTGGTGAGTTTACCCAGTTTACAAAAAATACCAATATATGTTTACTACATCATAAGTAGTCAGGGTACCATGTAATTTATCTGAGTTGTACTCTGGCTGCAATGATGTTGTATAGGTAAATATAAATGTTCAGATACATTTTGTGTTTTATAAGCTTGTTTTTAGACTTTAGTCAGGTTTTTATTGTATTTTTTGCATATGAACATCTAGGATATAGATTGCTAAGTGCAGGATCACTGTTACTAACTAGTTGGTTGGGGAAGGGGGCTGGAAATCTCCCACAGGGTTGCACCAAGCACTGGGGGTTGGGGTATAGGGAAAGGAGTGCAGGAGAATACTCAGGGGTCACATAGGGACCCTGGCAGAGGGGGTCCAAAAGGACACTACCAAGGAAGCAGGCAGGTAACTGGGGACCCTCACAAAGGGGGGACGGAGGGACAACATTCTCAGGGAAGTAGGCAGATGGCCAGGGCTGGACAGAAGGAAGCAAGGCGGGAGGTGGATCTGACCTTATACTCAGTAACCGCTTCAGTCTCCTTTTCTGCCTCAAGGATGAGGGGGTGATGTAGCCACGACAGAGGTGGTTAGAGACCAGAAAGGGGTGTGGAGTGGAGGCAGGAGGCAGGGGCCAGATAGCAGGAAGAACGGGGACCTGGAATGCAGGAGAATGGGGGAGCAGTGAATCAGAGCAGGAGGGCAGGGGAAGAGGGAGGAAAGCGCAAGGAGAAGGACCAGTTGGGAGGAAAGGTAAAGGAGAAGGACCAGAGGTACGAGGAGGATTCAGTAAAGGAGCTGAGGGTTTAGGCCAGGGGCAGTACGAGCAAGGAGGAACTAAATGGAGACAGGAAGGAAGGGAGGATGAGTCAGGCTAGTTTAGCAGATGGGGAGAAGGACCAGTTCACGAGCAGTGAGGGGGAATTAGCAAGGTACAGAAGGATACTCAGGAGGAGGAGGAGCATAGGATTGGAGGGGAGGGGTGGCCATGGTAAATAAGGAGGAGGTTGGCATGTAGCACCCAGATAGGGGGAGGAAAAGGAGCCAGCTGGGTGGAGGGCCGTAGAAGGATGAGGTGCATGGAAGGGGGATGGAGGAAAAGGAGGGCTGGAGTGCTCTGCTGGGGATTCTATGATCAGCGGTATCAAATGGGATAGGGAGGAGAAGCCTGGCCAAGTTAGAACAAGATGCTTCCCTGGACTAACTGCACAGGGCTGGGCACTGAGATAATCAGCCGGCAAGGGGTCTGGGGTTCCCCAGACATACCTGGTCCACCTGGGTACAAATGACATTGAGGAAATAGAAGCTAGAGATACAGGCAAGATTGGGAGCCCGCCAGGGTCTGTCATGACATAGGATGCACAGTTTCCTTCCTCAGAAATCCTGCCAGTGCCAAGGGCTAGTGGGGAACACAAAAGGAAAATTAGGGAGATAAACCAGTGGCTCAGGGGAGTGGTGGAGGCCAGAGGGTAATGAGTTGATGGGGATTGGGGAGACCTGGGAGGATAAGGAGCTGTATGCTAGAGATAGACTACATCTCAATTTGGAGGGAGGGAATCCTTAAGTTGAAAATAGAGGATTCATTGGTGAAAAGTGGGGTTTAAACTTGTGAAGGGGGGTGGGATGGGAGAAAAGGCTGTCAAGTGGGTGCCGATAAAGGAGGGACTCTGTCTCCACCCCCCTGGGGACCAGGAGGATTGCAGGAAAAGGCCAACTGGCAAAGTGCAGACCAGGAGAAAACAGAATCCCCATGGGAACACGAGCAGGGGAAATGGAACTATAGGGAAAGGGTGGAAGGTAGTCCTGCTAAATGCCAGGAGCTTGGCAATAAAATGCCTGAGCTACAGGCGATGTTAACTGAGGGAGCAGTGGATGTGGCAGTGTCACTGAGACTTGGGCCACTGCAAGACATGACTGGGACCTGAACCTGGAGGGTTACACTATGTTCAGGAAGGACAGGGGGGAGGGAAGGGGAGGAGGGGTAGCAATGATAGTCAAAAACTGCATTGGCATGGGGGAGTTGAGGAGGTGGAGGGAACTGTGGAGGCGATTTGGGTCACCTTGATAACAAGGGGGGGCAAGAGGGTAAAAATAGGAGTGGTGTATAGACCCCCTGCCCAGGCGGAGGAGCTGGAGGACAGTCTGGTGGCAGATGTTAGGAGACACTGCAGACTGGGCAGAGGAAAGGTGGTGGTGTTGGGGGACTTAAACATGCCAGGAACAGACTGGGAGACTATGACATCCTCTGTGACCAGGGAACAGAGGTTGTTGGATGTCTTTCAAGGCGTTCCTAACTCAGCAGGTGAGGAACCGACCAGGGAGAACACGGGTACTGGATGTGGTCCTGGCAGACAGTGACCAGATTGGGGGCCTGGAGGTAAGGGACCCATTGGCGGGGAGTGACCATGCCACGGTCTGCTTCTGCCTGGAACTAGGATGGGTAGAAGGCTGCACAAAGACGGAAGTAACCGACTTCAGGGGGGCGGATTTTAGGAAATGGGAAGGATCCTTAGGAGCATTTGGATGGGATTGGGTCAGACATGGACGCTGATAGTAGGTGGAAATCATCAGGAGAGGGTGCAGGATGCTACCAGCACCTGTGCAAGAGTAAGACTAAAATGCGGTAGGGCCCAAAACCTTTGTTGGTGGACCAGGGAGGTCCAGGAGGTGGTGGGAAAGAAAGCAGCCTATAAGAAATTCAAGTGCTCAAGGAGTGAAAGGGATCGAGGGAGTACGAGCTGATGGCTAGAAGGGCTACCTAGAGTGGTGAGGGCGGCCAAGGCAAGGAAGGAGCAGAACCTGGCCAGGGAAATTAGGAGAGGGAAAAGGGTTCTTTAGATACATTGGGAAAGACGAAGGGTGAAGGGGCAGATTAGCAGGATTAAATCAGGGGAGAGATGGGCACAAGAGCCAGGGGGAGCAGTTGAGGTACTAAATGAGTACTTCACCTCAGTTTTGGACGATGGAAGATGGAGGAGTATGTGACGACCGATCAGCAGGTCTGGGGGGGGGGCATCACTGGCAGGTGGGGAGGCTAAGCAGGAGAAGAGGTACCAGAGGTGGAAATCACAGCAGAGAGAGGTGAGAGCCTCAGCTCCTTAAGGCGGAGAAAGCACCGGGCTGGATAAATTACATCCTAGAGTGCTGAAGGAACTTGCAGATGTCCTGGCAAACCCTGGCAGAGCTTTTCACCATCTCTCTGAGGACAGGGTGGGTGCCCCAAGACTGGAAGGTGGCTATGTAGTGCCCATCCACAAGGGGGATCAAGGAGCTGGCAGGGAACTACAGGCCTGTCAGCCTGACATCGGTGGTGGGCAAGGTGATGGAGGGCATTGTCAAGGAGAGGCTAGGGGGACCTGGATAAGTCAGGGTGCCTGGACGATAGACAGCATGGATTCATCCCAGGAAATCGTGGTCAGACAAACCTGGTGGAGTTCTGTGACTGGGTGACAAGTGCCTTGGACCTGGGTAGACCAGTGGATGTCCTCTTTCTAGACTTCAGCAAGGCATTTGACTCTGTTCCTCACGGGCCTGTTGGATAAGCTAGGAGAAATGGGGTGGAAACCAGATGATCAGATGGATAGGCAATTGGCTCCAGGACCGACCCAGAGGGTCGAGTTGGTGGGATAGTCTCATCCCAAGGAGGGTCATTAGTGTGGTCCCACAGGGATCAGTCCTTGGGCCCCTTCTGTTCAACGCCACGTATCTGACATAAGGACAGGAATCAGGAGGAGATGAGTCTCTTTGCAGATGTCTCAAACTGGGGCAGTGGTGGATGGGAGGAGGGAGGTGGCCCTGCAGGGGACCTGAAGGCTCTGGAAAGATGGTCTAGAAAGTGGAAGCTGAGGTTCAATGCAGGAAATGCAAGGTACTCCACCTGGGGCCAGAAACCAGGCCAAATGTACAACCCTGGAGGGGGAAATACTACAAGTCTCGATGGCTGAGAGGGACCTGGGGGTGGTGGTGGATGTCAAGATGAACAACTCTGAGACTTGTAGGAGGGCAGCAGCCAAGGCCAACAGGATGCGGGGATGCATCACTAGGGGGATCACCTCCAGAAGGAGGGAAGTGATACTCCCTCTGTATAACTGCTTGGTGAGGCCGCACCTGGAGTACATAGATACATAGATACATAGACAGTGTCGGCAGATAAGGGCCTATGGCCCACCTAGTCTGCCCATTTGAGCTTGTAAGTTCAGTTTGTTTTCCTAGAAGTCTATTTCCCCTTACCCCTGACCTCTAGAATTCCTTTATGTCTATCCCATGCATTCTTAAATCCTGTGATTGTTTCAGCTCCCACCACTTCCTCTGGCAGGGTGTTCCACTTGTCCACCACCCGCTCTGTGAAGAAATTCTTTCTCATGTTTCCTCTGAATCGCCCTCCCTCCAACTTCATCCCATGCCTCTAGTCCTGAAACATCTTTTTCGCTTAAAAATAGTGTTTTCCTGCACCCTGTTCCTCCCTGTAAGATACTTGTATGTCTCTATCATATCCCCCTCCCTCCTCTCCTCCAGGGAGTACATGTTCAGTTCCTTCAACCTGTCTTCATAGGACTTGTGATGCAACCCATGCACCATCTTTGTTGCCCTCCTCTGAACCTTCTCTACCCTGTCTATATCCTTACGTAGGTATGGTCTCCAGAACTGTACACTGTACTCCAGGTGGGGCCTCACTAGTGTCTTGTATAGCGGAATTATGACCTCCCTTTTCCTGCTGGTGATGCCCCTGCCTATACATCCCAGCATCCTATTTGCTTTACCTGATGCCTTGTCACACTGTTTCCTAACTTGAGGTCATCAGAGATGACAACCCCAAGATCCCTTCCTGCTTGGTGCATGCTATATCCTCACCCCAACTGATATATTGTGCCAGGGTTTTGTGCCCCATATGCATTATCTTGCACTTCTTTGCATTGAATTTCAGCTGCCAAACCCTTGACCATTCTTCAAGTTTCTGCAGGTCCCTTCTCATTCTGTCTACACCCTCTGGTGTGTCTACTCTGTTACAGAGCTTTGTGTCATCAGCGAACTCCACCTGCATGCAGTTTTGGAGGCCACACTTAAAGAGGGACATTAACCTCCTGGAGAGGGTCCAGAGGAGGGCAACCAAAATGATTTGGGGCTTGGGGGACAGGACCTATGAGGAGAGGCTCGAAGAGCTAAATATGTACACATTGGAAGAGAGAAGGGACCGGGGGGACATGATAGAGGTCTTCAGGTACATGAAGAGGGTAAATAGGGGAGGAACAGTCAGGGTGCTTCGAAGGAAGGAGGAAGGGGCCGCTAGAGGGCATGGGTGGAAGCTGGAGGGGGGAAGATTCAGGGGAGAAAGGAGGAGGGCTACTTCACTGAGAGGGTGGTGGAGCCATGGAATGCACTACCTAGGGGGCTGGTGGAGGCAGAGACAGTGGAGGGGTTCAAGAGGGGGTGGGACAGGTACAGGGGAAGGGTTCAGGAACCAAAATCCAATGCAGCAAGAATATCCGGAACTGGGAAGGGAGAAGCCAGAGAAGGCGAGGGGGACAGCAAGGTCAGCACCCAGGGTGGGGGCTGACCAAACGAGCAGACACAAAAGACCGTTAGGCCTGTTCTGCTGGCATTTTAGTATGTTAGTATGTTACCAACTAGTTTATTCAAGTTTATAATCAGCAGGGCCATCCAAAATCCTCAGTTGTTTGATTGAAAGTGAGTCTGAATGAAAGTATGTTCACAAGGCACAAGCTGCCTTACTACTTATTTAGGTGAATGGGATAGAAACATAGAAACATAGACTTTGACTGACCACCTAGTCTGCCCATTTCATCATTTGCACCTTCTCTCCCACCTGTTGTCAGTCTCTGTGACAACAAAAAGTTTTCTGACAGTCTGCTTTAATAAAAAACAAATGTTACATGTTTAAGTGTACTTATGCTTGGCCAGTGGATTTGAAAGCGCATACTGTGACACATGGAAGGTAAGACCCCAGGGGCTATATGATGCTAGTGGGTAGAGTGGTGCTCAATTCACATCTGAGCTCAGACATGAAAACTGAGAGACACCCTTTTCATGGAGACCAAGGGGAAAAAAGGCATCCACATGTTTGTGAGATGCACTAGAAGGTCCTCCACTATTCACTTGTGAATGTTTTTTTTTAGATGAATACATTATTTCAAAGAAGCAAATTCAGGCAGTTTTTTTTGTTCCTCCTACCCCCTGGCCATCCACTCCTTCAGGCCTGCCAAGTCCCCCTACCACTGCTGCTGAGTCCCCCCCACCATCCACTGCCCCTTATAACCACGCTACCAGGTAACCCGAATTAACCCTTCATCAGTGGGCCCCTATCCCTGTGGGAGGCTAACAAGAGAAGACAGTCACCCTAAAGAGCTTCCTGTATATCCCAGGCATGGCAGAGGTCAGAACAGACACATGTGTCTGGGACGTCATGCTTATGGAGGGACCAGAAGCCATCCTCTAAGCAGCCAGCAGGTGTTTTTCCATTTTTGTGGGAGCATGACGGCCACATGATGTCAAGACACAAGCTGACATCCATCACGCTTCTCTACCGCAATGAGGGCCAATGTGTTGCCATGCCTCTAGCCTCCACCTGTGGCCAGCAAATGCTGAAATGTGAATATACCCTCCCTCCAAGGAGAAGGCGAGTGGTCATTGGACACTAGCCTTCACCCCCCGGCCGGTCTTCTAGCACCCAAACTTATTCCCAATCCCTGGTCAAGTGGTGTCACTGGCAGAAATCCAATTCAGGCAGTTAAATGATAGGAAAACAAATGTGGTCCTCCTTAGTAGTGGTGGTGGTTCAGATTAATTCACATCTGAGTTCTAACAAGCAAAGAGACCAAGTAATGTGTACCTTGTGCATGTGGGGTGTGAGTGCTGAAGAAAGGGGAGCATAGTGCTGTCACTACTGCCATCACCCCTGAGGGATGTGGACTGCATTGTTGCTACTGCCATCACACCTGAGAGGTGGGGAGTGTGTAGTGCTTCTGCCATAACCACTGGTGGCTGGGGAATGTTGTACTGCTGCTGTCCCACCTGAGGGATGGGGGCCATAGTGCTGATACTGCCATCACACCTGAGGAATGCGGAATGTGGTACTGCTGCCATCACACCTAATGGATAGGGACCGCAGTGCTGCTGCTTCTATCACACCTGAGGGAGGGGGGACACAGTGCTGTTGGTGCTGCCATCGCACCAGAGGGATGGGGACCTTACTGCTGCTGCCATCACAGCTCAGGGATGGGGGCTCTAGTGCTGTTGCTGCTATCACATTTTGTACCTAAAATAACTTTAAATTGGTACAAGGATGGAAGGATGTGCAATAGTGGAAGTCAAAACTGCTAAAATGTATGTTAGCAGAGTTAAAAATTGTTAAATAAAGTACACAAAACCAAACACCGGTAAAACCGGATTATGGCTTAGCAGACACCGGTGACAGTACCGTTTTTTACAATGTGCAAAATGGAATTTGCCCTTTCTCAATCCCGGTAAACCAGTGTCCCTGACCATCTGATTTAAGCACAGAAACCAATGTAGAGCACAATGCTGGAAATGTATTTCTAGGGACATGGATATGTTGTTCATCCACACTTATTGGCAGGTTCCTTGCCGCTTTAAATCTTGCCGGAAGGTCTTCAAGCTGGCTCCTCCCACCCACCCGGTGGTAAAACTCGGCTCCGCCCCATGACGCCAGATCTTCCTTACCGCTTGGAAGCTCAGGTTCCTCCTTAACGGGCCATGCTAAGACTGGTTCTAATTCTTCGAAGTTGAAATCAAAAAGTTTTTGCTAAAAAGAATTCGGTGGTCTTCTCCCTCGTGGCTCGATGGACAAATCGACTCCACGGTTTTGGGAGGTGTCCTTGCGGGTAGAAGATGTTTAGGACGGATCCGCACTCCACGCAGCGCCTACTGCCTGGGCCTTGAGCATGACCCGCAGGCCTGCGACTTGTGCTCTTCCTTTGGCCTACATCCTTGAAGACCGTCTGCCCGATTACAACTGGGCGCCTGAGAAAAGAATTCCACCGTGAAATCTAAAGAGCCCGATTGGCGGCGGGCTCGTGGATCAGATCAGCAGATGATCGCCTCAAGAGGAGGCGGCGAGGCCGCTTCTACCTCGGCCTGTGGCATTTGTCCCGCCTCCTCGGTGCCTCGTACTCGGCTTCTTTTAAGGAGCTTTGTCTGACCCTCTCGACGAAAGGTGAGGGTCCAACTTCTTCGGGACCTTTTTCCAGGTCCAAAAAGAGCAAAAGTAAGTCTCTCCGTCGACACTCTTGGGAGCGGGAAAGATCCCCCTCCCCTTGTCGACAGTCAACTTCGGTTGACCCCTCAGCTTCGGCCACTGGCTTCACGGTGTCCCCGTCAGGCCAGTTGACCGAGACTCCCGTCGACGCGGTCGAGATTTTTCTCGACCCGTTAGACCGGTTGTCGGCTGGAGAAGCTGAGAATCCCCTCTCCCCGTCCCCCGGTGGGAGTTGAGGATCCCGTCGGCTCGTCTATGCCTCCCGGTTCCGGGACTTCGTGGGATCGTCCGGGCCGAGGGGAGTGCCGATTTCCGACACTTCTCCTCGCCTTCCTCGGCCTGATCGAGACTCTCTGTCTCGGACATCCTCGCGGTCAACGATCCCGCCGCCGGGCGGTCTTGGTCTCGGCACCGTGGCAAGGGGCGGCGCCGCCCGCCTCGATTAGGGAGGCTTCGGCGCAAGTTGCGTCGGAAGTACGAGGAACTTCATGTGGCAACAGCTCCTTTTGACCGGGAATAAGCCGACCCAGTCGTCTTCCCCGGCCATTAAGTGGCTGTCACCGGAGCAGCCGAAACAACCCCTCGTTGTAGTCGAGGAGCGTGTTCTCAGGGCCGGTTGTTCGGCCCACCCAAGTTGCCCCACCGATTCTGGTGGAACCTCCGCCTCCACAGCCATTAGTTGGGGCTCCGACCAAAAATTCTCGGTCGGCCTTGGGTTTGCCCCATAGGCTGTCTGTCACCCTCACTCCCTATAAACCTCGGCAGGTGGAGGGTGGCTCAGGCCCGAGGCAGCTCTTTGAGGACTCTTCTGAGTCCGATGATGGTTCCTCCCTCTTCTCCAAGCGCATGGACTTGGAGTCCTCGGGAGGGCAGTCAATGGACGATAGCCTTTCGTCCTTCTTAGGTAACCCTCCTCACCGTTGTTGCAGAGGACTCGACATGCTGCCATTAGCTCCTTCGGGACCAGACACCAGACCATCAGATGCTGGTCTATCCGACACCAGCCAATGTCCTCTTACCTGATGGTGTTCCTTCGCCGGGCCCAATGCCCGCAGGGCCAGCCTTCCCTGTGCCTGGCCTGCCAGCTAGGCCTCTGCCAGGTCCCTCTGTTACCCCAGAGCCCCTGGCTCCTGGGTATGCGGCACCTCAATACCGGTGCCCCCATACCTGGCTCCGCAGTATCTAGCACCTCACTACCCGATGCTGCTATATCCAGCGCCGCAGTTCCCAGTGCCTCAGTACCAGATGCCAGGTTTCCCACAGTCAGGTTATGGATACTCTTATTACGGATATCCTCGATATCAATATCCTCCTCCGCCGCCGCCCATGCCCCAGCCGTCGGCAGACTTGAAGGAGACTCTGGTCTCATGGTGGGCTGAAGCCAAGGCTCAACTCACCAGAGAGGTAGAGTCTCGTCTGCCAATGCTGGACCCTTTGCTGGATCCCCACACGCGGAGACTGGAGACTTCTTCTCCTTTTCCGATACCAGAGGTGAGCCCCTCTGGCGCCTGGGGTGGGAGGACACATGCCCCAGGGACCTCCCCAGTGGGGCCGTTCTTCCCCCATGCTGGGAGGAGGCTTCCTCTTCTACATTGGGCACGTCTGATTCAGAGTCAGACGGATGCTCTGATCCTGATGACGAGCCCTGTTCTCCAGACTGCCCAAGTCACAGGACCCCTCCGAAGTCTCCTCCGGTGGATCCATCCTTTCTGGAGTTACTGAGGAATATCCAGGAAGTTCATCAGTGGCAATCACTGGAGCCAGATCCACAGTGTAAAAACTTGCTGCTCACTTGGATCTGCCGAGACTGGTCCCACACTGATTCCCACCTGGATCAAGCTCACGGGACCTTGTTTCCACTATTTGGAAACAACCTTCCGCATTGGCCCCCTTCCGAGGAAAGCAGATCAGCTATATCAGGCTCCCAAGGGTGCAGATTTTTGAATCTACACCCTAAGGCATATTCTGTCATCATTAGTGCGCTCACGGCTGTTCTGCTAATCCGAAACACCTCAGCTCGTCACCCCGACAAGGGAGTCACGGCTTCTGGACCAGTACGGAAGAAGGTTTATTTCAAATTCTACCCTGGTATTGGGGCCCTGAATTATGTGGCACATATGGGGACTTCAGAAGACCAACCTCGGTCAGGTGCAATCAAATTGGACTCCTTCCTGAGTCTCAGACTAGACAGGAGTGCAGACCTTATCCGTTCTGCCTGCTTAGCCAGTGAGGCACATGCCCCGTGCCACTTACAATGCAGTGGACTGTGCCGGAAGGAGCTCAGCTTCTGCCATAGGCTTACAGCGCATGCTTGGCTCCAGCTGTCCGGTTTGGTCCCTGAGTGCAATCCAGATCCAGGATGCTCCCTTCAGGGTTCGGTGCTGTTTGGGGCAATGTCAAGGACATCATTACTGACCTGCAGGAAAAGGGCACTGCACTCAAGTCTGTTGATTCCACGTACAGGCCCCTCAAGGGCAGTGGTGTCCTTTCGTGGGACGCAACCAACCAAAACCACAGGGCAGGTGACCCAACAAGCATTGGCCTCCAGCAACCAAGACTCCCTAGCAAAAGGCTGCGGAGCCTTGTCTGCTGCACTGCCCCACACCTCCTGACTCCCTGCTCTCCCACTGCCTCTGGAGACCCTAAAGGAACCGGTGTGGGAGATTCTCCTTCCATCTGCCGAGCTGGGAGAGGATGGTGTCGGACGTTTGGGTGCTCAGTTGATTTCAGCAGGACAATCCAATCGAGTTTCTCCAGAAACCACCCTGAAGACCACCTCCATGGTGGTCTTTCCCTGCAACATCTTCTCTGGTACTAGGCGAATAACCTCCCTTCTGTCCAAGGCAGCGATCGAGCCAGTCCCTGACCGGCTTGGGAACAGGCTACTACTCGCATTTCTTCTTCCCCAAAGAAGTTGGGGATGTCAGCCTATTCTAGACTTCCGCTCCCTGAACCTGTTTATGGAGTAGAAACGATTCTGAATGCTCTCTTTGCAGAGCCTTCTGCCTCTTCTTCAGCAGGGACAGTGGCTGTGTGCTCTGGACATGCAGAATGCCTACCTGCATATCCCCATCTGCCCTTCCCACCGCAGATTCCTCCATTTTTGCTTTCTGGGGACCACTACCAGTTCAAGGCCCTCCCTTTTGGTCTTTCCTCGGTTCCCCAAGGTTTATACTAAATGCCTGTCTGTGGTAGCAGCCCACCTGCATACCCAGAGTACAGGTATTCCTGTACCTGGATAATTGGCTCCTGGCGGCCCCATCCAGGAGGAACTCCTGCACTTCCTTTCACTTACCCTGCAGGTTTTCACCAGCCTGGGTATCACCATTAACCATGCCAAGTCCCATTTGGTCCCTTCCCAACGCCTCCAGTTTATAGGGGCGATTTTGGACACGATGATCGGCAAAGCCTTTTTACCTCCGGACGGGATGGACACCCTTCAGACTCAGGCTCGTCTTCTGTCCAGTCGCAGGAGGGTCGGTGCCAGGTCAGTCCTTCCCCTTCTCGGGCTAATGGTGGCTGCCTTTCCAATAGTTCCACTCGCTTGGCTCCATATGACAATCTCTCAGTTGACGCTTCGGTCTCAATGGGACCAAACCTTGGACGATTGAGACCAAGAGGTGCTAGTCTCTGACCCCATGATCAGGGACTTAGAATGGTGGATGGTACAGGAGCACCTATGCGGGAGTTCACTCAGTATGAACCCCCTTCCCAGGCGTTGGACGACAGATCGTCTGGGGAAGGCTAGGAGCCCATCTCGGTCTTGCAGGACTCGGGGCAGCTGGTCCAAGTCTGAACAAAATTTGCACATAAATGTGCTCGAACTGAGGCAGTCTCTTATGCCTTCAGGCTCTTCACTCCTTATCCTTCCCGTCATCTCCTCATTCAGACAGACGGCATGTGCATAGTCTGGTATCTCAACAAGCGGGAGAACACGCTCCACCTCTGTGCCGGGAAGCAGTGAGGGTCTGGCTTTGAGTAACTCAGCATTTCCTTCACCTGACGACAATCCACATTCCGGGAGTAGAAAATACGCTGGCGGACCAATTGATGGTCCTAAGCCAGAGCCCACGAATGGAACTGGACCAAGAAGTCGTAAATGACATTTTTAGCAGTGGGAATGCCTCAGATGGACCTTTTCGCTTCTCTCCAAAATGCAAAGCTTTCGCCTTCTGCTCGCCGCTCCAGGGTGAGGCATTTTTGTGGGACTCTCTCTCACTTGGAGGGACAGATTATTTATGCCTTCCTCAATTCCCTTAATCCCGAGGATCCTGAGCAAACTCAGATCGGAGGAGGCATGAATGATTCTCATCGCTCCGTTCTGGCCCAGGCAAGTTTGGTTCTCTCTTCTGCAGCAGTTTTCAGAGGAACCTCCTCTTCCTCTTCCTCCTCTGTCACAATGCTTGTTGACCCAGGATCAGGGACCCTTGTTCATCCAGGTCTCATATCTTCATTTACATGCATGGCTCCTGCAGACATACCTAAAGCCCGCTTGGAGTTTTCTCTGCTCGTAGCAGACATCTTGGTAGAGATCAGAAAGCCTTCCACCAGGTCCACCCTCACCAAGAAGTGAAAACTGTTTCCATTTGGGCCACGTCAAAGGACTTTGAACCTTTCTCTTTGTAGACGGGGGATAGATGGAGGCAGACACCCATAAAATGAACTCAAACTAGCTTTTATTCAGCAAAAGAACTTGATGAAAATAAATAATCGAACTGTACAGCAACCAAAAAATAGAGAGTAACTGAAATATGCAGTAACAGACAAATTATAGCATTTGACCACTAGGAGGAGCTAGGGTCCGAAGAGGAGTCAGACCATCTGCTGAGCTATAACATCTGCTCCTACTCCTTCACTACCAAAGCTCAACTGAGCCCTCTATCTATATATATATATATATATATATATATATGTATATGTATATGGATGGGTCAGGTGGTGTTATGAAGTTCCACCCTCTTTTGAAAATTTAAACTTTATTTTGTTAAATGCACTTTATTATTTACTACCAAGCATCCTATATGCAGTTAAATTTAAACATCTTTCATTTTTCAGTGCTAGAACCATATTTAAATCATTCTGTGGCATAATATGTTTGTTGAGGGTGGCTCCCTGCTGTTTTGGTTCCTCCCACATGTCTTCAACCCAATATAGATGGAAACACAGAGGCCGGCCGGCTCTGTAGAAGGCTGGGACAGGAGAGGATCAGGCAGCAACAGGGCCACTCCCAAACTGCAACTACCAGGAAATGCCTAAGTAAAAATACTAAAACACCACAGGTACTTTATTTTAACATTTCTTTCTTTCTAAACATTAATACCTCACTACATTTCTCTCTAGGCATTTTAAATTCAGAAATATTGATTGTTTCCAAGTCAGATATACAGCAGGGTTAAACAATGTTTAAAACCTAAACAGCAGCCCAAGGCAAACCTTTCCTGATAAAACATTGTTCTGAATTGCTTTCTGTGCTGGATTCATGTCATATTAACCAGAAAACTATTCCTCCATTGGACTGCAAACAGTAGTAATTTATTCAGTATTTCATTGCCTGAATGCACTAGCTGCAATGCTGAACTTTCTTTACTAAAAGCCCTGCTAACCTGTGCTGTTCAAAACACAGAAAAGTTTTTCTAGTCAGGCAGATAGTAACCTTTCCTCAGTTGTGTTTAAACAGCAGCCTGTTTGCTTATCACAAGTTACCACAAGGGACTTCTCATTATTTTACAAACCCTGCCTAACCTGTGTCACTAACACACAGGAAAAACCTAAAGAGGCAGTCTAGAAGCTAAATCCTGGCTTTTACCCTGTTTCTTAGCCCTTTTATTATTTTTAGCGAGTGCGACTTTGTTCTCTAATTGCACATATGCACATTGATGCAGGAATGCAAATTACTTTGGGGAAGGATTGCAATGGAGATTCCTGGAATAGCCTAGAAAAACAGAGGCAGTAAGAGAAGAGAGCCATCTGACAGGTGGCCTGCCTGTAAGATGGGGGAAAACACAGAAAGAAGAAAAGGTATAGTAAAGGATAGGGACATGCTGTTGCAACAGACTTTTTAACTAACAGATAGGATGTTCCAGGAATACTCCCTACTACATATTCCTCCCCACTCAAGAGGAAAACCTCGGTTTTCCTATAGCTAGGAACAAGTACCATTATCCAAACAGTAATAACCAGATCCCTCCCAGGAAGAGATGGAGCTCGCGCCCTCCCTCTCCAAGCTCCACCTCGGGTCCCTAGAAAAAAATAAACAACAAGGATAAATAACGTAAGAATCAGAGATTAATCTCTGATGTTTTTACTTAACTTTCACCCCGAGGTCTGGTTCTGTTCGTATTTTGTTCAGCCCCATAATGGGACATGAAATCAGCATTTAGATTGGTTCGTCCAGATCTGTGTTTAATAGTAAACTTATGCGGTTGTAAAGATAGATACCACCGCATGAGTGGGGTTCTTATCTTTCATAACTTGTAACCAACATAAAGGGTTATGATCAGTCCAGACTTCAAAATTAACACCCCATAAGTAAAATTTTAAAGCCTCTACTGCCCATTTGAGAGCCAAACACTCTTTTTCTATCGTTGAATACCTTGTTTCTCTCTCATGTAATTTTCGACTGATGAATATAATGGGATGTTCTGTTCCTTCAAAATTCTGGGATAATACAGCTCCAATCCCTGTGTTGGAGGCATCTGTCTGGACTATGAAAGGACGGTTAAAATCAGGGCTTCTAAGTACAGGAGAAGCACATAACAAAGCTTTTATAGTACAGAATGCCTCCTCACACTCTGGCGTCCATTTTATCGTTGTGGGCTTAGCTTTCTTTGTTAAATCAGTAAGGGGCGTGGCTATAGTGGCGAATTGAGGGATAAATCATCTGTAGTATCCTGCTAACCCTAAAAAGGATCGTACATGTCTCTTTGTAAGAGGGCGGGGGCTATTGGCTACAGCATCAATTTTCCCAATATCTGGCTTCACTTGCCCTTGACCAATCCGGAAACCCAGATATTTTGTTTCTCCTTTTGCCAATGAACACTTTTGGGGGTTTATTGTTAGTCCTGCCTGGGATATAACCAATAAAATCTGTTTCAAATGTTGTAAATGAGTATCCCAGGTAGGACTGTAAACTATGACGTCATCCAGGTAAGCTGCGCTATAGTTTATATGGTCTCTGAGAATTTGGTCCATATACCTCTGGAAAGTGGCTGCTTCCATGTAGCCCGAAGGCATAGTGGTGAAGTGGAACAGACCTAAAGGTGTACTGAATGCAGTCTTTTCTCTATCTTGCAACTTTAGAGGGATCTGCCAGTACCTTTTTGTTAGATCGAGGGTACTAATGTATTGGGCCTGTCCCAGTCGATCAATAATGTCATCAGTCCTGGGCATTGGGTAAGCGTCAAACTTAGATATTGTATTAAGGCGGCGAAAATCAAGGCATAGCCTAATACCACCTCTTTTGTTAACAATACTAGAGCAAATCCTAGTCACTATTGGATGGTTCTATTACCCTAATCTCTGCATCTTTTGGACTTCTTGGATGACTTCATTTCTTACTTTCTGGTAATCGATAAGGCTTCTGTCTAATGGGTCTTGCCTGGTTTACCTGAATTGTGTGTTCCACCCCTTTGCCTTTCCTGGAATACTGGTGAAAGTCTTCTGAAACTGTCCTAGCAGTTGGTCCAAGGTTTCTTTTGGGTTGGATTCAAGTCAGGATTAGTATCAACATCTTTGTATCCTCCTGAACTTTCTAACCTTTGGTAAGCCTGTTCTAATTCTGAAATTGGGTTTTCTGGGTGCACAAAAGAGCAGGTAAGGAGGGTGCAATCAACCCATTTTTAACAGGTTTGCTGATAAACCTGGCATTTCTTTTGTTTTCTGGCCTTATGATTCCATAATTAACTGGTCCTACCTGTCTTTGTACTAAATAAGGACCCTGCCATTTCATTGTTAGCTTACTCTCAGTAGAGGGTACAATAATAATATTTTCTCCAGGAGAAAATGATTTTGACCTACGCCCCTATCATAATATTCCTTCTGTATCTTTTGTTTTCCTTGATTTGTCAGGTGGGCCCACTGTACATATTGTGCTAACCTTTTCCTGAGTTGGGTAATATATGTTAGTGCTGGAGTACCTTCTGTTCCTTTTTTTCCTTCCCAACTTTCTTTTATTATATCTAGGGGTCCCCTAGGGTTTTTACCAAACAGTAGTTCAAAGGGGGAATATCCAGTGGAGGCCTTGGGTACTTCCCTATATGCAAACATCAACAGGGGTAAGTATACATCCCAGGTCTTCCTTCGTTCTGTACATATTTCTGTAACATTCTCTTTAATTAAATCGTTTACTAATCCATCCGCTCATGGATGGTAAGGAGATGTACAGGGGCCTTACACCCAAAGCCTGATATAAGCGGCTGTTGGCTGACCTAAAATTACTGCCCCTATCCGTCAGTATTTCCTGGGTACCCCCATTCTGCCAAACACCTTTAAAAGCTCCTCTGCTATCTTAGAGCAGTTACTGTTCTTAAAGGTATAGCTTCTGGATATTTTGTTGTATAATCACAAAAACCAAAATGAATCTATTTCCTTTACTACTTTTGGGTAAAGGACCAACAATATCCATAGCTATCCTTTCAAAGGGTGTTCCAACTAGTGGAAGAGATTGCAATGGTACTTTGTCCTTTTGGTGATGGTAGCTACTTTCTGACAGTCCCACAGCTCTTACAGTAGTCAGCTACTTGCTCATGGATACCAGGCCAATAAAGCGATGAAGTAGCCGACTAAAGTCCGATCCTTCCTAAGTGACCAGCCATGGGAATGTCATGGCCATATATATCAATTGTTCTCTATATGAAGTAGGTACCATCAGTTGTTAAACCGTAACCCCAGTATCCACATTCCTACATTCTCTATACAAAAATTATCATGCATAATAAACCTAGGATAGGCAGTGTCACTGTCAGTACTGACAACCTGTGGAAAAAAGCATGAGTGTTTGATCACTACTTTGCTCTTTCTGGAATTGTACAGTATTAATATATTGTTTGACTGAATCTGTCCCAACCATTTTATTCACATTCCAGTCCTTTTATATTGTCTTCGCTGCTTCTAGATTTTCTGTCTTTCCCAGGTGGTTCGATATCTCTTCATCAAAAGGAAACATTTGTTGTGGAGTCTCTGTTTGAAGATATTGGGCCTGGGCCCTGGTGGTGACAGCACTCAGACTAGAGATGTTCCATAAGCATATCAAACCCAGGAAAGTCCCGCCCAGTGACTAGTGGTACAGGCAAATTTGGTACTAGACCCACCTTCATGTACTGTTCTACATCCTGTACGGTTAAAGTAATGTTTTCTGTGGGTAGTAGTGAATATCCCCATGGATACAAGTAACAACCATACTGCTTCTGTATCTGTTTGGGGAACCAAAGACTTCTGTACCAAGGTGTGTCGGCTGCCTGAATCTAATAAAGCTGCAACTTTTCCTTCTATATTTGCACTAGTCATATAATGTCCCCAGCATGCCAGAGATATAGGTGCTGTCTCTTTCTTTCTCTTTGGGCAATACCTAACAATATGTCCCTTTTCCTGGCAGCCATGGCAGACAGTGTCTGTGTGTAATTGTCTCCCAGTCTCAGCTACTGCAGATGATATAATAGCAGGTTTACTGTTCACACTAGAAAAGTTATTGTTTCTTACCATGGGTAAGGGTCCACGTGGGCCAGTTTGGGTTCTTGACGGACGTGCTGCCAGATAGTCTTCAGCCAGTTCTATAGCTTTCTTAGATGTTTCAGGACGGTGTTCTCTTACCCACATTTGAACGTCCTGAGGTAATATCTTAATAAATTGTTCCAGTATAACCGATTCCATGACATGTTCTACAGATCTAGTCGCTGGTTGTAACCACTTATAACATAAGTCTTGTAATCGGGTATATGTTTCTTGAGGAGAGTCATTTGTATTAAACGAAATGTCCGAAATCTTTGACGATAAGTCTCTGTATTAATGTCATATCTTTTAAGTATTGCTTGACGTACAAAGTCATAATCATTAATATGTCTTGCATCAATTGACTGTCAGACATAGCTGTGCCTTACCTGAGAGATAAGGAGCTAAGCGTACTACCCACTGGTCCTTGGGCCACCGACAGGCTTCTGCTGCCCTCTCAAAGGTGATGATGTATGCTTCAATGTCATCCCCTTCAGTTAGTTTAGAAATCTTAATGTCTTTAGGACTATCCATATCCCGCTGAACATTAGGTCTGGATGCCCCCATGGCATGGATGGCACGAAGGGTGTCATTCCATCTTGCCTCGCTCCGCTCTTTCCATGTCTAGTTGCGGATACATAACCATTTCAGTAGGTCCTGTATATTCTCCGGAGGTTGTTCTTCAGGTATTTTCTGTCTCTGCAGCCGTGGCACCTTCTGGTTCCTGTACTCACCCTCTTTTGGTCGCTGTCTTCCTCCTCATATCCCCTAATCCAGGCAGTAGGGGTTCTCCTGATATTTCCATCCTGTGGTGGGTCTGGACCCCGCTTAAACTGGGTTGAAGGGTCAATACTGGCTTCTGCTGTTCCTCCATCTGGGTATCTGGGACGATACTCCAATTGATCCACTGAACAGGGGTGCCTTAACTATCCCACTTCTGACACCAGTGTAGACGTGGGGGGATAGATGGAGGCAGACACCCATAAAATGAACTCAAACTAGCTTTTATTCAGCAAAAAGAACTCGATGAAAATAAATAATCGAACTGTACAGCAACCAAAAAAAAGAAAGAGAGATAACTGAAATATGCAGTAACAGACAAAATTATAGCATTTGACCACTAGCAGGAGCTAGGGTCCGAGGAGGAGTCAGACCATCTGCTGAGCTATAACATCTGCTCCCTACTCCTTCACTACCAAAGCTCAACTGAGCCCTATATATATATATATATATGTGTTTGTATGTATGTATGTGTGTGTATATATATATATATATATGTATGTGGATGGGTCAGGTGGTGTTATGAAGTTCCACCCTCTTTTGAAAATGTAAACTTTATTTTGTTAAATGCACTTTATTATTTACTACCAAGCATCCTATATGCAGTTAAATTTAAACATCTTTCATTTTTCAGTGCTAGAACCATATTTAAATCATTCTATGGCATAATATGTTTGAGGGTGGCTCCCTGCTGTTTTGGTTCCTCCCACATGTCTTTAACCCAATATAGATAGAAACACAGAGGCCGGCCGGCTCTATAGAAGGCTGGGACAGGAGAGGATCAGGCAGCAACAGGGCCCTCCCCAAACTGCAGCTACCAGGAAATGCCTAAGTAAAAATACTAAAACACCACAGGTACTTTATTTTAACATTTCTTTCTTTCTAAACATTAATACCTCACTACATTTCCTCTCTAGGTATTTTAAATTCAGAAATATTGATTGTTTCAAGTCAGATATACAGCAGGGTTAAACAATGTTTAAAACCTAAACAGCAGCCCAAGGCAAACCTTTCCTGATAAAACATTGTTCTGAATTGCTTCTTTGCTGGATTCATGTCATAGTAACCAGAAAACTATTCCTCCATTGGACTGCAAACAGTAGTAATTTATTCAGTATTTCATTGCCTGAATGCACTAGCTGCAATGCTGAACTTTTCTTTACTAAAAGCCCTGCCTAACCTGTGCTGTTCAAAACACAGAAAAGTTTTTCCTAGTCAGGCAGATAGTAACACTTTCCTCAGTTGTGTTTAAACAGCAGCCTGTTTGCTTATCGCAAGTTACCACAAGGGACTTCTCATTATTTTACAAACCCTGCCTAACCTGTGTCACTAACACACAGGAAAAACCTAAAGAGGCAGTCTAGAAGCTAAATCCCTGGCTTTTACCCTGTTTCTTAGCCCTTTTATTATTTTTAGCGCGTGCGACCTAAGCACTCTAGTCGCACATATGCACATTCTGTGCAGGACGCAAATACTTTGGGGAAGGACTGCAATGGGGATTCCTGAATAGCCCAGAAAAACAGAGGCAGTAAAGAGCAAGAGAGCCATCTGACAGATGGCCTGCCTGTAAGATGGGGGGAAAAACACAGAAAGAAGAAAAGGTATAGTAAAGGATAGGGACGTGCTGTTGCAACAGACTTTTTAACTAACAGATAGGATGTTCCAGGAATACTCCCTACTACACTCTTGCCCAGCCATTAGAGTCCTGGACTACATGCGACACCTCTTCGATCTGGGTCTCAGCCATTCCTCATTAAAGGTCCACATGGCAGCGATTTCAGCCTATCTTATTCCCTTCGTGGACAGGACTTGTGCTCAATTGGAAGTCTCCAAGACCTTCCTCAGAGGGGTTCTCCATTTGAGACCCTCCATATGTATTCTTGTCCCCGGAATCTGAACTTCATTCTGGGGAAGCTTACCCTGCCTCCCTTTGAGCCGGCAGCTACAGCAGATTTAAAGTTCCTTTCTTGGAAGACCCTCTTCCATAGCCCATTACTTCTGCCTGATGCATTTCTGAGCTTCAGGCCTTGATGTGCAAAATCTCTTACTTGATTTTTCCACAAGGAACGTGTGGCTCTACACACCCAACCCTAAGTTTCTCCTAAAGTGGTAGCTGAATCTCACGCTGAATCAATCCATTGAGCTATCCGCTTTTATGCAACACTCCAATCAAGGGAGTACCTCTTGCATACTTTGATGTTCAGAATACTGAGATACTATACCACCCGGACTAAGGATCTCAGGAAAACTGATCAGCTTTTTGTCTCTCTTGCACACAAAAGAGAAGGCAAAGCCTATCAAAATGGTTGGCTCATTGTATCACTTTCTGTTATGACAAGTACAACAAGACCCTGCCGGGTCAAGTCAGAGGTCACTCCACCAGAGGAGTAGCTGCCTCTGCGGCTTGTTTCAAGAATGCGTCAGCGGTAGACATCTGCGCATTGCAGCTTGGACTTCTGTCCATACTTTACGAAACACTACAGTTTGGACAATGCCTCTCGCCATAGAGCAGGCTTCGGGCTGGCTGTGCTTCAAGGTCTTCTTTCATAAGACCCGTTCAGCCGGAGGTTCCATGCTGTGGATAGTTTTCATCCTCCTGAGTGCTTTTCCTTGTTCCAGACTGCTTGGGACTTGGTCCTGTATGAGAATACCTACTGCAAGAGCCCTCACGAAATATGATAGTACAGTTACGTAAGAACTTGCATAACAGTAGATCTTCCAGAGAGGCTCTTGCAGTAGGTATTGCCTTCCCACCCACCATCCCTCTATGCTTCTTTGGCTCCATTTCCATGTGGGGAAATATCCTCTTCTCTCTTGTCTTGCTTCTTTTGGCCCTTGGCAGGAAAGAACTAGAAGGCGGGCGTGGGGGACTGCCCTCATACTGATCGGCCCATGATGTCAGTCACCTGACGTGGGGGCAGTCCCCCACCAGAGACTGCTAGCTAGAATTGTTTCTGTGAAGTCCTGATGCCTGGCAGGTCAGTCCTATGTGTGAATACCCCACTGCAAGAGCCTCTTGAAGATCTACTGTTACGGTAAGTTCTACGCAACTGTACTTTAGCTTTGCTGCCTCAGATGCTGAGGCTGGGGAAAAAAAATAATGGAGAATTCAAGTAAGAAGTAGGAGTTTTTGTTAATATAACAAAGCAGTTTAAAGGTTGAGGGGTGTGGGAGACCAGCTCTATGGCTATAGGGGATTGTGCTGGCATGCTGCTGGTTCGAGGTTCACACCCAGGCTGACTGGTGTAGAGGCCAACATGGATGGTCTGAGGGTCCACCTGGACACTCTTCTTCTAAACAAGTGGCTTGCCATGCGTTGCTCTTTGAGCAGCATCTAGGGGTAGTTGAGCGGAGGTGCTGTCAGCAGTGCTGTTGACAACGTGCTGCCAAGGCACTTCACCCAGGCTTCTCCAAATTGGCTGCAACCAAGCCAAGAAGAGAGCACTGAGGACAGTTAGAAATACAAGGCCAATCAGGTTTGAACTGAAATGGTAACGCCATTAATGGCAGGAGCCAAGGGCAGGCAGCGGCAGATGTGGGTCCCAGGGCTAAGCCCAGACAGGAGGCAAAACAGAATTAAGAGCTGTGGATAGGATGACTGTAATCTGCCCAAGCAATTGATCTTGATGAAGTTGGCAGCTGCATCCATGAACACCCTCCTCAACAATGATGGCATTAGCAGTGAGAACATGATGGCACCTCACCCCATTAGTCTCTACAATACTGACTGACCACTGATCAGAGTCTAGCAAAATAGATAGTTCTACCCGTGTAGTGTGCTGGTCATATGCAGAAGCAGTGAAGACACTCCCGGATGAACCCCATGACTGAGTTAGAAGGTTAAAATAAAGGCTTTATTTTCATCAGTCTGTTAAAGCATTAGTGGTCTTTTTCACAACTTTGAAGTAAAACAAACATACAGTGCCTTCAGAAAGTATTTACCCCTTGGATTTTGTCACATTTTGTTGTGTTACTACCAGAATTTTTAATGCGTTGAAATTATTTTTCCCCTTGATTCACACAGCACACAGCATACTAACAATTTAAAGGGGCAAAAATATTTTTATTGTGTAACAAAAATTTAAGAAACATTAAAAACTGAAATATCTTGTAAGTATTCACCCCCATGAGTCAATACTTTGTAGAAGCACCTTTGGCAGCAATTACAGCTTTGAGTCTTCTTGAGTATGTCTGTATCAGCTATGCACATCTGGATTTGGGGATTTTCGCCCATTCTTCCTTGCAGATTTGCTCAAGCTCTGTCAAGTTGGATGGGGAGCATCGGTGAACCGCAATCTGTAAGTCTTTCCACAGACTCTCAATGGGATTCAAGTCTGGGCTTTGGCTGGGCCACTCAAGGACATTCACCTTCTTGTTCTGAAGCCACTCCAGTGTTGCTTTGGCTGTATGCTTGGAGTCGTCGTCCTGTTGGAACGTAAATCTTCACCCCAGTCCAAGGTCTATTGCAGACTGATGCAGGTTCTCCTCAAGGATGTGCCTGTATTTGGCTCCATTCATTGTTCCCTCTATCCTGACAAGTGCCCCAGTCCCTGCTGCTGAAAAGCATCCCCATAACATGATGCTGCCACCACCATGCTTCATGGTAGGGATGGTGTTACACGGGTGATGAGCTGTGTTCGGTTTGTGCCAGGCATAGCGCTTTGCATTCAGGCCAAAGAGTTCAATTTTTGTTTCATCAGACCAGAGTCTTTTGCCACATGGTCCGAGTCTGCCACGTGCCTTCTTGCAAACTCCAGGCATGCTATTATGTGGCCTTTTCTCAGGAGTGGCTTCTGTCTAGCCACTCTCCCATAGAGGCTACATCTGTGAAGTGCTGCAGAGATTGTTGTCCTCTGGACAGGTTCTTCCATCTCAGCCATAGAACTCTGTAGTTCTGTCAGGGTGGTCACTGGGTTCTTGGTCACTTCCCTGACCAGGGTCCTTCTTGCCTGGTTGCTCAGTTTGGGAGGACGGCCTGCTCTAGGAAGAGTCTGGGTGGTTCCATAATCTTTCCATTTCCTAATGATGGACTTGACTGTGCTCCTGGAAACTTTCAACACCTAGAAATGTTTTTATACCCCTCCCAGATCTATGCCTCCTCACAATTCTATCACGGAGTTCTACGGACAGCTCCTTGGTCTTCATGGTAGAGTTTCTGCTCTGACATGCACTGTCAACAGTGGGACCTTGTATAGACAGGTGTATTTCCTCTGAAATCATGTCAACCATTTGAACTGACCACCGGTGGACTCCATTCAAGTTTTAGAGTGATCTCACAAGGAAATTGGATGCTCCTCAGCTCAATTTGGAGTGTCATAGCAAAGGGGTGAATACTTATCAAATCCAGACATTTCAGATTTTTATTTTAAATTATATGTACAAAAATTCCAGCAGTTTCATTCCACTTTGACATTGAGTAATTTTGTAGATACGTGACAAAAAATCCTATATAAATGTATTTTAATTTGAGTTTGCAACATCACGAAATATCACAAAATCCAAGGGGATGAATACTTTCTGAAGGCACTGTAGCTACTTCTGCTTTAGATGAAATGGTTAACTGACCTGATAATCTCTTGATTTAGTTGCCTGGGCTACATTTTCCAGCCCAGTCTAAATCTCTGTCCTTGTCTGAGCATACAGCCTTAGAATTCAGTCAGTACCTTCTAAACCAAAATGTTCTTCAGCAGTTTTCACCCAGCAAGCCTCCTATAGCACACCCTTTTATCTGGGATGGCTGAAGCCTCTGGTGTCCCTTTATTAAACAGGCAAGGTGTTGCTACCTCTATCTGACTTAGCAGCCAGGCAAGCCCCTTTTAAATATCAGCAGGGGATCAGGAATGAAATATGCCTGATAGTGCTTCCTCACACTACTTGCAGGGTATTTCTTTGAAAGGGTGAATATGGCTGAAGAGCTGCATCACTGCTGTGTGCTCTGTTGGCCGGGTACTACTGCCAGACCTGCTAACACATACCTGTGGAGAGGATATTTGCTAAACTAGGGTGTAGCAGTTGACTCTAAATTAGCTTCAGCCCTGTCTTAGAGCTGATAGAGTAGGGTTATTTTCTCTTGTGAATTTCCAGAGAGTTTTGCTAGTTGTTAAGACTGTCTGCTTAGAAATAAATGAGGTAAATGGGCCCCATGATATCATGTTCTCAGTACTAATTATTGGGAATGAACAAGATTCTCAGAATCCATAAAGGACTCTAAAGGGTGGTTAAAATGGCATATTCTGTATGTAATCCTTTTTCCCATGTTTGCAGAAAAGGAGGCCCTCTCATTGTAGGCCCCTGGTGTGCTATTTCGCCATCACACATACAAGAAAGTGTTCTATTGCTGTGGAGAGCCTGGTACCAAGTGATGTTTTTTCCTCTTATTCCTAGGTGGTTGGGGTGTCTGCTGTTTCTGGGGTCGGTATGACGGAGTTCTTCAGCAAGTTGAAGAGGCAGCCCAGGAGTATGAAACGTAAGGCTGGTTACAGGAATGCTTTGCAGAAACATTGTACTGGAAGTTCCAGAGATATGTTCAGTCACCCATAATTAATGTTAAGGACATGAATTGGGTCTGTATAGCACTTCTTAAATAGACTGCAGGTGGTAATATGTACATGGTTTGACTTGTCCAGGCATAGCGCAGCATGCCCCAGACTAGTGCAGCTAACCTCTACCTAGCCATCTTGACAAGTGCAGGCCTCTGGCTCCTACTGAAGTTGCTGCTGTCACCCCCAGTTGCGAGCTGGCATGGCTACATTTCGGGTGTGCGGCCTCTGTTTAGTTGCAGTAATGTGCACCATCAGGCATATTTCATTCCTGATCCCTGCAGATACTTAAAAGGGCTCAGACGAACCTAATAGATTTCTTTGTCTGGGTGACCAAAGTAGTAGACCAGGGAGGGGCTGTGATATGGCCTACCTAGATTTTAGCAAGGCATCTGGCTACAGTCCTCACACAAAAGATTAATATACAAGTTAGCAAGCCTTGGAGTGGGTCCCAGGGTGGTAGCCTGGATAAAAAACTGGCTGGACAACAGGACGCAAAGGGTAATAGTAAACTGAGTCCACAGTGAAGAAAGGAGGGTTAACTAGCGGGGTACCGCAGGGTTCGGTACTGGGACTGGTCCTCTTTAATTTCTTTATAGTGACATTGGAGAGCACCTGGAAGGAAAGGTATGCCTCTTTGCAGTTGACACAAAGATCTGCAAATGGGTCGATACACAAGGTGGGGTGGAAAGAATGAAAAGGGACTTGGCAAGGTTGGAGGAATGGTCAAATACGTGATGGCTCAGATTCAATGCAAAGAAGTGCAAGGTAATGCATCTGGGAAACAAAAACCAGGGAAGAGTACATAATGGGAGCTAAGTTAATAACAAAAATCGAGAGAGACCTAGGAGTAATTGTATCAGATGACCTAAAGGTGGCCAAGCAATGTGAGAAGGCAGTAAGGAGGGCTATGGGGATACTGGGATGCACAGGGAGAGGCATCAATAGTAGAAAACAGGAAGTTGTTATCCCTCTGTACAGACAGTTAGTGAGAACCCATCTGGAGTACTGCGTTCAATTCTGGAGACCCAATCTCTGCAAAGACATAGACAGAGTGGAGGCTGTTCAGAGGAGGGCAACCAAAATGGTGCAAGGTCTGCACCAGAAGACATACAAGGAGAGACTAAAGCAGCTTAATATGTATAACCTCGAGGAAAAGAGGGAGAGGGGGGACATGACAGAAACTTTTAAGTATCTCAAGGGAATTAACACGTTACAAGAGGGTAGTATCTTTCAGAAGAGATGTGCAAGAACAAGGGGGCACAATTTGAAGATAGAGGGGACGGCTCAGAGGTAATGTTAAGTATTTTTCACAGAGAGTTGTGGATGCATGGGACAGCCTTCCTGAGGAGGTTGTGGAGTCAGAACAGTGGGAGAATTCAAGAATGCATGGGACAGGCATAAGGCAGTTCTAGTGGGGGCAGGAGGAAGTAAGCTGTTGATTAACTAGAATCTGCAGCTTATCCATCAGGCAGGAAATGGGCAAACTGGGTGGGCCAAGTGGTCCTTAGTTGCCATCAAATTCTATGTTTCAGTGCGAGGCTGAGAGTTTCTTTCTGCCGCATTTTTGTTTGTTGCCCTGTGGGTAGTGGTGGAAGTGTGGTGAAGTGCTTGGTACTGACAGAGCTCCTTCAGCTGTTGTGGGGGAGGGGCAGGGCATGATAGAATAGCCACTGCCATAGGATTGACTGGTTTAAGTGGAGGCGTGAAAAGAGGTTGCGAGACAGTCCCAGCACAGAACAATGCAGAGTGTGTGGTCTGTCTGCACCTGTACAACACGTCTTTTTTGCTCTGTGGCTGGGCTGGGGAGAAAATATGAGGAATAAAGATATTTCTTGACTTGCATTTTTTTTTTTTTTAAGAGTATTAACTGCACAAAATTCTCAATTGCAGTGGTGGACTACTGCAGCCATCAGCAGGGTAGTGCAATTATGAGTCAACTTGTCAAGCTTGTTAGTATAAAGAAAGGTAAAGGTCAACTCCTGAGATTGTCCCAAAGCCTTTTGCAACCTACAGTAATCAATGGAAAGAAAGTTAACGGCATTTAGTTGCACTGGGAGAATCAAAACAGCACAAAGATAAACTAGAGGGAGAAAGAAGTGTGGCTCAAGTACGATCTGTGGCAATAATTTAGGTAGGGGAACTGAGCAGACTGGGAGTGAACCAAGCAGTCCTTATCTACCATCAGATTCTATGTTTCTCTGTGAAGAGGAGACTTACAGAAAGTTTAAAGTACAGAGGATTAAATGACTTGCTGATGGTCACACAGGTAGTAAGTGGTAACTGGAATTCAAACCTGGATCTCCCAGCACACAGCTCTGTGTCCTAGCCACTAGGCTAAATTGCCTAAATGCAAATAAACGGATGGCTGAAGCGTTAAAATATGTTGCAATGTTTGGCAACTGCTTCCTCTGTAAAGAAGCTCACTGTAGCAAAAACCTACCAAGTAGATTTTATCATTTTAATTTGCTCCCTGTTTGGGAGGGGAGGCATTGTACTTCTGCCCTGAGGGACCATCCCGCAAATCCCTACTGGGTGCTGGCATTGCCCCTGTGCTGACATACGCTATGATGTAGATGTAGGTGTAGGGAGGAAAATGGTTCTGAACATGTAGGCACGTACTCCATTATAGTCGATCAGGTAACCTTTCAGAGCAGATTTTCATGTTAATGAGTATTTGGAGGATGATTTAGGCCACCACTTGAGTAACAAGTCCAAGTACTAGTCCATTTTTTTTTTTTTTTTTTAAACTTTCATTACTCTTTTCCCCACTGATCGGGACCTCCTGCCAATGCCACCATCAAGGCCATCTCACCCAGGAACTTGACCCCCTGGGCCACCTGTGACACACCATGAGGTCACACACCTTCCCACTTGGCTTACCCCCGAGGCAAAAGGTTTGCCTCCTACTCCGTGGCTTCCTCCCCACACAGTCCAGCTGGCCTCCCAGTGGAGTTGAAGACCTGGAGCTATCCCCAGGCCCAGGGATAGAGGCCCAGTAGTGGACTGTGGTGGTAGGGCGGCGCATGGGGAATTATGCATTTTTTCTGGTTCTTGGAAGTGCGGTCGTGCAAGGATGCCAGTAACTTCAATGTGAGCACTAACGATACATAACATTGGCATCCACTGCTCCTTCCTGATTCTGGACTTCCTGTTGCCTTGTTGCAGCCACCGTCGGAGGTCAGGCAAGCATTGAGCACCCCCCCCACCACCACCACCACCACCAAATAAGGAGATCTGTTACTCGGACACTCAGTCCTTCTCTCCTGGATGGCCCTCTGTTTCATGCTTGTTCCTGAACCCGGTTTGTGTTTTATGAGGCAGTGCTACCACTGCACTGGTAGGTTGGCTTTTCCTTTCCAGTATTTAAGACGCACATATTGGTAGTATCCACAGAAAATATTTCTATATTTCACTGTCCTTTGCCAACCCAGTGGCACTGAGGGTTGAGGCGATGGACGCCACACCTCAGACCATGCTGGCCACCAGGGTTCGGGAAAAAGCTCGGGTCGTCGGGGGTCAGCAGGGGGAAAAGCGGATTGAACGTCTGTAGGACTGCTCTCCTCTCCTGGGGAGGGTGGGTTCTGTCTTCCACTGCTCTTATAGCTCCTAGTGGAAACTGGGGGCATCACTGCTTGTGGAGATTGTGGAGACATGCTGAAGGGGTATGGAGGTGGTGGCAGACGTCCTGTGAATGGGTGCAGGAATGTGCCTATCACGCGCTGGATGTCATTGCATGTTCGCGCTTCCAGGGCCAGAAAACATGGAAATACCCTGGCATCTGGGAAAGTGAAGGCAGGTCCTGTAGTCGGCCCTCCACCCTCAGTGCTGTACCTCCTCACCCAACCTCTGGTTCTCCTCCGTTTCCCGAATGCACTCTACATTATAGATAGAGCGCCAGTCAGGGGTTGGTGGCCCCACCTTGGGGGGGGGGGTAATCCGAGCCAGGGGGATGGACGAGTCAGCAGTGCAGTAGGGGGACACCCTGGGACAGAGGCATGGTGTGAGAGGTCTCGGGCGACTGGGATCAGGGTCAGTCCCCGTTTCCTGCTGGAGACAGTCCTATGGGGCCAATGCAGGAGGATAAAAAATGTTGAAAAAAATGTATATGTATTTCACTGCCCTCTATTGACCTTCTTGTGCATTTGTTTATGACAGCATAATGCTCACCACGACAACAGACTGTGATATCAGATGGGGAAAGTCTGATGCTGTTTGAGACACAGATAAATAAATGTTACAATATGTAAAACATTCAGTAGCCTAACAATAGGAAAAATAAATGTAAAACTAGAAAACACTAAAGTCAAACATAATTGTAAAGCTAACCGTTTAAAAGAATTTTTTTTTGTTTTGTTTTGTCGAGAAATGCTCTTTAACCCTTGTTTTTCTATTCCTCCACAGAGACTACTGCCCGAGTATGAACGATCCGAAAGGAAATGGTAAGGAACAGTACAAATAAATTTGTTGTTGTACTTGTACACAATGAAATACACAAACAAACTCTGGGATGTGACTGCCATAAGGACACAGAACAGACTAGGCTAGAACACATGGGGCAGATTTGCAAAACTTTGCCTGTGCAGAAACCCAGTTTGTCTGTGGCAAACTGGGTTTTTCTTGAGAGTTGGTATGCACAAAGCCCAGTTTGCCTGGGCAAAGTTGGGAGGGGGCCGCAGTGCAAATGAAGGGGAGGAGACCTGCATATCCCTGCAGTAACATTCATAAAGTTTTTGCTCCACAAAAGGGCAGTTTGCAAATGCCCTTGCATGGAGAAATTACCGCCGACAAAAACCTGGCAGTAATCCATGCAACTCTAGTGGTTTACGGAGGTACTGCAGCCACCCCCCTCCCTAGTCCCTAATCTCCCACCCGGTACCTCCCCGGTCCTGATCTCCCACCCGATAATTAAAAAAAAAAAAAACTTCTTCCATAGTGTAGGGTCCCGTCCTGATCTCCCACCTGATAATGAAAAGTCAGATTTTCTGTAGTGTAATGGTCCCTCCCTGGTCACCGATCGCTGTCCTGAAATGAACAAATCCTATTCCCTGGTAGTCTAGGTCTCTCCCCCACCTTGCATGGCTATCCAGTGTTACCTCTAACTACCTTTCAATCTCTCCATCTCAGTTCGTCGGAAGTTTAGTATGCCTTCTTCACTACTATGGCTGGCCACCCATCGAATCCCTTCTTGGAGCGAGATACATGTATAGTATGGCTTCTTGACTGTAATTGATCATCGCCCAAGGAGCCATACTGAATACAGTATGTGCTCCTAAGGGCCTTAGTCACGACCAGCCATGGTGGTGGGAGGAGGGCTGTGCTAGTCACCAACCGAAGATTGGGATGGGGTGGTGGGTCACACTGAGTGGGGTGTGGGAGGGACACTAGATGGGAATAGGATTTGCTCATTTAGGGACGGCGATCTGTAACTTGGAGAGGGGAGGGACTACTAAACTATGTAAAATCTGATTTTCATTATTGGTGGGAGAATGGGAACTGTAGGGACCCTACACTATGGCAATATTGATTTGTATTATCGGTAGGAGATCGACTGGGGAGGGACCCCACATCGACTCCTCCCCAGCCTCCAGGCCCGCTGACCTGAGTCTCCGGGCCAGTCGGTGGATGAAAGCCCATCGTCCTTCATGGGTTTGCTTCAGCTCATCTTGGAGTCCACCGGGATGCAGCTCAAGCCCATATCCAAGCTGGCCAAGTATCCTCTGACGGAGATACTGGACCGAGGGGATTCTCCCATGGAGGCCTTTCCAGTGGCTGAAGCCATTGTTGGCCCAGCCTTGAGCTCTGGCAGTGGCCTGCTTCCTGTCCTGCACCTTCGGCCAGGATGGCCAGGAAGTATGCAGTCCTAACTGCTTTGCCCAGTTTTTGAACACCCTCTGCCGAGGGGTTGGTCACGCTGGCGTTTTCGGCGTTCGGGAATGCTAGGGATGTGGACAAGTCCCCGACAAGGAGTCCAAAAGCTGGACCACGCCACGCCACAAGGTGCAACGTTGCATCCTCCCTTGGCCTCCGCCAGGCCAGCTCGGCCGTGCTGATGGCACACTTCATGCCCTCATGGGCTCCCTGGATGAGGTGATCCTCATCTCCCGGCAGACCTGCAGACCACGGTCCGGCAGGTGCGGGACCAGGGTAGGGCAGTGGCTAAGCAGCAGCTCCAAATGGCTCTGGACATACAGTAGGAGACTCCTGTGCCAGATCGGTTGCGGCCGCGGTGCCATGCGCCGCAGAGCATGACTGAGGATATCCACCTTCACGGCGGATACCCAGCACAAATTGGCAGATGTCCCCTTCTTGGGGACTGACCTCTTCGGCCCTGGAGTGGAAGGTCACCTTCAGCGGATTGAAAAGTCCAGTGCCACTCTGGACTCGGTCACCTCCACCCAGAAGGACAAAGGCCGAGACAGCAGCAGCACAAGTCCTTTCGCCTTCTGCACTTATGTACATCCCGCCCAACAGCATCAGGGCCAGCAGGTCATCGCTGGCATCCCAAACCTAAGCCCGCAACTTCCTCCAACAGGAAGCAGGGAGGTAAAGGCTCAGGAAGTCCCTCGGGTCCCTCCTCCAAGCCTGCCCAGTGACTGGTTGAGGTGTCGCTTCCAGCCTCGTCACTCCCCCTAGAGTTCTCCCCCATGGAAGCAGCTCCGCCACTTCCTTTCCGCCTGGTCCGCTATCACCATAGACCGTGGGTGTTGGAGGTGGTGGAAAGGGCCTGCCTCTGGAGTTCGAGCAGGCCCCACCATCTCCAAGCCATTGCCCTCGGAGCTCACGGGGTCCCAGAGTCTCTCTGTCGGCTCGCCAAGCCGAGATTGCCCTGCTCTTTGAAAAGAGGTGATCAGGAAGGTGGCGGATCCTCCTCCAGACCTGGGGGTTTGTGTCCAGGTACTTCCTGGTCCCAAAACGGACGGGAGCTGGCGCCCCATTCTTGACCTGCATGACCTGAACAGGTTCCTAAGGGCTCGGACCTTCAGGATGGTCATCACTGGCTCAGATAATCCTATCCTTGGAAAGAGGCGGTGGTTCTGTTCTCTGGACCTTCAGGACACGTCTATCACGTCCCCAATCCATCCGTCCCCAGAGATTCCTCTGCTTCAGAGCGGAGGGATCCTTTACAAGTTCCGGGCCATGCCCTTCGGCCTTTCCCTAGCTCCCAGGGTCTTCACCAAATGCATGGCAGTAGTGACAGCATTCCTGTGGCGCTGAAGGGTCCGGGTGTACCCCTACCTGGATGACTGGCTGATTGCAGCCCCCTCCAGAGCGGAGGTGGAGCGGTCCAGAGATCTGGCCCTCCAGGTTTGCTCTCAGGTTGGCCTCCTCATCAACGAGGCCAAGCCAGAACTGTGCCAAAAGCAGGTGATACAATTCATTGGGGCAGAGCTCGACTCTCACGAGCCAGAGCATGGCTCCCGCGGACAGGGCCGAGGTTCTTTCCTCCTTACCTAATCATTTCAGGTTGGGCAGTCCGCCCTGCCCAGGATTTCCTGAGCCTCATGGCGGTCTGCACCAATGTGGTCCGCTGGGCCCGCTGGCACATGCGTCCCCTCCAATGGGGACTGGCCAGCCAATGGTCACAACACTTCGATCTGCTGGATCAGCTAGTGACAGTGACCCAGGGGATTTGGTCCAGTGGTGGACTGTTCCAGCACATCTGCAGGAGGACATCCTGTTTGTCCGCCCCGAGCCAACGGTCTCACTATCGACCGATGCCTCTCTGATGGGTTGGGGTGCCCATCTGGGGGAGCACAGGTGCGCACGGCCCTGGTCCCTCTGGAGTCCCGATGCCATATCAACCTGCTGGAGCTTCAAGCAGTTCGTCTAGCCCTCACCGCCTTCGCTCCGTTTCTACGGGGTCAAGTGGTTCAGGTCCAGACGGACAATACCACGATCATGCACTACCTAAACTGCCAGGGCAGGACGTGCTCCATGCCTCTGTGCAGGGAAGCTCTCTGCATTTGATCACTCTTGCGCAGCCTGGAGGCGGATCTCCTCGCCATTCACGTGGCAGGAGCCTCCAACACCCTGGCCGATGCCCTAAGACAGATGGGGCTGCGTCCCACGAGTGGTCTCTCCTGCTGGAGGTAGTACTAGATCTCTTCTCCCACTGGGGCACGCTTCAGGTGGACCTGTTTACCTCCAGGGAGAATGCGAAGCTGAGACTGTTTCATGCCCGCCCCCCTCAGCAGGGCTCTCTGCAGGAGGATGCCTTCTCGTGGCCGTGGACCCCGGGCCTCTTCTGCACCTTTCCCCCATTTCCCTTGATCCACAAGGTGTTTCTCAAGGTGAGGAAGGAAAAGGCGCAGGTAATTCTGGTAGCCCCAGACTGGCCCCATCAGTTCTGGTATCCAGATCTCCTCAGTCTCAGCTCCAGGCTCCCAAGGCGGCTTCCAACCTGCCCAGACCTGATCTCAGTCAATCAGGGGAAGGTATTCCATCCGGACCTTCAATCCCTGCACCTGACGGCCTGGTTCCTGAGCAGCTAGAGTTCCAGGCCATGGGTCTTTCCGACGAGGTCCTCAACGTTGTTGAGGTGTCCCGTAAGGAGTCGACCAGAAAATGCTACACCTTCAAATGGAAGAGATTCTCCATTTGGTGTCAGGGCAAGGGCCTGGACCCTTCCTCCTGTTCCTTGGCAAGCATTCTGGACTACCTGTGGTCCCTTTCTCAGCAAGGGCTTCGGTCGACGACCCTTAAGGTGCACCTGGCAGCCATCTCTGCTTACCGGGCGTGGGCCGGGAAGCAGTCGGTGGCGCAGGAGAAGGTGGTCGGGCGCTTTTTCAAAGGCCTTGATCACATATCCCCTCCGGTGCGAGAACCTCCACCTCTGTGGGATCTACTGCTGGTATTGGCTAAGCTCATGGGCAAGCCATCCGAACCGATGCACAGGTGTGACATCTCTCACCTGTCGTGGAAGACAGCCTTCTTGGTGGCTATCACGTCAGCCAGAAGGATGGGAGAGCTCCAGGCGCTTTCCATCGAGTCTCCTTATCTGGTCTTCCACAGGGACCAGGTTGTCCTGCACCCCCACCCGAAATTCCTTCCGAAGGTGGTGTCGAAGTTTCACCTTAACCAGGTGTTGACTCTTGTCGGTGTTCTACCCCAATCACACCTCGGAGGCCGAATATAGGCTCCATACTTTGGACCCTAGAAGAGTGCTCGCTTACTATAAGGAGCGGACAGCTGAAGTTCGGGGAGAGGTTCGCCTGCTGTTTGTCACCTACGTTGAAGCCGCACCTGGCAGACCTGCAGCCAAGCGGACGATAGGCAGGTGGCTCACCTCCTGCATAGATCTCTGCTATAGGTTGGCGGGCATGGAGCCTCCCAGAGGATAAGAGCTCATTCTACCTGCCATACGCTGCATCGGTGGCTGCTTCCAGGGATGTCCCTGTCCAGGAAATCTGCAGGGCTGCTACCTGGAAGTCAGCACACACCTTCATCACCCACTACCATATCGACCTTGAGTCACACCGGGATGCTGGTTTTGGGGCCTCTGTTCTCCAGTCTTTTATTTCCCAAGTAGGGGGTGTGTGCCTTGCCTCCCTCCTCCCGGAGACCTGCTAGGAGTCTGCCAGACAGTGTGGATAAACAACTTATCTATGTCCCTAGAAATACAGGTTACTCACCTGTAACAGGAGTTCTAGGAATGGTATATGTTGTTCATCCATACGACCCAACCGACCTCCCCTTCCAGTGGCTAGATCTGGCGTCATGGGGCAGAGACGAGAATTTTACCACCCGGGTGGGTGGGAGAAGCCAGCTTGAAGACCTTCTGGCAAGATTTAAAGCGGCAAGGAACCTGCCAGACAGTGTGGATGAACAACATATACCGTTCCTTTAACTCCTATTACAGGTGAGTAACCTGTATTTTTTTTCTTATGAGATCGGTGATCAAAGGACAGGGACGGCTGGTACTACGCTTGGGGACTGCGGGTGTTTGGGGCATGGACTGGTGGGAGGGGGCTGTGCAACGTCACACTAATGCTATGCAAATGGTCCCATAATGGGCATGCAAATTGCCACCAGCGCCTTGTATGCCCAGTGGGCTCATTTGCATGGCTACTTTGGAGAATAGCACTTTAGTGTACGAGTGCTATCAGCTGCAGAGCCATTTTCCTGGCAGTGGGGTCAGTGCTACTGGGTATCCTGGGTTAGCCCTGGCCCCTATTCACAGTCGGCGCACCACGCCATCTGACTGTGAATAGCTCAATTGCCCTGCAGCGCAACCTCGAAGTGCCATGCAAAAGTTTGTGCGGCACTTTGCATTTTTTTGTGAATCCTGGCCATGGTCTGTTTTCATCTCAGAACTCTGGTGCTGCACATGGATTTTCCTTGTAACAAAAACTACTCAAAACTGTATAGTCTCTCAGCAGACCATGTACCTCTCCTGTGAGCCAACTGCAATCAGAAATAGAATGATAGATAAGTGTGTATTATAAGGCAGTAATACCATCGAGAGGTTTTGGGTACATGGAACCTCGAGAGCGAAGCTCGAGAGGTCCTGAAGTCCCCAAAACCTCGAGATGGTATTACTGCCTTGTAAACACTTATTTTTCTGTTATTTTTTTGTAATATATGGATCCATTGATAATACTACAGTTGAAGTCCTTTGAACTGTAGTATTATCAGCAAAAAGGATATTATTATCACTTTTCAGGATAGTATTATTGAGTAGCGATGTATTACTGGGAAATTGTTGTATAACTTAGTATAGTATCATAGAGGCTTATCCATATATTACAGTACAATTCCCAGCCAGCAGTGATTTTACTTGGTACGTAATGTTCTGAGGAACCACAGTTTTATCATCAGCTATACAAAGCTGTTTAGGTACAGCAGCCACTTGCTTCTGATTGGATTGCACCATTAATGATCATATTCACACAGGGCTACCTATATATGCTTCATACTACCTTTGAATTAAACAGCTAATAGTAATAGATTTTATTTATATAGGCTCTTCCACTGAGGCTCAGTGTGCCTTAGAGTGAAGTATGGGAACATGTTATATCATCCTACAATAAATAAATAACAACTTGATTGATAAAACAAAAAATATTTCTAAAATCAGCTGAGATCGGATAGATAATTTGCATTAGCAGTCATCAAACGCCTGTTTAAACAGATGTATTGTCAGACCCCTCTTAAAGGCCTCCACCAAGCCAAGAGGGCCCCTCTAAGGGCCCTCAGGAGAGAATTCCAGAAAACTGGGCCAGCTACCTTGAAGGCCTGGTCTCCTGGGGTTGTCATCCTAGCCTTTGGTACTCATGGCAGGCTCACCTTAGTGGAGCAGAGAGGGTGAGAGGAGAAGTGGTAATGTAGGAGCTCCAATGGGTGGTTGGCAAAGTGACTTTAAGGAGATATGCCACTTAACTGGCAGCCAGTTCAGGTTGTGCAGCACAAGGGAGGCACTGCGATCCTAGGAAAGCCTGTAATATCCTGGCCACCGAGGTCTATACCGACTGCAGCATACTTCCACCGACTCTGAGATATAGAGCATTACAGTAATCAAGCTGAAATGTCACAAATGTATGCATTAGACTTGCCAAATTCTCAGGGATGGACAAGGGATCTAATCCGGCTGATGTTCCTGAGATGGTAAAAGCCATTCCAGACTACAGCTGTCATCCACACCTCAAGTGTCAGCCCCTCTTCGAGAATGACCCTCAGATTTCTCACCTTAGTGGAAGCAAAAAAAAAAAGCAAATATGTTGCAAGTGATACCTTTATTACCTCATTGTACCCAGTAGGTCTGTATGAAGTCCGACCATCCAGTGATTCTCCTGATACAAAATGGCCGTCCAGGGTATAATGAGTTGACTAACAAAATTATTTCTGAGACTAACTTTCGAGAGATAACACTTTTCTTCAGGTCAGGTCAGTGGGAGCTGAGATGGAGCCCCATCACTCTCTCAGCAGAAACCACTCTACCCTTGTGATCCGAATAGACCGCTGGTGCCCAAGTCTTGTCAGGGTTGAGTCTCAACCAACTCATTGACATCCAGTCGTGGATCTTGGCAAGGCATTTATTCAGCACATCCACTGCACCAGGCGTGCCAGGTACAAATAGGTGGTACAGTTGTGTATCATCTGCATAACAGTGAAACCCCAGTCTTCACCATCTTATGCTCATTCTCAGGGGCAGTATATACACTGTGAACAATATAGTGAGATGACTCTGTGAGGAGAAATTCTTAAAGAGGGAGTACAGCTAAAATTTTTGCATCGATAAATTCAGAATTTAGATCGGCACATCCCCAGTCAGTTTCATGCCCAAACTGAGATCTCTAAGCTACTTTGTTTTAAAAGTTACAATTAATTTTGCAACCCTAACTTTACTGCATGTTCAAAAAAGCCAGTTTCAGAGAAGAGCTACTGATGATGTCATAACCTGAACTCACAGCCTAGTCCCCTGCAAGCTACCTTATGAGTTATTTTGCCTGTTACATAAAACTGCAGTTGTATTAAATATCTGAAAAGGAACATTTGACACTGGATAGGTCAGCGTATGCACTTCCATTATGTGCAGATGCAAGATACAGTACTTCAGAATGTGATGGGTTTGAGTGCAGCAGTGAACATGTTCATGGTCATTAGGTGGAGAGGGGGTGGCAAACAGTTATGGGAGGTGGAAGGGCTGAGCTGGTGCCATGGGGTGCATAGCGTGCCTTCACACACTCGCACGGCTGAGTGCCAGGGCTACGGGGGGGGGGGGGTCAGGGAAGAAAACCTGTAAAACTACGTATGTGTCTCTGTCACCAGTTTGCAGGAGGAGGCGATGGGGACAAAATAGCTACTTTTTTTTTTAAATATAATGTAGAAACCTAATTTTCTATTTGAGATTTATTGGGAGTATATTTGTTCTAATTCTGCAATGTAGCACTTTTGGTCAGACTCCCTCTTTAACACAATATTATGCATCATTGAAACATAGAAATTGTTGGCAGATAAGGACCGCGAGTGCATCCAGTCTACCTGAAAACCCCACACTAGTTTGTAGCCTCTGACCCTACCTGGTCAATGGCTTTCACCCTCCTTCCCACCTCTAAGGTACACTTATGCCTGTCCCATGCATGCCTCCACTATGCTCGCTCCATCACCTCCTGTGGCAGTCTATTCCATGTGTCCACCACCCTCTCTGTGAAGAAAACTTTCTCACATTTCCACTCAGCCTGCCGCCTTCAATTTCATATCATGTCCCTTTGGGGAGAGAGAGGGACATAATTGGGTCCTTCAGGTATTTGAAAGGATTAATAAGGTTGATAAGAAGAGTCTCTTTAAGCCGAGTGGCAACCATAACACGGGGCGACAGTCTTAAGCTGGAGGGTGGGAGGTTTAGGAGGGAGGTCAGGAAGCACATCTTCACAGAAGAGGTGGTGGACACTTGGAATGAGCTACCAGAAGAGGTCGTTTCATTGAAGACAGTGGGCAGCTTTAAGAGAGGCTGGGATAGGCGTAGGGGGAAGGTAAGGATTTTTTATTTTAGTCTAGTCTTTGGTAATCGAGTAAGGCCCACTAATCACAGGTGCCTGTTTTCAGAGGTGACCTGGGAGCACTGGGCGGTTAAGTGACTTGCTGACAGTCACACAGTATGCACGTGGAGGTTGTGAGAATCAAACTCTGGTCTGGTCTGCTGGACGTGTCAAGCTCGTTCACACCTCGTTCCTCTAACCTCTAGGCTATATTGCCAGCCCAAAGGATCATGTGTAAGGAGGATGAGAGGAACATTAGCTCAAGCTGTGGACCCTGCAATATGAGCAGACTTGAAGACCAACTGGTCGTCTTTTGCTGGCTTCTTTGTATGTTCGTATTGGAAGATGTCTCCCTTCCCAAACCTCTGCACCTTGTTAATGCCCTTAAGGCACTTGATTATTTCTATCATGTACCCCTGATCCCTCCTCTCTTCCAGCACGTACATGTTGAGGTCCTTTAGTCTCTCCTCATATGTTTTCTGGTGCAACCCCTGTACCATCTTAGTCATCCTTCTCTGGTGCTTTCACCTTGTCAATGTCCTTACGAAGGTGCGGCCTCCAGAATTGCACCCAGTACTCTGGGTGAGGCCTCACTAGCATTTTCTAGAGTGGCATCACCACCTTTCGCTAGTGCTACCTCTGCGTTTGCACCCCAGCCTGCCACAGGCCCTCCCTGCAGCCTTTGTACTCTGCTTAGATACCTTTGGATCTTTAGAATTTATATTTCTCAAGGGTGTCCTGTCCCTAAGAAAGAACTTGAGCCACCAGATGACCTTGCCAGTGAGTCCTACATACTCTCTAAGTCAGTCCAACAACATCCCATAGTCCACGGTGTCAACAGCTAAGGATATATCGAGGAGGACGAGAACTGACCATTCCCAGTATACCTTGCCCTGAAGAAGTCATTAAGCCCCTGACCAGGTACAGTCTTCGCTATGTTTATACCTAAAACCAGACAGGAGAAACAGGAGAAGCTAATAGAGGTCAAAGGTAGCGAGTTGTGCTTCTAGCTGCAACACAACCATCTTCTCAGTAACCGTCTCCAAATAAGGTTAGAAACTGGTCGATAATTTGCCAGAATGTCTGGATCTAAGAACAGCTTTATGAGAAGATGCTTCACCAGTGCATCTTTCAGTGCAGCCAGGAATACCCTTTCTGATTAGGAGCACCACACAATTCAAGCCAGCACTAGGCCCAGTTGCCCAGTGCTGCTCACTAGTAGTATAGTTGAGCCTTGGTCCAGTTGACAAAAAGTTGGTTTCAGCTCTGAAATCACCCTACTCATCTACTCTACTGTTACTGGTTTAGACTCACACCAAGACACCCGAGAGTGATTGGAATGTGTCGGTTTAATCCTTCTGGTTTGCCACAGCCCATTTGTGGAGATCCCAGCCCAATAGAGGACATCTTGTCAATGAAGAATTGAGTAAACTCCTCATATTTAGTAGGGAAGATGCTCTCTCAAACTCATATAGGTCGAATGACGTAGCTGTCCAAAAGAGCTAAGCTCATTGACTTCTTCCAGCAGCAGTCTTCTACACAGAAAACCTGCCTTTTCAAACATGAAGTCGCCTTGTATTCTGACATATGCAGTTAGGTCCTGCCTTTCAACTGCCCTGGAGAACAGAGAGTTAAACTTTTCATGACCAGCATGGAATGTTCACAAGCTCGGTTGAAGCCCCTGTCTGCTGTTGTTTAAACTGCAACAGTCTGATTCTTTACTCCGCCTCACTGAACAGTCGCTCCAGAGATTTCTCCTGCTGCTTGGTTCAAAAAGTCGGGTTGACATGTCTGTTTGGTCGGTTTCTACCAGTGCTGTTACTGTAGTCGGTTCAAGTCTCTGTCTGTGGTACCGTGAGTACTAGATAGATTTTTGTTCTGTTTCTGTGTGGAACTTGTAATTGTGGATCGTTCGGTTGAACCGATCAGTTTGAGGTAAAAAACTTGTGCTTACTTTAGAGTGTGGTAACCGTCCAGACGTTCTAAAAACACAGATTTAATTATGTTTTTTTTCCAAGACCGTGACACGCTTCAGGAACCGATAGGGGAGTCTTGCCTGACGGATTGCTGAAAAAGGACACGCTTTTTGGTTAGGATTGGCCATGTCTGAGAAACCCAAGAAAAAAACCCGGCCCACTGGGTTTCAACACTGCAGTGTGTGTGGGGAAGTCTTTGCCAAGGCTGATCCCCACACCACCTGTGTTTATTGTCTAGGGTTTGACCACCTCGATTCAGACTGCCAAATTTGCAAGAATTTTCCCAAATCTACCCTAGAAAAGAGATTAGGTAGACTGAGGGAAAGGGAGGCCAAGAAGTCCACTGACCAGGATGACCAGCCCGGTTCGGTTCCGATCAAACCAGGAGGAGTGCCCTCTGACCAGGGCAATACTTCTTCGGGCCAAAGGAGAGCCGATTCCGAGAAATCGGTTCCAGTAAAAAGAAAAGACAAATCAACCGGTTCGGACCCAGAATTTCATACTCCGACCGCCGATGAGATGGCCAAGGCGATAAGGATTGTGCAGTCGCTTAGTTCGGTTCCGACCGAACCAGCACCATCTGGCAGGGGCTCGGTTCGGTCGGTTCCCCCGGCTCCGGATTATACTATGGAAGACTTTTATGAACCGGAGGAGGAGAAGGAAGAGTATGAGGATGATTATGGTGGTAGTGAAAGTCTGGATGTGCCTGTTGAACCGGACATCTCCCCAGACAGACCTTCAGGTGTTTCTCCTCCTAGGCTTTGAGTCCCCTTCACACTACATGTTTTACAAAAAAGTGTCTGAGACCCTCCAGCTTCCTGTGGAGGAAGCAGTAGAGGATCAGGAAGAGCCTGATTATGTTGAGATGATGGACATCCCAGAGTCCAGGAGACTGTCTGTTCTCCTCCACAAATCCTTTGGGAAACAGACACATAAAATTCTTAAGTCTCCCAATTCTGTACCTCCTGTGGACAGACGAATAGACAAGAGGTACACTCTCTCAGGCTCAGACACGGAGTTCCTTTTTCAGCAATGCTGCCATGCTGAGTTGTCAGGCTGCTGCCTGTGATAAGACAAACATCCCTTGCGCACACCTCCCAGACAAGGACTCAAGGAAGATTGATGCCATGGCAAAGAAACAATACATGGCAACATATTTGTAATTTCAGGCAGGCTAACTATATGGCCTATATAGCCAGATACCAGAAGTCCAGGTGGGACACTGTGCTGGCTCTTGGCTAAACAGGCCCCGACCAGCATGCCAAGGGAGCTGGAGCAGGTGGCTGCAGATGGGATTGAGGCATCGAAAGTACAATTTATGCTGCTGTAGACTCCAGTGATGTATCATCAAGAGTCATGGCTACATCTGTGGCTCTTCGAGGATGGCTTGGTCAGATATACTAGCCTCTCACAGGATACCCAGGCTAAGGCCATGGATTTTCCTGTAATTGGTAATTCTCTGTTTGGGGAGCAGACTGAGAATTACATGAAGAAGATGGATGAGTACAGGACCACTTACAGGAGTGCTCAGGCCAAAGAAAGGCAAGCAGTTCCTCAAAGGCAGCAGTCCAAGGGCAGGGGCAGGCCTTTCCAAAGGCCTTTTTACCAAGCTCAGGCCTCCTCTTCTTCCTTTTCGAAGAGGGGTTCTTTAGAGGGAGAGGCAGAAGGGAGATGAGCAGGCCTGCATCCGCCCCTCAGCCTAAAGCCCCTGCCAAGCAGACACCCTGATGGTTCTGCCCAGGTCGATTCTCCCAAGCCAGTAGTGGGCAGGCTAGCTTACTTTGTCCAGGACTGGAAGTCTCTTACATCAGACAAGTGGGTCCTGGAAGTAGTAAGCCAGGGACTGGTTCTCAGCTTCAAAAAATTTCCCAAGATGAGAGCCAGATCTTTTCCACCTGCAAATCTCTGAGACCCTTGCCCTGGAGGCAGAGGTTTCTTCTCTCCTAGCTCTCAGAGCTATAGAGAGAGTTCCCACCCTACACGGGGCAAAGGATTGTACTCCAGGTACGTCCTAACCCCCAAAAAGACAGGAGAATGGTGGCCCATCCTGGACTTAAGATAATCTGAACAAACATCTTTTGAAGCCAAAGTTCAAAATGGTAACTCTGGAAATTATCCTTCCCTTTCTAAGGCCAGGGGACTGGCTAGCCTCCCTGGACCTCAAAGATGCCTACTTTCACATTCCCATCAGGTGCTCCCACAGAAAGTACCTCAGGTTCGAGTTGCCCTCAGACCACTATCAATTCAGAGCAATGCCCTTTGGCCTAACATCAGCCCCAAGGGTTTTCACAAAGTGCCTGGCAGTAGTAGTTGCTTTCCTAAGAAAAAAGATCTCCATCTTCCATACTTGGACGACTGGCTCCTAGTAGGTCAGTCTCCAGACCAAGTCAAGTCACATCTGCAAGTGACCAGCAAGTGCTCACTTCCTTAGGATTCCTTCTCAACCTTCCAAAGTCAGTTCTCGAACCAGTACAGCTCCTCACCTTCATAGGTGCAGAACTGGATACAGTAAAGGCAGGAGCCTTCCTTCCCCTGGAAAGGGCAAGGACCCTTATGGATCTGGCCTCTTCATTCACCCTTCAGGTGTCTCGACCAGCAAGGCATTTCCTTCAGCTACTGGGCCACATGGCAGCTTCCACAGCAGTGGTCCAGGGCTAAGATTCCAAATGAGGGACATTCAGTTCCATTTAAGAGCCTTTTGTCCCAAAGAAAGGATTCCTTACCAAACTAATCCCAGTGATCTCAACCCGATCCAAGCCTTGCAATGGTGGCAGGATCAGGACAATTTGAGGCAGGGTTCCATTTGTGACCAAGTCTCATTCAGTGATACTCACCACAGATGCTTCCCTGCTGGGCTGGGGAGCCCATTTGGGGGATCTTACCACCCAAGGACTGTGGTCACTTCAGGAATCTCTGCTTCACATCAATCTCTTGGAACTCAGAGCAGTGTTTCTGGCACTGCAATCTTTTTCCAAATCTGTACAGAACAAGGTGGTTCAGGTCAGAACAGACCACACCACCATCATGTGGTACATCACAAGCAAGGAGGCACTCTATCTACGGCCTTGTGCACAGAAGCAATGAAGTTGTGGTCCCTGCCTGGCCTATTCCCTGCAAATCTCTCTGATAGCAGTTCACCTACCAGGGAAGGACAATGTCCTAGCAGATGCACTGAGCAGAATATTCCAGGGCCATCACAAATGGGCCCTTGATCCTCTAGTTTTGAAAGTGATTTTCTCGAGATGGGGCACACCAGAGAGATATCTTTTTGCAGCCCCAGACAATCACTAACTTCTCTCTTTTGTTGCAGACCCCCAGTCTTGGGCTCAGTCCCACCGGATGCTCTGATTCTGAACTGGGAAGGGAAATTTCTGTATGCTTTTCCCCACCTTCCCTGTCCTGTTCAAAGTGTTAGTCAAGATAAGTTCACAACCATGCAAAGTGATTCTGATTGCTCCAGACTGGGCCAGGCAGCCATGGTATCCCTTGTTGCTGTCCCTAGCAGTCCATCTTCCTGTCTCTTCCCAGGAATTACAACCTGTTGACATCCTTCTCAGGGAAAGATTTGGTACCAAATCTTTAGTCTCTCAATCTCAAGGCTTGGCTCTTGAAGAGTTAGTTTGCAGATTACATCTTCCAAGGGTTCTGGATATCCTTATGTTTCTAAAGCCTTCCACCAGGAAGATTCTACAACTCCAAATGGAAAATATTCAGCATTTGGTGTTCTAAGAAGAATATTTCTCCAGACTCTGCTGAATTGCCTACGGTTCTGGGACTATATGGTCCATCTTAATGGCCTAGGCTCAGACCAGCTACCCTTAAAGTACACTTGGTAGCTGTTTCTGCTTTCTTTAATCAATAGGCAAGTTCTTCCTCTCTATCATCCCATCCTGTATTTTAGAAACTTTTCAAGGGATTGCTTCACACCAATCCCCTTTATGATACCGCCTCCTGTGGGACCTTAATGTTTGCATTGCTCAGCTTATGCAACCTCCTTGAGCCTTTGTCCTCATCAGAGCTTAAGTACTTGACTTTGAAAACTGTATTTCTAGGACATGGATATGTTGTTCATCCACACTGTCTCGGCAGGTATCCTTGCCGCTTTAAATCTTGCCGGAAGGTCTTCGTTGGCTCCTCCCACCCACCCGGTGGTAAACTCTTGGCTCCGCCCCCATGACGCCAGATCTTCCTTACCGCTTGAAGCTCAGGTTCTCCTTAACGCCTGCGATAAGACTGGTTCCCAATTCCTCGGTTTACCTGAAATAAAGTTTAAGGTTTTCAAGACTTTCGGTCAATTATTCTCCTTGCGGGCCATGGTGGATAACCGACTCCCAGTTGAGGTGCCCATGCTGGGCAGAAGATGTCTCAGACGATCCGCACTCCACGTGCCTACTGCTTAGGGCCTTGAGGACGCACCCGCAGGGGCTCAAGACCTGTGCCTTCCTTTCCGGTTCACGCCCTGAGGACCGCGTCACCGCTACAACTTGGGTGCCTTAAGAAACGTTACCCACCGTGAAGTTGAAGGAGGCCTGCTTAGTGTGTCCGCGGCGGCTGGTTTGGCGGAACAGTTCGAGCAGATGATCGCCTCGAGGAGGAGGCAGCCGCAGGGCCGCATTCGCCTTCTCCTCGGCCACGGCCTTTATCCCGCCTCCTTGGGATCCTCCTATTCAGCTTCTTTAGGAGCTCACGTCCTTTCCACCAAGGGAGAGGGGCCATCAGGACTTTCCTCTCGATCCAAGAAGGACTAGTAATTCCTCCGCCGACAGCTCTTTGGGAATGGGAGAGGTCCCTCCCCGGTAGTCAACCCTTGACTTTGTCGATCTTCAAGCTTCGCCATCATTCCCACGGCGCCCCATCAGGTCAGTTGACCGAGACACCCGCTCGACGCAGTCGAGATTTTCTTGACCCGTCGGACGGGTTGTCGACCAGTGAAGCAGACAACCTCACTCCCTGGTTCCCCGGGCGGAGATCGAGGTTACCGTGGACTTGCCTGTGCCTCCGGTTCCTGAGTCCACGTCAACTGCCGAGCTGAGGGAGAGCGGGTCTCCCCGCCCTGCCCCAGAACCCTCCTCGAAACGCCGAGGTTCTTGGTCTCGACATCTTCACGGTCCAGCCGATCCTGCCGATAGGCGGTCTCTGTCTCGGTACCAGAAGAGTGGCGTCGCCACTGCCCTCGCCTTCCTCCCTCGGATTCAGGAGAGGCTTCGACGCGTTGGGCGGCCGGGCGCCACGAGACCTCATGTGGCAATAGCTCATTCTGTCCGGGAGCAAGCCGACGCTATCGCCCCGCCATCAAGTGGCTGTCACCGAGCGCCGAGGCAACCTCGCCCAGCCGAGGCGCCTGCCACGGGCCTGTTGCTCGACCGAAACCGGCTTGCCCCACCGATTCTTAGGTACCTCCGCCCACAGCCGAAATTTGGGGCCCCACCAAGAATTCTCAGTCGGGCCAGGGCCTGCCCCATAGGTTGTCTGTCACCCTCACTCCCGACCGCCTCGCAGATGTAGGGTGGCCTGTGCCCAAGGCAGCTCTTGCAGACCTCGTCCGAGTCCAACGACTATCCCTCCCTGCTCCAGGCAGGCTCGACCTGAGTCCTCCAGAGGTCAGTCACTGGACGATAGCCCATCGCCTTCATGGGTTTGCTTAGGCTCATCTTGGAGTCCACCGATGCAGCTCGAGCCCGTATCCAAGCGGTCAAGTATCCCCTAACGGAGATATTGAACCGAGGGGATTCTAACGGAGTGTTCTTTCTCCTGCGGCCGAGGGCCATTGTCGGGTTCGCCTTGGAGACGCTTGCTTCCTGCCCTGCGCCTCGCCATGATGGCGAGGAAGTACACGGTCCCTACTGGTTCCCTGTCCGGGTTGAACACCCTCAGCCGAGGGGTTGGTTACGACAGCGCCTCTGGCGTGCGGAAGCTGCCAGGGACGTGGACAAGTCTCCCACAAGGAGTCCCAGTTGGACTAGCTGGGCACAAAGTCTATGCTGATCCTCCCTTGGCCTTGGCCAGGCCAGCCTCAGCCGTGTTGATGGCACACTTCTCTCACGCCTGTTGGGCTCCCTCGACGAGGTAGTCCTCATCTCCGGCTGACCTGCAGACCATGGTCAAGCAGGTGCGGACCAGGCAGGCAGTGGCCAAGCAGCAACTTCAGACTGCTCTGACATCGGGCGACTCATGTGCCAGGTCAGTCAGGCCGCAGTGGCTGCGCCGTCATGGCTGAGGATATCCACCACAGCGGATACCCAGCACAGCTGGTGGATGTCCCCTTCTTGGGACCGACCCTTCAGCCCTTGGAGGGAGGGTCACGCCAGAGGATCGAAAAGTCTAATGCCACTCTGGACTCTATCTCCTCCGCCCAGAGGGACGAGGGCCACAGATTGCAACCCAAGCCCTTTTGTCCGTCTGCGCCCACAGCACATCCGGCCCAGCAGCATCAGGGCCAGCAGGCTCGCACTTGGCATCCCAAAGCCAAGCCTGCGGCTTCCTCTTCCAGGAAGCAGGAAGGCAAAGGCCCAGGAGGTCTTTCGGCTGGTCCCTCCTCCAAGCCTGCCCAGTGACGGGTTGGGGGTGTCGCCCCCAACCTCGTCACTCCACCCCGGGTTCCCTCCGTGGGGGGATGGCTACGCCACTTCCTTTCCGCCTGGTCCGCTATCACCACAGACCGGTGGGTGTTGGAAGTGGTAGGAAAGGGCCTGCCTCTGGAGTTCGAGCAGACCCTGCCCTTCCGAGTCGTCGCCCCCCCGGGGGGGCCTTGGGGTCCGCAGCTTCGCTGTCGGCTCATCGAGCCAACATCGCTCTGCTCCTCGAGAAAGAGGTGATCAGAGAGGTGGTGAACCCTCCCTCAGACCCGGGGTTTGTGTCCAGGTACTTCCTGGTCCCAAAACGGGTGGGGGGCTGGCACCCCATTCTGGACCTGCACGACCTAAACAAGTTCCTAAGGTCTCGGACCTTCAGGATGGTCACTCTGGCTCAGATAATACCATCCCTGGAACGAGGCGTGTGGTTCTGTTCTCTGGACCTACAGGACGCTTTCTTTCATGTCCCTATCCGTCCATCTCACTAGAGATTCCTTCGCTTTCGGGTGGAGGGATCCCTTTATGAGTTCCAAGCCATGCCCTTCAGCCTTTCTCTTGCTCCCAGGGTCTTCACCAAATGCATGGCAGTGGTGACAGCATTCCTGTGGCGCCAAGGAGTCCAGGTGTACCCTTACCTGGACGATTGGCTGATAGCAGCCCCCTCCAGACAGGAGGTTGAGCGGTCCAGAGATCTGGCCCTCCAGGTTTGCTTTCAGATCGGCTTCTCATCTACGAGGCCAAGTTGGAACTCGGACCGAAGCAGTTGATTCATTTCATCGGGGAAGAGCTTGACTCTCTTCGAGCCAGAGCACGGCTCCCCGCGGACAGGGCCGAGGTTCTTTCCTCCTTGCCCAATCATTTCTGGTTGGGCAGTCGCGCCTGCCCGGGACTTCCCTGCGCCTCCTGGGTCTCTATGGCGCCTGCACCAGCGCAGGTCCTGGGCCCGCTGGCACACGCGCCCCTTCAGTGGGGATTGGCAATCAGTGGTCACAGTGCGCATCCATTGGACCAGCTAGTGACGGTGACCCAGGGGATGTGGAACGCCTCCAGTGGTGGACCGCTCCAGCCCATTTGCAGGAGGGCATCCGCTTGTCCACCCCAAGCCGACGCTCTCTATCGACCGATGCCTCTCTGATGGGTTGGGGTGCCCATCTGGGGAGCACAGAGCCGCACGGCCCTGGTCCCCCGGGAGTCCCTGGCGTCAGATCAACCTGTTGGAGTTGGCGGTTCGTCTAGCCCTCACCGCCTTCGCTCCGTTTCTACGGGGTCAAGTGGTTCAGGTCCAGACGGACAATACCACGACCATGTACTACCTAAACCGCCAGGGCGGGATGCACTCCATGCCTCTGTGCAAGGAAGCTCTCCGCATTTGGTCACTCGTGCGCAGCCTGGAGGCGGATCTCCTAGCCATCCATGTGGCAGGAGCCTCCAACACTCTGGCCGATGCCCTAAGCCGGATAAGGGCTGTGTCCCACGAGTGGTCTCTCCTGCCGGAGGTAGTACAAGATCTGATCTCCCACTGGGGCACACCTCAGGTGGACCTGTTTGCCTCCAGGGAGAATGCGAAGCTGAGGCTGTTTCATGCCCGCCCCCCTCAGCAGGGTTCGCTGCAGGGGGATGCCTTCTCGAGGCCGTGGACCCCGGGCCTCTTCTATGCCTTTCCCCCATTTCCCTTGATCCACAAGGTGCTTCTCAAGACGAGGAGGGACAAGGCGCAGGTGAGTCTGGTAGCTCCAGACTGGCCCCGCCAATGCTGGTATCTAGATCTCCTCAGCCTCAGCTCCAGGCTCCAGAGGCAGCTTCCAGCTCGCCTGACCTGTTATCAGTCAGTCAGGGGAAGGTGTTCCATCCGGACCTTCAATCCCTGCATCTGACGGCCTGGTTCCTGAGCGGCTAGAGTTCCAGGCCTTGGGTCTTTCCGACGAGGTCCTCAATGTAGTTGAGGCATCCCGTAAGGAGTCGACCAGAAAATGCTATGCCTTCAAATGGAAAAGATTCTCCATTTGGTGTCAGGGCAAGGGCCTGGACCCTTCCTCCTGTTCCTTGGCAAGCATCTTGGACTACCTATGGTCCCTTTCTCAGCATGGGCTTAGGTCGACGACCCTAAAGGTGCACCTGGCAGCCATCTCTGCTTGCCGGGCGCGGGCCGGGAAGCAGTCGGTGGCGTAGGAGAAATTGGTCTGGCGCTTTTTCAAAGGCCTGGATCACATATCCCCTCTGGTGTGTGAACCTCCACCTCCGTGGGATCTACTGCTGGTATTGGCTAAGCTCATGGGCAAGCCATTCGAACCAGTGCACAGGTGTGACATCTCTCACCTGTCGTGGAAGACCACCTTCTTGGTGGCTATTACGCCAGCCAGAAGGATGGGAGAGCTCCAGGTGCTTTCCATAGTCTCCTTACCTGGTCTTCCACAGGGACAAGTTTGTTCTGCGTCCCCACCCGAAATTCCTTCCGAAGGTGGTGTCGGAGTTTCACCTTAACCAGGTGTCGACTCTGCCAGTGTTCTACCCCAATCACACCTCGGAGGCCGAATATAGGCTCCACACTCTGGACCCTAGAAGGAGAAGTTCGTGGAAAGGTTTGCCAGCTGTTTGTCACCTACGCTGAAGCCGCACCTGGCAGACCTGCAGCCAAGCGGACGATAAGCAGGTGGGTCACCTCCTGCATAGATCTCTGCTATAGGTTGGCGGGCATGGAGCCTCCCAGAGGGATAAGAGCTCATTCTACCCGCCATACCGCTGCATCGGTAGCTGCTTCCAGGGACGTCCCTATCCAGGATATCTGCAGGGCTGCTACCTGGAAGTCGGCACATACCTTTATAACCCACTACCACATAGACCTTGAGTCACGCCGGGATGCTGGTTTTGAGGCCTCTGTTCTCCAGTCTCTATTTCCCAAGTAGGGGGTGTGCACCTTGCCTCCCTCCTCTCAGAGAACTGCTAAGAGTCTGCCAGACATTGTGGATGAACAACATATCCATGTCCCTAGAAATACAGGTTACTCACCTGTAACAGGGGGTTCTAGGAATGGTATATGTTGTTCATCCACACGCACACCCGACCTCCCGGCTTGACGACAACCTGAGCTTCCAGCTGGCCAGATCTGGCGTCATGGGGCGGAGCCGAGAGTTTTACCACCCGTGGGTGGGAGGAGCCAGCTTGAAGACCTTCCGGCAGGATTTAAAGCGGCAAGGATACCTGCCAGACAGTGTGGATGAACAACATATACCATTCCTAGAACTCCTGTTACAGGTGAGTAACCTGTATTTTTGTAGCCATTACTTCTGCTACACGATCGGTGAATTGCAAGCCATGTCAGTGGAACCTGATTTCATCTCTCTCACAGAGATAAGTGGTCCTTGAACTAACAGAAAGTTCTTGCCTGAAGTGGTTTCAGATTTCCACCTGAACCAGTCTGTCTCTCCCTGTTTTCTTCACTGATCATTCTTCCTTAGGAGAGAGGAGGCTACATAGTTTGAATGTTAAGAGCCCATAGCTACTACATAGAGCGTACCAAGGGTCACAGATTTGAATCCCTCCAGTTGTTCCTTACTTATGGAAAAGTTGGTAAAGGCAAACCTGCCACTAAGAGATCTATTGCCAGGTGGATTGTTTCTTGCATATAATTCTGCTATGAAAAACTGGGTAAAACTCCACCCTCAGGCCTGAGGGCTCATTCCACAAGAGGTACAGCTGCTTCCCTGGCTGCTGCCAGGGATATTCCTCTCAGAAATTTGTCAAGCAGCCACCTGGAAAACAGTCCATACTTTCACCAAGCATTACTCTCTGGATATCCAGGCTAGGAGTGATGCACGGTTTGGCACAGCTGTGCTTCAGAGCCTATTTCCTAAGTAGGTTCTGACCCTCCTCCATGGAGGTACTGCTGTGTAGACTTCATGTTGTTTGAAGAAAAAACTACTCACCTTAGTAATGTTGTTTGTTCTAATGGAGTCTTGCTGTATTCTGACCTCCCCCCTCAGAACCTAGATTTGGCATGTGGGTGGGCAGGAGCAGTGTTGGCACCCTAGGGGTGTCCTTTTTACACCCTCTTTTTGGTTTGGGTGAGAGGTTGTGTTTTGGATGCGTTTTGTTTTTGGGTTTCCTGACTTGAGTCTTCCTTTGAAACCAAAAACTTTTATATATATTTGCCAGTTGGCTAGTAAGAATTTTAGTTTCCACACAGAACACCTTGTGAGTCTTTGCTCGTAATGATCTGATGGTTGCAGTTTAAACAACAGCAGACAGGGGCTTCAATCGAACTCGTGGTGAACATTCCATGCTGGTCATGGAAAGTTTAACTCTTTGTCCTCCGGGGCAGTTGAAAGGCAGGACCTAACTGCATATGTCAGAATACAGCAAGACTCCATTAGAAGAAACATTACTAAGGTGAGTAGTTTTTTTTCTTCTGAGTGTCTGCTTTCAGTATTTCTTGTAAGGAATACCCAAAGCCAGTCTGTCCTCCTGGCCCTGATCTCCAACAATGCTTCAGCCTCCTTTCCCTGGCCTTTAGCTCCCTGAGCTCCCCATCAAACCGTAGGGATCCGTGACGTGAGACCAGGGAACGTACACAGGCTTGTGCCATGGTATCGAAGGCCTCCACAACATTCCTGTTAAAGGCCATTACCGCCCCCTCTGATCCTTTTCCACATGCCACCATCACACCTGAGACATCCAAGTCAATAAGTCCTTCTGGACGAAGCTGTCTTAAAGGGCCATGCCAGACCATCTCCATTGAGAGTGGACTACAAGAGGGACACACTGAAAGTGAACTTAATAGTGAAGTGATCTAACCAGCTGACCAAATCAAAGGCCCAAGTGCCTTCCATTCCACCACCCGAGGACACTGTATGAAATTTAATATTCACTTTTAAAAGCAGTTAACTTTCTTTTTGTTTCTGAAGTATTTTTTTTTTCCATCTTACTAACTAGAAGACTTTGTACTTGAGAGTACCAGCTGTGATGTGTGGAACTGTACTGTAACTGATGCCTGATGTTTCTAGTTGACAAAATTAATGAAATAAATTTTGAAATCTGATTGATGGAGGAGAAGAATCATCTGCATTTATAGAGCGCTTTTCATACACAGTAGAGCCAGTTTCGACGAGGATGTTATCCCCTGGACAACCTCTTTAAAGGGACACTGTCAACCTGTTTTTCATCATATTATTTCTAGTTGAAACCCCACATTTTATGATTGCTTACCCTCTCTAAATTTCATTGATGTTGCTGTTTGTTTTGTCTGTTTCCTTATTTAGTAGAACTGAAATGCATGGCAGTGTATATTTATAAACAACCTTGTTTTGTTTACAATCCTGGATCTGTTCTTACTGCATTCTTCCTGAGCATTACAAACACATCCAGATAGTGCAGTCACTGATAAAGCAGTAGCTTCCTAAACTCCCACTGCATTATGAGGGGCTAGACTCTTTTGTGGGTGTTCCCAAATCCAGGAAAGATGCATTTGGAGTTGATCAAGGAATGTAAACAAACCTGTTTTGGTGTGATAACACCAGTATGTTGAGCAGTCTGTTTTTCACTTTTTTTAAAGAAAATAAGAGTCAGAATCAAACTGCCAGCTACATCAACAATCTTTACAGAATTTTGGCAATCATAAGATACGTTTTTTAAACTAGGGACACTTTGAGACCTAAGGGGGTCGACAGTGTCCCTTTAATGAAACTAGCACATACAAAACAGCCCATTTACAACTGTAAATACATAAATGTGTCTACTTTATAATTGCAGTAAGGCACTTCAGGGTGTTTGTCATTGGGATAATGTCACTTCTCGGGTGTTGAAGGCACTTGGCCTGTGGCCTTGTACCTCACAAGTTGATGTGGAAAAAAATCATGGTTGGAAAACGCGATGCAAAGGATAAACATCCAAGGCTTTCTGTCTGATGGGAAAAGTCATCAGCGGGGTTCTCCAGGGATCCATTTTGGGTCCCATATTATTTGACACGTTTGTCTAATCAGTGCAAGTATCGAGTGAAGCATGGCTATCCAAGTATGCTGATGATATGAAGGTAGGGGTAATTGTTAATAATAGTGAATCCATACATAATTTCCAGAAGCAATTACAGCAGTTAGGAAATTGGGCTAAAACACATAAGTTGAGTTTTAACAAGAATAAGTGCAAAGTCATGCACTTCGGGTGCAACAACATTAAAGCAAAATATATAATCTATAATCAGGTCATAACCAGTACGGATAGTGAAAAGGATCTGGGGGTTATAGTAATTAGCACCTTAAATTTCAGCATGCATGCTAGAGCTGTTAAGAGAGCAAACCGGATTGTGGGGACTATATTAAGAATCTGCATTTATAGAGTGCTTGTCAAACACAGTAGAGCCAGTTTCGCCCAGGATGTTATCCCCAGGACAACCTCTTTAATGAAACTAGCACATACAAAACAGCCCATTTACATGTGTCTACTTTATAATTGCAGTAAGGCACTTCAGGGTGTTTCATTGGGATAATGTCACTTCTCAGGTGTTGAAGGCACTTGACCTTTGGCCTTGTACCTCACAAGTTGATGTGGAAAAAATCATAGTTGGAAAACGCGATGCAAAGGATAAACATCCAAGGCTTTCTGTCTGATGGGAAAAGTCATCGGCGGGGTTTTCCAGGGATCCATTTTGGGTCCCATATTATTTGGACACATTTGTCTCATCAGTGCAAGTATCGAGTGAAGTATGGCTATCCAAGTATGTTGATGATATGAAGGTAGGGTAATTGTTAATAATAGTGAATCTATACATAATTTCCAGAAACAATTACAGCAGTTAGGAAATTGGGCTAAACACATAAGTTGAGTTTTAACAAGAATAAGTGCAAAGTCATGCACTTTGAGTGCAACAACGTTAAAGCAAAATATATAATCTATAATCAGGTCATAACCAAGTACGGATAGTGAAAAGGATCTGGGGTTGTAGTAATTAGCACCTTAAATTTCAACACGATGCTAGAGCTGTTCAGAGAGCAAACAGGATTGTGGGAATATACCACAGTTATTACATAAACAGTAGAAAACAGGAAGTTCTAATGCCATTGTATAAATCACCAGTGAGACCTGTTATGGAGTATGGAGCCCCTTTTTGTTCTCCACAAAGTGTTGGTAGTACTACATTGATGGAAAGAGTCCAGAGAAGGATTACTAAGAAAATACATAAATTAAATGGAAAGGCTTCTGACAGGCTCAAGGATCTGAGTCTGTTTTCCAGATTACACCGCAAGCTCAGGGGAGACTTGTGTTGTGTATATGAGGGTTTAATCAGTGAATCAATTTTGGAAGCTGCAGGGTTAACAAAAAAGATAAAGGCAGAAAGGGCTACCAGAATGCTCCCATTTCAGCTTAGGGGAGAAATTAACAAAATCACAAGAAGACGACGTGGTTCAGTCAAAGGGTGGTTGGGTTTTGTAATGAACTGCCAGAAAACGTTGTGAGGGCCACAAGTATGTTAACCTTTAAAAAGTTATTGCATGAATACATGGGGGACAAGAAATTTGAATTTGCCCACTGATATGTGGCAAGTCTAAATATGGCTCATGTAGCTTCTAGACTTGTAAACATACCTGTGACCCCACCTGAGGCATGACTTTATCACAGCACGGCACACCCTGGTGTGCTTTATTGTTTATATCTATTTAACTTCATACCTCATCATTATTGTGATCTGCAACATCACTGCTGACCAAGAGCAGCCACTCACCTGTTGCCAGAGTGGTCAGGAGTGAGGTCACATAGAGCGAGGTCACAGTGCTTTTGAGGTATTTTGAATTGTATCCTGTTTGTTTTACAAAGAGTGTAATGTCCCAAAGTTGGGGCATCCCAGAAAAAAACTAGAATCAATAAAGAAATTAGGGGTTTACAGCTGTTCAGGGTGCCTGCTGTAGGTGTAGGCAGCAGGGTACTGTGATAAGGGGCCCCTGAAAGTAAAGACTCACCTCCTTATAATGGGAAACTGTAAAATAATGCAGAAAAGTGCCCTGTGCACTTTACAGATGGTCAAAAAGCAGATTTAATAACAGCACGTCACAATGGCTTGGATGGAATGCTGTGCTGAGCTGCTCATGCACAGTATTCCAGTCCAGCGCTCCAGAACCTGAGGGTTTGTTTTCAAAAAAGTTTAACAGTTATTCTGGGTAGTTCATGCTGGCTGTGAAGCAGAGAGGACGCAGATGGTTAAGGGGAAACAGTAGAGCTTACCTGGTGGTTGAAGCTGTTACCCGAGGGCCAGTCTGTGTGCCTGCTCTGGCTCCAGCCAATGAAAAGTCATCAATAGCCCCGTTGAGGTCCGCGGTGCCATCGGGGCACCAGAAGAAAGTGACCGGCCATTTGCCATGGCTTGGGCTGTGTAGCCCTGTCGTTTTATTGTTTTGACCCCATGCCTTTTGTTTAATATAGTTTAATTTTCGGTCCCCCGTCGGCAGCCTTGCCAGCCGCATCGCTGCTCTTCTATCAGCCGTCTTAGGCCCCCTGTTTGTCCCCTCATCTGCCTGCACATTTCCCTTCCACTGCCAGCATCCCTCCCACCTCCCTACAGCACAGCAACCTCCGGAGGTTGTCAGAGCGGTGAGTCGGCCTGTTTAAAAAATACCTTTTTTTTTTTTTGTAAAGCGACTGAAGACGGTGAGAAGTGCCAGGTGCCGCAAGGGGAAGCAGGTCATTAGGACCCATAATTAAGTAGGCGGAGGGGAGGTGGGGCAAGACAACGCCCAAAGGAGGGGCCATCCATCGAGGCCTGTGTAGTGGCCTGTTAAATATTCATTTAGGTGGCAGGACTCGGGCGGGGTCTCGGCTATTGAGTGGCAGCAGCTCTTGGAGAGCTGCAGATTTAAAGGGGGCCCTCTCACTCTTAGGACTTAAAGGGGAAATACAGGCCCAGTATAAAGTGGGGCACCAGGCCCAATTTAAGGTGGGCACCAGGCCACGTCTTAGTAGAGCGTCAGGCCGAGTAAAGCTTGGTACTAAGGAAGGCCCCGGCCTAGCGAATATGGGCAAGCCAGCCTAGTGGTACTAAAGGGAGGCCCGCCTAGCGTGAATAGGGCAAGCCAGCCTAGTGGTACTAAAGGGAGGATTCCTTAGCCATGACGTCCAAGAAGAGATCCTATTCAGGAAGACCCTACATTTAGGAACAGGGGTTCGTCTAAGAGTGCTCGATTTGCCTATACTGTGAAGCTACTGTAATTACTGTACTGCTTATGCAATGGATGTTGCCCTAAGTACCTGAACTATTGCCCTGAGTACCTGAACTATTGCTATAAGTATCTGAACTATTGCTCTAAGCACCTGAACATTGGCCCCATCAGTAATTACCCCATAATTTATAATTTGCCCTCTCCCTGCAAATTTTTGTATCATTCCACAGCTCTCAGGGCATCTTTCAGTTATATGGTTACTACTGTATGAAGACAGTCTCAATCTTCTACCACACTCCAGTCCCATAGTGTGGTCTGTAATACCACGTACTCAGAATCAGTCTCTACTCAGAAGAAGACGTCCTCTCAGCATTCTTCACTTCTGTGGGATCATCTATCAGCTCATCACGTACGTCTGTGTCATCCGCCGAAGTTGAGTCCGTCGCCAGTTGTACCCGCCATTTCTGGTTTCTGACAGCTCGAAGGTATGTCCGCCAAAACGCATCACGACAGCCGTGACAGTGTCGTTCCGTATGGTTCCTGTTCCAGATGTCCCAGAGTTGATCGCCCTCTACAGAAGAGTGTGCTCATCCTGGAGAACCTGGTCTGCACCCTTCCTGGTCGTTCTCTGAAAGTACAGTCCGTCGAAGCCAGTGCGGGACGCATCTGCCGTTTCTTTGTTTTGTGTTAGTTCCTGATCCTAGGATTGCAGAATCAACCATCCTCTCTTCAGATTCTTCTGATTCCTGGTCCTGTCAGAGTTCCTTCTGAGTTTAGCTGGCCCTTGGAGTGCCGCAGCATCAGTCAGGTGGTGGTAGTCCTCCATTGGATTCATCGCCATGCAGGTCTTGATCTATCTTCGTCCTTGGCAACCCTGGAAGTGGGTTTTGGCCGAGGAACCCTTTGTTTTCAGTGTATCATCTCAGGAACCAGTTGCTCTGGTTCTTCATTCCGGCAGCCTTGGAGAGAGTGGGCTTTTGATATTACCCTAGTACAGTTCTGAGTGGCTTATGTCACCTGATCCTCATCTAAGAGTATCGAAGTGTAGAATAATTTCAGAATAAGAGTGGCAGTAGGCCTGTAGTCTATTCTTGTGGTAATAATCTTAGTAGTCATAGATAAAGTATTTCTCTGTTTATTGCCCTATTGTTCTCGGGCAGCCCCTCCTTCCTCTTGTGACTGTGTCTCTCTACCCTTGGTACAAAATAAACGCCCTGCTGGCATTGAAGCACTAGGTTGACTCCTGCATCTTCTTGTCTGGGTAACGGTTATCCTATCCACATAATTTGGACCTTGGTGCCTCACTTATCTCTTTTCACTACCTTTAGAGTAGAGTACCTCACAGAGCACCTCTAGCCCATCACTAGGGCAGGACAAAGAGAAAGCTCCATTGAGCAGTGCTCATTTACAAAGAGATTCTCCATAAGACCAACAAAGATACAGACATGTGTGAAGGGGAATAGTTTTAAATAAGTTAGCTTTAAGGAAAGTGCTGTTCCAAACATCACACATAAAACTGGCAGGTAAAAAAAAACTGACAACAGGGAAAAGAACAGAAATGTACTTTATTAAAATAGTTACTACTGGCTACTTTAAAATGAATAGCATTCTGTATACAGTATGTATTTTTGCACTATTGGCTGTTTGTATTGCAGTTTTACCCAGACATTTCTGTATAAAACGTTTTATTCTTGAGACAGGCTCCACACAAGCATGTGCTAAGCCTGTTTGTCCACAAAATTAAGACCAAAGGTCAGTTCCTAGTACAAGTCTCTCAACATACCTTTGAGTCCATGTCAGTGAGACCAGCATACACATCCTATCACAGTCCCTGAAAAGAAGCCTGTAAGACCACAGTACAGTTCAACATGGTCTCTCAGCAAGTTTGAGAGTCCATGGCAGTTACCAGTGCAGTCTCTCAGTGAGCCTAGGAGACCAGAACACAATTCCCAGTACAGTCGTAGCAAGTATGTGTGTCCACGGCAGTGACACTAGCATACAGTTCCCATTATAGTCTTTCAGAAAGCCTGTTGGTCCATGGCAGTGAGACCAGAGTATGGTTCCCTGTACAGTGGTTCGATGGCAGTGAAACCAGAGTACAGTCTCTCAACAAGTCTACGAATTTACGAGTGTGAGACTACAGTTCCAGTTGTAGATTGAGGAAGCACTGCCTGCCATACAGTTCCCAGTACAGTATCTCCATAAGTCTGGGAGGCCAGAATACAGTTCCTGGTGCAGTCTCAACAAGTCTACGAGTTTAGGGCAGTGAGACTACAGTTCCCATTATAGAACGAGGAAATGCTCCTGACCAGTCAGAAGGCTCCTTTCCTCTGTGCATGAGACTTTCTTATTTTGTGAAGTGTCTGACGCGCAGCTGCCCTGAAAATGGACGTGTTTGTGAAAGGTTTTCTGTATTACTCCACATTATTGGTGGAGAAGGTAGTCAATAGAAGAAGAAGAAGAAGAATAATAATCAGCATTTGTATAGTGCTTTTTATACACACTGTATCCCAAAGCACTTTACAAGCAATGCTAGGCTGGTAGTGAAATGACTGAACATGTAATGGCAGCCATTTCGCACATCAACACCCACACACAGCCTTGGACAGTTGCATGCACCGGTTTTACGTCAAGGGGAAAGTAGATTAGGACATCAGGGAAAGTCCCCTACTCTTGCACCAGGGGGCCTTTCTTCCTGTGAGCAGGAATGGAGGAGCCCGGACAGAGGAGGAGGAGGAGGAGGAGGAGGAAGTGCTGAACTGCTGACAGAGAAGGAAGGTGAGGAGGACTCTGTACAAACTTCCTCACAGCGCGACTTTTGAATCTTCCTCTGGAACACAGAATGGCTTAAATGCAGTGTTGGGTAAGAAACTTTTTCTATTACTTTCTGTTATGTTTGGAAACTTGTTCCAGGAGGTTCATGAATCACTAGCAAGGATGGATAAATACTAGAAAAAATAATACACCTTACAATTAGTCACTTCTTACTTTTTATACAAAAACAATACAAAAATAATAAATAACTATAACGATAAAGATTTTTGAAAGTAATAGGTTAGTTACTAGTTACTTTCAAATAAATGTAATCACAGTTACGTATTTTTGTATAAAAAGACATAAGTAATGGTAACTGTAAGGTGTATTACATTTTCCAGTACTTCTCCATTCTTTCTAGTGACTGCACAGAGCTTTCTGGAACAAGTTTTCAAAAGTAATAAGTAATAGAAAAAATAACTTACAACACTGCTTAAACTCTTTAGAGACTGTATTTACCGATGGGCTAGAGGTACCATCTGCAGGGACAATGGTTTTCCGTTTTTACCGGTAACACCGGTAAAAATCACGGAATCCTGCTTGGTTTGTGGATTTTGAATTCTTGTATCGGTGCCTCACGGAAATTGCATTTCACTGCACAGAATCCCTAATATTTCAGCATATTTTTAAATGTTTTTATTTTCTCTTTCTCTGCCCCCTTCTCACAGCATCAGTCTCCACTTTTCAGAGATCCCTAGGCTGGCTATCCCTTAGCTTCACCCCAGGTAATGCTCAGGAGCTCCTGTGAGCCTGCACCCATCTTGCCTAGGTTGTACTTCCCAGCTGGGAAGGGAGGGGGAACCCAGTTCACCCCTCCACAGTCCTTTAATGTGTGTCAGGCAGCTCAGTGGGTCCCTCATGGAAACTGGTTATGAAGTCTGGGGCAGCTGGGTCCCTTCTACCAGCAGCTGATGTGGGGTGATTGTTACTGGTTTTCTGGCCTCTGTCCCTGAGGGCACCAACACTCAAGGGTATCCAAGGAAGTAGGGCACATAGAGACATGCCGTTACTCCAGATCCTGGCTAGCTTCCTCTCTTCCCAAATGCTCTGCAACCTCATTGCTCCACCATCTGTGGTCACCCAAGTGGCAGTAAAGCATCAGGACCTTCAAGCCACCGTTCCCAGAGGAGGAGAGTGGCCCCCAGCTGCTCAATCCTACTCCCCTGGCCAGGCCTCTAGCAACCCAAATTCACTTCTGATCCTGAGTCCCTAGCATTGCAAGCAGTAGTGCTACCTCAGGCTATTTATAGTGCTCTGTCAACTATACACCCACTTTGGTGTAAGAAAACATAAGCAGATGGAGAGGGAAATAATTCAGTTTTAGTAAAATGTTGCAAAGTGTTCAATGTTCATAATTTGCACTGTAGGTACTGTGCACTGTTATTGAAATCATATATTAAAACATTATATATGGGTGTTATGGCTGACAGTATAGCCTAGTGGTTAGAGTAACAAACACTGATCAAACTGAGTACATTTAGAAGACTTGGGTTTGATTCTCACAACCTCCACTTGCATACTGTGTGACTTGAGCAAGGCACTTAACCTCCACAGTGCTCCTGGGTCACCTCTGAAAACAGGCAGTTTTGCCTGGTGAGTTTACCAGTTTACAAAAAATACCAATATATGTTTACTACATCATACAGTAGTCAGGGTACCATGTAATTTATCTGAGTTGTACTCTGGCTGCAATGATGTTGTATGAAGTAAATATAAATGTTCAGATACATTTTGTGTTTATAAGCTTGTTTTTAGACTTTAGTCAGGTTTTTATTGTATTTTTGCATATGAACATCTAGGATATAGATTGCTAGTGCAGGATCACTGTTACTAACTAGTTGGTTGGGGAAGGGGGCTGGAAATCTCCCACAGGGTTGCACCAAGCACTGGGGGTTGGGGTATAGGGAAAGGAGTGCAGGAGAATACTCAGGGGTCACATAGGGACCCTGGCAGAGGGGGTCCAAAAGGACACTACCAAGGAAGCAGGCAGGTAACTGGGGACCCTCACAAAGGGGGGACGGAGGGACAACATTCTCAGGGAAGTAGGCAGATGGCCAGGGCTGGACAGAAGGAAGCAAGGCGGGGAGGTGGATCAGACCTTATACTCAGTAACCGCTTCAGTTCTCTTTTTCTGCCTCAAGGATGAGGGGTGATGCCACGACAGAGGTGGTTAGAGACCAGAAAGGGTGTGGAGTGGAGGCAGGAGGCAGGGGCCAGATAGCAGGAAGAACGGGGACCTGGAATGCAGGAGAATGGGGGGAGCAGTGAATCAGAGCAGGAGGGCAGGGGAAGAGGGAGGAAAGCAAGGAGAAGGACCAGTTGGGAGAAAGGTAAAGGAGAAGGACCGAAGTGCGAGGAGGATTCCAGTAAAGGGAGCTGAGGGTTTAGGCCAGGGGAGCACGAGCAAGGAGGAACTAAATGGAGACAGGAAGGAAGGGAGGATGAGTCAGGCTAGTTTAGCAGATGGGGAGAAGGACCAGTTCACGAGCAGTGAGGGGGAATTAGCAAGGTACAGAAGGATACTCAGGAGGAGGAGGGCATAGGATTGGAGGGAGGTGTGCCATGGTAAATAGGAGGAGGGTGGCATGTAGCACCCAGATAGGGGGAAAAAGGAGCCAGCTGGGTGGAGGGCGGTAGAAAGGATGAGGTGCATGGAAGGGGGATGGAGGAAAAGGAGGTCAGAGTGCTCTGCTGGGGATTCTATGATCAGCGGTATCAAATGGGATAGGGAGGAGAAGCCTGGCCAAGTTAGAACAAGATGCTTCCCTGGACTAGGTGCACAGGGCTGGGCACGAGGTATATCAGCTGGCAAGGGGTCTGGGGTTCCCCAGACATACCTGGTCCACCTGGGTACAAATGACATTGAGGAAATAGCAAGCTAGAGATACAGGCAAGATTCGGGAGCCCGCCAGGGTCTGTCATGACATAGGATGCACAGTTTCCTTCTCAGAAATCCTGCCAGTGCCAAGGGCTAGTGGGGAACACAAAAGGAAAATTAGGGAGATAAACCAGTGGCTCAGGGAGTGGTGTGAGGCCAGAGGGTATGAGTTGATGGGGGATTGGGGAGACCTGGGAGGATAAGGAGCTGTATGCTAGAGATAGACTACATCTCAATTTGGAGGGGAAGGGAATCCTTAAGTTGAAAATAGAGGATTCATTGGTGAAAAGTGGGGTTTAAACTTGTGAAGGGGGGTGGGATGGGAGAAAAGGCTGTCAAGTGGGTGCCGATAAAGGAGGACTCTGTCTCCACCCCCCTGGGGACCAGGAGGATTGCAGGAAAAGGCCAACTGGCAAAGTGCAGACCAGGAGAAAACAGAATCCCCATGGGAACACGAGCAGGGGAAATGGAACTATAGGGAAAGGGTGGAAGGTAGTCCTGCTAAATGCCAGGAGCTTGGGCAATAAAATGCCTGAGCTACAGGCGATGTTAACTGAGGGAGCAGTGGATGTGGCAGCGGTCACTGAGACTTGGGCCACTGCAAGACATGACTGGGACCTGAACCTGGAGGGTTACACTATGTTCAGGAAGGACAGGGGGGAGGAGGGAGGAGGGGTAGCAATGATAGTCAAAAACTGCATTGGCATGGGGGAGTTGAGGAGGTGGAGGGAACTGTGGAGGCGATTTGGGTCACCTTGATAACAAGGGGGGGCAAGAGAGTAAAAATAGGAGTGGTGTATAGACCCCCTGCCCAGGCGGAGGAGCTGGAGGACAGTCTGGTGGCAGATGTTAGGAGACACTGCAGACTGGGCAGAGGAAAGGTGGTGGTGTTGGGGGACTTAAACATGCCAGGAACAGACTGGGAGACTATGACATCCTCTGTGACCAGGGAACAGAGGTTGTTGGATGTCTTTCAAGACGCGTTCCTAACTCAACAGGTGAGGGAACCGACCAGGGAGAAGCACGGGTACTGGATATGGTCCTGGCAGACAGTGACCAGATTAGGGGCCTGGAGGTAAGGGACCCATTGACGGGAGTGACCATGCCACGGTCTGCTTCTGCCTGGAACTAGGATGGGTAGAAGGCTGCACAAAGACGAAGTAACCGACTTCAGGGGCGGATTTTAAGGAAATGGGAAGGATCCCTAGGAGCATTTGGATGGGATTGGGTCAGACATGGACGCTGATAGTAGGTGGAAATCATCAGGAGAGGGTGCAGGATGCACCAGCACCTGTGCAAGAGTAAGACAAAATGCGGTAGGGCCCAAAACTGTGATGGTGGACCAGGGAGGTCCGAGGTGGTGCTGGGAAAGAAAGCAGCCTATAAGAAATTCAAGTGCTCAAGGAGTGAAAGTGGATCGAGGGAGTACGAGCTGATGGCTAGAAGGGCCACTAGAGTGGTGAGGGCGGCCAAGGCAAGGAAGGAGCAGAACCTGGCCAGGGAAATTAGGAGAGGGAAAAGGGTTCTTTAGATACATTGGGGAAAGACGAAGGGTGAAGGGCAGATTAGCAGGATTAAATCAGGGAAGAGATGGGCACAAGACCCAGGGGCAAGGCTGAGGTACTAAATGAGTACTTCACCTCAGTTTTCACTCAGGGAAAATGGGAATGCTGCATCATACATGGGAGGAGACAGAGATAATGAGGAGGGGAGGACCCTCACCGATCAGCAGGTCTGGGGAGGGGGGGCATCACTGGCAGGTGGGGAGGCTAAGCAGGAGAAGAGGTACCAGAGGTGAAATCACAGCACAGAGAGGTGAGGCCCTCAGCTCAGCTAGAAGAGGAGAAAGCACCGGGCTGGATAAATTACATCCTAGAGTGCTGAAGGAACTTGCAGATGTCCTGGCGAAACCCTGGCAGAGCTTTTCACCATCTCTCTGAGGACAGGGTGGGTGCCCCAAGACTGGAAGGTGGCTTACGTAGTGCCCATCCACAAGGGGGGATCAAGGGAGCTGGCAGGGAACTACAGGCCTGTCAGCCTGACATCGGTGGTGGGCAAGGTGATGGAGGGCATTGTCAAGGAGAGGCTGGGGGGGACCTGGATAAGTCAGGGTGCCTGGACGATAGACAGCATGGATTCATCCCAGGAAATCGTGTCAGACAAACCTGGTGGAGTTCTGTGACTGGGTGACAAGTGCCTTGGACCTGGGTAGACCAGTGGATGTCCTCTTTCTAGACTTCAGCAAGGCATTTGACTCTGTTCCTCACGTGGGCCTGTTGGATAAGCTAGGAGAAATGGGGGTGGGAAACCAGATGATCAGATGGATAGGCAATTGGCTCCAGGACGGACCCAGAGCGTGAGTTGAGTGGGATAGTCTCATCCCCAAGGAGGGTCATTAGTGTGGTCCCACAGGATCAGTCCTTGGGCCCCTTCTGTTCAACGCCTACGTATCTGACATAAGGACAGGAATCAGGAGTGAGATGAGTCTCTTTGCAGATGTCTCAAACTGGGGCAGTGGTGGATGGGAGGAGGGAGGTGGCCCTGCAGGGGACCTGAAGGCTCTGGAAAGATGGTCTAGAAAGTGAAGCTGAGGTTCAATGCAGGAAATGCAAGGTACTCACCTGGGGCCCAGAAACCAGGCCAAATGTACACACCCTGGAGGGAAATACTACAAGTCTCGATGGCTGAGAGGGACCTGGGGGTGGTGGTGGATGTCAAGATGAACAACTCTGAGACTTGTAGGAGGGCAGCAGCCAAGGCCAACAGGATGCGGGATGCATCACTAGGGATCACCTCCAGAAGGAGGGAAGTGATACTCCTCTGTATAACTGCTTGGTGAGGCCGCACCTGGAGTACATATAGACACATAGATACATATACAGTGTCGGTAGATAAGGGCCTATGGCCCACCTAGTCTGCCCATTTGAGCTTGTAAGTTCAGTTTGTTTTCCCAGAAGTCTATTTCCTTACCCTGACCTCTAGAATTCCTTTATGTCTATCCCATGCATTCTTAAATCCCGTGATTGTTTCAGCTCCCACCACTTCCTCTGGCAGGGTGTTCCCACTTGTCCACCACCCGTTCTGTGAAGAAATTCTTTCTCATGTTTCCTCTGAAACGTCCCTCCCTCCAACTTCATCCCATGCCTCTAGTCCTGAAACATCTTTTCGCTTAAAAATAGTGTTTTCCTGCACCCTGTTCCTCCTTGTAAGATACTTGTATGTCTCTATCATATCCCCTCCCTCCTCTCCTCCAGGAGTACATGTTCAGTTCCTTCAACCTGTCTTCATAGGACTTGTGATGCAACCCATGCACCATCTTTGTTGCCCTCCTCTGAACCTTCTCTACCCTGTCTATATCCTCACGTAGGTATGGTCTCCAGAACTGTACACTGTACTCCAGGTGGGGCCTCACTAGTGTCTTGTATAGCGGAATTATGACCTCCTTTTCCTCTGGTGATGCCCCTGCCTATACATCCCAGCATCCTATTTGCTTTACCTGATGCCTTGTCACACTGTTTCCTACCTTGAGGTCATCAGAGATGACAACCCCAAGATCCCTTTCCTGCTTGGTGCATGCTATATCCTCACCCCCAACTGATATATTGTGCCAGGGTTTTGTGCCCCATATGCATTATCTTGCACTTCTTTGCATTGAATTTCAACTGCCAAACCCTTGACCATTCTTCAAGTTTCTGCAGGTCCCTTCTCATTCTGTCTACACCTCTGGTGTGTCTACTCTGTTACAGAGCTTTGTGTCATCAGCTAACTCCACCTGCATGCAGTTTTGGAGCCACACTTAAAGAGGGACATTAACCTCCTGGAGAGGGTCCAGAGGAGGGCAACCAAAATGATTTGGGGCTTGGGGACAGGACCTATGAGGAGAGGCTCAAGAGCTAAATATGTACACATTGGAAGAGAGAAGGGACCGGGGACATGATAGAGGTCTTCAGGTACATGAAGAGGGTAAATAGGGGAGGAACAGTCAGGGTGCTTGAAGGAAGGAGGAAGGGGCAGCTAGAGGGCATGGTGGAAGCTGGAGGGGAAGATTCAGGGGAGAAAGGAGGAGGCTACTTCACTGAGAGGTGGGTGGAGCCATGGAATGCACTACCTAGGGGCTGGTGGAGGCAGAGACAGTGGAGGGGTTCAAGAGGGGTGGGACAGGTACAGGGGAAGGGTTCAGGAACCAAAATCCAATGCAGCAAGAATATCCGGAACTGGGAAGGAGGAAGCCAGAGAAGGCGAGGGGAAGCAAGGTCAGCACCCAGGGTGGGGCTGACCAAACGAGCGACACAAAAAGACCGTAGGCCTGTTCTGCTGGCATTTTAGTATGTTAGTATGTTACCAACTAGTTTATTCAAGTTTATAATCAGCAGGGCCATCCAAAATCCTCAGTTGTTTGATTGAAAGTGAGTCTGAATGAAAATATGTTCACAAGGCACAAGCTGCCTTACTACTTATTTGGTGAATGGGATAGAAACATAGAAACATAGACTTTGACTGACCACCTAGTCTGCCCATTTCATCATTTGCCCTTCTCTCCCACCTGTTGTCAGTCTCTGTGACAACAAAAAGTTTTCTGACAGTCTGCTTTAATAAAAACAAATGTTACATGTTTAAGTGTACTATGCTTGGCCAGTGGATTTGAAAGCATACTGTGACACATGGAAGGTAAGACCCCAGGGGCTATATGATGCTAGTGGGTAGAGTGGTGCTCAATTCACATCTGAGCTCAGACATGAAAACTGAGAGACACCCTTTCATGGAGACCAAGAGGGAAAAAAGGCATCCACATGTTTGTGAGATGCACTAGAAGGTCCTCCACTATTCACTTGTGAATGTTTTTAGATGAATACATTATTTCAAAGAAGCAAATTCAGGCAGTTTTTTGTTCCTCCTACCCCCCTGGCCATCCACCTTCAGGCCTGCCAAGTCCCCTACCACTGCTGCTGAGTCCCCACCATCCACTGCCCCTTATAACCACGCTACCAGGTAACCCGACTAACCCTTCATCAGTGGGCCCTATCCCTGTGGAGGCTAATAAGAGAAGACAGTCACCCTAAAGAGCTTCCTGTATATCCCAGGCATGGCAGAGGTCAGAACAGACACATGTGTCTGGGACGTCATGCTTATGGAGGGACCAAGCCATCCTCTAAGCAGCCAGCAGGTGTTTTCCATTTTGTGGGAGCATGGCGCACATGATGTCAAGACACAAGCTGACATCCATCACGCTCTCTACCCGCAATGAGGCCAATGTGTTGCCATGCCTCTAGCCTCCACCTGTGGCCAGCAAATGCTGAAATGTGAATATACCTCCCTCCAGAGAAGGCAGTGGTCATTGGACACTCAAGCCTTCACCCCCCAGCCGGTCTTCTAGCACCCAAACTTATTCCCAATCCCTGGTCAAGTGGTGTCACTGGCAGAAATCCAATTCAGGCAGTTAAATGATAGGAAAAAACAAATGTGGTCCACCTTAGTAGTGGTGGTGGTTCAGATTAATTCACATCTGAGTTCTAACAAGCAAAGAGACCAAGTAATGTGTACCTTGTGCATGTGGGGTGTGAGTGCTGAAGAAAGGGGAGCATAGTGCTGTCACTACTGCCATCACCCCTGAGGGATGTGGACTGCATTGTTGCTACTGCCATCACACCTGAGAGAGGTGGAGGAGTGTGTAGTGCTTCTGCCATAACCACTGGTGGCTGGGGAATGTTGTACTGCTGCTGTCCCACCTGAGGGATGGGGGCCATAGTGCTGATACTGCCATCACACCTGAGGAATGCGGAATGTGGTACTGCTGCCATCACACCTAATGGATAGGGACCGCAGTGCTGCTGCTTCTATCACACCTGAGGGAGGGGGGACACAGTGCTGTTGGTGCTGCCATCGCACCAGAGGGATGGGGACCTTACTGCTGCTGCCATCACAGCTCAGGGATGGGGGCTGTAGTGCTGTTGCTGCTATCACATTTTGTACCTAAAATAACTTTAAATTGGTACAAGGATGGAAGGATGTGCAATAGTGGAAGTCAAAACTGCTAAAATGTATGTTAGCAGAGTTAAAAATTGTTAAATAAAGTACACAAAACCAAACACCGGTAAAACCGGATTATGGCTTAGCAGACACCGGTGACAGTACCGTTTTTTACAATGTGCAAAATGGAATTTGCCCTTTCTCAATCCCGGTAAACCAGTGTCCCTGACCATCTGATTTAAGCACAGAAACCAATGTAGAGCACAATGCTGGAAATGTATTTCTAGGGACATGGATATGTTGTTCATCCACACTTATTGGCAGGTTCCTTGCCGCTTTAAATCTTGCCGGAAGGTCTTCAAGCTGGCTCCTCCCACCCACCCGGGTGGTAAAACTCTCGGCTCCGCCCCATGACGCCAGATCTTCCTTACCGCTTGGAAGCTCAGGTTCCCTCCTTAACGCGCTGCGTTTAAGACTGGTTCCTAATTCTTCTAAAGTTCGAAATCAAAAAGTTTTTTGCTAAAAAGAATTCGGTGGTCTTCTCCTCGTGGCTGCGATGGACAAATCGACTCCCGGTTTTCGGAGGTGTCCTTGCGGGTAGAAGATGTTTAGGACGGATCCGCACTCCACGTGCGTCTACTGCCTGGGCCTTGAGCATGACCCGCAGGCCTGCGACTTGTGCTCTTCCTTTTGGCCTACATCCTTGAAGACCGTGCTGCCCGATTACAACTGGGGCGCCCCGAGAAAAGAATTCCACCGGTGAAATCTAAAGAGGCCCGATTGGCGGCGGGCTCGGTGGATCAGATCGAGCAGATGATCGCCCTCGAAGAGGAGGCGGCGCAGGCCGCTTCTACCTCGGCTGCGGCATTTGTCCCGCTCTCTCTCGGTGCCTCGTACTCGGCTTCTTTTAAGGAGCTTTGTCTGACCCTCTCGACGAAAGGTGAGGGTCCAACTTCTTCGGGACCTTTTTCCAGGTCCAAAAAGAGCAAAAGTAAGTCTCTCCGTCGACACTCTTGGGAGCGGGAAAGATCCCCCTTCCCTTGTCGACAGTCAACTTCGGTTGACCTCAGCTTCGGCCACTGGCTTCACGGTGTCCCCGTCAGGCCAGTTGACCCGAGAGAGACTCCGTCGGCAGCGGTCGAGATTTTCTCGACCCGTTAGACGATTGTCGACTGGAGAAGCTGAAATCCCTCTCCCAGTTCCCCGGTGGAGTTGAGGATCCCGTCGGCTCGTCTATGCCTCGGTTCCGGGCCTTGATGGGATCGTCCGGGCCGAGAGTGCCGATTCCGACACTTCTCCTCGCCTTCCTCGGCCTAGTCGAGACTCTCTGTCTCGGACATCCTCTGCGTCAACGATCCCGCCGCCATGGCGGTCTTAGTCTCGGCACCGTGGCAAGCGGGCGCCATCTTCCGGACGAGGCTTGGGCGCCAAGTTGCGTCCGAGAATGCGAGGAACTCATGTGGCAACAGCTCCTTTTGACCGGGGAATAAGCCGACCCAGTCGTCTTCCCCAGCCATTAAGTGGCTGTCACCGGAGCAGCCGAAACAACCCCTCGTTGTAGTCGAGGAGCCTGTTCTCAGGCCGGTTGTTCGGCCAATTCCAGCTGCCCCACTGATTCTGGTGGAACCTCCGCCTCCACAGCCATTAGTTGGGGCTCCGACCAAAAATTCTCCCGGTCGGCCTTGGGTTTGCCCATAGGCTGTCTGTCACCCTCACTCCCTATAAACCTCGGCAGGTGGAGGTGGCTCAGGCCGAGGCAGCTCTTTGAGGACTCTTCTGAGTCCGATGAGTAGTTCCTCCCTCTTCTCCAAGCGCATGGACTTGGAGTCCTCGGGAGGAGCAGTCAATGGACGATAGCCCTTCGTCCTTCTTAGGGTTGCTTCGACTCATCTCGGAGTCCACCGGGATGAAGCTCGAACCCGTTTCTAAACGGGCCAGGTATCCCCTCACGGAGATTCTGGACCGAGGGGATTCTCCTACGGAGGCCTTTCCGGTGGCCGAAGCCATAGTGGGTCCGGCCTTGGAACTTTGGCAGCGTCCTGCTTCCTGCCCTGCGCCTTCGGCCAGGTTGGCCAGGAAGTATATGGTCCCCTAGGTTCCCTGTCTGTTTTTTGGAACACCCCTCGGCGAGGGGTTGGTTACCGACAAGCTGAGAGCAGGAGGGATGTGGACAAACCTCCCGACAAAGGAATCAAGAAATTGGATTATGCCGGGCGAAGAAGTCTTATGCTAAATCCTCTCTCAGCCTTCGTCAGGCCAGTTAGACCGTCCTCATGGCACATTTTTCTCACGCCCTGTTGGGCTCCCTGGATGAGGTTGTCCCTCATCTTCCACGATCTGCAGACTGCGAGCCAGGCAGGTGCGGGACCAGGGCAGGGCAGTGGCCAAACAGCAGCTCCAGACTGCGTTAGACATGGGGACTCATGTGCCAGGTCTGTGGCGGCCGCGAGTGGCCATGCGTCGTCCAGACTTGGCTGAGGATATCCACCTTTACCTTGGATACCCAGCACAAGTTGGCGGATGTTCCCTTTTGGGGACTGACCTCTTGACCCTGGGGTGGAAGGTCACCTGCAGAGGATCGAGAAGTCCAGTGCTACCTTGGACTCGGTCTCTTCCGCTCAGAGGACAAAGGCCGCAAGCCACAGCCTAAGCCCTTTAGTCCTTCCTCGCCCATGTGCCTTGACCCAACAACGTCAGGAGCCCAGCAGGCTCGAGCGGTATCCCAGAAACCCAAACCGTCGGCTTCCTCCAACAGGAAGCAGGAGGTAAAGGCTCAGGAGGTCCCTCGGCGGTCCCTCCTCCAAGCCTGCCCAGTGACGGGCTGAGGGGTGTCGCCACATCCCTGTCACCTCACCCCTGAGTTCCCGAGGGGGCAGGTCATTCCTTCCTTTCCGCCTGGTCCGCTGTTACCACGGACGGGTGGGTACTGGAGGTGGTGGAAAAGGCCTACCTCTAGAATTCGAGAGCAGGCCCCGCCCTTCAGGAGCCGTCGCACCTCGGGGGCCTCGGGGTCCGCAGCCTCACTGGCTGCTCGTCGAGCCGACATCGCTGTCCTCCTCCAAAAGGAGGTGATCACGGAGGTAGAGGACCCCCCTTTAGACCGGGGTTCGTGTCCAGGTATTTCCTGGTTCCGAAGCGGACGGGGGCTGGCCCCATTCTCGACCTACGACCTGAACAAGTTCCTAGGTCTCGGACCTTCAGAATGGTCACTCTGGTGCAGATAATACCATCTCTGGAACACGGTGTGTGGTTCTGCTCTCTGGACCTACGGACGGCGTTCTTTCCGTCCTATCCGTCCGTCACATCGAGATTCCTCCGCTTTCGAGCGGAAGGATCCCTCTTCGAGTTCCAAGCCATACCCTTCGGGTTATCTCCAGCTCCCAGGGTCTTCACCAAATGCATGGCAGTGGTGACAGCATTCCTGTGGTGCCGAGGGGTCCGGGTGTACCCTTACCTGGACGATTGGCTGATAGCAGCCCCCTCCAGACGGGAGGTGGAGCGGTCCAGAGATCTGGCCCTCCAGGTTTGCTCTCAAGTTGGCCTTCTCATCAGCGAGGCCAAGTCGAACTCGAGCGAGCAGGTGATCCTGTTCACCGGGCAGAGCTTGACTCTCTTGAGCCAGAGCACGGCCCGGTGGACAGGGCCGAGGTTCTTACCTCCTTTGCCCAGTCATTTCTGGTTGGGCAATCGCGCCCCTACCGGGACTTCTCTGCCTCCTGGGTCTCATGGCGGCCTGTACCAGCGTGGTCCGTTGGGCACGCTGGCACATCGCCCCTTCAGTAGGGACTGGCCAGCCGGTGGTCTGGCAGCTGCGATCCGTGGACCAGCTGGTGACAGTGACCCAGGAGATGTAGAATGCTCTCCAGTGGTGGACCGTTCCATCTCATCTGCAGGAGGGCATCCCGTTTGTCCACTTGAGCCGACTGTCTCTCTATCGACCGATCGCGCCTCTGATGGGTTGGGGTGCCCATCTGGGGAACACCGAGTGCGGCCTCTGGTCCCGGAGTCGATGCCAATCAACCTGCTGGAGCTCCGAGCAGTTAGCTACAGCTCTCACCGCCTTTGCTCCGTTTCTCCGGGGTCAAGTGGTCCGAGTCCAGGCGGACAATACCCGACCATGTACTACCTGAACCGCCCAGGGGCGGGACGCTCCATGCTTCTATGCAGAAGCTCTCCACATTTGGTCACTACTGCGCAGCCTGGAGGCGGATCTCCTAGCCATTCATGTGGCAGGGCCTCCAACACCCTGGCCGATGCCCTGGGCGGATGGGGGCTGCATCTCCAGTGGTCTCTCCTGCCGGTAGTACAAGATCTGTTCTCCCACTGGGGCACACCTCAGGTGGACCTGTTTGCCTCCAGGGAGAATGCGAAGCTGAGGCTGTTTCATGCCCGCCCCTCAGCAGGGCTCGCTGCAGGGGGATGCCTTCTCGAGGCTGTGGACCCCGGGCCTCTTTTATGCCTTTCCCCCATTTCCCTTGATTCACAAGGTGCTTCTCAAGACATGGAGGGGCAAGGCGCAGGTGATTCTGATAGCCCCAGACTGGCCCCGCCAGTTCTGGTAACCAGATCTCCTCAACCTCAGCTACAGGCTCCCGAGGCAGCTTCCAGCTCGCCCGGACCTGCTCTCGGGTCAATCAGGAAGGTGTTCCATCGGACCTTCAATCCCTGCACCTGGCGGCCTGGTTCCTGAGCGGCTAGAGTTCCAGGCCTTGGGTCTCCGACGAGGTCCTCGATGTTGTTGAAGCGTCCCGTGAAAGTCGACCCGAAATGCTTTGCCTTCAAATGGAAGAGGTTTTCCATTTGGTGTCAGGAGATGAGGCTTGGACCCTTCCTCCTGTTCCTTGGCAAGCATTTTGGACTATTTATGGTCCCTTTCTAGTCAAGGGCTTAGGGTCGACGACCCTAAAGGTGCACCTTGCAGCCATCTCTGCTTACCGGGCGCGGGCCGGGGAGCAGTCGGTGGCGCAGGAGAAGGTGGTCTGGCGCTTTTTCAAAGGCCTTGATCACATTTCTCCTCCGGTGCGAGAACCTCCACCTCCGTGGGATTTACTGCTGGTACTGGCAAAGTTCATGGGCTAGCCACTCGAACCAATGCACAGGTGTGAACTCTCTCACCTGTCGTGGAAGACCGCCTTCTTGGTGGCTATCACGTCAGCCAGAAGGATGGAAGAACTACAGGCGCTCTGCATTGAGTCTCCTTACCTGGTCTTCCACAGGGACAAGGTTGTCCTGCGCCCCCACCCGAAATTCCTTCCGAAGGTGGTGCCAGAGTTTCACCTTAACCAGTTGTTGACTCTGCCGGTGTTCTACCCCAATCACACCTCGGAGGCCGAATACAGGCTCCATACTTTGGACCCTAGAAGGGCGCTCGCTTATTATAAGGAGCGCACGGCTGAAATTCGGGGAGAGGTTCGCCAGCTGTTTGTCACCTATGCTGAAGCCGCACCTGGCAGACCTGCAGCCAAGCGGACGATAAGCAGGTGGGTCACCTCCTGCATAGATCTCTGCTATAAGTTGGCGGGCATGGAGCCTCCCAGAGGGATAAGAGCTCATTCTACCCGTCATACTGCTGCATCGGTGGCTGCTTCCAGGGACGTCCCTATCCAGGAAATCTGCAGGGCTGCTACCTGGAAGTCAGCACACACCTTTATTACCCATTACCACATCGACCTTGAGTCACGCGGGATGCTGGTTTGGGGCCTCGGTTCTCCAGTCTTTATTCCTAAGTAGGAGTGTGCGCCCTCCCTCCTCCCAGAGAACTGCCAGAGTCTGCCAATAAGTGTGGATGAACAACATATCCATGTCCCTAGAAATACAGGTTACTCACCTGTAACAGGAGTTCTAGGAATGGTATATGTTGTTCATCCACGACCTACCGACCTCCCAGACTTCACTGCACAACCTGAGCTTCCAGCGGGCAGGTCTGTGGTGTCATTAGGAGGCCGAGGTTTTACCACCGAGGGTGGGTGGGGAGAGCCAACGAAGACCTTCCGGCAAGATTTAAGCGGCAAGGAACCTGCCCAATCAGTGTGGATGAACAACATATACCATTCCTAGAACTCCTGTTACAGGTGAGTAACCTGTATTTTTTGCATCAAGTGTTAGAGAGCAAATGATGTTGAACCAAATGAAAATGGAATTCTAAGGGCGTGGATATGTTGTTCAATCCCACTGTCTAATGAGTTCCTTGCCGCTTCATCTTGCGACTCTGCCACCCACCCATCTGGGTGGTAAAACCTCAGCCCGCCCCATGATGCCAGATCTTCCTTACTGCTTGGAAGCTCAGGCTCCTCCCTGGTGCGCCCAGTGCTTATGGGCCTGGATCCTAATCCTTCGGAGTTCCAAAAATTATTTTAAAATTCTCTAGACTTACGTCTTCATCTTCCCTCGCGGCTACGATGGATAAATCCACTCCTGGCTTCCAGCCGGTTGCCCTTGCGAACAGAAAATGTCCACACGATCCACCTCACGTGCGTCTATTGCCTGGGTCTTGCTTTACGATCCGCGAGCCTGCGATCTCTGCAAATCCTTCACAGCTTCGGTTCTGGAAGACCGTGCTGCCTGACTCCAGCTGGGGCGCCCCGAGAAATGGTACCCACCTGTGAAGTGGAAGGAGGCCCTGTTGGGTGGTGTCCGTGGCTGTGGGCTCCGTGGAGCAGATGGAGCAGTTGATCGCCCTTGAGGAGGAGGCGGCCCAGGCCGCGTCGTCTTCCTCCTCGGCGTTTATCCCACTCTCCTTGGGCTCCTCCTACAATGCTTCTTTCAAGGAGCTTTGCCAGTCCCTCTCCACCAAGGGAGAAGGACCCTTGGGACATTCGAGCAGGTCGAAGAAAAAGGAACCGAAAGCTAAGTCCCACCGTCAACGTTCGTGGGAACAGGAGAGATCCCCTTCCCCGGACCATCTGCTCTGGCGTCACGGTGTCCCCATCAGGTCAGCCGTCCGAGACACCCATAGAAGCGGTCAAGATTTTTCTTGACCCGTTGGACGGGTTGTCGACTGGAGAAGCAGATAACCCTTCTTCACTGGTTCCCCCCGGTGGTTGCTGAGGAATTTCCTCTGCCGAAATCCCCGGTCAAGGGACCCTGAACTGAGGGATAAGCGGGTTTCCCCTGCCCCCTCTTTGACCCACCTTCGGCGACCCTGAAGGTCTCAGTCTCGGTCCTCTTCCATGTCGGGTAGGTCCCGCCATCACAGAAAGCAGCATCGCCGCTCGTCCTCTTCAGAGGATTGGCTCTGACGCAAGTTGCGTCGGCACTATCAGGACATGATGTGGCGACAACTCTTGTTAGCCGCTAATAAACCAACTCAGTCGCCTTCTCCGGCCATCAAGTGGTTGTCGCCTGAACGACCGAAGCAACCCCTCGTTGTAGTCGAGGAGCCGACCCCGGCACCAGTTGCTCGGCCAAAACCGGCTGCTCCACCTATTGTGGTGAAACCACCACCTTCTCAACCCAAGACTGGGGCCCCGACCATGGATTCTTGTTTGGGTCAGGGCTTTCCCCACAGGTTGTCTGTCACCCTCACTCCCGATCGGCCTCGGCATGTGGAGAATGGCTCAGACACTTGGCAGCTGTTCACGGAATTCCTTGGAGTCAGATGACGACTCCTTGTATTCCAGGCCCCTTGACCTGGAATCTACAGTGGGTCAGTTGGTGGACGAGAGCCCATCCTAGTTCTTGGGAATCCTTCGGCTTTCTCAGAGTCCACTGGGATGCCTCTCAAACCGGTACAGAAACTGGCCAGATATTCCCTCACGGAGATACTGGACCAAGGGGATTCCCCCCACGGAGGCCTTCCCTGTGGCCGAAGCCATTGTTGGCCTGGCCCTAGAGTTGTGACATTGGCCTGCATCCTGTCCTGCGCCTTCGGCCAGGATGGCTGTCAAGTACACAGTGCCCACTGATTCCCTCTTCGGTTTTTCGGAGCACCCCTCTGCGGAGGGGCTGGCGACCAATACCGTTTTCCAGCATTCTGGTAATGCTCAGGATGTGGACAAACCAACCGACAAGGAGTCCAAAAAGCTGGACTACTTGGGGCGGAAGGCTTGAGCTGCTTCCTCCCTAGGTCTTCGACAAGCTAGCTCGGCCGTGCTGATGGCACATTTTTCACACGCCCTTATGGGTTCCCTGTATGAGGTGATTCCTTATCTCCCGGCTGATCTTCAGACGACAGTCAAGCAGATGCGGGATCAGGGAAGGGCGGTGGCCAAACAGCAGCTCCAAACGGCTTTGGATATTGGAGACTCTTGTACCTGGTCAGTAACAGCCGCAGTAGCCATGTGCCGCATGGCTGCAGATTTCCACCTTCACGGTGGAAACCCAGCACAAGCTGGCAGACGTTCCCTTCCTGGGCACAGACTTGTTCGAGTCGGGGGTGGAAGGCCATCTCCAGGGAATCGAGAAGTCCAACGCCACATTGGACTCTGTCACATCTGCCCAGAAGGACAAAGGCCGCCAGCAGCAGCGTAAGCCCTTCCGCCTCTGCGGCACGTCCGGCCCAGCAGCACCAGCAACGGGCCAGTAGGCTCACACTTGGAGCCCTAAGGCCAAGTCTGCTGCTTCCTTAAGTAGGAAGCCTGGAGGGAAAGGTCCAGGCTGCCCCTCAGCTGGCCCTTCCTCCAAGCCTGCCGAGTGACTGGTTGAGGGGTGTCGCCCCCAACCTTGTCACACCTCCCCGGGTTCCCCCCATGGGGGACGGCTCCACCACTTCCTTTCCACCTGGTCCGCTATCACCATGGACCGTTGGGTGCTGGAAGTGGTCGGCAGGGGTCTGCCTCTGGAATTTGAGCAGTTCTCTCCCTGTTGAGCAGTCACCGCGCGGGGGGGGGCTACGGGTTCCGCAGCCTCTGTCGGCTCGTTGAGCTGACATTGCTCTGCTCCTCCAGAAGGAGGTAATCAGCAAGGTGGCGGACCCTCTTCCAAACCCGGGGTTTGTGTCCAGGTACTTCCTGGTCCAAAAGCGGATGGGGAGCTGGCGCCCCATTCTCGATCTGCATGACCTGAACAAGTTCCTAAGGCCGCGCACCTTCAGGATGGTCACTCTGGCTCAGATCATTCCATCCTTGGAACTAGGCATGTGGTTTTGCTCTCTGTATCTCCAGGACGTGTTTTTTTCACGTCCCAATCCTTCTGTCTCATCAGCTATTCCTCCGCTTCAGAGCAGAGGGATCACTTTATGAGTTCTGGGCCATGCGCTTCGGCCTTTCTCCAGCTCCCAGGGTCTTCACCAAATGCATGGCAGTGGTGACAGCATTCCTGTGGCGCCGAGGGGTCCGAGTGTACGCTTACCTGGACGACTGGCTGATTGCAGTCCCCTCCAGGTTGGAGGCGGAGCGGTCCAGGGATCTGGCCCTCCAGGTCTGCTCTCAAATTGGCCTCCTGATCAGCGAAGCCAGATTGGAACTCGTGCCATCGCAGGTGATTCAGTTCTTCGAGCCAGAGCCCGTTTCCCGGCAGACAGGGCCGAGGTCCTTTCCTCCTTTGCTCAATCATTTCTCATTGGGCAATACCGCCCTGCCCGGGACTTCCTGACTTTCTGGGCCTCATGGCAGCCTGCACCAACGTGGTCCGTTGGGCCTGCTGGCATATGCGGCCTCTGCAGTGGGGGCTGGCCCACCAGTGGTCACAGCACTCCAGTCCTTTGGACCAGCTGGTGACTGTGACCCAGAAGATGTGGGACGGCCTGCATTGCTGGCTTGTCCCAGCTCATCTGCAGGAGGGTATCTCATTTGTCCGCCCCGAGCCGACTGTCACTCTTGCGACCGACGCCTCTCTGGTGGGTCGGGGTGCCCATCTGGGGGAACTCCGGGCCCATGGCCTCTGGTCCCCTCAGGAGTCTCTGTCATATCAACCTGCTGGAGCTTCGGGCGGTTTGACTAGCCCTCACCGCTTTCGCTCCATTTGTACGGGGTCAGGTGGTTCAGGTCCAGATGGACAACACCACGACCATGTACTATCTCAACCGTCAGGGCGGGATGCACTCCTTGCCTCTGTGCAAGGAAGCTCTCTGCATTTGGTCTCTCGTAATCAGCCTGGAGGCGGCTCTCCTAGCCATCCATGTGGCAGGAGCCTCCAACAGTCTGGCCGATTGCCCTCTGCCAGACAGGCGCTGCATCTCACAAGTGGTCTCTCCTGCCAGAGGTAGTGCAAGACCTGTTTGCCTCCAGGGAAAATGCGAAGCTGAGGCTGTTTCATGCCCACCCCCACCCCCAGCAGGGCTCACTGCAGGGGATGCCGTCTTGAGGCTGTGGACCCCGGGCCTCTCTTATGCCTTCCCTCCATTTCCCTTGATCCACAAGGTGCTCCTCAAGGTGAAGAGGGACAAGGCGCAGGTGATTCTGGTAGCTCCAGACTCTCCTCGCCAGTTCTGGTACCCAGATCTCCTCAGCCTCGGCTCCAGACTCCTGAGGTGGCTTACAGCCCGCCCAAACCTGATCTCGGTCGACAAGGGAAAGATTCTCCAACCGGACCTTCAATCCCTGTACCTGATGGCCTGGTTCCTGAGCAGGTAGAGTTCCAGGTCTTGGGTCTTTCCGACAAGGTCCTCAGCGTCATTGAGGCATCCCATAAGGAGTCGACCAGAAAATGCTATGCCTTCAAATTGGCTAGTATTTTGGACTACCTGTGGTCCCTTTCTCAGCTAGGGCTTCAGTCAACAACCCTTAAGGTGCACCTGGCAGCCATCTCTGCTTACCGGGTGCGGGCCGGCAAGCAGTCGGTGGTGCAGGAGAAGGTGGTCGGGTGCTTTTTCAAAGGCCTAGACCACATATCCCCTCTGGTGCGAGAACCTCCACCTCTGTGGGATCTACTGCTGGTATTGGCTAAGCTCATGGGCAAGCCATTCGAACCTATGCATAGGTGTGACATCTATCACCTGTCATGGAGACCGCCTTCTTGGTGGCTATTACGTCAACCAGAAGGATGGGAGAGCTCTGGGTGCTTTCCATAGAGTCTCCCTACCTGGTCTTCCACAGGGACAAGGTTGTCCTTCGCCCCAACCCGAAGTTCCTTCCGAAGGTGATGTCGGAGTTTCACCTTAACCAGGTGTTGACTCTGTCTGTGTTCTACCCCAATTGCACCTCGGAGGCCGAATATAGGCTCCATTCTTTGGACCCTAGAAGGGTGCTCGCTTATTATAAGGAGCGGACGGCTGAAATTTGGGGAGAGGTTCGCCAGCTGTTTGTCACCTACGCTGAAGCTGCACCTGGCAGACCTGCAGCCAAGCAGACGATAAGCAGGTGGGTCACCTCCTGCTTAGATCTCTGCTATAGGTTGACGGGCATGGAGTCACCCAAAGGGATAAGAGCTTATTCTACCTGCCATACCACTGCTTTGGTGGCTGCTTCCAGGGACGTCCCTATCCAGGAAATCTGCAGGGCTGCTACCAGGAAGTCAGCACACACCTTTATTTCCCATTACCACATTGACCTAGAGTCACACCGGGATGCTGGTTTTGGGACCTCGGTTCTCCAGTCTTTATTTCCTAAGTAGGGGATGTGCGCCATGCCTCCCTCCTCCCAGAGAACTGCTAGGAGTCTGCCAGACAGTGTGGATTGAACAACATATCCACTTCCCTAGAAATACAGGTTACTCACTGTAACAGGAGTTCTAGGAGTGGTATATGTTGTTCATCCACATGACCCACCCGACCTCCCCGGCTTCAACGTGCAACCTGGCTTCCAGCGGGCTAGATCTGGCGTCATGGGGCAGAGCCGAGAGTTTTACCACCCCGGTGGGTGGGAGGAGCCAGCTTGAAGACCTTCCAGCAAGATTTAAAGCAGCAAGAAACCTGCCAGACAGTGTGGATGAACAACATATACCACTCCTAGAACTCCTGTTACAGGTGAGTAACCTGTACTTTTTAACCGAAGAAAGAGAAAAACAGTTGAGGCTGCAAGAGCTTGAGGACATGCAGTCCTCCCTGCAGCACTCCCAGACGGCTACTGAAACTCCGACTGATGCTATCAGTGAAATGGAGACCACGTCTACTGGCATGACTCACTCCTCAGGCATGCAAGGGAGGCCTGAGGAATCGACATCTGTAACAGAATTGGAGAAAGCAAGATGGGCAGAGGCTGGCAGTTTGAACAGAGAGTCTTCTGCGTTCTGACAGCCTCTCGGTCCTGAGGAGCAAGGGAAACCGCAGAAGCCACTACAACAATGCTTAGGTCACGGATCAGCTGTTTGCACACATGCCAGGGCTAGGCAGAAGCTGCCCAAAAGTGTGACAGAGCAAGGTACAGAAGAACAAACTTTTTCTTTTAAGGACAGGTCCTGTCAGAAAGACTGGGGGGACATTATGGAAACAGAACTGGAGACAATAAATTGGTCTCCCACAGTTGCTTTGGAGCGTGAAGGCTGGGAGCAGGACTCTGCAGGAAAATGGTCTCCCAACCCAAATGACTCTTCCTACCAAAATCTATTATTAAATTCTGTGGCTACCAATGAAAAGCAACGTGAGAGCGCCATCATACCTCGGGGTGAAGTGTCAAAAGACACTGTACTTGTTGGGGGGCATGTTGACAATGTTAATATACCCATACAGGGTATTGATAAAGGAATAAGTGGCACTGTTGATATGAGAGCTGATGTAGAGGGAATTGATACTACAAAACAGACAGAAGGTGAGAGGCAGGTAGAGAATGAAATACCTCCAGCAGTCCTCAAGATGTCTGACCTGTTTGCTACCAGGGGAGATCCGGACCCCCAGCGCAATGCGGTCAGGCTTCTATACAAGGGAGGACTGGCAGAACCACCTAATAGAGTGTATATAGCCAGAAACCTATTGAAAACATCCATGAGATATTTCTCATCTGAAATTTTTGCCCTGATAAGTATAGGAATGGGAACTACATCAGTTTTAAGAGTGTGGCAAATTTAGAACAGTTTTAGGCCCAGTACCAGACAATTAGAAATACTCCTACTTGGATTCCCTTCCATGTCATAGCATTAATGAAACCACAAATAAAAACAGTTACTGTGATGTTTAAAAATGAAGGAGTCCATATAGAGGACATTTTGTTTTGGTTGCAGCAATGCTGTGACATTATGGGGAAACCCACACCCACACTAGACTCGGAGCAAATATGGGATGGGGGATGACGTATTAAGATTAAACTGCATTCATCAGACACAGGTCCCATGCATTTGCCCAGTTCCTTTTTTGGGGGAAAAGACGGGGGTCAGTTTTTTATAATGGTCAGCCTAGGTCATGCTTCAAGTGTGGCTCGAGGGCCCATCTTAGCTCAGCCTGTGACTCCCCTCGTTGTAGTCACTGCTTAGGGTTCGGGCATGCCTCCTCCGCATATTTGAACCTGTTTAAATGCAACCTATGTGAAAAAAAGAAATTTGATGGAGTTGTTGGATGTGCCTTGCCATCATTATAATTCCATTTATATACCCTTCTTCTTTGCTGCATGGTATAGACCAAACTCACTGCATGCGGGTCCCAGAAAGACTGATAAATAGTATGCTGCTCCATGCGCTAAGCCTGTTATGCTAACCAGCCAGAAAATGAGTGTGTAATCATCGTGGATGCTCATGTTGGGTCTAGAGTGCCTAGACACACGGGTACTTTGCCTCCTGATAAAGAATCTAGGAGGCTGGATGAGATGGGTAAGCATTCTTATGCCAGTGCCTCACTAGGCCTTAGGATTGCAAACTACCACACCCCTGTGATAAAATATCAGAACAGCCTGTGGAAAGCTGCAAAGACTGTGGTCCAGGCTTTGTCTAAAGGCTCTGCCAAGAATGAATTACTTAAGACATTAACATCTGGTGCTGAGGTTGGCAAACATTTGCTGTGCTCATCTTTTGATGTTTCTGATGCTTTTGCCAGAGCTGCTGCTTCTAGCATTTTTGAGAAGATATTCTTGGATTAGAGTTGCTGGCCTTGCCAGTGATGTTCAGCAAGCAGTTTTGAATGCCCCGATCAGCAGGACAGAACTGTTTGGTTAATGATGTTGAAGAGGCCTTAAGAGGACTTCAGACCTCAAAAATGACTCTAAGGTCTGTCAAGTCCCTTTATCCCATTCCTGTCACGGGATGTGGAAGAGGAGCCTTTCATCAGCCTGCTTCCAGAGGTAACGGTGCTTACTGTCAGCAAGGCCGAGGTAAGGGAATTGGCCCCCTTCCCCCAGGTGCTAAACAGAAGCACCCAAAGCATTGGGTACCCGTGGCAATGCCCCCACTGGGTTCTGCCTTACTCTCTTCTAAATATGTCCCCACCTCCACTGTTAACCTTCGGGGGGGGTGGTGGGGGGGATGACTCCCTGCATCTGAAACCATGGCTTGCAATTACAATGGACGAGTGGGTCTCAAAAATAATCGCACGGGGCATGGTCTGGAGCTTCTAGAAACTCCTGATCATTCTCCGCCTCCTTCCTGTTTCCTCTGGGCAGTTTGTCATATGAACATGAAAAAGCCAGCAGAGTAAGGCCATTTGGTCTGTCTAGTCTGCTCATATTGCACGGTCCACAGCTTACACCACTGACCCTGCCTCCTCACCCCGGTCCTCCCATCCTTTCCATCTGTCCCTCCCATGACCCGTACTTCCCCTTGTGCATTTCCCAGCCTCTCTTAAAGCTGACCACTGACTTCATCATGACCACTTCCTCTGGCAGCACATTCTAACTGGCCATCACTTTCTCTCTAAAGTTCTTCCTGACCTCCCTCCTAAACCTCCCCAGTTTTGGACTGTGTCCCCTTGAGTTTCGGCTGCCACTTAGCTTAAAGAGACCCTCCTTATCCACCCTCTTTATCCCTTTCAAATACTTAAAGATCTCTATCATGTCCCGTTTCTACCTCTCCAGGGATTACATATTCAGGGCTCCCAACCTCTCTTCATGTGTTTTACCCTGCTGACCTGCAGTCATCTTTGTTGCCCTCCTCTGGACTGTCTCCAGCTGGGTACCTATGTCTTACTCCATACTCTAGATGTGGCCTCACCAGCGACCTGTTCAAGGGCAGTATAACATCCTTTCGCTTATTGCTAATTCATAGAACCCAGTATCTTGTTTGCCCTTGCTGCTGCTTTTTTGCATTGTGGGGGGTGCCTCAGGTCGCTAGTGATCAGCACTCCCAGATCCTTCTCTTCTGTTGCTGCTGCCCAGACCCCTGTCAGGTAGTACTCCTTCCCTGGATTCCTGACTCCAATGTGCATGTCTTAGCATTTCTCTGCATTGAAGCCAAGCTGCCAAATTCCAGACCACCATTCACATTTTCCTGCAGGTCCTGTATCCCTTTTACGTCCATCCTTCCAGTCATCTGTGAATAGGTACATTTTGCCCTTAATGCCATCCCCAGTCTCATTGATGAGGACATTTGAACAGTACTGGCCCCAGCACCAAACCCTGTGGGACTCCACTTGTCACTTCCCTGGTGCTAGAGAACTCTTCCCCACCACCACCACCACCACCACCACCACCTCTGGATCTTGTCCCTCAGGTAATGATCTTCTACTCAACACTGAGATCCGCCAACATCCTGATCAACCTCTTATGGTGTGCAGAGTCATGGGCCTTGCCGGAGTCCAGATAAAAGATGTCCACCACCTGGCCCCTGTCCACTGACTTAGTGACCCAGTCAAAGAGGTCAGTCAAATTTGTTTGACACAGTCTGCCTCCCATGTTGGAGACTATTCTCCTGTAGATACCCTCCTAAACTTTTCTTAAGTATGGTCTCCATGAGCTTGCACATGACTGAGGTCAGACTGACCAGTCTGTAATTCCCTGGGTTAGCCTTGAGACTGCCCTTATGGAAGAGCACCACATGTCCCTTCTGAAGGAAGAAGTTCAGGTATCATTGCAAAAATGTTACATAGTACTATTCTCCTTGACAGAGAAGCAAATGATTCTATTCCAGATGCTTCTTGGTCCCAGAATGGACAGGGTGTCTGCGTCCTGTGCTGGACCTCAGGGATCTTAACTTCACCATCGAATATAAGAAGTTTCTGATGCTATCCCTGCAAGCTCTGATTCCCTTTTTGCAAATGGGACTGACTTTATTCTCTAGACATGAAGATGCATACATTCATGTCAAAATCAGAAAATACCTCTGCTTTGTGCTGGCGGGGGGAACATTACCGGTTCAGAGTATTGCTCTTTGGCTTGTCTTCTGCACCTCAGGTCTTTACCAAATACTTAGCAGTAGTAGCAGCAGCCCTTCACAGGGAGGGCCTGTATGTGTTCCCCTATCTGGACTGGCTGCTGAAGGCCAATCCAGAGAAGCTGTCCCACATACTCTCTCTGAGAAGGCAGTTGTTCAGACACTTGGGGGTCACAGTAAATGTGCCAGAATCTGTGCTGACTCCTGCCAGATACTTCAGTAAGTCAGTCTTGGACACAGAGAAGGGATGTACTTTTCTGCACAGAGCAGAGCAGAAAATATGACTGCTCAAGCTCAGTTGGTATACAGGAGTTACTGTGTCTCTGTGAGAACAATGTTATGTCTCCTGGCTGTAGCTATTGTGACTGTGCAACTGGCCTGCGGACACTTAGGGTCCAGTGGGATCAGCTGATGGGCGAGTCAGACCAAATGGTTCTCCTCACATCTCTGCATCGTAGGGCATTACTGTGGTGGATGGATCACAAAAACATATTGATGGGCATCCCGTTCCTTGTACCAACTCCTGTACAGATCCTCATTACGGATGCCTGGGGTTCTGGCTGGTGTGCTCATCTTGGCCCATGTGAGATGCAGGGGTCATGCACCAAGGTGGAGGGCAGGTTACATATAAATGTCCTGGAAATGAGTTCTATATAGCCTCCAGACATTTCAAGACCATCTGAGCCCCGGTCTTCTGTTTATCCAGATGGACAATACCTGTGTGATGCATTACATCATCAAACAAAGGGGCACTCATTCCTAACCTCTGTGCAGGGAAGCAGTGAGAGTATCGTACTGGGCTCTGTCCCACGACCAGCAGTTGTCAGCCATCTCCCAGGTTTCCCAAAACGTCTTGACAGCCCGGCTGAGCAGATCACCATCCAGGATTCACAAATGGTAGCTGTTGATTTCCGTGGTAAACAACCTTTGTACAAGATGGGGTTGTCTAGAGTAGAACCTTTTTGTGGCCCCACACAATGCAAAACTGCTGCATTTTGGATCGCTTGTTTCAGTGCTTGGAATTTTCTGGCGAGACGCATTGTCCCTTCTTGGAAAGGTAAATTCTTTATGCATTTCCCCTAGTTTCTCTAATACAGAGGGTTCTGCTCAAGCTGCAGATGGAGAGCATCACTGTCATCCTCATTGGTTCATTATGAATTCACCAGATATGGTTTCCACTTCTGCAGCAGATGGCAGTGGAGCCTTCTGTTCCCCTACCTCTATGTTGGTGTCTGTTATCACAGGACACGGGATCCCTGGTCCATCCGTACCTGAAATCCCTACATCTGCATGTGTGGCTCCTGAAGACTTCGCCATTGCACAGATTGCGGTATTCCTGAGGTTGATGATGTTCTGATTGCAGCTAGATAGCCTTCTACCAGACATACTTATTCCTTGAAATGGAAGCGGTTCACTTTGTGGGCTGTTTCCAGGAATTCTGACCCATGTACACGTCTTGTAATTGCATTGTTTGAATATTTGCTGTTCCTGTCAGACTCTGGCCTACAGTATTCCTCACTTAAGGCTTATTTGGCCACTATATCTGCTTTCCATGGCCCTTGTTGATGGTTACATGGTTTCCTAGTTAGAGGTGTTTTGTACTTTTCCAAGAGGTGTTTTTCATACGAAACCTTCTGTCTGCACTGCAATCCCACCTTGGGATTTGGGTTTTGTGCTTGAAAAACTGCCTTTGGCTGCTTTTGAGTCTGCCATGAGTGTGTGTGTTAAGTTTTCTATCATGGAAAATGTTATTGCATTTTTAGTTGCAATCATTTCTACTCAGAGGATTTCAGAGCTTCAGGCTCTAATGTGTGGGCCTCTTTGTTTGGTTTCCCACAAAGACAGAGAGCCTCTTTTTGTATGAATCCTAAGCTTCTACCGAAGGTGGTATCTGAATTTACACTGAATCAAGTTTTCTATACCTTGCTTATTACTCTGAGTGCGCCAGTCAGGGTGAGGCTTTACTCATACTTTAGATGTACAAAGAATACTTGGATACTATGTTGCATCGGCAGGAAGTCCTCTCAGCTTTTTGTCTTGTTCACCCGGGGAAAGAGGACGCATGCTTCTGTGTCTAAACAGTGCCTGCCCAAATGGCTGGCATATTGTATTACATTCTGTTATAGGAAATACGGTAAAGAACTTCCTGATGCAGTTCATGATCTGTCCACAAGGGAAATGATCACTTCTGTTGCTTGTTTCAGAAATGTTTCTGCTGTTGTTATTTGTGCTGCAGCCACATGGAGCACTGTTCACACTTTCCCTAAACATTACTAGTCTCTCGTGGACATGCTGGATTCGGACTTGTTGTGCTACAATGCTTGCTGTCCTGAATATATATTAAGAGTGTACCACCGGGTTGTGCATACCTTTCAACCTCCTGCTTCATAAATCAGGGACAAAGAACCAAAATCAGGGACACATCTTCAAAATTAGAGATATCCACCCAGAAAGCAGGTAGAATATGGGGCTTAGTGCAAAGTGCATTTCTAAAGAAGAACAAGTCTGTAACTTTAATGCTCGACAGTTGTTTTGTACTTACAATCTCCACTGTTTAGCCACAAAAACACAAATTTTAGGAGGGAAAGAGTAAAATTTTGAGGCAAAATCGGGGACACTTGAGAGGTATGCCAAGGGTATGTGCAAATTGCATTGCCCGAGGCTGACCTACATTGTCAGGCAGATTCTTTGATGATCCGACTGCAGCCCGAGGACAAGTGTTTTTTGTAACTTTTTTGGGGGGTATTGTTTTTTTTTTTTTTCTTAGATTTGTTTTCCCTGAGTCTCCATTTCCAAGCAATGCCCCCCCCGAGCTTCTGCCCTTCTGATTTGTTGTTGCTAGTTAGCAACATCAGTGGCGTTATTCTGTTGGGCCAAATGAGCTTGGAGACGGAGAACCTTTGCCACACGCGGGAAGGACCAGGTAAACTTAGGCGCGATTAGGTGGAGAATGGTCGTCACAGCAATATTCGAGAAGAGTGAGGAATGGACGAGAGGACTGCAAAGCTGTTCCGACCTTGTCTGGACCCTGTTACAGTTTTCAAGTTCTGAGCGAGACTAGCAACTAGTGAAGCTGGGGGAATGACGATCACGCTGCGTTGTACAGACTTGGTCCTTGGCTTTGAGGGTCATCATCGGCTGCCACAACTTGCAAAGAAGTGGAACAGGAGCCGGAGCGAACAGTTTGAGGCGAGTGATAAAGGTGTCACTGGGGGTCTGGGGGCTCTTACACCAATTAAGGCACACAGTGGAAAAATCTATCATTTGGGACGGGTGTAGGGTGGGTTTATGTGGTTCTGAATGAGCGACTCTGTCACTGACTGAGGAGGAGTGATCGGAGTAAATATTTTTAAATATACCCTTTGTGGTTCTCTCCATGCCTGGCCCAAAATAAAGAGTGTGTGTTGCTGCATTTTGTCACACGGTCATGGAGACGGAGCGCTGGATATGTCTTCCTCAGCCCAGGTGTACAGAGCTAGACTATGCTGCTGCGTGTGTGTGTGATTTTGTTTTGCTGCATGTCGCAGGTACTTACTTACTGTGCCCTCCAACAAGTTTAGCTATGCACTGTGTGTATGTTTAGGTGGTCTGTGGGCATTGGTATAGACAGGGCCTGGTTAGGGCAGCCATCATAGTTTAACCTTGACCAGGGGTGGGGGATGAGGGTAGCGCACCTCGTGTAGTGTGTGGCCTGTCGCCTGAGTTGCAAAATGGTGTATCACATCTGTGACTCTCTCACCCTGCCCTGGTCCCTCCGTTGATGGATGTTGCTTTAATTCAGTGTTAGTCACTGCTGGCTGCCATTGGTCAGACTAGTAAGCAGTGCCCATTTACCATTGGTTAGACACTGAGGGCATGTAGCATGACTGAGGGGTAGGGGTTCATAACCATTCCTTTTCTTAGACTGTGGAGCAGATCTGCTGGCTGTAGTCATCTTGTGTATGGTCAGGTCGGTCAAGTGGGTAAACATTTTGTGCAAACTTGTCTGCCTGACGAATGATGCGCCGGATAAGCTGTGGTACTGTACTTGGTCAGGAGGTGTTGGCCAGGGTAGTCAGAGGACAAGGGGTTGATTCTGAAGACAGTTTGTGAGGTGCTGCTGGGCTTGAGGTGGTGGGAGTATGTATGCACGTTGTGGTGATGCCGGAGACTGGAGGGGGGGCACAGAGAGAGACCAGTTGGCCAGTGGCCCACGTGATTATCATTTGACAAATCTGATAGTTTTTTAAATGAATGTGCTGGCTGTTGTTTAGTGCAGTGTGATTGAGCTACTTCAAGGGACGTGGATATGTAGTTCATCCGCACTTCTTGGCATGTCCCTTTCCCACTTAAATCTCACCAGAAGTCTTCAAGCTGGCTCCTCCCACCCACCCGGGTGGTAAATACCTCAGATCCACTCCATGACGCTAGAGCTTCCTTTCTGCTGGAAGATACAGGTTCCCTCGTGCTGTCTCAGCAGTTCGTAGGCCCTGGATTCAAAGCGTCGATTTTTACCTAAACTAACCTTAAAACTCATTCGAGTTAGCGATTCCGATTGTAGCACATCGGACATGGAGAGATAAATCATCCCCCGGATTTCACCGGTGTACCTGTGGCCAGTATATGTTGTGTACCGATCCCCACCTAACATGCCTTTATTGCCTAGGTGTCTGACATGACACTTCGTCTTGCACTTTCTGCCTGGCCTTCCATCCCAACATCCTGGACGACCGCAAGGCGTGCCTAAAATTGGGGAGACTGGAGAAAAGGAACCCAGCGATGAAATCGAAGGAGGCGAGGTGGGCGGTTTCCACGGCTCCGGGATCCGCCGAGTAGCTGGAGCAAATGAAAGCATTTGTGGAGGAAGCAGCTCAAGCTTCCGCCACTCGAAGCATTTTTGTTCTGCTCAACCTTGGCTCCACCTTTACATGCTCCTTCAAGGAGTTGTGCCAATCTCTCCCCACCAGGGGTGAGGCGCCCTCGGGCTTGCACTCCTCCCACCCTCGGAAGAGGGATAAGGACCCTAAGTCTTCTACCAAGAGAAGACATTCTTGGGACCCAGAAAGGTCCAAGTCCCAAGAGCATGCGGTCTCGGCCTCGGTTGAAATCGCATCCTCGACCGACGGCTTTTAGGGCATCCCATCTGGCTTGGGGACCGAGGAAATGGCTGATGAGGCTGAGATCACTCTCAACCCAATCGACCCTCTGTCACCGACCCAGGTCGACGATTCCTTGGGAGGGACTCCAGTCCTTGTTTTTCCCGATGAGGAGACCCACCCTGCTGGTGTCCCCATCGAGGAAAGTGTGCCGGACCCTCTGTTTTCACCGACTCCGGTGTCTCCCGATCGATGGGGTCGATTCCCTTGGTATCGATCAAGGTCCAGAACCCCTTCTGCCAAACTGCCGAAAAAAAGAGTCATAAACACTCTAAGAGGCGCCGACACAGATCTTCATCCTCTTCGGACGAGGAGAGGCTTCAGTAGAAACTCCGTCCGTCAACCCTATGAAGATCTCATGAGGCAGCAGCTGATTTTGTACCGGCAGAAGCACCCCAGCCATCACTTGGCTTCTGCCTCCTAGGCCGACGCCGACCCCTCCGGAACCGAAGTCTTCGGTTCCCCAGCCCATATCCTGGTTCGGCCTGTACCGGTCTCTCCACCGATTTTGGTGGAACCACCACCTAAGCAGCCTCAGGGAAGGGCTCCCTCGAAAGAGGACCGTACAGACACTGGGCTTCCCCGACGTCTGTCCATTATGGTCGTCCCCAATCGCCCTCGGCGTATCAAGGGAGATCTAGGCGGGAGGCCATTGTATCCTGACTCTTAGGACTTGGATGCCACCGGATTGCACTCCCATCCTGGGGATGATGAGTCATCCGTGGCAGGTTTGAAGGAAGGCCCTTCCTCTTTTCAGGGCATTCTCCGCCTGATCTCCAAATCCACCGGAATGCCCCTGGAGTTCATACAGAAGAAGACTCTACCCTAATTACACCTCGGACGCCGAGTACAGGCTCCATACTCTGGACCTGAGATGTGCTCATAGTGTCCCTGACTTTGGGAGTTTTTTTTTTTAATCTTTGTTTTCCCTGATTTATGAGGAAAGAGGTTGAGACTGAGGCATGCATGGTCTGAGATGGAAAATAATAAGTTTGGACTCTGCTCCGGCCTTGTTTGTGGGTGGACTAGCAGTAGTCTAGTCTGTCACTTGTCTTGCTGGTCAGTTATTGGGTGGGGGTGGAACGGGGCAGTGGCTGGACATTGTGGTGGATTTAAGATTTGCTGCACTTTTGTTGTTGGTTCTGGTGGCATTGCAGCATAGTCATTTACTGGTTGAACAGGCAGCCAAAAGGTTCCATGCCATGCTTGGAGGTTGGGTCGGGTGATTGCTGTATCAGTTTGTTCTGCTGCTTCAATCTGGCTGCCTAGTAATTACATGGCAAGAAGAAATTACCTTGTAAGATGTTTTTTACAGTCATATATTTCACAGTAGGGCAAGTAATTTTTAGCCCTTCACTTGCCCTTGGGCAAGAGTTTAAAAATTGGATTTGCACATCCCTGTGTACCATCCTCCCAGTTTTATATGGAACTGCTTAGGAATTGTTCCAAAGGTGTGGCCTAATGGAGGAGATATGATTAAAGAAGGTAGAACAGTTACGTGTTCACAGTAATAGTAGATCTTCAAGAGAATCTCCTCCTTTTGGCCATACCACCCCTCCCTCCTTCCCCCTTCTGCTTCAGTGAAGGTTATATCAGATGATCTTACTTCGAGAGGGTTCCTGCAGTAGGTCTTAATGTATAGGACTGTGCCCTCTGGCGTCAGGACCACACGGCAAACTTGTAGCTAGCAATCATCGGCAGGGACCGCCCCCCCTCCTCCATCGTCAGGTGACTGACTTCAACGTGACTATACAAGGGGCAGTCCCCTGCCCATCCTCCAGTTCTTTCCCGCCATCACTGGTGTAATTTGACACACAGTAGAACAGCTTTCGGTCGCCCACCATTTTCTACAGCAAATTTTTCTAATTTCCTACTTCTCTCTCTCAGTCCATTATGGTGTATGTCGTCTCGTCGGCCCGAGAAGAAGTGTTACAAGTGCAGCGCACAGATTCTGCATGGGGATGACCATTCCTGGTGTGTCTTCTGCCTGGGGCCTAAGCATAATTCCACCAAGTGCTCCATTTGTCAGGGCTTCAACCAGGCCATGCGCACCCATCGCAGGAGAACCCTCTATGCCCATTTGTTGACCCAGAGACTAGCATTCATGGAAAGAAAGATCGTCGTCAGCCCCGGAGAAGAAAAAGAAAAATGAGAGATGCTGTTCCCCTCAAGGTAAGTCCAACCAGACAACCAGCGCTGACCATGGTGGGCCCTCCACCTCTGTGACTACCCCACTTTTAGGGCCTTTTTCCCGCTGTGGCAGAGCAGGCCCCGAGGTTAGCAGGCAGTCAGGGGTTGCTTCTTCGGAGGTTCCTTCAAGGTCTCCTGCTTTGAGCTCCACCACTAAGTCCCCCTCTGGCTCTGCCGCTGGGCCCCTGGCCCAGGCCGATCAGCCTGACTGCTACCAGTAAGACAATTGGCTGCTCCACCGATCGCATGGCTGCCACCTCTCTCCCGTAGGACTCCCTTGTGGACCCCAATGCTGGGCAGAGAGCTCACAGGTCCCTCTTCATCCCCTCAGGTTTCTCCCTCCAGGGATTCGCTACCTTTATCCAACCTCTTTGGGACAAATCTCCCTCCGTTGGATAACCACCTTGACCTGTTGACGGGGGCCTTACCTGATTTTCCCTTCTCGCCAGGCTGTCTCCCGCTGACGGATCCTCTCCCATTTCCGGATCCCTTGACGGACATTGTTGGGGGTGGCATGCACCTTTCTCCTGCGGGACCTTTGGCTTCTCCGCCTACCCCGTCGCCAGACCTGCTTCCTAGCGGCCCTCCGGTGGGGCCTTCTGTTCTTTCTTCGGGCCCAACCGGGTACTTTCCTGGATATGCCCCTCAGTATCCACAGTACCTGATGTCGTGGAAGGTGGCTGTCACTGGGTTATACCCCCCCATCGCGGGGCCAGGCATTCTATCAAGGCTACCAGTACCCTTATTTGTATCAGGCACCCAGCTACCCTTCCTACGCGGGGTACCCAGGTTACCTACCTCCACCTCTGCCTCCACCACCACTGCAGTCAGAATGAGAAGTCATTCCTACATGGTGGAAGGATGCTAAGTCCCAACTCCTTCAGGAGTTGGGTCAACCACAGGTAGTGGTCAGGACCACCCCACCTTTCAGGGGGGCTTCCAGGTAGTCCTGCACCCTCCACACAAGTCTCTGACAGAGACTGTAGTGCTCTGCCCTCTGGACTCATTGAACATAGGCTCCTGGACCTGGATGCATCCTTTCCAAGTAGACCGGAATCCTCAGAATCTGATGAGGAATCAGACTTGGGGAACCAGTCCGAACCTCACCGAAAGAGTGCCTAAAATCCCCTCCTGAGGACCCTTCCTTTGCGGAGCTCCTCATGACCATTCAAAAATCTTGCAGATGGGCTTCCCAGGAATTTGACCCCAAACGCAGGAGACTGGCTAAGCACATGGATTTGGTCAATGCGGACCCCCTTCCCATCCCACCTTGGACATGGCTGCATAAGGACCTCACGTCCACCATTTGGCAGCAACCTTCATCCATACTGGCCATATCCAAGAAGGCTGATAGGACTTACTACCCCCCCCCCCGAAGGGGTCTCCCACCTAACTGCCCAACCTAAGGCCGATTCTGTCATTACGGCGGCCTATGATGGATCGGCCCAGCCCAAGCATCGTAGTTCCTTCTCACCAGATAAGGAATCCAAGCAAATAGACCAGTACGGTAGAAACGTCTACTCCTCATCCACCTGCGCTGTTCGTTTCCTGAACTATGTAGCCCATATGGTGGCTTTCCAAAAATCCTCCTTTTTGGATTTGAAAAAAGACTGCCAGGAGATCCCTGATGAACAGTTAAAGAACAAACTCCTGGACAAGGTCAGGATGAATAAGTCATCCTGCCGCCATGCCTTCCATGCCACCTACGATTCAGTGGACTCTGTGGCACGAGGAGGCACTGCGGGAGTCTGCCTCAGACATTTAGCCTGGCTTCGCCTGGCAGGGCTGGCTCAGGATGTACAGAGCTCTCTCTTGGACGTTCCATTTAGGAGTACAGTTCTGTTTAGTGGCGACGCTAAAGATATAATTACCGAGCTGCAGGAGGTCGGCAAATACTTGAAGGATGTCTGCTCCTTATACCATTCTGGTCAGAAACAATGGCAGCAGCCATTTCATTGCCAGTGGAAATAGAACAAGCAGAACCAGGGCAGACGGCAAATCAAGCGTTGCACCCCAGGTTCTGGCGCCCGAGCACCCCCAGGCCAAGTTTCCCAAAGCTGCCTCTGGGCGGGGGTGCACATCTGCCCCCTTCCACTCCCTCTGACTGTCTTGGAGGAACAGTTGGGAGGAAGGTTCAGCCTCCACCCGGACGGGTGGAAGGCAGTCGCCACAGATGCATGGGTTCTCCAACTCGTAGAAAGAGGTAACTTGATAAAGTTCCTGAGGAGACCTCCTCCCAACCCTCCGGGAAGGTCCTTTTCCCCGTCAGGCCACCAGCAGTTGGTTTCTCTAGAAATTCAGGCTCTACTGCAAAAAGCGGCCATAGAGCGAGTTCCACCGGAACGGAGAGGAAGGGGATTTTATTCCCACCTCTTCCTAGTTTCCAAAAAGACGGGTGGAATCTATGGCCTATCCTAGATCTCAGCATGCCCTGCCTCTTCATAGAGTACAAGAGGTTTTACATGCTGACACTCCAGGGACTCCTGCCTCTGCTCCTCCCCAGCACTTGGCTGTGCTCCCTGGATATGCAGGGTGCTTACCTCCATATCCATATTCTACTGGCCCACCACTGCTTTCTGATGTTTTCTTTTCTGGAGGATAATTTCCAGTTCAGAGCCCTTCCATTTGGCCTTTCCTTGGCACCGCGGGTATTCACCAAGTGCCTTACGGTGGTTGGGGCATTCGTACACCACGGGGCATCTATGTGTTCCCTTATCTGGATGACTTTTTCTTTTTGGCTCCCTCTCTGGATAGTCTGAAGGAATCCCTTTCCTTCACTCTGCATCTTTTCTCCAGTCTGGGCATCTCAATCAACCTTCCCAAGTCCCAACTGACACCCACCCAGCACCTCCAGTACATTGGAGCAGTGCTGGAAACTGTCCAGAGGAAGACCTTTCTTCCATCTGAGCGGAAACATTAATCTCCTAAGCAGTGCTCGTGGATTCATCCCAGTGGACCGTGCCATGTTAGGTTCTGTGCCTACTGAGGTTGATGGCGGCTGCCTTACCCACAGTCCCTTTGGCCAGACTGCACATGAGGGTTCCCAATGGTCTTTTCGAGTCCAGTGGGACCAGCGCTTGGATGAAATGGACCAGAGAGTCCTAATCTCCAACAGCCTTCAGAAGGATCTCCTTTGGTGGCAGGACCCAACCAACCTATCAGTGGGGGGTCCACGTCCACCCTCTCCCTCCCTCTCAGATTCTCACCTCGGTTGCCTCGAACTTAGGATGGGGTGCACATCTGGGGACCACTGAACTCAAGGCTCCTGGTCTCCCATGGAGGAGAACCTTCACATCAATATTCTGGAAATGAAAGTGGTGCTCTATGCTCTCCAGGCCTTCCAGTCACTGTTCACTCCAGGAACACTTCTTATCCAGACGGACAACATGGCCACAGTCTGGTATCTAAACAAACAGGGAGGCACCTGGTCGTATCCTCTATGCAGGGAGGCGATGCGGGTGTGGTACTGGGTGGTACATCACGGCCTATCGTTGAGTGCAGGCCACGTGCCAGATGTTCACAACATTCTGGCAGACAGTATCAGCTGATTAGTCGCCAGGGCTCACAAGTGGGAACTAAAGCAGGCAGTAGTAGAAGTCCTGTTTCTTATATGGGGTTGGCCAGATCTAGATCTCTTCACCTCCTCATCCAGCACAAAACTACCCAGCTTTTGCTTGCTCATTCCCGGGCATGGTGCTTTTTGACGAGACTCACTATCTCTATCTTGGACAGGGCAATTTCTGTGCACTTTCCCTCACTTTCCTATTCTTCAGAAGGTTCTGCTGAAGCAACAAGCAGAAGGGGTGCATATGATCCTCATTACCCCACTGTGGCCTCAGCAGCTATGGTTCCCATTGCTACAGCAGCTGGCACTGGAGCCCCCAGTACCTCTTCCTTACGACCTTCTATCCCAGGAGCAGGGTACCCTGTTACAGACGATCCTCAAGTCTTCATCTTCATGCGTGGCACCTGTGGACTTAGCGATTTCTCGCTATGCAGTCTCCTCGGGTTGCTCAGGTCTTAGTGGAGGCCAGGAGACCCTCCACTAAATCCACTTATGCCATGAAGTGGAAAAAATTTTTTATTTGGGCCTCAGCGAAAGGCCTAGATCCCTTGTCTTGCTTGGCCTCCCAGGTTTTGGAGTACCTCTTGCATCTGTTGAGTTGAGCCTCAGCTATCCCTCCCTGAAGGTCCATCTCTCTGCAGTTTGGGCCTACCACCTCCCAGTGGAGGGCAAAACCCTAGCTCAGCTAGAGGTTTCCCAAACTTTCTTGAAGGGATCCTTCATATCAAACCTCTGGTCCGAATCTTGTCTGCCCCAGATCTCAACTTTGTTAGAAAAGCTTACTTTGCCCCTTTTGAATTGGCAGCAAGCTGTGATATGGGTTTTGCATGAAAAACTCTTTTTAGTTACTATCACTTCAACTCGAAGAGTTTCAGACCTTCATGCTCTAGTTTGTAGAGAGCCTTATTTAATTTTCCACAGAGACCGGGAGGTTCTGTGGACTTAACCCTTCTTTCCTTCCGAAAGTGGTTTGGAATGGACCCTTAACCAGTGTTTTGAACTGCCGGTGTTCTTCCCAGAGCATTCCAATGAGGAGCTATCTTCTGCACACCCTTGACGTGCTCAGGATTTTGAGGTACTATATCTCAAGGACTAAGGAGGTTTGAAAGTCGAACCAGCTCTTTGTAGCCTTTTCTTCTAAGTGCCAGGGCAAGGCTATCATGAAGCAGACTTTGTCTTGGTGGCTGGCAAATTGTACTCTCTCCATTTACCAGAAGTATGAGAAGCCCCTTCCAGATACGGTTAGGGTCCACTCCACTAGAAGTGTGGCCATTTCCACTGCCTTTTTCAGGAATGTGTCCACTGCGGACATCTGTGCAGCAGCCACTTGGTCTTCCATCCATACCTTCACTAAACACTACAGTCTACACATTGCCTGTAGGCGTAGGGCTGGCTTCAGCCTTGCAGTTCTGCAAGGTCTTCTGTCTTGAACAGATCTTTAGTTGGCAGACATTTTCCTCCTCCCAGAACCTAGTCACTGACTCCTTTTTTGCTAGACTGCTTGGTATTCAGTCCTATATGTGAAGACCTACTGCAGGAACCCTCTCAAAGTAAGATGTATAGCAGTTACGTAAGAACTTTCCTTAACGATAGATCTTCGAGAGAGGTTCCTGCAGTAGGTCTAGTTTCCCACCCACCTTTCCCCCAGCTCCTGCGTTTTCTCTTTATTCCTTGCCAAGGACTCTGTCTCATCAAGTGCACAGAGTAGCAGGAGTCTGTCACTCCTCTTTTCTGCTTCCTTTCTATAGGTACCCAGTGTAAAAGAACTGGAGGGTGGGCGGGAGACCACCCTTTTTATAGTCATGCTGACATCCATTACCTGACAATGGGGCCAGTCCCCGGCGATGATTGCTAGCTACAAGTTTGCCGTGCAGTCCTGACGCCAGGGGGCACAGTCCTATATGTGAAGATCTACTGTAGGAACCTCTCGAAGATCTGCTGTCCTGGTAGGTTATTGCATAACTGCTATATGTGCCTGAACCTACTCATGCATCATTTATCCAGCCCAATGCCTCTCTTTGAGCAATCGGTCTAAATGCTTCATCGGCAAGCTTTTAAACTAGTCAAAGTGGGAGGCACTGACAAGCAGCAGGAAAATCCCAGCCTTTCCCTACAAAACAGGGTACTAAATGAGAAAAAGACAGAGGTAGAACGGTCAGTGGGGGATGCTGCAACAGAAGGTAAAGCCATCAAAAAATGGAGAGCAATGAGTACCAATGCCCGTAGTCTGGGTAACAAGCTTCCTGAATTAGTGGCCTTGATGGAGGAGGAAGATCTGGATATCATGGCAGTCAAAGAAACATGGTACACACAAAACCATGACTGGGACGTAAACATACCAGGATACACTATCTACAGGAGGGACAGGGAGGGTAAAAGTGGAGGAGGAGTAGCTCTTTACATAAGGGAAGGAATCAAAGCAACAGAACAAAAGGGTAAACAGGGAGGAGAAGAAGCACTGTGGGTAAATTTGGAGACAGGCAATGGCACCACAATCCGCACAGGGGTTGTATACAGACTCCCTTCTCGGGGAAATGGACAAGGAAATGATAGAAAGTATACTTAGAATGGCAGAAAAAGGGGAGATATTGCTGATGGGTGATCTGAATATGCCAGATGTTAACTGGAGTGCAGTTGCAGCTGCCACTTCGAAGAGTGGAGTTATTCTAGTTGCCCTATGGGGCATTCTTAGACAACTAGTACTGGAGCCCACTCGAGAGGGAGCAATATTAGACTTGATTCTCTCAAATGGAGATGGAGAGAGGATCACAGATGTAGAAGTGGGTAGCCATCTGGGAACTAGCGACCATCGAACAGTATGGTTCACAATAAACACAGCAATAGAGTCAAGCCATACAAAGAGAAAAGTACTGGACTTTAGGAGGGCTGACTTTGCCAAAATGGGTGAGTGCCTAAGGAATGCCCTAGCAAATGGGCAGGAAGGAGGGGTGGAAGAACAATGGGGAATAATAAAAACTGCCATCACAGAGGTAACGAGCCTTTGTGTGAAGCAAATAAACAAAACAAACGATGTAAGAAACCACTATGGTTCTCAAAGGAAGTGGCAGTGAAGGTTCAAGAAAAAGAAAGCATTCAGGAAGTACAAGGAATGCAGAGGAGCAGGACAAGAACTGTATCAATTAAAGCAAAAGGAGGCTGGGAAGGCAGTCAGAACAGCAAAGGCCAAACCAAGGAAAAGATAGCCAACTCAGTTAAGAAGGGGTTAAAACCTTTATAGGTACATCAGGGAGCGAAGGAAGACCAAGAGAGGATAGTGAGGTAAAGAAAGGGAGGGAGGGTGGGCAGAGGAGACTGTGAAAAGGCAGAGATACTAAACAAATATTTTTGCTCAGTATTTACAAATGAAGAGGGGAGGTACATAAAACAAACAGTAGAAACACTCTGGATACAGAAGTTGATACCAGCCCATTTACAGAAGAAGGATTCTGAAAGAACTCTTAAAACTGAAGGTGGACAAAGCAATGGGGCCTGATGGGATTCATCCCAGAATTCTAAAAGAACTAAGGGTAGAACTAGTGACACCACTGACTACCCTTTTTAACAAATCATGGGAGGATGGGGTGGTACTGGAGGAGGGCAGATGTGGTTCCTCTTCACAAAAGTGGGAGCAAGGCAGAAGCAGGAAACTACAGACCTGTTAGTTTAACCTCATTGATAGAGAAAATGATGGAATCACTTCTGAAGGAAAGAATTGTCGAGTATCTAGAGGCCAGAGGGGCACAGAACCCTAGGCAGCATGGATTCACAGGGAAGGTCATGCCAGACGAATCTGATAGATTTCTTGACTGGGTGACCAAAGTAGTAGATCAGGAGGGGCTGTGGGCATGGCCTACCTAGACTTTAGCAAGGCATTTGACACAGTCCCACAAAAAGATTGATATACAAGTTAGCCAGCCTGGGAGTGGGTCCAAGATGACAGCCTGGGTAAAGAATCGGCTGGAGAATAGGACACAGAGAGTAATAGTAAATGGAGTCCACTCAGAAGAAAGGAGGGTTACTAGTGGGTACCGCAGGGTTCAGTATTAGGACCGGTCCTCTTCAATGTCTTTATAAGTGACATTGCAGAAGGACTGGAAGGAAAAGTATGTCTCTTTGCAGATGACACAAAGATCTGCAACAGAGTTGATGCACAGGGTGGGGTGGAAAGGATGAGAAGGGACTTGGCAAGGTTAGAGGAATGGTCAGATGTATGGCAGCTTAGATTCAATGCTAAGAAGTGCAAGGTAATGCACCTGGGAAACAGAAACCCAGGGGAAGAGTACAGAATGGGGGGTGAGATACTAACAACAACAAAAATGGAAATGGACCTGGGGGTAGTCATATCAGATGACCTAAAGATGGGCAAGCAATGTGAGAGGGCAGCAAGGAGGGCTGGGGGGATACTGGGATGCATAGGGAGAGGCATCACCAGTAGAAAACAGGAAGTTATTATCCCTCTGTACAGACAGCTAGTGAGACCCCATCTGGAGTACTGTGTACAGTTCTGGAGACCCAATCTCCGCAATGACATAGACAGGATGGAAGCTGTCTAGAGGAGGGCAACTAAAATGGTGCTGGTTCTGCACCTGAAGACATATGAAGAGAGACGAAAGGAGCTTAATATGTATAGCCTCGAGGAAAGGAGGGAGAGGGGGGACATGATAGAAACGTTCAAATACCTCAAGGGAATCAACAAAGTCCAAGAGTGTAGCATCTTTCAAAAAAAGAGGTGTGCAAGAACAAGAGGGCACAATTTGAAGATGGGGGGGCGGCTCAAAGGTAATTTAAGGAAGTGTTTTTTCACAGAGAGGGTTGTGGATGCATGGAACGGCCTTCCGGAGGAGGTTGTGGAGTCAAAATCAGTGGTGGAATTTAAGCATGCATGGGACAGTCATAAGGCAATTCTAGGGGGTTGGGGTAGGAAGAAGCAGGCTGCTGGTTAACTAGGATCTGCAGCTTATCCAGTAGGTAGGGAAATGGGCAGACTGGGTGGGCCAAGCGGTCCTTATCTGCCGTCAAATTCTATGTTTCTATGTTTGTATACCTAGTGTTGGTCTGATCTCCTCGTTCCCCACATTTGGAGGTCCTCAGAGTCTAATCTCTGGCTGGGAACCGAGGAATGATGGGGCCACCCACATTTATATAGACTCAGACATGGCATGTCTTCATGGGTGGCCCCTGGCTACCAAAAGTTTCCATGTGGTCTTCGCGCTGATGGCTATACTTTGAAAGGCATTGCCTAATGGAGGAGATTCTCTTGAAGATCTACTGTTGCAGTAAGTACATAACTGTTCTTTTAGTGCTTACAGTGCCTGGATGGAAACCACTTGCCTTGTGTTTTTGTTTTGTTTTTCTCTGTAGTTCTGCATATAGCTTGGTGCCTCAGTAAGTAACCTTTTATCTTTGTTTTTGTTTTTTCGGGGGTGCTCAGCGGTCAGTTAGTGGGGTTGCATACGAAATTGCTAGCAGATGCAGGCCATTCGGTCTATCTAGTCTGCTCGAGTGTGCAGCACTTCAGCCCTGCCCATCTCACACCCCTTCCCGGTTTGTACCCTTCCCTTGAATCTGTCCCACCCCCTCTTGAAGCCCCCAACACTTTGCAGTGATAAGACTTCCTCTGGCAGAGCATTCCTCCCTGCCACCACTCTTTCTGTGAAGGATTGTTGCTACTGTGATCTCACCCACTCCATCATTTTTTGTTAGTGGGATTGTTGCTATTGTGATCTCCCTCTCCCACCCCAACATTTTAGCTTGGATAGCAATTGGTATGCTGCCTCCATCATTGCAATCTCTCTCCCTCACCTGTCCGTTGGTCTCTGTATCCTCAGGTAGAAGCTCAGCATCGGAAACAGGAAGAACAGCTTGAGCGCTTGCACAAGGACTTGGGTCCGATTGCAGTGGACACCCCCCAACCTACAGGTATGATTGAGAAAAGCCAACTCCAGCTTGTTAATTTCATTTATCCATAGTCCAGGTAGAGTAAAAGCTTCTCCAAACTGGGATAAATTTAGGACTGGTGAAAGGTGAGAAACCAACAGCACTGGAGACTGAAGCATTCTGTTTCTCCACAGACTGGCACAGAGTAGGGCAGGTAGAGTGCAGGCTTCCTCGCATTGTATTTAGTGCTGGTGAATGATGAGTGGCTGACAGCACAAAAGAATGAAGCCCCCTTTTGATCCACAAACACGGGTAGTATGTGAGCAGGTACAGTGCAAGCTTCACCGCAGTGTGGTGAATTTAATGCTCGCAAAATGTGAGGGACTGAAAACACTGGAGACTAAAGCCCTCTGTTGATCCACAAGGACAGGTACAGTGCAAGATTTCCACACTGATGAATTTAGTGCTAGTGAAAGGATAAGGGTCTGACAGCACTGGAGACACAAGCCCCCTGTTTATCCACAGCTGCATATACAATGTGTGCAGTTGCAGCGCAAGCGTCCTCACACTGACGGACTGAGTGCTGTTGAAATGTTAAGGGATTGACAGTACTGGAGACTAAAACCCCCTGTTTATCCACAGACACAGATACGATGTGGGCAGCTACTGTGTAGGTTTCCAACTCTGATACATTTTATGCTGGTGGCTGCACTGGAGACAGAAGTCATCTGTTCACCTACAGGTGTAGTGCAGCCATCCCAGAAAAGACTATTAAACAGCTTGTTCACAGTTCACTATAGGTATTGAAACAGCACCCCACTATAAGCAAGTATGTGTGCTCAAAGAGCAGAGGACAGGACCTTTTGGTAAACAAGCGTGCATGCTTAGATGGCATGGCAGTAGAGCCCTACTGTAAGCAAGTGTGTGTGCTTGAATGATGGCAGGGTCTCTCAGTAAACAAGTATGCATACTCCAAGGGATGGGGGAAGAGTCTTGCTGTAAATAAAAGCATTCTCCGTGGGCAGGGGACAAAGCCTCCCTGTCAGTAAGTGTGCATGCTCGAATGGCACAGGGACTGGAACTTTTTGTAAACTATTGTGCAGACCCAAAGGACAGGGGAACAGGGCCTCTCTATAAATAAATGTGTACTCTCAAAGGGAAGGGGAGCAGAGTCTTGTAAAACATGCATGCTTATAGGGCCTGGGGACAGGGCCACCCTATAAGCAATTGTGAATGTTCGAAGAGCATGGGGACTGGGTCTCTGTAAACAAGTTTACATGATTAAAGAGCACTGAGACAGGGGCTCTGCAAACTGTGCAGACGTGAAGGATAAGGAGACAGGGCTTCTCTGTGAACAAGTGTACTTTCTTTAAGGTCACAGATGGGCCCTCACAGGAAAAATAATATGCATGCTTAAAGGGTTCAAGGACAAGGGCCTCTGTAAACAAGTGAGGATGCTTTAAGGGCAAACGGGGACAGACCCTCTCTGTAAACATTGGTACATTCTTTAAGGATACTGGGACTGGGCCTGTTTGGGGGGGGGGGGGCCTGGTGTGCATGCCAGAAGGTTACAGGAACTCGGCCTCTTGTTGAACAGTTGTGTATGCTAAAAGGGCACAGGGACGGGGCCTCTCAGTGAACAATTCTGCTTGTTTAAAAGGCACAGGGACAAGGCCTCGCTATAAAAAAGTGTGCATGCTTGAAGGATAGGAGACTTCTTTGTAAATATCTATGTTTGAATGGCAGGAAAACAGGGCCAGAGTCTCTCTGTAAACAAGTGCCTATGCTCAAAGAAGAAAGTACGGGGCGCCTCTGTAAATATATGCATGTCAAAGGGACTCGTGGACAGCCTTTCAGTGAACATGTGTGCATGTTTAAAAGGGACAAGGCCTCTGTAAACAAGTTTACATGATTTAAGGACACTGGGACTGGGCCTCGTGGAAAACTAGCATGCGTGCTAAAACGGTACAGGGACAGGGCCGCTGTATAGTATATATTTGCATGTTTGAAGGGCATGGAGCCAGGGCTCTCTGTAAACAAGTGAGAAAGCTTAATGGGCACAGGTAGTGGGTCTCTTTGTAAAATGAAGTGTGCATGCTTAAAGGGACAAGGACAAGGCCTCTCTGTAACCAAGTGTACATCATTAAGGCACAGAGACTGGGCCTCTCTGTGAACAAGTATACGTGCTTGAAGGGGACCAGGCCTCTGTGTAAACAAATATGAATTCTTTAAGGGCACAAGGACTGGGCCTCTCTGTAAACAAGTGTGCATGCTTGAAGGGCATGGGCAGGGCCTGTCTGTAAACAAATGTGAATTCTTTAAAAGCACAAGGAGTAAACAAGTGTGCAAGCTTAAAGGGGACAGGGACTGGGCCTCTGTAAACAAGTGTACATGCTTAAAGGGTACAAAGCCGCTCTGTAAACAAATGTGCATGCTTGAAGGGTAGGAGATTCCATTTTTCTGTAAATATCTGCATGTTTGAAAGGCAGGAAACAAGCCAGAGCCCCTCTGTTAACAACTGTGCATGCTCAAAGGACAGGGTACAGGGCCTTTCTGTAAATGCTGTATCTGCATGCTTAAAGGACAGGTGGGAACAGGACCTTGCATTAAACAATTGTATGGCTCAGAGGGCAGTGAACTGGGTCTGTCTGTTAGCAAGTGTGCACAGTCAACTTACTGGGGACAATGCCGCTGTAATTATCAGCCTGCTGAAGGGCATAGAGAGAGGCCCTCTCTGTAGATACTATATCTGCATGCTTAAGGGGCACAAGGACAGGGTCTGTCTTTAAACAAGTTTGCATCTCTGGACAGGGACGAAGGTGTTCACCTTAAAGAAAGGACTTTGTTGCAGAAATACCTTTGTTAGTCATTACCACCTACTTTGTATGTGTGGCCTTTGTAAACAAATCTCTTGCTTCAAGGGGGCTCTCACAGTAGGCAGCACTGTTAGGACTAAACCGCCAGGCACCAGGACCACATGGAAAATTTCTATCTAGCAGTGTACAGTGAGGTACCCCCCGATATCAGCACGTCAGCGTCCATTCTAGTACAAAAGGGGCGGTCCCCCACACTCACCCCAGTTCTTTTCCTTCTATCGACCTGCGCTCATCGGATTCCACAGAAAATTTCTACAGTCCACTGCCATTTGCTTTTTTACTTATTTTTTTTTGATCCAGGTACTTGTTTATTTTCGACTGTCATCGGTGACTTCATTAGCTGACTCCCGCAATTTGAAGTGTAACTGTGGAAAGGAGCTCCTCGAAAAGGAAGGCCACACCGAATGCATTGTTTGTCTAGGTCCGGACTACGACACAGAAGCCAACCAGGCCTGCCAAAAATTTAATCGGAGCATGCAGAAAAGGTGCCAGAAAGTTCTGGAGACCCATCTCCTGTAGCAGAAATTGGCCGCCCTGGAAAGAGAGCTGGAGACCTGGGCCATGGCAGGGACTTCAGGGAAGCCCTCGTCCTCGGAGAAAAAGCACAAGAAGCTTCAGGACCAGAATCGGTCCACTTCAGAGTCGCAGTCACCCACTGGGGCCACAGCAGAGCCGGAGTCTTCGTCCCATGGGAGGTCGGTCTCCTCCACTCCTGCCCTCCTTCTCTCAGGGCTACCTGTGGACCAGCCTCCCGCCGTCATCTCTGTGGTGGGTAGTGCTTGTGTGGGCCCAGAGGATCCCTCCTCCTTCCCGCCGTCCCTGCTGCTCAGGCCAATCCTTCACAAGAGTGCTGACACAGGTGGCCAGGCCAGTTCCTTGGGTGAGGCTGTGGCAGTTTCCACCCTTCAAACACCATGAAGTCTTGCTATATTATGACAATTAGCAGTTAGCCACAGCACTTGAACTGCCCCAGAGAGGAAGGAGTTAACTCCAGGCTGACTGGAGTTCCAAGCGCGAGCGCTTTGCTGAAAGCTCTCTCTGGCTAGTTTCAAACTGAAACTGTCAGATTCTTTACTCCGCTTCACTGAACAGTCGCTCCGGAGATCTGCTCCTTCAGCTCGGTTCATTTCTCGGTTCAAACGAGTGTTTTCGGTTCATTTTAACCGGCAATAAGTATTTATTTTACCGCATTTCGTTCAAAGCTCTATCTGGTAAACCGTAAGTACAGGATTTTAAAGTCTGTGTGGAAATTAATTATCGGTTCGGTTTTGAACCGATCGGTTTGCTAAAAAAACCAATTTTTAATAATAGCTTGGGCTTTTAGAGTGCGGTTCCCGGTTCTTATCGGTTCTAAAAAAACCTGTCTCTTAAATTGGGTTTTTTCAAATACCCGTGACACGGTTAGGAACCGATAAGGGTGTCTTGCCTGGCACTGCCATAAAAAGGGCAAGTTTTTGGATAGGCTGGCATTATGTCTGAGAAACCCAAAAGAAAAACCGGGCCCACTGGGTTTCAACACTGTGATGTTTGTGGGGAAGCCTTTGCCAAGGCTGACCCACACACCACATGTGTTTATTGTCTGGGGGCTGACCACCTCCTGTCAGACTGCCAGGTGTGTAAGAATTTCCCTGCAGCCACCCTGGAGAAAAGATTGGGCCGGCTCAGGAGCGAGGACAAAAAGTCCGCTGACCGGATGGCCAGCCGGTCCAGCACCCACTGGACCAGAGGGTGCCCTCTGACCAGGGCCGAGACTTCCTCGGCAAAGGAAGGCTGGTTCTGAGGAACCAGTCCCAGTAAAAAAATCTAAGAAATCAGCAGGTCTGGAGTGCAAGATTGCCTCTCCAACTGCTGCAGAGATAGCTAAAGCCATACAGATTGTCCTGTCACTGTCTCAGGGACCGGGCGAACCACCAACAGCTGGCAAAAGGTTGGTTCGTTCGGTTCCAGTGGTTCAAGAGTATGATGTTGAGGAATTTTATGAACCACAGGAGGGGGAGGAATATTTTGATCATTATGTATGTGGCTGGGAGGGTCTGGACGTGCCCATTGAACCGGACATTTCTCCAGACAGACCATTAGAATCTCCCCCTATGCTGTCTGAGTCCCCTTCTCATTTTATGTTTTACAAAAAGGTTGCAGAAACCCTCCAGCTTCCCTTGGAAGAGGCTGTGGATGAGCAAGAGGAGCCTGATTATGTTGAGATGATGGATATCCCAGAGTCTAGGAGGTTGTCTATTCCTTTGCATAAGTCATTTAGGAAGCAAACAACAAAAATTTAAAAAAATCCTCATTCTGTCCCTCCTGTAGATAAAAAAAATGGACAGAAGGTATACTTTATCAGGCCCTGATACAGACTTCCTCACTGAGCATAGAAACATAGAAGTTGACGGCAGATAAGGACCGCAAGGCCCATCCAGTCTGAGCAGTGTAGTCATGTGGGTGTGGTACAAGCTGCAGCCTGTGACAAGGCTAATATCCCCCTGGCCTCACATCCTCCTGATAAGGATTCCAGGAAGATTGATGCCATGGCGAAAAAACAGTATATGGCAGCTTCTTTGGGACTCAGGCAGGCAAATTATATGGCTTATGTGGCTAGATATCAGAAATCTAGATGGGATACAGTGTTGCAGTTAGCCAAGCAGGCCCATGGCCAGCTGGCTAGTGAATTAGAACAGGTGGCTGCTGATGGCATTGAAGCCTCTAAAGTTCAATTTCATACTGCTGTAGACGTTAATGATGTTTCCTCTAGGGTCTTGGCCACTTCTGTAGCTTTCCATTGAGTTGGCATGGCTCACGTGCACTAATCTGTCACAGGATACTCAGTCAAAGGCTATGGATTTTCCTGTGGTGGGAAATTCTCTGTTTGGAGAGCAAACGGAAAATTATATGAAAAAGATGGATGAATACAGAACTACCTACAAAGTGCCCAGGCCAAGGAGCGGCATGCCACTCCACAGAGGCACACCCCAGAGGTAGGGCAGGCCTTTCCACAGGCCTTTTATCAATCCCAAGCCTCCTCTGCTTTTGCACAGAGGGTTTTTTTCAGAGGCAGAGGTGGGGGCGCAGGTAAACCGTCCCCCACCCCTCAGCCTAAGGCTACTGCCAAGCATGCACCCTGATGGGGTGCCCAGCGATTCTCCTGTACCAGTTGGAGGCAGGTTGGCTTATTTCAGCCAGAACTGGGTGTCCCTAACTTCGGACAAATGGGTTCTGGAGGTAGTAAGCCAGGGTCTGGTTCTCAGCTTCAAACAGTTTCCAAAGATGAGAACCAGACATTTTCCACCTGCAAGCCCTTTAGAGGCCCTTGCTTTGGAAGCAGAGGTCTCTTCCTCCTAGACTGCAAAGCAGTGGAAGGGGTTCCTCCTTGTCACCAGGGCAAGGGCTGTACTCAGATACTTTCTTACCCCAAAAGACAGGAGAATGGCGGCCCATTCTAGACTTAAGGTACCTGAACAAGCATCTTTTGAAACCAAAGTTCAAAATGTTAACTCTGCCAATGATTTTGCCTCCTCAGGCCAGTGGACTGGCTAGCCTCCCTGGACCTCAAGGATGCCTATTTTCATGTCCTGATCAGGCCTTCTCACGAAAATACCTCAGGTTGAACTGCCCTCAGGTCACTACCAGTTCAGAGCAATGCCCTTCGGTCTTACCTCTGCTCCAAGGGTATTCACAAAATGTCTAGCTGTGGTAGTGGCTCATTTAAGAAGGCAAGGGGTTGCTGTGTTTCCCTACCTGGACGACTGGCTCATTGTGGGTCAGTCCCCAGATCAGGTAAAATCCCACTTGCAAGTCACCCAGCAGCTTCTCACTTCCCTGGGATTCCTGCTGAATTTACCAAAGTCAGTTCTAGAACTAGTTCAGGTACTAACTTTCATAGGTGTGGAATTGGACACAAAGTTGGCCAGGGCATTTCCCCCCTCGGAAAGGGTAGAGAAGTTGATTGCCCTGGCATCCTCTTTCACCCTGCGGGCCTCTCGAACAGCAAGGCACTTTCTGCAACTTCTAGAGCACATGGCTGCCTCCACAGCTGTAGTGCAAGGAGCAAGATTCCAGATGAGAGACATTCAGTTTCATTTGAGGGCCTATTGGACCCAAAGGAGGGACCCCTTACCAAATTGGTCCCAGTGACCCCAACTCTGATTCTAGCTCTTCAGTGGTGGCAGGATCAGAGCAATCCAGAACAAGGGGTCCCCTTTATTCCATTTCTCATTCCCTCACCCTCACCACGGATGCCTCCTTGCTGGGGTGGGCGCGCACTGAGCGACCTTTCCACTCAGGGAGTGTGGTCCCCAGGAATCTCTGCTCCACATCAACCTATTGGAACTCAGAGCTGTCTTTTAGCTCTTCAGGTTTTCTCAGCATCTGTCCAGAACAAAGTAGTTCAGGTCAGGACAGACAATACCACAACAATGTGGTACATCAACAAACAGGGGCACTCGGTCATCAGCCTTGTGCACCGAAGCAATGAAGTTGTGGTCTCTGGCTTACTCCTGAACACCTCCTAGTAGCAGTTCACCTTCCAGGGAAGGACAATGTCCTAGCGGATGCCCTCAGCAGGATTTCTCAGGGTCATCACAATGGTCTTTGAATCCCTAGTGCTGGGGTCAGTCTTTGCCAGATGGGGCACTCCTCAGATAGATCTTTTCGCAGCCCCAGACAACCACCAACTTCCTCTGTTCTGTTGCAGGCCTCCAGTAATGGGCTCAGTCCCCCTGGACGCCTTTCTGTTGGATTGGGAAGGGAAGTTCCTGTATGCCTTTCCCCCTTCCCCCTTCTCTTCAGGGTGTTAGTAAAAATCAGATCCCAGCCCTGCAAAGTGATTCTGATTGCACCAGACTGGGCCAGGCAACCCTGGTACCCGCTGCTTCTGTCCCTGACAGTCCACCCTCCCCTGGACCTTCCCAGGGTCCACAACCTGCTGACTTGTGCCCAGGGGAGAGTTTGGTATCTGGACCTCAAATCCCTCCACCTCAAGGCTTGGCTCTTGAGGAGTTAGAATTTGCTGAATTACACCTTTCTCAAGGTGTCCTTGATATTTTAAAGGCCTCTAGAAGCCTTCCACTAGGGCACTTATAATTCCAAATGGAAGAGGTTCTCCATCTGGTGTTCTAGGAAGCAAATTGTCCCAGAATCTGCTCATTTGCCCATTTGCTGGACTACTTGGTCCATCTTAATTCCTTAGGCCTCAGGCCAGCTACCTAAAGGTTCACTGGCAGCTGTCTCTGCTTTTATATCAGCAGGAAGCCTGCCTCCTTTCTTCTCACCCTGTGTTTCCAAGTTTTTAAGGGGTTGCTTCACACTAACCCTCGTTTTTGGGACCCAGCCCCTGCCTGGGATCTTAATGTTTACATTAGCTCAGTTAATGCAACCCCTTTGAACCTCTGTCTTCAGCAGACCTTAAGTTCCTAACTTGGAAAACTGTTTCTGCTAGTAGCCATCACTCTGCCAGGCCATAAGTGAGTTACAAACCCTGTCAGTGGAAAAGGATTTTATTTCTTTCACAGAGATAAGGTAGTCCTCAGGACTAACAGAAGTTTTACCTAAAGTGGTTTCAGATTTCCATCTTAACCAATCCATCTCCCTTCCAGTATTTTTCACTGAGCATTCTTCCTCGGGTGAGAGGAGATTGCACAGTTTGGACATCAAGAGCTTTAAGCTACTATTTGGAGCGTGCCAAGGGTCACAGGTTGAATCCTCCAACTCTTCCTTACCTATGGCGGTTGGCAGGAAACAAAACTAACTAAGAGGACAATTGCCAGGTGGATTGTCTCTTGTATCCAGTTTGCTACAAAAACTAGGTAGAGATCCCCCTCAGGACTGAGGGTCCATTCCACAGGGGTACAGCTGCATCTCTAGCGGCTGCTGAGATATTCCATTCTGGAAATCTGTCAAGCTGTTACCTGGAAAACAGTTCACACCTTTACCAAGCATTACTCCTGGATGTCCAGTCCAGGAGAGATGCTCGGTTTAGCACAACCGTGCTTCAAACCTATTTCTAAGTAGGTTCTGGCCCTCCTCCATGGAGGTACTGCTGTGTAATCTGCTAATTGTCATAATATAGCAAGACTTCATGATGTTTGAAGAAAAAATTACTCACCTTATTAATTGCTTTTCTTCTCATGGAGTCTTACTATATTATGACCACCCCCCCCCCAACCTGCCCCTCTCAGAACTTCTACTTAGGTAAGGGGTTGGCAAATTAGTGCAAGCACTGTGTCATGCCGTTATAGCTCTTTTTCCGTTTTCACCTTTTCTTTAGGATTAGGAAAACTAGGTATTTCTGTTTTTGGTTGTATGTTTGGCCCCCCTCCTGGACTTCTGTCTTTTGGGGAGGGGGGGGCCTAATAGTGCTTGTTAGGGGTGATGTTGTTGTTGTTGTTTCTGTTATTGTTATTCTACTAGTAGGTAGCCCTTTGGCTAGTGTAGGTTTTTTAATTTTTCCACACAGACTTTTGCTTAGTGTTGGCTCCGTAAAGATCTGACAGTTTCAGTTTGGAAACTAGCCAGATAGAGCTTTCAGCAAAGCGCTCGCGCTTGGAACTCCAGTCAGCCTGGAGTTAACTCCTTCCTCTCCGGGGCAGTTCAAGTGCTGTGGCTAACTGCTAATTGTCATAATATAGCAAGACTCCATGAGAAGAAAAGCAATTACTAAGGTGAGTAATTTTTTCTTCTGGCCTTGGCGTCTTCGGCGGACCCCACCCTGTGGCCAACCATAATCTACCAGAGCGACGCCCACTGTTCCTCTTGAGGCCGCAGCCTGCTATCGCGGAGCCTCTGCGGCCCTCAGCTCCCCAGCTGCCGCTGGTGGTCCCCTCTCAGGCCTGACCTGCCAGATGCTGGCAAGGCCTTCCTCCACCGAGCTTCCTTCCGGAGATGTGACACTCTGTTATTCTCCATCTGATTCAGAAGGTCCTCTGTCTCTGGACTGGACGTCCTTGGCCCCACCTTCACAGGTGCCCTCCACAGCTTACCAGGAGCCAGCTCTGTTTCGGAACTCTCTGGGATATTACCCAACCCAGCGCAGCAGCCAGTGCTGTCTTCTAGTCGCTCTTCGGAGCCCTTGGACCTTCAGTCTGCACCTGCTGTGCGCTCGACGGGCTTGTCCGGGGTGGTGTCGGGCCCCGTTTACAGCCTTCTGTTGCACTACCCAGCGCTAGGCTGTTCCTTTCATCCAACGCTCCTTTGCTGGATGTCAGCAGACTATAGCTCCCTTATTAATGCCTGGTGTGTGTCAGCCCAAAAACCAAACCCTGTTCCACAGACAATGGCACCAGCTTCTCCCCAACACAGGGCTGTCCCTCCATCGGACAAAGAGAACTCCCCTCCTGACAGGGGCCAACGCTTGGGCACAGGCACGGTCATTACTTTCGGTATGTCACTTCTGCTTCACTCGGCCTCAGATTCTGAAGGGTCTCTGCACATAGTTTTGGATTCCTTCAAGTCTCTGACCTCCTCTCCGCATTCGCCCCTAGGAGACATGTAGGTCCGGGATACCATAAGTCCCACCCCCCCAACCGCCCCCTGAAGGCCCCTCATTCCTGGAGATGTAGACCATCCAGGCATCCCATGGGTTGCATGTGCAGGAACAGGACCTTCATAGGCACATCTTGCGCAACATCTGAGCCTCCCAGAGGTTGATTTTGTGGTGATCCAAATCTGGTGACATCCAGCAGACCAGACCTGGGTTTGAATCCCACAGCCTCCACTTGCATACTGTGTGACCCTGAGCAAGTCACTTAACTTTCTTGTGCTCCCAGGTCGCACCTGGAAGCAAGCTCTGGCTTAGTGTGCCTTTCCTGGTTAAACAATTTCCCCTTTCCCTTCCCCCCCCCGATCCCACCCTTGGTGGTCCCACATGATGACATTTTATCCACAGTTTGACAGCAGCCAGCGTCAGTCCTTGCCACTCTGAGAAAAGCCAGCCATTTATACCATGCTCTGGACAGCAAAGCTCACTTTGACTTCCACCCTGAGGCTGACCCCCTCTGTTCTTTCAGGGGCACTGGTGGATAACGTTGAGCTTGTGCTGTGTTCAAACCTCTGTCTGCTGCACTTTCAAGTGTAACCGTCAGATTCTTTACTCTGCCTAACTGAACAGTCGCTCCGGAGTTTCTCCTGTCGCTTTCGGTTCGCGTTAGTGAAAATCATCGGTTTAGTCTGAAAATGTTATACTTTTTCCTCAGTTCAGATCCCCGTCTGCAGTAAAGTAAGTAATAGAAGTTGTGGACTGTGGTAAATTCTGTGGAAATTGTAAAGCGTAAAATTGTTACGGTCAGTTCGGCTGAACCGATCACTCTTTGAATTTCTGTGGTGATTCCGGTGCTTATGGGTTCCAAAAAAAAACGTGTTTTAACTTTTTTTTCAAATACCTGTGACATGGTTAGGAACCGATAAGTCTGTCTTACCTGGCCTGAAGCCGTGTAAAGGGTAAGTTTTCTGTTTTACTGTGGCCATGTCTGAGAAACCCAACAGAAAAACCGGGCCCACTGGGTTTCAGCACTGTAGTGTGTGTGGGGAGGCATTTGCTAAGGCTGACCTCCACACCACCTGTGCTTATTGTCTGGGGTTTGACCACCTTGATTCAGATTGCCAAATATGCAAAAAATTTCCCTAAGGCCACCCTAGAAAAAAAGTTGGGCAGGCTTAGGGAGAAAGAGGCAGAGAAGTCCGCTGATCTGGATGGCCAGCCCGGTTCGGTTCTGACTGAACCTGAGGGAGTGTCCTCTGACCAGGGCCAGACTTCCTCGGGCAAGAGGAGAGCCGACCCTGAGGGGTCAGTTCCTGCAAAAAAGAAGGAAAAGTCAGCCGGTTCGGTTTCAGATCCCCACCATCCAACCACCGAGGAAATTGCCAGTGCGATTAGTATTGTGGAATCGCTCCATTCGGTTCCGACCAATCCGGCACCTCTCAGTAGGCGCTCGGTTCAGTCGGCTCCCCCGGTTTCCGATTATTCTTTGGAAGAATATTATGAGCTAGAATGGGAAGGAGAAGAGGAGTTTGATGAGGACAGTGGCGAAGGTCTGGATGAGCCCATTGAACTGGCCATCTCCCCAGACAGAACTTCAGGAGTTTCCCCTCCCAGGCTTTCCGAGTCCCCTTCCCACTTTATGTTTTACAGGAAAGTGGCTGATACCCTCCAGCTCCCTGTGGATGAAGCTGTGGAGGAGCAAGAGGAGCCTGATTTTGTAGAAATGATGGACATCCCAGAGTCCAACAGACTTGTCTATTCCCCTACACAAATATTTTGGGAAACAGACTCACAAGCTTCTAAAAACTCCAAATTCATTGCCTCCAGTGGACAGACGAATGGACAAGAGGTACATGCTGTCAGGCTCAGCTACAGAGTTCCTGTACCAGCATTACAGCCATGTTGGGGTAGTGCAGGCTGCAGCCTGCGACAAGGCTAGCATACCCTTGGCTTCACACCCCATGGATAAGGACTCCAGGAAAATAGTTGCCATGGCTAAGAAGCAGTACTTAGCATCTTCTCTGGGACTCAGACAGGTTTATTACATGGCCTATGCGGCTAGATATCGAAAGTCCAGGTGGGAGTCTGTTTTGGATCTGGCTAAGCAGGTGTCCCTCAGCTAGCCAAGGAGCTGGAGGAGGTGGCTGCTGATGAGGCAGAGGCATCTAAGGTTCAGTTTCATGCTGCTGTGGACTCCAGTGTTGTTTCATCACAAGTCATGGCTACATCTGTGACTCTTCGGAGGATGGCTTGGCTCAGATGTACTAGCCTCTCGCAGGATACCCAGGCTAAGGCCATGGATTTCCCTGTTGAAGGTAATTCTCTGTTTGGGGAGCAGACAGAGAACTACATGAAAAAGATGGATGAGTACAGGACCACCTATAGGAGTGCACAAGCCAAGGAAAGGCAGTCAACTCCTCAAAAGCAGCAGGCTAGGGGCAGGGGCAGGCCTTTTCACAGGCCTTTCTACCAGGCACAGGCCTCCTCCTTCTCTTTTTCCCGGAGGGGGTTCTTGAGAGGGAGAGGCGGGAGGGGGATGAGCAGGGCTGCATCCACCTCTCAGCCTAAGGTTCCCGCCAAGCAGACACCCTGAGGTGTCAGTCCGGGTCGACTCCCCAATCCCTGTAGGAGGCAGGCTGGCTTACTACTTCCTGGCCTGGAAGTCTGTTACCTCAGACAAGTGGGTCCTGGAGGTAGTAAGCCAGGGACTGACCCTCAGTTTCAAAAAATTTCCAAAACTGAGGGTCAGGTCTTTTCCACCTGCAAACATCTCCGAAACCGTTGCCCTAGAGGCAGAGGTTTCCTCTCTGTTGGCTCTCAGAGCCATAGAGAGTTCCTACGTTCCTCAGGGGCAAGGGTCTGTACGCCAGATACTTCCTTACCCCAAAAAAGACAGTGGAGTGGCGGCCCATCCTAGACCTAAGATACTTAAACAAGCATCTACTAAAGCAAAAGTTCAACTTGGTGACTCTGGGAATAATTCTGCCCTCTCTAAGGCCAGTGGATTGGTTAGCGTCCCTAGACTTCTAGGATGCCTACTTTCACATTCCCATCAGGTGCTCCCACAGAAAGTATCTCAGATTCGAACTGCCCTTAGGCCATTATCAATTCAGGGCAGTGCCTTTCGGGCTAACATCAGCAACAAGGGTCTTTACAAAATGCCTAGCAGTAGTAGTAGCCTTTTTAAGGAGGCAAAACATCTCTGTCTTCCCATATCTCGATGACTGGCTCATTGTGGGGTAGTCTCCAGACCAAGTCAAGTCAAATTTACAAGTGATCCAGCAAGTGCTCACTTCCCTGGGATTCCTTCTCAATTTTCCAAAGTCAGTCCTCGAACCAGTGCAGCTCCTCACCTTCATGGGGTGGAGTTGGACACTGTCCAGGCAAAGGCCTTTCTTCCCTTGTGTAGGGTAAGGGCCCTTACAGATCTAGCTTCCTCAGTTCGTTTCCTGGTTACTCACCCAGGAAGGCATTTTCTCCAACTTCTGGGCCACATGGCAGCTGCCACTGTAGTGGTTCCAGGGGCCAGGTTTCAGATGAGGGACATCCAGTTTCACTTGAGGGCTCTTTGGTCCCAGAAAAAAGACCCTCTCACCAAACTGATTCCAGTGACTCAGACCTTGATCCATGCTCTTCAGTGGTGGTTGGATCAGGACAACCTCAGATAAGGAGTCCCATTCATCTCTCAGACTTATTCTGTGGTTCTTCTCTCCTGGGATAGGGGTCTCATTTGGGAACCCTCACAGCACAAGGAGTATGGTCCCCTCAGGAGTCTCTTCTCCATATCAACCTTCTAGAATTCAGGGCAGTATACTTAGCCTTACAGCCTGTCGCGAATTCAGTACAAAACAAGGTGGCTCAGGTGAGGACAGACAACACCACCACGTCTCATAGGTAAATACAGAGCCATATAGACGTTAGTCCTTTTGCTCGCCATTTAGTTAGTAACCCTGAACATTATGTTTAAATAGAAAGCTATCTAATCTGTTTTTAAATGTATTCACAGTGGTACATCAACAAGCAGAGAGGCCCTTGGTCGATGGCCTTGTGCATGGAAGCCATGAAAGTCTGGTCTCTGGCCTATTCTCTACAGACATCCCTGGTAGCAGTCCACCTTCCAGGGAAGGACAATGTTTTGGCAGATGCTTTGAGCAGGATTTCTCAGGGCCATCACGAATGGTCCCTGGATCCTCTAGTGCTAAAAGTGATATTTCTAAGATGGGGCACTCCTCAGATAGACCTCTTTGCAGCCCCAGACAATCACCAACTTCCTCTCTTTTGTTGCAGACCCCCAGTATTGAGCTCAGTCCCCCTGGATGCTCTACTGTTGGATTGGCCGTGGAAATTTTGTGTATACCTTCCCCCTTTCCTCTATTGTTCGGAGTTCTGGTCAAGGTAAGGTCACAATCTTGCAAAGTAATCCTGACTGCTCCAGACTGTGCCAGGCAGCCTTGGTATCATCTCTTGCTGTCTCTAGCGGTCCATCTTCCATTGGGTCTCCCCAGAAATCATTGTCTGTTAACTTCCTCTCAGGGGAGAATTTGATATCCCAATCTTGGTCTCTCTCAATCTCAAAGCTTGGCTCTTGAAGAGCTAGAATATGCAAATATGAACCTGTCTCGGGGGTTTCTGGGCATCCTCAAGGCTTCTGTAAACCTGCCACTAGAAAACCTACAACTCCAAATGGAAAAGGTTTGGCATTTGGTGTTCTAGTAAACAGATATCACCAGACTCTGCTGACTTGTCTGCAGTTCTGGACTATTTGGTTCATCTCAATAGCCTAGGCCTCAGACCAGCTAGCCTCAAGGTGCATCTAGCTGCTGTTTCTGCATTTTTATCAGTGGGGAAGCCTTCTTCTCTAGCTTCTCACCCTGTGTTCTGTAAATTTTTTAAGGGGCTACTTCATACTAATCCATCCTTTAAGGAACCTGTTCCTGCTTGGGATCTCATTGTTTGCATTGCTCAACTTATGCAACCACCCTTTGAGCCTTTGGCCTCTGCAGACCTTAAGTACTTGACTTGGAATGCTGTCTTTTTGGTAGCTATTACCTCTGCCAGACAGATCAGTGAACTGCAAGCTGTCAGTGGAGCCTGACTTCATTTCATTCCATAGAGATAAGGTGGTCCTACGAACCAGTAGGAGGTTCTTAGCCAAAGTGGCGTCAGATTTTCATCTGAGCCAGTCCATGTCCCTTCCTGTCTATTTGACTGATCATTCCTCTTCAGGGGAAAGGAGATTGCATAGCCTGGATGTTAAAGGAGCCCTTAGCTACTACTTGGAACGTACTAAGGATTTTAGATCCGGTTCTTCCCAACTGTTCCTCACTTATGGTGAAGTGGGGAAAGGTAGGCCTGCTACCAAACGAACTATTGCAAGGTGGATTGTTTCCTGTATACAATTCTGCTATGACAAGCTAGGCAAAATACCCCCTTCAGGCATGAGGGCTCATTCTACCAGAGGCATACCTCTCAACTGTACCACATTATGAGGAATGTTCCTCATTTTACTTCACAAAAGCTCCTTGTTCCACATTGTGAGGACTTGTTCCACATTCAGTATTAACAGTTTAAAGCAAAAATCTATAGTAAATGATGCAAAAAATATATTATTCAATCAATAACATACTTTCTGAACATAAATGCAAATCTTTTAACAGTGTTCTGAGCCTCCTAGGTAAAGATTTGATTAAGTGTTCCACATTTGGAGAGGCAATGTTCCACATTTGGGGGACAAAAGGTTGAGAGGTATGACCAGAGGTACAGCTGCGTCTTTGGCTGCGGCCAGAGATATACCCCTTTTAGAGATCTGTAAAGCAGCCACCTGGAAAACAGTTCATACTTTTACCAAGCATTACTCTCTGGACATCCAGGCTAGGAGTGATGCTAGGTTTGGCACAGCAGTGCTGCAGAGCCTATTTCCTAAGTAGGTTCTGTACCCTCCTCCTGGGAGGTACTGCTTGGTAGTCTGCATATTGTCAGAATACAGCAAGGATTCATGTTGTTTGAAGAAAAAATAACTCACCTTAGTAATTGTATTTCTTCTAATGGAGTATTGCTGTATTCTGACCCCCTCCCCTCTCAGAACCTGGGTTTTGGGAAGTGGGCTGGCAGGTGCAGTGCCGCACCCCAGAGGTGCATTGGCTCCCTCTCTTTTGGGAGAAGCTGTGCATAGTGGCTTTGTTTGTTACTTATAAAGTTATGGTAAGTTCACTACCTGAGTTTTTTGTTTTGGGGTTCTCGACTTGAGTCTTTGGGGTTCCAAAACTTTTGGTTGCTGCTTATGGCTAGTGTTGTTTTACGATTTCCACATTATAGGTGTACTTAGTTAGTCTTGGCTCGTAAGAATCTGACAGTTACACTTGAAAGTGCAGCAGACAGAGGTCTGAACCGAGCACAAGCTCAATGTTCTATGCTCTTAGCACAGAGTTAACTGTTCCATCTCAGGAGCAGTTCAAGTGCTGGGGCTAACTGCATATTGTCAGAATACAGCAAGACTCCATTAGAAGAAACACAATTACTAAGGTGAGTAATTTTTTCTTTCTCTACCTGGGTCACCTTTCTGAGTGGTGTGCCCCAGGTGTTCCCTGATGTCGTGCTCATGCCTTTCTTGTTTCTCTTCTTTATGAGAGGATTAGGCTTTGCCCTCCTTCTCCTGCGGCCATCCGGCCTCATGTTCCTCTGGTAGAGCTATCCATGCTTATTGCTCATCCTTAAGAGGAGATTCACCCACCGGTGGCAGGCCTCTATTCTTTGCATCCAGCCTTGGTTTGCGGTGGCCAGCTCCGCACCTCCTGGAGCGAAGCCCCCCTCCCCACCTACCTGAAGTGTCACTTCCTCCTGTTGCTGGTTGGGACCTGATATCTGCTTGTCAACTCCTCTGAGTAGGCGTCTGCTCGGGTGATGTTTCTAGCCTCTGGGGGATGGGTCTTTCACCTTTCCTCACTCCGACTGCAGGGGCTACTTCTTCCACACATTTGAAGGGTCCCTCCCCTTCCTTTCACCCCTTTACATCAGTTGCCTTCCTTAAGAAGGTCTATATCCCCTTTTTTTGTCTGGGGGCTGCTGTCACCAGCCGGGATCCCTCTGGGGTCCCTTTCCTTCGATTTTCCCAGGGCTGCCGCACAACTGGCCTCCTATCTGAGCCTGGGGAGTTTTTTTTTTTTTCCCCAGCCAGGGTCAGGATTCCCTTGGGTTCCTCAGGTTCTTGGAGTGCGTTCGTCAAGCTATGTTGACGTTGTCTTTCTGTGTGGGCCTTCTTGGTTGTGCCGTGGATGGCCTCATCGTAAATGATGGCCTTGGTGCCTCCCAGAGGCTGGGACTCCCTGCCTTGGATCCTTATCCTTTTTAGGCTCTTGGCCCTACGTTAGGCCTTTGCGTTATGAGCTTCCCCCCCCCAACGGTCACCAGGCGTTTCGGATGACCCATCCAACTTCCCTTGATGTCAGGTGTCAGAAATGATTTTCCTGTGTTTCCGAACCCCAGCAGGATTCCTCACCATTTCTCCTCCGGGATAACTTCTCCAGGCTGTCTGACCACAGGTCCATCCTTTTTGACCAGGACCAGTTCCTCCCTTTCTTTTTTCAGGTCTCCTGGGTTGTCCCTGGGTACTCCTTCACTGGAGTTTTCGGCATGCACCTATGGGGTCCCTTGCCTCTATTCCTCTGGGGGACACCTTGGATCACCTGAATGATGAGAGAGGGTCCCGGAGCCCCTCGTGAGATGCCTCACATGTTCGGGTCCACTGCTCTGCAGACCAGTAGCTTATGCCTTTGGCTCCAGGATTCCATCCTGACATGCTGACCTTTTTTGTCGGTAAGCAGCCAAGCTTGCTCTCCTAGTGCCCCCCCCCGAGGGGTTTATTCGGGTCAGGGAACTATCTCCTAGTCCCCCTGTTTAGGATGGCTCTTTGCCTCCCCCAGTCAGATGTCAGGGAGCTCAGGGTTTTGGCTTCATTGGGGACTGGGGAGCCACCTGGAGGGATGCAGACCTATACTAGTGCGATGGTCTACATCTGTCGGGGAGACCAGGATCCTAGGTGAGAGGGTGTAAATGTTTCATTGGCAAGCATTTAAACCAGCCAAGGGGGGAGGCACTGAAAAGGAGCAGGAAATCCCAGCCTCCCCACAAAAACACAGTAATTAGTGAGGTACACACCAAGGTAGAGAAGTCATTAGGGAGCAGGACAGTGGTAAATGTAAAAAAAAGGCAAAGGCAGTAAGGACAGGAATGGGGCTAAAAGGGGTAAGGCCATCAGAAAGTGGAGGGTGATGAGTACCAATGCCCGTAGTCTGTGTAACAAGCTCCCTGAACTAGTGGCCTTGATGGAAGAGGGTTGCCTGGATATTGTGGCAGTCACAGAAACATGGTACACAGAGAACCATGACTGGGATGTCGTCATACCAGGATACACAATCTACAGGAGGGACAGGAGGGTAAAAGAGGAGGAGGAGTAGCTCTCATGTAAAGGAAGAGATCAAAGCAATAGAACTAAAGAGTAAACAGGAAGCAGATGAGACACTCGGTCACCCTGGAGACAGGAAATGGCACCACCATCCGCATGAGGGGTGTATACAGACCCCCATCTCGGGGGTGGGGGGGGATGGACAAGGAAATGATAGAAGGCTTCCTTAGAATGGCAGAAAAAGGAGATATTGTTGATGGGGGACCTGAATATGCCACATGTTAACTGGAGCACCTTTGCTGCAGGCACATCCAAGAGCAGGGTCATTCTTGATGCCCTACAGGGGGCATGCCCCAAACAGCTAGTATTGGAACCCACTCGGGAGGGAGCAATCTTAGACCTGGTACTTTGAAATGGGGTTGGAGAAAGAATCTCAGATTTAGAAGTGGGTAGCCATCTGGGAACAAGCGACCACCAAACAGTGTGGTTCACGATAAACACAGCCATACAATCAAGCCATACAAAAGCAAGAGTATTGGACTTTAGGAGGACTGACTTTGGGAAAATGAGAGAATGCCTCAGAAAAGCACTAGCAAACAGGCAAGAAGAAGGGGTGGAGGAACAATGGGGAGTAATCAAAACAGCCATCACAGAGGCAACAAGCCTTTGTGTAAAGCAAATCAGCAAAAGACAACGAAGGAAAAAACCGCTATGGTTCTCAAAAGAGGTAGCAGAGAAGATTAAGGAGAAAAGGACAGCATTCAGGAAATATAAGGAAACACAGAAGGAGCAGGACAGAGAAATGTATCAGTTAAAGCAGAAAGAGGCTGGGAAGGCAGTCAGAATAGCAAAGGTCCAAACTGAGGAAAGGATAGCCAACTCTGTTAAGAAGGGGATAAGACCTTTTATAGGTACATTAGGGAGCGAAGAAAGACCAAAGGAGGGATACTGAGGCTTAATAAAGGGGAGGGAATGTGGGTAGAGGGTGACAGTGAAAAAGCAGGAATACTAAATGAATATTTCTGCTCAGTATTCACAAAGGAAGAGGAGGGGGAGGTACCTAAACCAAACAAGAGAAAGACTCTGAAGACGGGGGTTGATACCAGTCCATTTACAGAAGAAAGGGTTCTGAAAGGACTAATAAAATTGAAGGTGGACAAAGCAATGGGGCCTGATGGGATTCACCCAAGAATTCTAAAAGAACTGAGGGTAGAACTAGTGACACCGCTGACTGCTCTCTTTAACAAATCATGGGAGGATGGGTGGTACCTGAGGACTGGAGGAGAGCAGATGTGATTCCTCTTCACAAAAGTGGGAGCAGGACAGAGGCAGGAAACTACAGACCAGTTAGTTTGACCTCAGTGGTAGGGAAAATGATGGAATCACTTCTGAAGGAAAGAATTGTTGAGTACCTAGAGGCCAGTGGGGCACAGGACCCAATGTAGCATAGATTCACGATGGGAAGGTCATGTCAGACGAATCTAATAGATTTCTTTGACTGGGTGACCAAAGTAGTAGACCAGGGAGGGGCTGTGGACGTGGCCTACCTAGATTTTAACAAGGCATTTGATACAGTCCCACACAAAAGATTAATACATAAGTTAGCTAGCCTTGGAGTGGGTCCCAAGGTGGTAGCCTAGATAAAAAAATTGGCTAGACAACAGGACGCAAAGGGTAGTAGTAAATGGAGTCCACAGTGAAGAAAGGAGGGTTACTAGCAGGGTACCGCGGTGTTCAGTACTGGGACCGTTCCTTTTTAATGTTTTTATAAGTGACATGGCAGAGGAACTGGAAGGAAAAGTGTGTCTCTTTGCAGACGACACAAAGATCTGCAACGGGGTTGCTAAACCAGATGGAGTAGAAAGGATGAGAAGGGACTTGGCTAGGTTGGAGGAATGGTCAAACGTATGGCAGCTCAGATTCAATGCTAAGAAGTGCAAGGTAATGCACTTGGGAAACAAAAAACCCAGGGAAAGAGTACACAATGGGGGGTGAGACACACTGACAACAGTAAAAATGGAAAGGGACCTGGGGTAATTTATATCAGATGACCTAAAGGTGGGCAAGCAATGTGAGAAGGCAGTAAGGAAGGCTGGGGGGATACTGGGATGCATAGGGAGAGGCATCAATAGTAGAAAACAGGAAGTTGTTATCCCTCTGTACAGACAGTTTGTGAGACCCCATCTGGAGTACTGTGTGCAGTTCTGGAGATCCCATCTCCACAAAGACATAGACAGAGTGGAGGCTGTCCAGAGGAGGGCAACCAAAATGGTGCAGGTCTGCACCAGAAGACATACGAAGAAAGACTAAAGGCGCTTAACATGTATACCCTTGAGGAAAGGAGGGAGAGAGGGGACATGATAGAAACTTTCAAGTACCTCAAGGGAATCAACAAAGTCCAAGAGGGTGGCATCTTTCAGAAAAAGAGATGTGCAAGAACAAGGGGGCACAATTTGAAGATAGAGGGGGGACGGCTCAGAGGTAATGTGAGAAAATATTTTTCACAGTGAGGGTTGTGGATGCATGGAACTAGCCTCCCTGAGGGGTCATGAGTCAAGAACAGTGGGGAATTCAAGAATGCATGGGACAAACATAAGGCAGTCCTAGTGGGGGGTATGAGGAAGTAAGCTGTTGGTTAACTAGGATCTGCAGCTTATCTGTTAGGTAGGAAAATGAGCAGACTAGGTGGGCCAAGCTGTCCTTATCTGCCATCAAATTCTATGTTTCTATGTAGGGAGGGGGGTGATCCTAAGTGAAGATTCTGACTTTCGCTGAAAGGGGGTGTCTCCTTATCACCCAGGGTTTGTTGAATGACAACGGGCTTTATTCTGTCAGACCAGGCATCTGCCCTTGCTACTCTGGCCTGGGTCCTCCATATTCATCCTGATGGCACTGATACTGTGGCATCTTTTTGGTTCCTACCATTCCTCAGGCCTTCTCCTTCTCCTTCCCTTCACCGTGAGGGATGGACTTTTGGGGTCTTTTTTGGGGGGTACTTACCTTATAAGGAGCAGTCGTGAGAGTGCTCTACTCCTTTTGTCTCGCTCTGCTGTTTCAAGGTTTCTCCTTTGGACACCCCAATCCTTCTTCCTTTTGAGATACCAGAAAGTCAGGTTCTACCAGAGTCTCCCTGTCATTCTAGGGGAAGGCAAGGCAGTTTTTTCCCTCAATTAACCCTTTCTTTTTTGACTGGCTTTTCGCCCGTGAGTGGGTATCCTTTTAGCTACCCTCTCGGCTGTCTCCTTTTTGAGAGTCAGTCTCCTTCCATCTGAGGGAGTCTCTCTTGGGGCCCCTTGTTGTATGGTCCCTTCTCCCTTCAAACTGTTCCCCAGGGTTCAGGAGGGGTCTTTTTGTCTGTTAGGGTAACCCCCTTCTGGTTTTGGAATAAGACTGACATCAAGCACTTCTACCCAGACATGGTACAGTCCGTTTGTGTTTCTCTTTTTTTTCCTCAGTGAACAAGAGAGGGTGCTGTCCTTCGACGAAGATGAGCACGCATGTTTGGTAGCCTTTTGGCTCCCCCTTTCTGGGTTTATTTTTCTTGTGGCCTCCTTTGGTTGGTTACAGTTTGTATCTGCCCGGGTGTCTTTTCTTTGACACCCTCCTATTTCTGGAGGCCAGCCTGTTTCTGAGGATGTGCTTGGACATCTTTTGCCTTTTCTGCTTTCTTCAATCTTACCTCCTCCTCCTCCTCCCAGAGCTTTTTCCGTTCGGTACTGCTTGGGACTCTGTCCTAACGGTGTTTCCTACTGCAAGAGCCCCCTTGAAGTAAGATAGTTCAGTTATGTAAGAACTTACCATAACAGTAGATCTTCGAGAGGACCTCTTGCAGTAGGCACATATTTTCCCTCCATCCATCCCCCTGCTCTCTTTTCATCTTAGCCTCTCTAGGCTCCAGGAGTCGTCCTTTTCTTCTGTTGGACCTTATATCAGGGTCTCCGGCGGGGGGAACTGAGGTGGGTGTGGGAGACCACCCCTTTTATACTAGAATGGACGCTGACGTGGGGGGGAAGGGGCGGTCCCCCATTGTATACTGCTAGCTAGAAATTTTCTGTGTGTTTCTGGCACCTGGTGGCTTAGTCCTAACAGTGCTGCCTACTGCAAGAGCTCCTCTTGAAGATCTACTGATGTATGGTAAGTTCTTGCGTAACTGTACTTTACCCTGATAGGGAAGCCTGAGTAAACCTCTGATTCTAGCAACAGGAGTTTATTAGTCATGTCATACAGATAGAATCTCAGCACTGCAGTGTTGCCCCAGAAATAGAACTTATGATGTTAAAGTTCAAGCTCTGCAATGTGGTTATGCTTCCTCTGATAATCTAATGGCAGATTTCTCTACTGAAGAGATCGGTCAGTCCGGAGTCCTGTTCCAGTCCCTGTTGCTAAGTCTTAGTTTTGACTACTTTTTTTATTAATCTGTGAAGTTTCAATTTATTTGATACTCTGCGTTAGTTTAACTTAGTTTTCAGTATTTTATCTTTTTTCACCTGTTTCAGCACAGTTTTCACTGGTTCCTGGTTTGGGTTTCCAGTTGCAAACAAAAGAAAACTGTTTAAAATTGGGCTTACATTTAAAACTGTTCTGTTTTTATTTATTTAGTTTTTGTTGTCCAGGAAAGGAGGGCTGTGCACTTCTGCCTATTTTGTACTTTTTACAAATGCTAAAACAAATGTTTGTTACTTCTGTCAACTTGGCATGACAAGAAGGTCTAGAAAGGAAATGGGGCTACAGGATTTAAATCTTGTAGATCCTATAAACATTGGTTGGCAAAAGCAGACTGACCACAGCATTTGCTTTGATTGTTTGGGCCCAGATCACGATTTCAAAAATCATGAACTCAGTACTCTGTTGAGAGCACCACTGCAGAGGCAGAGCACACATGTCGCGCTCATTGCTTGTCCAGCTGAGCTCAGGGGAAAAATGAAGGACTCAAGATAGCCACATGCAGTGGGACAGGGCTGATGCAGCTGCCCAGCCTGCCAGAAGGAGAGAGAAAAACCCTTATAGGGGGAAAAAAATTGTGAACTATGCAAAGTTTTCTGCCTTAAAACAAAAAAAGCTGTTGGAGTCATCGACTGCACCAGCTTCACAAGAGTGCTTTTGTTTTAAACAGCATATTTATAAAAATATGGAGAAAAGTACCACTGAAGGTAGAAAAATGCTTCAGATGTTTTTTATGCTCCACAGTGGTCTCTGGCACCCAAGGAGTATTAAAAACTGACTCCAATGCTCCTCAAAGTGTCATTTAGGAGGAGGTAGTTGAGAAGGAAGAGAAGGAACCGATTTCCCCAGAGTATACTGCTTACTAGGAATTTGGTTATCCACAGAGGGTGAATGAGGATTGTTCTTAATTTATTTAGTTTTTTTTTGTAAATTTAGTGCTTTTTCGTGGTTCCAACATGGTTCCCTAGAACTGAGGGGAACTGCGGATCTTCATCAAGGGTATCGCTTGCATCAGGCCACACCTATGGAACTATAGCCTCCAGACACTAGGACCACACGGAAACCTTTTTTAGCTAGCAGTCTGGGGTTGTCCACGACCACGTCAAATGCAGTAACGTCCCTCCCATGTAAACCTTGGTGGTCCCATGCCCTCCTCTGTTCTTTTTTTGCCATTGACCTTTGCATTTCTAACTCCATGGAGACACCACTGCTTTAGTCAACCGCCAAATGTTCTAACTTTCCTTTCTTTTCCACTCTAGTTTTCGTGATTATTTTAAGTAGATTTTTTTTTCTAGGGATGAGGATAATGTTCTATCCACACTTTCTGGCAGATCGCCCTTCCCTTTAAAGGTTGCCAGAACGTCTTCAAGCTGGCTCCTCCCACCCACCCGGGTTGGATAACTCTTGGCACCGCCCCATGATGCCAGATCTTCCTTTCGACTTGAAGGTTCAGGTTCCCCCCTTAGCACTTCCACGTGTGGTAGGCCCTGACTCTCGAATCTTTGTATTTGCTTTCAAAACTTACCTTAAAACTCATTTGAGTTTTGTCTGCTGCTCCTCCTCCTCGCTTCTGCGATGGAAGAGAAAACCATTCCGGAGTTTTGCCGGTGCCCTTGCCAGCAGAAAATGTTGCGGACTGACCCTCATGCCCCGTGCGTGTGCTGTTTGGGACATGACCACAATCCATGTGCTTGCGATCTCTGTCGTTCTTTTCACCCATCTGTCCTGCCCGACTTCAGCTTGGGTGACCGGAAAAGCGTTACCTGCCGGTTAAATTCAAGGATGCCCATTGGGTGGTCTCTGTGCCTGTGGGGTCCGCTGAGCAGCTTGAACAGCTCAAGGCCTTCGAGGAATAGGCGGCTTAAGCCGCAGCTAGTTCCTCTTCAGCTTCAGCCTTCATTCCGCTCCAACTGGGCTCCTCTTATTCAGCTTCCTTCATAGAGCTGTACCAGTCTCTCTCGACTAAGAGAGAAGGCCCTTTTGGGTCACATGTTTCAAGCTCTCGGAAGAAGGAGTCGAAGAAAGAAAAGACTCAATGTCGATGCTTTTGGGATTGGGAGAGGTCCCACTCTCAGGAGGCTCTGGTTTCGACTTTGGTCGAAATTGCAGGCAAGGCCGCTGGTTTCATGGAGACCCTATCAGACCAACTGGCTGAGACACCTGTCCGCAGCCGAGATTTTTCTCGAACAACCAACAGGTTGTCACCAGATGAGGCCAGCAATTCTCTTTTCAAACAACATGAAGTATTGCTGTATTCTGACTATATGCATTTAGCCCCAGCACTTGAACTGCTCCAGAGAGGAATGAGTTAACTCTATGCCAAGGCATAGAAAGTTGAGCTCAAGCTCGGTTTTCAAACCTCTGTCCCAGGTACTCTTCAGTGTAACTGTCAGATTCTTTACTCCGCCTTGCTGTGAAGTCGCTCTGGAGAGTCTGTCCTTCACTTTGGTTCAGTTGTGGTAAAATTGGTCGGTTTAGTAAACAGGTTCTTCATTTTTTTCGGTCTTTACATCTCTGTCCCGGTACAGTAAGTGTATTAGTAGGTAGTAGAGTGGTTTAGCAAGAAATTGTTTTTGTTTTTCAGTTTCTTTCCGGTCAGTCCGGTTGGGAACTAAAGCGATTTGTTTTTCTGTTTTTTACAGGTATTTTTGTGTGGTTTTCCGGTATCTATCTGTTCCTGAAAAAAACTTGATTTCTCCAGTACTTTCATCCAACCCGTGACATGGTTGGAACTGATGGGTTTGGTAGTCCCCTGGCTTGAATGCTGGTAAGGACGACTTTGTATCAAAAGGCATGTCTGAGAAACCCAAAAAGAAAACTGGGCCCACTGGGTTTCAACACCGCACTGAGTGTGGGGAGGCTTTTGCCAAGGCTGACCCCCCACCTCATCTGTGTTTGTCTGGGGGTTTGATCACCTCAAAGAAGACTGCCAAATCTGCAGGAACTTTCGTAAGGTAGCTGTGGATAAACATTTAAGTAGGCCGAAGGAAAGGGAGGCCGAAAAATCCGCTGACCATTATGGCCAGCCCGGTTCGGTTCCGACTGAACCAGAGGGTGTGCCCACTGACCTGGGTGATACTCCCTCGGGCAAGAGGAGAGACGATTCTGCAGAATCGGTCCTACAAAAAGAAAGCGCAAGTCAACTGGTTTGGATCCCGGTTCCCATGATCCGGCCACTGATGAGATAGCCAAAGTGATCGATATTGTGCAGTCGCTTCGCCAAGTTCCGACTGAACAGACACAGAGACGGTCAGTTTAGTCGGACTTGTCTGCTTCTGAATATGACCCTGAAGCATTTTATGAGGGCGAGTGGGAAGGAGACGAAGATGAGAATTATGAAGACCTAGATGAGCCTATTGAGCCAGACATCTCCCCAGACAGGTCTTCTAATGTGTCTCCTCCCAGGCTTTCTGAGTCCCTCTCCCACTTTTTGTTTTACAAGAAGGTGGCTGAGACTTTCCAGCTTCCAGTGGAGGAAGCTGAACAGGATCAGGAAGAGCCTGACTATGTTGAGATGATAGATGCCCCAGAGTCAAAAAGGGTGTCTATCTCTCTGCACAAGTCCCTGGGGAAACAGAAACCCAAAATTTTATAGTTTCCAATATCTGTACCTCCTGTGGATAAGAAAATGGACAGGAAGCATTTTTATTTTATTTATTTATTGAGTTCTAGGATTACAAATACCTTTGAGCCAGGGCTCTTTTACAAAGGTTCCGTGTTAAAAGGTACAAAATAGACAAAACATTATTGGCAGTACAATTAGATGTAACTAACATATATTAAATACGAAGGACATATATTGATGTAAACATTCAAGGAAGGGAGGAGAAAATGAGGTGAAAAAGAAGAGGGTAGAGAGAGAAAAAAGGTTGGGTGGCGGGAAGCAAGTGAGATAGGAGAGGCAGAGAGGAGGACAAGGGGGCAGGTGGAAAGGCAGCCCGGTGGGCTTTGTCAGAGAAGACAAACTAGAGTGCAGATATTGGGCATTTTGGAGTCAACAAAGTGCTAGGAGGCTGAGGCTTTTGAGGTTGTATGCAGAGCAGCGGAGCCACTATGTGGTTGATTGATTCACGGGTCCAGTCAGGCCACCCAGTGATGCATTCGTGGCTGGACATTACAGTCACAGGTATGCTCTGTCAGGCCCTGGTACGGATTACCTTATTAACCATTGCAGCCATGTTGGGGTAGTGCATGCTGCAGCCTGTGACAAGGCTAATATTCTCCTGGCATCTCACCCCCCAGATAAGGATTCCAGGAAAGTGGATGCCATGGCAAAGAAGCAGTACTTGGCATCCTCTTTGGGACTTGGGCAGTCCACTTATGTGGCATATACAGCCAGATAAATCTAAAAAGAAAGCGGCTCCAGCTCCTGTTGTGCCCAGTATTGGAGACAACAAGACAGCAGGTTGTGATTATCACATTAGTCCCCGAGGAGGCGCTTCAGCGTGAAACCGGTCGGACAGCTTGTGTGTTTGGGAGCTGTTATCACCTAGCATGCGCCACTGTATTTTACTCTGTTCTGCATAATTGTGAGTAAAATATAGTTTATACTGCAGAAGTGTTGGTGCTGTGTTTTTTTTTCCTGCTGTCCCATATACAGCCAGATACCAGAAGTCTAGGTGGATACGGTTCTGGGGTTGGCTAAGAATGCCCCATCCCAGCTGGCCAAGGAGCAGGTGGCTGTGGATGGCATCGAAGCTTCAAAGGTCCAATTTCATGCTGCTGTGGATTCGAATGATGATCATTATAGGGTTATGGCTACATCTGATTCCACGAGGAGATTTGCCTGGCTTAGGTGTACCAATTTATCTCGGGATACCCAGACCAAGGCCATGGATTTTTCCTGTCATTGGTAATTCTCTGTTTGGGGATCAAACAGAGATGTACATGAAAAAGATGGACGAGTAGAGGACCACATACAGGAGTGCTGCAGCCAAAGAAAAGCAGACCACTCCTCAGAGACAGCAATCCAGGGCTGGCAGGGGCAGGCCTTTTCACAGGCCTTTCTACCAGGCCCAGGCCTTCTCTCCTTTTCAGCAAAGGGGGTTCTTTAGGGGAAGAGGCAGACGGGGGATGACAAGGGCTGCATCCTCCTCTCAGTCTAAGCCCCCTGCCAAACAGACACCCTGATGTGTCAGTCAGGATCACTTCCCCATTTCCTGTATGGGGCAGTCTGGCTCACTTTTTCCAGGGCTGTAAGTCTGTCACCTCAGGCAAGTGGGTCCTGGAAGTAGTGAGCCAGGGTCTTGCTCGCAGCTTCAGCAGGTTCCCAAAGCTGAGAGCAAAGGCTTTCTGTCTTTCCTTGGAAGAGGAAACACAGGCCTTAGAAACAGAGGTTTCTTCTTTACTGCTTCTGCAGGTAGTGGAGATGGTACTTCTCATTCACAGAGGAAAAGCATTGTACTCCAGGTACTACCTTACCCTAAAAAAGACAGGGGAGTGGTGACCCATCCTGGATCTACGGTACCTAAACAAACACATACTAAAGCCAAAGTTCAAGATGGTGACTCTGGGAATTATTCTTCCCTCTCTGAGACCAGGAGACTGGCTAGCCCCCCTGGATCTCAAGGATGCCTATTTCCACATACCTATTGGGCAGTCCCAAAGAAAGTACCTCCAGTTCAAACTGCCCTCAGGTCATTACCAGTTCAGAGCAATGCCTTTCGGCCTAACATCTGCCCCAAGGGTATTCACCAGATGCCTAGCAGTAGTGGTGGCCTTCCTCAGAAAACAAGGCATCTTACTGTTCCCTTACTTGGAAGACTGGCTCATAGTAGGTCAGTCCCCAGACCAAGTTAGGTCAGCTCTAAGGGTCACTCAGAATCTTCTGCACTCCCCAGGATTCATTCTAAATCTGGAAAAGTCTGTTCTGGAGCCAGTTCAGCTTCTCACATTTATAGGAGTGGAACTGGACATTGTTCAGGCCAGGGCCTTCCTTCCCCTCTCAAGGGCCCAGTTGTGTCTCAGCCAGCCAGACACTTCTTGCAGTTGCTAGGCCACATGGCAGCCTGCACTGCAGTAGTGCAAGGGGCAAGGTTTCAAATGAGGGACATTCAGTTTCCCCTAAGGGCCTTTTGGTCTCAGAAAAAAGATCCCCCCTCCAAGTTGGTTCCAGTGTCTCTAACTTTAGTTCAGGCCCTCCAGTTGTGGTTGGAAGAGGACAGCTTGAGGCAAGGGGTTCCTTTCTTCAGTCAGGCTCCCACAGTGGCTCTCACCACGGACGCTTCTCTGCTGGGATGGGGAGCCCACCTGGATCAGCACACTGCTCAGGGGACTTGGTCTCACCAGGAGTCTCTTCTACATAAATCTTCTCAAACTCAGGGCTGTCTTTCTGGCTGTTTAGACATTTTCAACTTTAATTCAGGGGAAAGAGGTGCAGATCAGGACAGACACCACCACAACTATGTGGTACATCAACAAGCATGGGGGCACTCGGTCCTCGGCCTTGTGCACCGAGGCCATGAAAATATGGTCACTAGCTTATTCCCTGCAGGCTTCCCTAATTGCTGTGCATTTCCCAAGGAAGGACAATGTACTTGTAGATGCTCTCAGCAGGATTTCTCAAGGTTACCACGAAATGGGCCCTGAAGCCTCTCATTCTTCGGATCATCTTCAAGAGATGGGGCACTCTAGACATGGATCTCTTTGCATCCCCGGACAACCATCCGCTCCCTCTGGTCTGCTGCAGGCCCCCTCTGTGGGGGTCTCTTCCTCTAGATGCCCTCCTGTTGAATTGGACCAACAGGTTTCTGTATGCCTTTCCTCCCTTTTCTCTGATATTCGGAGTTCTAGTCAAGATCAGGTCCCAACCCTGCACTGTCATTCTGATGGCTCCGGATTGGGCCAGACAGCCTTGATATCCTCTACTATTGTCACTATCAGTGACAATTCCCCTGTGCCTTCTCAGACTGTTCAACCTCGTCTCAAGGGAGGATATTGTACCCCACTCTTAACACACTCGGGCTCAAGGCCTGGTTCTTGAGCTAGAATATGCAGACCTGCATCTCTCACAATTGGCTCTGGAAATCATTAAGGCCAGTAGGAAACCTTCCACTAGGAGAACCTATGATTCTAAATGAAAGAGGTTTGGGTTTTGGTGTTCACAAAGGCACATCCAGCCAGATTCAGCTGATATTGCCACTGCCTTAGCTTATTTGTTATATCTTAACAGTTTAGGCCTTCGGCCTACCACACTCAAGGTGCATTTGGCAGCTATTTCTGCTTTTCTTTCGGCTGGGAAGGGCTCTTCTCTAGCTTCCCACCCAGTTTTCAAGAAATTCTTTAAAGGTTTGGTCCACATCAATCTTCCCTTCAGGGATCCTACTCCTCTATGGGACCTGAATATCTGTATTGCACAGCTGATGCAGCCTCCCTTTGAACCCCTTTGCTCAGCTGAGCTAAAATACTTGACTTGGAAAACTGTATTCCTGGATCTTACTTAGAGAAACAGCTCTTGCAGCAGGTTACACCATTAGGACTGAAGCCGGCAGGCGCCAGTACCCCACGGAAATTTTCTAGCTAGCAGTATCCAGCGGGGACTGCCCCCAACGTCGGCCCCGCCCCCGACGTCAGGCATCATATTAAAGGGGTCAGTCCCCCAGAATCCCCAGTTCTCCCGCCGGAGACTCCTGGCTGTTGGATGACATCTGAAGTGGAGACTGAGGATCCGCCATGAAAAGGTATTCAGAACGGTGTTAGAAACACCTAATCCTCGAAAAGAGATATCGGAACAACTCTACCTCCAGAGGGGATGGTGGGAAGGAAACTACCTGCTTCAAGAGCTGTTCTCAAAGATCTACTGTTATGGTAAGTTCTTACGTACAGTAACTGTACCATCTTACTTCAAGAAAAAGCTCTTGCAGCAGGTTACACCATTAGGACTGATTCCCAAGCAATACTGGAAATCCCTCACAGGTGGGAGGAGGCTAGGTAGAGATCGCGAATTGGACCGAAGCCTAGGACAGAAGTCCCCGAATGACTGCTAGACCAAAACCAGCTCTTTGCCGTGATGCAACATTCAGGCTGTAATGCCTGATAAAGGTGTGCACGGTGCTCTAAGTAGCTGCTGCGCAGATGGCTGCAGTGGACACATTCTTCATGGCCGCAAATGAGGTAGCCACCCCCCTTGTGGAATGACCCTTAACCGCGCCCGGTAAAGGTTTGTTACGTTTCTGGTAACAGAACATGATACAGTGGATGAGCTACCTGGACAGCGATTGTTTAGAAACCGGAGCTCCCATCATCCTGTGGGCGAAGGAGACGAAAAGCTGATCAGATTTACGGTGGTGCCTGGTTCTGGTCAGGTAGTATCTTAGACACTTATGCACATCTAGAGTATTAGAGTATTTAGGAAAATGCACTGGTAAGTCGATGTCCTGATTGAGTGTGAGAGCCGAGACCACCTTAGGTAGAAACTTTGGATTTGTTCTTAGGGACACCCTGTCCTGGTGAAAAACTAAATAAGGTTCTTTGCACATCAGTGCGTGAAGTTAAGAAATTCTTCTGGCCGAAGTAACGGCAACTAAAAATAATGTCTTCCATGTTAGGAGATGTAGCTCGTAATCCGCGGTTTAAAAGGTGGCAGCGTGAGCTGCTCCAGGACAAAGGGTAAATCCCATGGAGGAATAGGATCCTTAATTGGAGGTCTAAGGTGGAGAACACCTCTCAGGAAGGCTCGTGCTGTGTCCAGCTGAGTTATGGGACATCAGCCTATAGGTGTGTGATAGGCTGAGATGGCACCAAGGTGTACTTTAATAGAGGAGTAGGCCAAGCCTGCCTGTAAGAGAGACAGGAGGTAGTCCAGGACCAACCTTTCCGGACAGTCCATTGGGGGAAGTCCTCGAGCCCAGAGGCAAAATCTGCACCATTTCATGGTGTATGTGGCATGACTGGCCGGTTTTCTAGCAGCTGCTAGAACATCTGCTACCTCTTGCGAGACCCTGTACCGCATGATAGCTATGTCTCTAGGAGCTAGGCGTGCAGGTTCAGAGAGCAAAGGTCCGGATGGACCAAAGAACCTGCCTCCTGGGGCAATAAGTGAGAGCTGACTGGCAGAGGCACTGGAGGTTTCTGGGACAGCTAGTGTAGCAGAGGGAACCAAATCTGTCTGGGCCAAAAAGGCGTGATAAATATCAGCGTTGCCTGCTCTCTGTGGAGTTTCAAAAGGACCCTCTGGATCAACGGGAAGGGAGGAAACACGTAGAAGAATCTGCCCATCCAGGAGAGGGACAACGCGTCTCACCAGAAAACACCAGGCCCTGGATCTAGCAAGCAGAAATTGGGTGCTTTTGCGTTGGATGGAGACGCGAAAAGGTCTAACTCTGGTGTGCCCCATCTGTGAAACAGATCTACTACCTCCTGGAGTAGTTCCCACTCGTGGACCCTGGCCTGAGAGCGGCTCAGGCTGTCTGCGATGACGTTGTCCACTCCTGGGACATGAAGAGCAATGAGGTTTGCGCCGTGTTGTAGGACCCAATTCTACACCCTTATGGCCTCCCTGCAAAGTGGGTAGGAATGGGTGCCTCCTTGTTTGTTGAGGTATTACATCACCGCAGTATGGTCCGTTTGTAACAGGAGAGTACCTGGTGGGACCTCTGACTGGAAGACCTGCAGGGCATAAAGAACTGCTCTTATTTCCAAGATATTTATGTGGAGATGAGCTTCCTGGGGTGACCACGAGACCCGAGACCTGACCCCGTCAAGGTGTGCTACTCAACCGAACCCTGAGGCATCCATGGAGAGTGTCACAATCGGAGACGGCGTAATGAAGGGGACCCCCGCCAACAGATTTTTTGAATCTAGCCATCATTGCCAATCCTGGTTTACGGCATTCATGATACGAATTGGAAGCTGCAAATGGTCTTGCTTCTGATCCCACTGAACCCATAACATCCACTGGATCACCCGCATGTGGAGACGGGCTAGCAGGACTGTTGCAATGGCCGCAGCCATGTTTCTGAGCAGGCAAAGGACCAGTCTGGCTGGGACAGTCTTCTTTGCCAAGATGTCCCTGATGAGGGATCTGATGTGTTCCGCTCTGACCTGAGGCAGAAAAGCTCTCCCCTGGACAGTGTCCAGAACTGCACCTATGAACCGCAGATTCTGTGACAAAACCAGGTGTGACTTCTCCTGATTGATAATGATGCCAAACGTCCCGAACAGGGACTAAGTACAGTGAATTGCGGACATCAGAGCCTCCCGAGAGGGTGCCATGAGGAGCCAGTCATCCAGGTAGGGAAACACGTAGTGGCCTTGTCTCCTTAGAGCCGCTGCTACGACTGCCATGCACTTCGTAAACACCCGAGGTGCCGATGACAGTCCGAAAGGGAGGGCTCGGAACTGATAATGGCGGCCTAGAAATTCAAAGCGCAAGAAATTCCTGTGCACTCGAGCAATGGGTATGTGCAGGTAGGCATCCTGCATGTCCAAGGATGCTAGGAAGGCACCCTGCTTGAGCATGGGTATCGAACCGAGAAGGGTCACCATGCGGAAGCATTTGTAGAGGACCGAAGCGTTGAGATCGCTGAGATCCAGTATTGGACGGGGCCGATGTCAGGGGCGGTCCCTGCTAGATACTGCTAGCTAGAATATTTCCTTGGGGTCCTGGCGCCTGCCGGCTTCAGTCCTAATGGTGTAACCTGCTGTTCTTGAAGATCTACTGTTACGGTAAGTTCTTACGTAACTGCACTTTTCTATTACTTCTGCCAGGAGAATCGGTGAGTTACAGGCTCTATCAGTGGAACCTGATTTCATCTCATTCCATGGGGATAAGGTGGTCCTTCGTACAAATAGGAAATTCCTCCCTAAAGTGGTATCAGACTTCCATCCGAAACAGTATATGACACTGCCTGCATTTTTCACTGATCACGCCTCTTCCGGAGAGAGGAGGCTACACAGTCTTGATGTAAAGAGGGTTCTGAGTTACTACTTAGAATTCACTAAGCCCCATAGAAACGACTGCACCCAGCTGTTTCTTACTTATGGGGAGGTGGGTAAAGGTAAGCCTGCCACCAAGAGAACTATTGCTAGGTGGATCGTCTTTCATTCAGTTCTGCTATTCAAAGCTGGGGAAAGAGCCACCCTCAGGCTTGAAGGCTCATTTTACCAGAGGTACAGCTGTGTTGGTCGGAGCAGCTAGAGACATACCCTTAGTAGAACTCTGTAAAGCAGCCACCTGGAAGACTGTTCATACATTTACCAAGCATTACTCCCTGGACATTCAGGCTAGCAGTGATGCTAGGCTTGGTACTACAGAGCCTGTTTCCAAAATAGGTTCTGTAGTTCCCTCCTCCTTGGGGGTACTGCTTGGTAGTCTGCATGTAGTCAGAATACAGCAAGACTTCATGTTTGAAGAAAAAATTACTCACCTTAGTAATTGTATTTCTTCTAATGGAGTCTTGCTGTATTCTGACCACCCTCCCTGCCTCCCCTCCTGGAACCATGTTGTTCTAGGGACATGGATATGTTGTTCATCCACACTGTCTGGCAGGTTCCTTGCCGCTTCAAATCTTGCGGGAAGGTCTTCAAGCTGGCTCCTCCCACCCACCCAAGTGGTAAAACTCTCGGCTCCGCCCCATGATGCCAGAGCTTCCTTACCGCTTGGAAGCTCAGGTTCCCTCCTTAACGCCCTGCGTATAGACTGGATCCTAACTGTTCGGTTCACCCAAAAATAATTTTAACGTTTTCAAGACTTCGGTCAAATTTTTCCCTCGCGGCTGCAATGGACAAATAGACTCCTGGTTTTCGGCGGTGCCCATGCGGACAGAAGATGACCAGGACGGATCCGCACTCCACGTGCGTCTACTGCCTCGGCCTTAACCACGACCCGCAGGCCTGCGAGTTGTGTAGATCTTTCTCAGCCAACGTCCTTGAAAACCACGCTGCCTGGCTACAACTTGGGCGCCCCGAGAAACGTTATCCACCGGTGAAGTCCAAGGAGGCCCGTTGGGCAGTGTCCGCGGCGGCTGGCTCGGCTGAGCATCTCAAGCTGATGATCGCCCTCGAGGAGGAGGCGGCCCAGGCTGCATCCTCATCTTCCTCGGTCGCAGCATTTATGCCTTTCTCTCTGGGATCCTCTTTCACAGCTTCTTTTAAGGAGCTTTGCCAGTCCCTCTCCATGAAGGGCGAGGGGCCATTGGGACACTCTTCTCGATCAAAAAAGGAGGACTCGAAGGGTAAGTCCCACCGTCTACGTTCGTGGGAGCGGGAGAGGTTCCCTTCCCCAGACAGTTGACACTCGACTTCGATCGAGGTTGTGGCTAAGGCTGCTGGCTACGCGGTGTCCCCGTCAGGTTAGCCTGCCAAGACACCCGTTGACGCGGTCGAGATTTTTCTCGACCCGTTGGACGGGCTGTCGACTGGTGAAGCCAACAACCCCTCATCACTGGTTCCCCCGGTGGAAACCGAGGACTTGCCTGTGCCTCCTGTGCCGGAGTCCCCGGTCAAGGTTCCCAAGCCAAGGGAGGAGCGGGTGTCCCCCGCTCCCTCCCAGACCCACCCTCGGAAACACTGATGGTCTCGGTCCTCGTCTCGGTCCCACTGACGACATTGGCGGTCTTGGTCTCGGCACCAAGGAAAGCGGCGGTGCTGCTCGTCCTTGTCTTCCTCCTTGGAAGAGGAGAGGCTTCGGTGCAAATTGCGTCAACGCTATGAGGACTTAATGTGGCAGCAGCTCCTTTTGTCCGGGAACAAGCCGACGCTTTCTCTGGCCCTTAAGTGGCTGTCACCCGAAAGGCCGAAACAACCCCTCACGGTAGTCGAGGTGCCCAAGCCTGGGCCGGTTGTTCGGCCGAAACCAGCTGCCCCACCGATTGTAGTGGAACCTCCACAACCGAAATCTGGGGCTCCGACCAAGGACTCTCGGTTGGGTCAGCATCTGCCCCACCGGTTGTCGGTCACCCTCACTCCCGACCATCCTTGGCAGGTGGAGGATGGCTCAGGCCCCAGGCAGCTCTACGCAGACTCCTCTGAGTCTGACGACGACTCCTCCCTGTTTTCCAGGCCCCTTGACCTGGAGTCCTCTGGGGGGCAGTTGATGGACGAGAGCCCATCATCGTTCATGGGTCTGCTCCGGCTCATCTCGGAGTCCACCGGGATGCAGCTCGAGCCCGTATCACGGAGATACTGGACCGAGGGGATTCTCCCACGGAGGCCTTTCCGGTGGCTGAAGCCATTGTTGGCCCAGCCTTGGAGCTTTGGCAGAGGTCGGCTTCCTGTTCTGCACCTTCGGCCAGGATGGCCAGGAAGTATGCGGTTCCTACTGGCTCTTTGTCCGGTTTTTCGGAACACCCTTCTGTGGAGGGGTTGGTCCAAAGCCCGAGTTTTCAGCGATTCAGCGGATGTGGCAAACAGCGGAAATATCCATGGTTGCCATCACCCGGCGAGTCGACGCCCGCGGAACAAGCGTCCTCTTCATTTGCCGGCCAGGGGTCCCAATCCCGTCAACTGTCCCCTCCAAATGCTTATATGCCGCCTGAGCCCCACCGCGCGTGGCAAACGCTCAGTTTTTTTTTTTTTTTGCCGAGGGGTGCCCAATCCCCGTCGGGCAACCCCTCCCAAAGTCGTTGTGCCGCGCTGGGGCCCACCCCAGCGGTGGCAGCGGTCCCGCGTCTTTTTTTTTTTTCCCCTGTAAAGCAAAAACTGTCACAGCGCGTCTCCCGAGCCCCCTCCCCATCCGCACCCACCCACTGCGCTGCTAGCCTCCCCACACCCCACCCCATACTTACCTCCGGACTCCGGTGCAGCGATCTTGGTGGACGGGAACGTTGCACTCTTCAAAGGCGAGCGAACTGAGGAAATGCCGGTAAGCTGTATAATGGGCTGAGATAGGAGGGTTCAACTTTAGTGCATATCTCAGGCATTTTGGGAATTTTGCACAATTTCAACATGGGGTTTTGGGACCCTTCTCATGAATGATGTCACTGTCATGGCGTTATTCGGGCTCGAAGGTGATTTAGGTGCAGTGACTGCGAAATCACCCGCCGGAATACACGCATGACAGTGACATCATTCGAAGAAACCGATAAGTGGTCTCAAAATTCAAAAATGATTCTTAACGTAGTGGGTTGCGCGGTTCCTACATGAGCTCGTAAGTTCGCGAAATTTCAATATTTTCACTCCAGAGTTTCAACATTGCCATTTCACCACACTGTCTTATGAGTAGTACAGCTGTCATTTTCATCTCATCCAAAATGTGTTTCCACCCTTGTAGGCGCAGAATGGCGCAGTCGGTGTCTGAAATCAATGTTCCGGACAGATTAAAAATCACAGTGATACTGTTCATGAGCAGAGGTCTTAAACTGGCTATGTTGAAAATTTGGTGACAAACACCCATAAAATGACTGTGTTATGAGCGTGCATTGTGTCAGATATGGAAAAAAAAACAAAAAGGAAAGAAATTAAAGAGGTAAAAATTTACATAGGGTGCACGAAATTGGTGTTGAGTGCATGAGAAGTTCTGTGGCAAATGAGAACCCTGCCGCAGAACTTTGCTCCGATGTGCCGCAGAAAAATCGGGGCCCTGGGTTGGTCACAGACAGCGTTTTCCAGTGCTCCGGGAACGCTAGGGATGTGGATAAGCCCCCTGACAAGGAGTTCCAAAAAGCTGGACTATGCCGGGCGCACAGTGTACGCTGTGTCCTCCCTCAGCCTCCGTCAGGCCAGCTCGGCCATACTGATGGCGCACTTCTCCCACGCCCTTATGGGCTCCCTGGGTGAGGTGATCCTTCATCCCTCGGCCAACATGCAGACTACGGTCGAACGGGTGCAGGATCAGGGAAGGGCAGTGGTGAAACAGCAGCTCCAAACGGCTCTAGACATCGGAGACTCCTGTGCCCGATCAGTAGCAGCCGCAGTGGCCATGTGCCGCAGAGCCTGGCTGAGGATATCCACCTTTACGGCAGATACCGAGCACAAATTGGTGGACGTCCCCTTCTTGGGGACCGACCTGTTCAGCCGTGGAGTGGAAGGCCACCTCCAGAGGATTGCAGAGTCCAACGCTACCTTGGACTCTGTCACGTCCGCTCAGAAGGACAAAGGCCATTGTCAGCAACATAAGTCCTTTCGACCTTCTGCCACTGCGGCACGTCTGGCCCAGCAACACCAGCATCAGGGCCAGCAGGCTCACACTTGGCACCCCCAAAGCCAAGCCTGTGGCTTCCTCCAACAGGAAGCAGGGAGGAAAAGGCCCAGGAGGTCCCTCGGCCGGTCCTTCCTCCAAGCCTGCCCAGTGATGGGTTGAGGGGTGTAGCCCCCAGCCTCGTCGCTCCCCCTGGGTTCCCCCCATGGGGGGGCGGCTCTGCCATTTCCTTTCCGCCTGGTCCGCTATCAACACAGACTGCTGGGTGTTAGAGGTGGTAGGAGAGGGTCTGCCTCTGGAGTTCGAGCAGGCTCTGTCCTTCCGAGCCGTCGCCCCACAGGGGGCTACGTGGTCCGCAGCCTCCCTGTTGGCTCGTCGAGCCGACATTGCCCTGCTCCTCGAAAAGGAGGTGGCAGATCCTCCACCGGACCCGGGGTTTGTGTCCAGGTACTTCCTGGTCCTGAAACGGACAGGGGGCTGGCGTCCTATTCTAGACCTGCATGACCTGAACAGGTTCCTAAGGTCTCGAACCTTCAGGATGGGCACTCTGGCTAAGATCATTCCATCCTTGGAACGAGGCGTGTGGTTCTGTTCTGTGGACCTCCAGGATGCGTTCTTTCACGTCCCAATCCATCCGTCCCACCAGAGAGTCCTCCACTTCAGGGCGGAGGAGTTCCTCTACGAGTTCCGGGCCATGCCCTTCGGCCTTTCTCTAGCTCGCAGGGTCTTCACCAAATGCATGGCAGTGGTGACAGCATTCCTGCGGTGCCGAAGGGTCTGGGTGTACCCCTACCTGGACGACTGGCTGATTGCGGCCTCCTCCAGAATGGAGGTGGAGCAGTCCAGGGATCTTGGCCTCCTTATCAACGAGGCCAAGTCGGAACTCGTGCCAAAGCAGGTGATACAATTCATCGGGGCAGAGCTCGACTCTCTGCGAGCCAGAGCACGGCTCCTGGCGGACAGGGCCGAGGTTCTTTCCTCCTTTGCCCAGTCATTTAAGGTTTGGCAATTGCACCCTGCCCGGGACTTCCTACGCCTCCTGGGCCTCATGGTGGCCTGCACCAGCATGGTCCGTTGGGCCCTTTGGCACATGCGTCCCCTACAGTGGGGACTGGCCAGCCGATGGTCACAGCGCTCTGATCCTTTGAATCAGCCAGTGACAGTGACCCAGGAGATGTGGAACGCTCTCCAGTGGTGGACCGTTCCAGCTCATCTGCAGAAGGGCATCCCGTTTGTCCGCCACAAGCCGACGGTCTCTCTATCGACTGATGCCTTTCTAATGGGTTGGGGTGCCCATCTGGGGGAGCACAAAGTGCATGGCCTCTGGTCCCCTCGGGAGTCCCGATGCCACATCAACCTGCTGGAGCCCCGGGCGGTTCGTCCAGCCCTCACCACCTTCGCTCCGTTTGTACGGGGTCAAGTGGTCCAGGTCCAGACGGACAATACCACGACCATGTACTACCTAAACCACCAGGGCGGGACGCGCTCCATGCCTCTGTGCAGGGAAGTTCTCCACGTTTGGTCCCTCGTGCGCAGCCTGGAGGCGGATCTCCTTGCCATCCATGTGGCAGGAGCTTCCAACATTCTGGCCGATGCCCTAAGCCGGATAGGAGCTGCGTCCCACATGTGGTCTCTCCTGCCGGAGGTAGTACAAGATCTGTTCTCCCACTGGGGCATGCCTCAGGTGGACCTGTTTGCCTCCAGGGAGACTGCGAAGCTGAGACTGTTTCCTGCCCGCCCCCCTCAGCATGGCTCACTGCAGGGGGATGCCTTCTTGAGGCCGTGGATCCCGGGCCTCTTCTACGCCTTTCCCCCATTTCCCTTGATCCACAAGGTGCTTCTCAAGGCGAGGAGGGACAAGGTGCAGGTGCTTCTGGTAGCCCCAGACTGGCCCCGCCAGTTCTGGTATCCAGATCTCCTCAGTCTCAGCTCCAGGCTCCTGAGGCGGCTTCCAGCCTGCCCGGACCTGATCTCAGTCAGTCAGGGGAAGGTATTCCATCCGGACCTTCAATCCCTGCACCTGATGGCCTGGTTCCTGAGCGGCTAGAGTTCCAGGCCTTGGGTCTTTCCAACGAGGTCCTCAACGTGGTTGAGGCTTCCCGTAAGGAGTCGACCAGAAAATGCTACGCCTTTAAATTGAAGAGATTCTCCATTTGGTTTCAGGGTAAGGGCCTGGACCCTTCCTCCTGCTCCTTGGCCAGCATTCTGGACTACCTGTGGTCCCTTTCTCAGCAAGGGCTTCGGTCGACGACCCTTAAGGTGCACCTGGCATCCATCTCTGCTTACCGGGCGCGGGCCGGAAAGCAGTCAGTGACGCAAGAGAAGGTGATTGGGTGCTTTTTCAAAGGCCTTGATCACATATCCCCTCCAGTGCGAGAACCTCCACCTCCGTGGGTCTACTGCTGGTATTGGCTAAGCTCGTGGGCAACCCATTCGAACCGATGCACAGGTGTGACATCTCTCACCTGTCGTGAAAGACCACCTTCTTGGTGGCTATCACGTCAGCCAGAAGGATGGGAGAGCTCTAGGCGCTTTCCATAGTCTCCTTATCTGGTCTTCCACAGGGACAAGGTTGTCCTGTGCCCCCACCCGAAATTCCTTCCGAAGGTGGTGTCGGAGTTTCACCTTAACCAGGTGTTGACTCTGCTGGTGTTTTACCCCAGTCACACCTCGGAGGCCGAATATAGGCTCCATACTGTGGACCCTAGAATAGCGCTCACTTATTATAAGGAGCGGACGGCTGAAGTTTAGAAGAGGTTCACCAGATGTTTGTCACCTACGCTGAAGCCGCACCTGGCAGACCTGCAGCCAAGCAGACGATAGGCAGGTGGATCACCTCCTGCATAAATCTCTGCTATAGGTTGGCGGGCATAGAGCCTCCCTGAGGGAAAAGAGCTCATTCTACCCGCCATACCGCTGCATCGGTGGCTGCTTCCAGAGATGTCCCTATCCAGGAAACCTGCAGGGCTGCTACCTGGAAGTCAGCACACACCTTTATTACCCATTACCACATTGACTTTGAGTCACGCCGGGATGCTGGTTTTGGGGCCTCGGTTCTTCAGTCATTATTTCCTAAGTAGGGGGTGTTCCTTGCCTCCCTCCTCCCGGAGAACTGCTAGGAGTCTGCCAGACAGTGTGGATGAACAACATATCCATGTCCCTAGAAATACAGGTTCTAGGGACATGGATATATTCATCATCGCTGTCTAACGGAATTCTTCGCTTTAAATCTTGCTGGAAGGTCTTCAAGCTGACTCCTCCCACCCACCGGGTAGTAAAACTCTTGGCTCCGCCCCATGACGCCAGATCTTCCTTACTGCTTGGAAGCTCAGGTTTCCTCCTTAACGGTCTGCGTATAGACTGGATCCTAATTCTTCGGTTTGCCCGAAACCCATTCTTAAGTTTTCAAGACTTCGGTCAAATTACTCCCTCACGGCTGCAATGGACAAATCGACTCCCAGTTTTCGGCAGTGCTTATGTGGGTAGAAAATGTCCAGGACGGATCCACACTCCACGTGCGTCTACTGCCTTGGCCTAGACCATGACCTGCAGGCCTGCGAGTTATGCTGTTCGCTTTCGGCCAACGTCCTGGAACACCACGCTGCCCGATTACAGCTTGGGCGCCCCGAGAAGCGCTACCCACCGGTGAAGTCAAAGGAGGCCCGTTGGGCTGTGTCCACGGTGGCTGGCTCGACTGAGCAGTTCGAGCAGATGATCGCCCTTGAGGAGGAGGAGGCGGCCCAGGCCGCATCTTCTTCTTCCTCGGTCGAGGCATTTATCCTGCTCTCTTTGGGATCCTCCTACGCAGCTTCTTTTAAAGAGCTTTGCCAGTCCCTTTCCATGAAGGGAGAGGGGCCATCGGGACATTTTCCTTGGTCCAAAAACAAGGACTCAAAAGGTAAGTCCAACCGTCGGCGTTCGTGGGAGCGGGAGATGTCCCCTTCCCCGGACAGTCGACTCTCAACTTCGGTTGAGGTTGCGGCTAAGGCCGCTGGCTTCATGGTGTCTCCGTCAGGTCAGCCGGCTGAGACACCCGTCGACGCGGTCGAGATTTTTCTCGACCCGTTGGACAGGCTGTCGACTGATGAAGCCAACAACCCTTCATCACCGGTTCTCCCAGTGGAGACCGAGGACTTGCCTGCGCCTCCCGTGCCGGAGTCCCCGGTCAAGGCTTCTGAGCTGAGGGAAGAACGGGTGTCCCCCGGCCCTTCCCAGAAACATCCTCGGAAACACCGAGGGTCTCGGACCTCGTCTCGGTCCAGCTGATCCTGCCGACATCAGCGGTCTCAGCACTGAAGTAAGCGGCGCCACCGCTCGTCCTCGTCTTCCTCCTCGGAAGAGGAGAGGCTTTGGCGCAGATTGTGTCGACGCTACAAGGACCTAATGTGGCAGCAGTTACTTCTGTCCGGGAACAAGCCGACGCCTTCCCCAGCCATCAAGTGGCCGTCAGCCGAACGGCCAAAATAACCCCTCGCTGTAGTCGAGTTGCCCAGGCCTGGGCCAGTTGTTCGGCCGAAACCAGCTGCCCCACCGATTGTGGTGGAACCTCCGCCTCCACAACCAAAATCGGGGGCGCTGACCAAGGATTCTCGGTCGGGTCGTCGGTCACCCTCACTCCCGACCGTCCTCGGCAGGTGGAGGGTGGCTCAGGCCCTGTGCAGCTCTTCACGGACTCTTCGGAGTCCGACGACGACTCCTCCCTGTTCTCCAGGCCCATTGACCTGGAGTTCTCTGGGGGTCAGTAGATGGATGAGAGCCCATTGTCCTTTATGGGTCTGCTTCAGCTCATCTCGGTGTCCACCGGGATGCAGGTCGAGCCCGTATCCAAGTGGGCCAAGTGTTCCCTGACGGAGATGCTGGACCAAGGGGATTCACCCACGGAGGCCTTTCCAGTAGCTGAAGCCATTGTTGGCCCAACCTTGGAGCTTTGGCAGCGGCCAGCTTCCTGTCCTGCGCCTTCGGCCAGGATGGCCAGGAAGTATGTGGTCCCTACTGGCTCTTTGTCCGGTTTTTCGGGACACCCCTCCGCCGAGGAGTTGGTCGCGTTTTCCAGTGTTCCGGGAATGCTAGGGATGTGGATAAGCCCCCCCGACAAGGAGTCCAAAAAGCTGGACTATACCGGGCGAAAGGTGTACGCTGCGTCCTCCCTTGGCCTCCGCCAGGCCAGCTCGGCCGTGCTGATAGCACACTTCTCCCACACCCTCATGAGCTCCCTGGATGAGGTGATCCCTCATCTCCCGGCCAACCGGCAAACCACGGTCAGGCAGGTGCGGGACCAGGGAAGGGCAGTGGCAAAACAGCTCCAAACAGCTCTGGACATTGGAGTCTCCTGTGCCAGATCAGTTGCGGCTGCAGTGGCCATATGCCGCAGAGCATGGCTAAGGATATCTGCCTTCACGGCGGATACCCAACATAAACTGGCGGATGTCCCATTCCTGGGGACTGACCTCTTTGGCCCTGGAGTGGAAGGTCACCTTCAGCGGATCGAAAAGTCCAATGCCACTCTGGACTCTGTCACCTCCGCCCAGAAGAACAAGGGCCGTTGCCAACAACACAAGTCCTTTCGCCCTTCTGCGCCTGCGGCATATCCAGCCCACCAGCATCAGGGCCAGCAGACTCGCGCTTGGCACCCCAAAGCCAAGCCTGCAGCTTCCTCTAACAGGAAGCAAGGAGGAAAAGGCCCAGGAGGTCCCTCGGCGGTCCCTCCTCCAAGCCTGCCCAGTGACGGGTTGAGGGGTGTTGCCCCCAGCCTCGTCACTCCCCCCCCGGGTTCCCCCCCATGGGGGGACGTCTCCGTCACTTCCTTTCCGCCTGGTCCACTATCACCACATACCGCTGGGTGTTGGACGTGGTAGGAAAGTGCCTGCCCCTGGAGTTCGAGCAGGCCCCGCCCTTCCGAGCCGTCGTCCCTTGGGTGGCTACGGGGTCCGCAGCCTCTCTGTCGGATCGCCGAGCCGATATCGCCCTGCTCCTCGAAAAAGAGGTGATCAGGAAGGTGGCGGATCCTCCAGCAGACCCAGGGTTTGTGTCCAGGTACTTCCTGGTCCCAAAATGGACGGGGGGGGGGGGCTGGTGCCCCGTTCTAGACCAGTACAACCTGAACAGGTTCCTAAGGTCTCAGACCTTCAGGATGGTCACTCTGGCTCAGATAATCCCATCCTTGGAACGAGGCATGTGGTTCTGTTCAGTGGACCTCCAGAACGCATTCTTTCATGTCCCAATCAGTCTGTCCCACCAGAGATTTCTCCACTTCAGGGCAGTGGGATCCCTCTACGAGTTCCGGGCCATGCCCTTCGGCCTTTCCCTAGCTCCCAGGGTCTTCACCAAATGCATGGCAGTGGTGACAGCATTCCTGCTGCGTCGAAGGGTCCGAGTGTACCCCTACCTGGACGACTGGCTGATTGCAGCCTCTTGCAGAATGGAGGTGGAGCGGTCCAGAGATCTGGCCCTCCAGGTTTGTTCTCAGGTTGGCATCCTCATCAACGAGGCCAAGTCGGAACTTGTGCCAAAGCATGTGATACAATTCATCGGGGTAGAGCTCAATTCTCTACGAGCCAGAGCACGGCTCCAGGTGGACAGGGCCAAGGTTTTTTCCTCCTTTGCCCAGTCATTTCGGGTTGGGCAATTGCGCCCTGCCCGGGACTTCCTGGGCCTCCTGGGCCTCATGGCAGCCTGCACCAGCGTGGTCCGTTGGGCCCGCTGGTACATGCGTCCCCTTCAATGGGGGCTGGCCAGCCAATGGTCACAGCACTTCGATCCTCTGGATCAGCTAGTGACAGTGACCCAGGGGATGTGGAACGCTCTCCAGTGGTGGACCGTTCCAGCACATCTGCAGGAGGGCATCCCATTCGTCCGCCCCTAGCCAACAGTCTCTCTGTCGATCGGTGTCTCTCTGATGGGTTGGGGTGCCCATCTGGTGGAGCACAGAGCGCATGGCCTCTGGTCCCCTCGGGAGTCCTGATGCCGCATCAACCTGCTGGAGCTCCAAGCGGTTCATCTAGCCCTCACCGCCTTCGCTCCGTTTCTACCGGGTCAAGTGGTTCAGGTCCAGACAGACAATGCCACGACCATGTACTACCTAAACTTCCAGGGCGGGACACGCTCCATGCCTTTGTGCAGGGAAGCTCTCCGCATTTGGTCACTCGGGCGCAGCCTGGAGGCAGATCTCCTTGCCATCCATGTGGCAGGAGCCTCCAACACTCTAGCCGATGCCCTAAGCCAGATAGGGGCTGCGTCCCACGAGTGGTCTCTCCTGCCGGAGGTAGTACAAGATCTGTTCTCCCACTGGGGCATGCCTCAGGTGGACTTGTTTGCCTCCAGGGAGAATGCGAAGCTGAGACTGTTTCATGCCCACCCCCTCAGCAGGGCTTGCTGCAGGGGGATGCCTTCTCGAGACCGTGTCCCCGGGCCTCTTTTACGCCTTTCCCCCGTTTCCTTTGATCCACAAGGTGCTTCTCAAGGCGAGGAGGGACAAGGCGCAGGTGATTCTGGTAGCCCCAGACTGGCCCCGCCAGTTCTGGTATCCAGATCTCCTCAGTCTCAGCTCCAGGCTCCCGAGGCGGCTTCCAGCCCGCCCGGACCAGATCTCATTCAATCAGCGGAAGGTATTCCATGTGGACCTTCAATCTCTGCAACTGACGGCCTGGTTCCTGAGCGGCTAGAGTTCTAGGCCTTGGGTCTTACCGACAAGGTCCTCAACGTTGTTGAGGTGTCCCATAAGGAGTCAACCAGAAAATGCTGAGCCTTCAAATGGAAGAGATTCTCCATTTGGTGTCGGGGCGAGGGCCTGGACCCTTCCTCCTGTTCCTTGGCAAGAATTCTGGAGTACCTGTGGTCCCTTTCTCAGCAAGGGCTTCGGTCAACGACCCTTAAGGTGCACTTGGTAGCCATCTCTGCTTACCGGGCCGGGAAGCGGTCGGTGGCGCAGGAGAAGGTGGTCAGGCGCTTTTTCAAAGACCTTGATCACATATCCCCTCTGGTGCGAGAACCTCCACCTCCATGGAATCTACTGCTGATATTGGCTAAGCTCATAGGCAAGCCATTCGAACCGATGCACAGGTGTGACTTCTCTCACCTGTCGTGGAAGACTGCCTTCTTGGTGGCTGTCATGTCAGCCAGAAGGATGGGAGAGCTCCAGGCGCTTTCCATAGAGTCTCCCTATCTGGTCTCCCACAGGGACAAGGTTGTCCTGCTCCCTCACCCGAAATTCCCTAAGAAGGTGGTGTCGGAGTTTCACCTTAACCAGGTGTTGACTCTGCCGGTGTTCTACCCCAGTCACACCTCGGAGGCCGAATATAGGCTCCATACTTTGGACCCTAGAAGAGCGCTCGCTTACTATAAGGAGCGGACGGCTGAAGTTCGGGGAGAGGTTCGCCAGATGTTTGTCACCTACGCTGAAGCCGCACCTGGCAGACCTGCAGCCAAGCGGACAATAGGCAGGTGGGTCGCCTCCTGCATAGATCTCTGCTATTGGTTGGTGGGCATAGAGCCTCCCAGAGGGATAAGAGCTCATTCTACCCGCCATACCGCTGCATCGGTGGCTGCTTCCAGGGACGTCCTTATCCAGGAAATCTGCAGGGCTGCTACCTGGAAGTCAGCACACAGCTTCATCACCCACTACCACATCGACCTTGAGTCCCGTTGGGATGCTGGTTTGGGGGCCTCGCTTCTCCAGTCTTTATTTGCTAAGTAGGGGGTGTGTGCCTTGCCTCCCTCCTCCCTCCTCCCAGAGAACTGCTAGGAGTCTGCCAGACAGTGTGGATGAACAACATATCCATGTCCGTAGAAATACAGGTTACCACCTGTAACAGGAGTTCTAGGAATGGTATATGTTGTTCATCCACATGACCCACCCTGCCACCCTGGCTTCGACGCATAACCTGGCATCCAGCGGGCTAGATCTGACGTCATGGGGCGGAGCCAAGAGTTTTACCACCCGGGTGGGTGGGAAGAGCCAGCTTGAAGACCTTCCGGCAAGATTGAGAGCGGCAAGGAACCTACCAGACAGTGTGGATGAACAACATATACCATTCCTAGAACTCCTATTACAGGTGAGTAACCTGTAGTTTTGGGATGTGGGTGAGCAGGCGCAGTGTTGCACCCCAGGGGCGTACCTGGATGCCTCTTCTTAATTGAGGTTTTTCTTGTTCCTATGTTTCATTATAGTTTATTTATTACCTACTTGGATTTTTTGGTGGGCTTTCGACTTGTTTTTGGACCCTAAATTTATATCTTTTGCCCTTTGGCACAAAAGTTGAAAACAATTTCTGGGTTGCTAGTTGGTTAGTATAGGGCTTGTAAGAATCTGACGGTTACACTGAAGAGTACCTGGGACAGAGGTTTGAAAACCGAGCTCGAGCTCAACGTTCTATGCCTTGGCATAGAGTTGACTCTTTCCTCTCCGGAGCATTTCACGTGCTGGGGCTAACTGCATATAGTCAAAATACAGCAAGACTCCATTAGAAGAAATACAGTTACTAAGGTGAGTAATTGTTTCTTTCAGACTCCGGTGCTTCCGGTGTCTTCTGACGGGTCAGCTCAGCCCGTCGGGTCGAACCTGCCAACTCAGGACCCTGATCTGGAGGAGCCACGGGGGTCGCTGGCTCCTTCCGATGTCCCCCATCGGCCCCGCCGACGATCTAGGTCCTCCTCTACCAATTCGGACAGATCTCGTCATCACCAGCGATCTCGCTCCCGACATCATGGTAGTGGCGGTGCTGCTACTCTTCTTCATCCTCCTCGGATGAGGAGAGGCTCTGGTGCAAATTGAGTCGGCGCTACATAGATTTGATGTGGCAGCAGCTGGTCTTGACCAGTACGAAGCCGACCCCGGTTTCTATCCCAGCTATCAAGTGGTTGTCGCCCAAATGTCTGACGTCTGCTCCCACCACCACCATCACCTCTGCGGAGGTGCTGGCTCAGTCATCTTGGCCGAAGCAGGTTTCTTTGCCGATTGTGGTGGAGCTGCCACCTGAACAGCCAAAGTCCGGGACCCCGGCCAAGGATTCTTAGTCGGCTAAAGGGTTGCCCCATCGGATGTCAGTCACCCTCACTGCCAATCACTCAAGGCGGGTTGAGGGTGACTCAGATGGATGCCTGCTTTACAAGGTCTCCTCGGAGTCCGAAGACTCCTCGTTGAACTCGCATCCCATCGACATGGAGTCCTCAGGGGGCCTCTCTGTAGGCGAGGGACCCACCTCGTTCATAGGCATTCTTTGGCTCATTTGCAAGTCCACAGGGATGGAGCTTGAACCAGTCCAGAACGGGCCAGGTATCCCCTAACAGAGATTCTAGACAAAGGGGATTCCCGTACGGAGGCCTTCCCTGTGGCCGAGGCCATTGTTGGCCAGGCTCTGGATCTGCATCTTGCCATGCGCCCTCTGCCCGGATTGCCCGCAAATACGCGGTCGCAAACGGTTCCCTTTCAGGGTTTTCAGAGCATCCCTCAGTCTGGATGACAGGCTCATAGCAGGTCCCTCCAGGTAGGAGGTGGAGCGGTCCAGGGATCCTGGCTCTCCAGACTTGCTTCGGACTTGGCCTGATCAACGAGGCCAAGTCTGAACTCGTGCCCTCGCAAGTGATTCAGTTAATCGGGGCAGAGCTTGACTGTTGCTGAGCCAGAGCTCGGCTCCCAGCGGACAGGACAGAGCTTCTCTCCTCCTTTGCCCAGTCATTTCTGGTTGGGCAATCACGCCTTGCCCAGGACTTCCTGTGCCTTCTGGGCTACATGGCAGCCTGTACCAGTGTGGTCTGATGGGCTCGCTGGCATATGCATTCCCTTCAATGGGAACTGGCCAGCCAGTGGTCTCATTGCTCAGGTCACCTCGACCAGCTGGTCACCGTGACCCAGAGGATGTGGGACGGCCTCCAGTGGTGGCTTGTCCCAGCTCACTTGCAGGAAAGCTTTCCATCTGTCCACCCCGAGCCAATGGTCACCCTGACGACCGACGCCTTCACTGATGGGTTGGGGTGCCCATTTGGGGGAGCACAGAGCCCACCGGCTCAGATCCCCTCAAGAGTCCTGGTGTCACATCAACCTGCTGGAGCTCCATGTGGTTTGGCTAGCCCTGACCGCCTTCGCTCCGTTCATTCGGGGTCAAGTGGTCCAGGACCAGGCGGACAATACCACGACCATGTACTATCTCAACACACAGGGTGGGACTCACTCCTTGCCTCTGTGCAAGGAAGCTCTTCGCACATGGACCCTCTTGCTCAGTCTGGAGGCGGATCTCCTAGCCATTCGTGTGGCAGGAGCCCCGAATCAGGTGGCCGATGCTCTCAGCCAGATGGATGAGGCATCTTACAAGTGGTCACTCCACCAGGAGGTAGTACAAGGTCTGTTCTCCCACTGGGGCACCCCTTAGGTGGACCTGTTCACCTCCACGGAGAACACGAAGTTGAGGCTGTTTCATGCCCGCCCCCCCTCAGCAGGGCTCCCTGCAGGGGGATGCCTTCTCGAGGTCGTGGACCCCAGGCCTCTTCTATGCCTTCCCTCCACTTTCCTTGATCCACAGGGTGCTCCTCAAGGCCAGGAGGGGACAAGGCACAGGTGATCCTGGTAGCCCCAGACTGGCCACGCTAGTTTTGGTACCCAGATCTCCTCAGCCTCAGCTCCAGACTCCCGAGGCATCGTCCAGCACGCCCGAATCTGCTATCCATCATTCAGGGGAAGGTACTCCATCTGGACCTTCAATCCCTGCACCTGACAGCCTGGTTCCTGAGCGGCTAGAGTTCCAGGCTTTTGGTTTCTCCGACGAGGTCCTCATGGTTGTTGAGGCATCCCGTAAGGAATCAACCAGAAAATGCTATACCTTCAAATGGAAGAGATTTTCTATTAGGTGCCAGGGCAAGGGTTGGACCCCTCGTCCTGTCCAGTGGCTGTTTTGTACTGCCTGTGATCCTTCTCCCAGCTGAAACTGATCAAGCGACCTTAGCAGCACCAGGCTGCCATCTCTGCCTACTGGGCGTGTGTGCGGTATGCAGTCTGTGGCGCTTGAGAAGGTGGTCTGGCGCTTTTTCAAGGGCCTAGATCACATATCTCCTCTGGTGCATGAACCTCCACCTCCATGGAGTTTACTGCTGGGTTTGGCAAAGCTCATAGGCAAGTCATTGGAACCTATGCACAAGTGTGACATGTCACACTTGTCATGGAAGACCACCTTCTTGGTGGCTATCATGTCGGCCAGAAGGACTGGGGAGCACCAGTCACCCTCGGTGGAGTTTCCTTACTTGGTCTTCCACAGGGACAAGGTTGTCCTGCGCCCCCACCCAAATTCCTTCCGAAGGTGGTGTCGGAGTTTCACCTTAATTAGGTGTTGACTTTGCCAGTGTTCTACCCCAGTTGCACCTCAGAGGTCGAGTACAGGCTCCGTATTTTGGACCTGAAATGAGCGCTCGCCTACTACAAAGAGCGTACGGTGGAAGTTTGGGGAGAGGTTCGCCAGCTGTTTGTCACCTACACTGAAGCTGCACCTGGCAGACCTGCAGCCAAGGGGACGATTGGCAGGTGGATCACTTCCTGCATTGATCTCTGCTATAGGTTGGTGGGTAGGGAGCTTCCTGTTGGGCTAAGGGCTTATTCCACCCACCATACTGCTGCATCGGTGGCTGCTTCTATAGACGGCCCTATTCAGGAAATCTGCAGGGCTGCTACCTGGAAGTCAGCACACACCTTCATTTCCCATTACCAAATCGACTGCGAGTCACACCGGAATGCTGGTTTTGGGGTCTCCATTCTCCAGTCCCAGTTCCCTAAGTAGGGGTGTGTGCCTTGCCTTCTCCCTCCCAGAGAACTGCTAGGAGTCTGCCAGAAAGTGTAGATAGAACAACATATCCACTTCCCTAGAAAAACAGGTTACTCACCTGTAACAGTAGATCTTTTACGGAATGGTCTCTTGAAGTAGGTCATTACGCTTGGGAGATTTCCAGCACACGGCAGCTTTTTCCAGCAGTCTCTCACAAGGGACCGCCCACCCCTGGCATCGCTTCCTTGCTCTGCCTATAAGTGTGGGTGGTCCCTGTAATCTTCTGTTCATTTTCCTGCTGGCTTCAACTAGCACAGCAGCTAGAACAACTTCTCAAGCAGCAGCTCTTGAACTGCACCAGGGAGCTCTCCCAGATAAGCTCCCCATCTACCTATCTTTATTGTGGGGCACACAGAGCTGGAATAGTCCTCCTCACCCTCTGTCTTTTGTCCACATCAACGGTTCCCATACCATTCCTGATGCATTTGTTTACACACAAACAAAAAATATTTATTACTCGTTAACTGCCCTCATACTGTCTATAATGCATCTTTTGTTAATGGCTTATAACCATCACTTTGTCAACTACCACCACTGACAAGAGATGCATGTTCCTTGGGCGTTTTCCCCCCCATCATGGAACACTTGCATTTTTTACGCATTCACATGGGAATGACTGTCCCATCCATGAAGTGCTCATTTATACCTTTCTCGTTGATGGGAGAGCTTCCCCGTCGACGGAGTACTCATTTATACTTTTCTCGTCGACAACAGACATTTTCCCATCAGCAGAGCACTCATTTATGTATTTTTCGTCGATGAGACTGTTTTCCCTCATCAACGGAGTACTCCTTTCTGCCTTCCTCGTCAATGAGAGAGATGCCCCATTGATGGAGCATGTAATTTAAACCTTCCTCGTCGACGGGAGTACATCCCTGTCCATGGAGTGCTCCTTTATGCCTTCCTTGTCAATGGAGCTTACACAGGTGTACAGAAAAGTGCAATAAAATGACTAACTTCACTGTTCCACTATCGACAATGGCTTCTTTTCCTGCATTACAATCATTGTATTTCATGCAGCCAAGCATACAGTGCTCAACTTTCCTGTGGGTGACAGATATCTTTAAAAAAAAAATAATAATTTTGCCATGTTTAATACTCCTCTGTATTTCAATTGCTTTCATACAGGGGTAAGGCTGACTCGCAGAGAAATCAAGGCTATACGTTTCAGGTGCTGTCCACCAACCTATACCCTCTCGGACACTTGTTACTACAACTGACTGGCCTCAAACAGTTGATATCCACTGTCACAAGTATCTTCTATGAAACGTATGATACATAAAATACTGCAATCCTTGAGGTATAACCAGTGTCCGGTCTAGACGCCGGACCTATTTCTTCCAGCATTGTCCTTTTCCTCTATAACCTAAGAGGCTCCAAAAAAGGACCAGGCTATTTCACCTTTGCGCCCCCCACCCCAACACACTTTTTTTAGAGGATTTTATGTGGAATTAACCCAGTTTGGTGGGGACCCTCAAAATGGCATTAATAAAGGGAATTTTCGGATCAAGACCTCATGGATGGGCTTCCACCGTACCCTGTGGTCTCCTTTTTTAACCCAGATTTTACGGACTTAACAGTCATGCCTCATAAGACTATGAGCTGTGCCGGGCTCCCATTCTTGACTACTGGGGCATTCAGGCCTTCAACTAGGGCCATATATTTGAATGCTAGCATATCTGGGTGCTTTGGCCTCTGATCTCCTTAATGCAAAAAAAAACTACACAAATGGCGTAACCACTGCAAACCAGAGCAACCATTTTTTCTTTCTCTCAACTGAAACCCTCCCCTGGTAGGGCTAAGAGGTGCTTGTTATCTCTATGCATCTATCTACCAGGGAGCGAATCCTCAGAATCGCCGGAGCAGCTGCACAGGGGAGGGAGCTGGATGTCATTGTCCACCTAGGAACAAATGACCTGGCTAAGAAAAGGATCAGAGCAGTGCAGGAAGAGTTTGTGGAGTTGGAGAGGGGCCTTAGACAAGTAGCATGCACGGTAACCTTCTCGGAGGTGCTGTCTGTCTATGGCATCGGTGAGGCTAGGGTGCTCCACACCATTGGATTGAATCAGTGGTTGAAAAACTGATGCAGAGCTCAGGGATCTGGCTTCATTATGGACTGGGGGTCCACGTGAAGTGATGCAGGCCTATACTGGCGTGATGGTCTGCATCTGTCCAGGAGGGGAACCAGGATCCTAGGTGATGGGCTTAAATGCTTCATTGGCAAGCATTTAAACTAGCCAAGGGGGGAGGCAGTGGAAAGGAGCAGGGAAATCCTCGCGCCCCCCCCCCCCAAAAAAAAATCAGGGTAGTAAGTGAGGTAAACACGAAGATAGAGATGTTGATAGGGAGAAGGGCAGGGGTTAATGAAGAAAGTGACAAAGGCAATAAGGAGAGGGATGGGGCAAAAAGGGGTAAGGCCATCAGGAAATGGAGGGTAATGAGTGCCAGTGCCCGTAGTCTGGGCAAAAAGCTCCCTGAACTGGTGACCTTGATGGAAGAGGGATGCCTGGATAGCGTAGCAGTCACAGAAACATGGTACATAGAGAACCATGACTGGGATGTTAACATACCAGGGTACATAACCTATGGGAAAGACAGGGAGGGGAGAAGAGGGGGGAAGAGTAGCTCTCTATGTAAGGGAAGAGATAAAAGCAACTGAACAAAAGAGTAAACAGGGAGGAGAGGAGGCACTGTGGGTCGCCTTAGAGTCTGGAAATGGCACCACAATCCGCACTGGGATTGTATACAGACCCCCATGTCAGGGGGAGGAAATGGACAAGGATATGATAGAAGGCGTTCGTAGGATGGCAGAGAAAGGGGAGATACTGTTGATGAGAGACCTGAATATGCCAAATGTTAACTGGAGCACATTTGCTGCAGCCACATCCAAGAGCAGGGCCATTCTCAATGCCCTACAGGTAGCATGCCTCAGACAGCTAGTTTTGGAACCCACTGTGAGGGAGCAATCTTAGACCTCGTACTCTCAAATGGGGACAGTGAGAGGATCTTAGATCTAGAAGTGGGTAGCCATCTGGGAACAAGTGACCACCAGTGTGGTTCACGATAAACTCGACTACAGAGTCAAGCCGTACAAAAGTGAGGGTACTGGACTTCAGGAGGGCTGACTTTGGCAAGATGGGAGAGTGCCTTAGAAAAGTACTAGCAAACAGGCTAGAAGGAGGGGTGGAGCAACAGTGAGGAAACAGCAAAACTGCAATCACAGAGGCAGTAAGCCTTTGTGTGAAGCAAATAAACAAATCAAAATGAGAAAAAGCCACCATGATTCTCAAAAGAGGTGGTGGAGAAGCTCAGGGAAATACAGATAGCATTCAGGAAGTATAAGGAAATGCAGAAGGAGTGGGACATAGAGCTGTACCAGTTAAGGCAGAAGGAAGCAGGGAGGAAAATCAGAATAGCAAAGGCCCAAACTGAGGAAAAGATAGCCAACTCGGTTAAGAAGGGGGATAAAACCTTTTATACTGTGTAGGTACATCAGGGAGTGTAGAAAGACCAAGGGAGGGATAGGGAGGCTGAATAGAATAGACGGTGGGTGGGCAGAGAGGGGCAGTGAAAGGATACTGAACAAATATTTCTGCACAGTATTCACAAAAGAGGAGGAGGGGGGTGCCTAATCCAGTTAACAGAAGCACTCTGGATAGGGTGGTTGATCCCAGTCCTTTCACAGAAGAACGGGTTCTGAAAGAACTCCTTAAAAACTGAAGGTGGACAAGGCTATGGGGCCTGACTGAATTCACCCCAGAATCCTAAAAGCATTAAGGGGCGAACTAGTGAAACCATTGACTACCCTTTTTAACAAATCATGGGAGGATGGTGTGGTACCTGAGGACTGGAGGAAGGCGGATGTGATTCCCCTTCACAAAAGTGGAACCAAGACAGAGGCAGGAAACTACAGACCTGTCAGTTTGACCTCTGTGGTAGGGAAAGTGAAGGAAAGAATTGTTGAGTACCTAAAGGCCAGTGGGGCACAGGACCCAAGGCAGCATGGGTTCATAGCGAGAAGGTCATGGTCAGACAAATATACAGGTTACTCACCTGTAACAGGAGTTCTGGGAATGGTATATGTTTTTCATCCACACTTACTGGCAGGTTCCTTGCCACTTTAAATCTTGCCGGAAGGTCTTCAAGCTGGCTCCTCCCACCCACCGCGTGGTAAAACTCTCGGCTCCGCCCCATGACGCCAGATGTAGCCCGTTGGAAGCCAGGTTGTGCATCGAAGCCAGGGAGGTCGGGTGGGTTGTGTGGATGAACAACATGTACCATTCCTAGAACTCCTGTTACAGGTGAGTAACATGTATTTCAAACAACATGAAGTCTTGCTGTATTCTGACATATGCAGTGATCACCAACCTTTGAACTGCCCCAGAGAACAAAGAGTTAACCTTCCATGCAGGGCATGGAACGCTGAGCTCGAGCTTGGTTGAAGCCTCTGTCTGCTGTTGTTTAAACTCCAACCGTCAGATTCTTTACTCCTCCTCACTGAACAGTCGCTCCGGAGATTTCTCCTTCGCTCGGTTCAAAAAAGTCGGTTAAAGTGTTGTTTTTTTGCTCGGTATCAACCGAATTTCTGCTACTGAACCTGTCAGTTTAAGTCTCTGTCTGTGGTACTGTAAGTACTAGATAGGTTTTTGTATTAGTTTCTGTGTGGAACTTGTAAACTTTGGATCGGTTCGGTTTGAACCGATCAGGTTTGTGTTTAAAAAAAAAAAAAAACTTCTGTCTTTATTAGAGTGTGGTAACCGGTCCGTATCGGTTCTAAAAACAAAATGGATTTCATTACGTTTTTTTCCAAGACCCGTAACACGGTCAGAACGCACCGATAGAGGTGTCTTGCCTGGCGGATTGACGAAAAAAGGGTAAGTTTTAGTTAGGATTGGCCATGTCTGAGAACCAAGAAAAACACGGGCCCACTGGGTTTCAACACTGTAGTGTGTATGGGAAGCCTTTGCTAAGGCTGATCCCACACCACCTGTGTATTGTTGGGGTTTGACTACCTCAATTCAGACTGCCAAATTTGTAAAGTTTTCCCAAAGCTACCCTGGATAAGAGTAGGTAAGCGGAGGAAAGGAGGCTGAGAAGTCCGCTGACCCGGATGGCCAGCCCGGTTCGGTTCCGACCGAACCAGAAGGAGTGCCCTCTGACCAGGGCGAAACTTCTTCGGGCAAAAGGAGAACAGATTCTGAGGAGTCGGTTCCGGTTAAAAGAAAGAAAAGGGATAAATCATCTGGTTCGGATCCGTAAGTTCTTTCTCCGACCGCTGATGAGATAGCCAAACCGATAAGGATAGTTCAATCGCTAACCATCTGTCAGGGGCTCGGTTCGGTCAGTCCCCCCGGTTCCAGATTATACTTTAGAAGAATTTTATGAACCGGAGGAGGAGGAGGAGGGAGAGTATGAAGATAATGATGGTGATTATGAAAGTCTGGATGTGCCTGTTGACCCGGACATCTCCCCAGACAGACCTTTAGGTGTTTCTCCTCCTAGGCTTTCTGAGTCCCCTTCCCACTTTGTGTTACAAGAAAGTGGATGAAACCCTCCAGCTTCCTATGGAAGAAGCAGTAGAAGATCAGGAGGAGCCTGATTTTGTTGAGATGATGGACATCCCAGAGTCCAGGAGATTGTCTGTTCCCCTCCGTAAATCTTTTGGGAAACAGACATTTAAAATTCTAATAACTCCTAATTCCATACCTCCTGTAGACAGAAGAATGGACAAGAGGTATGCTGTTTTAGGCTCGGACACGGAGTTTCTTTCCCAGCAATGCAGCCATGTTGGTGTAGGGCAGGCTGCTGCCTGTGATAAGGCAAATATTCCCTTGGCTTCACACCCCCCAGATAAGGACTCCAGGAGGACTGATGCCATGGCAAAGAAACAGTACATGGCAGCATCTTTGGGACTCAGGCAGGCTAACTATATGGCCTACACAGCTAGATACCAGAAGTCCAGGTGGGACACTGTGCTGGCTGTAGCTAAACAGGCCCCTGACCAGCTTGCCAAGGAACTGGAGCAGGTGGCTGCGGATGGGATTGAGGCATCTAAGGTGCAATTTCATGCTGCTGTGGACTCCAATGATGTTTCATCTAGTCATAGCTACATCTGTGGCCCTTTGGAGGATGGCTTGGCTCAGATGTACTAGCCTATCACAGGATACCCAGGCTAAGGCCATGGATTTTCCTGTCATTGGTAATTCTCTGTTTGGGGAGCAGACAGAGAACTACATGAAAAAGATGGACGAGTACAGGACCACCTACAGGAGTGCTCAGGCCAAAGAAAGGCAAGCCACTCCTCAAAGGCAGCATTCAGGGCAGGGCAGGCCTTTCAAAGGCCTTTCTCAAAGTCCAGGCCTCCTCTTCTGCTTTTGCTCAGAGGGGTTCTTTAGAGGGAGAGGCAGACGGGGTATGAGCAGGCCTGCTTCCACCCCTCAGCCTAAAGCCACTGCCAAGCAGACACCCTGATGGGTCTGCCCGGGCCGATTCTCCAGTACCTGTAGGGGGCAGGCTGCTTACTTTGTCCAGGACTGGAAGTCTTTAACATCAGACAAGTGGGTCCTAGAAGTAGTAAGCCAGGGACTGGTTCTCAGCTTCAAACAATTTCCAAAGATGAGAACCAGATCCTTTCCACCTGCAAATCCATCAGAGGCCTTTGCCCTAGAGGCAGAGGTTTCTTCCCTTTTGGCTCTCAGAACCATAGAAAGGGTTCCTACCCTATGCAGTGGCAAAGGATTGTACTCCAGGTACTTCCTAACCCCCAAAAAGACAGGAGAATGGCGGCCCATCTTGGATCTGAGATATCTAAACAAGCACCTTTTAAAGCCAAAATTCAAAATGGTGACTCTGGGAATAATTCTGCCCTCTCTAAAGCCAGGGGACTGGCTAGCCTCCCTGGACCTCAAAGATGCCTATTTTCACATTCCCATCAGGTGCTCCCACAGAAAGTACCTCAGGTTCGAGTTGCCCTCAGGCCACTTTCAATTCAGAGCAATGCCCTTTGGCCTAACGTCATCCCCAAGGGTGTTCGCAAAGTGCCTGGCAGTAGTAGTTGCTTTCCTAAGGAGAAAAAAGATCTCCATCTTTCCATACTTGGACGACTGGCTCATAGTGGGTCAGTCTCCAGACCAAGTCAAGTCACATCTTCAGATAACTCAGCAACTGCTCACTTCCTTAGGATTCCTCCTAAACCTTCCAAAGTCAGTTCTCAAGCCAGTACAGCTCATCACCTTTATGGGGGCAGAGCTGGATACAATAAGAGCAAAGGCCTTCCTTCTCCGGACAAAGCAAGGACACTAATAGAACTGGCCTCTTCATTTACCCTTCAGGTGTCTCGACCAGCAAGGCACTACTTGTAGCTCCTGGGCCACATGGCAGCCTCTACAGCAGTGCTCCAGGGGGCAGGATTTCAGATGAGGGACATTCAGTTCCACTTGAGAGCCTTCTGGTCCCAGAGAAAGGATTCCCTTACCAAATCAGTCCCAGTGACTTGAACCCTGATCCAAGCTTTGCAATGGTGGCAGGATCAGGACAATTTAAGGCAGGGAGTTCCTTTTGTCACTCAGTCTCATTCATTAATCCTCACCACAGATGCCTCCATCTTGGGCTGGGAGCCCACTTGGGGATCTTATCACCCAAGGGCTGTGGTCACCTCAAGAATCTCTGCTTCACATCAATCTCTTGGAACTCAGAGCAGTGTTTCTGGCACTGCAAGATTTTTCCAAGTCTGTACAGAACAAGGTAGTCCAGATCAGAACAGACAATACCACCACAATGTGGTATATCAACAAGCAAGGGGGCACTCTGTCTACGGCCTTGTGCACAGAAGCAATGAAGTTGTGGTCTCTGGCCTATTCCCTGTAAACTTCTCTGACAGCAGTTCACATCCCAGGGAAGGACAATGTCCTAGCAGATGCTCTCAGCAGGATATCTCAGGGCCACCACGAATGGTCCCTAGATCCCCTAATTTTGAAAGTGATTTTCTCCTGATGGGGCACTCCACCGATAGATCTTTTTGCAGCCCCAGACAATCACCAACTTCCTCTCTTTTGCTGCAGACCCCCAGTCTTGGGCTCAGTCCCCCTGGATGCTCTGGTTCTGAATTGGGAAGGAAAGTTTGTGTATGCTTTTCCCCCCTTTCCTTTCCTGTTCAAGGTGCTAGTCAAGATCAGGTGTCAACCGTGCAAAGTGATTCTGATCGCTCCAGACTGGGCCAGGCAGCCCTGGTATCCAGTGTTGCTGTCCTTAGCAGTCCACCTTCCCCTGTCTCTTCCCAGGAATTACAACCTGTTGACATCCTCTCAGGGGAGGATTTGGTATCCGAATCTCAAATCTCTCAATCTTGAGGCCTGTCTCTTGAAGAGTTGGAGTTTGCTGATCTGCACCTCTCTCAAGGTGTTCTGGATATTCTTAAGGCTTCTCGAAAGCCTTCCACCAGAAAGACTTAAAACTCCAAATGGAAAAGGTTCACTATTTGGTGCTCTGGTAAGCATATTTCTCCAGAATCGGCTGGGTTGCCTACAGTCCTGGACTATATGGTTCATCTCAATGGCTTGGGACTCAGACCAGCTACACTTAAAGTACATTTGGCAGCTGTTTCTGCCTTTTTTGTCAGTAGGCAAGCTCTCTTCTCTATCAGCCCATCCTGTACTTTGCAAATTTTTCAAGGGATTGCTGCATACCAGTCCTCCCTTCAGGGACCCTGCTCCTGCTTAGGACCTTAATGTTTGCATTGCTCAGCTTATGCAACCCCCCTTTGAGCCTTTGTCCTCTGCAGAGCTTAAGTACTTGACTTGGAAAACTGTGTTTTTGGTAGCCATTACGTCTGCCAGGCGCATCAGTGAACTACAAGCCATGTCAGTGGAGCCTGATTTCATCTCTTTCCACAGAGATAAAGTGGTCCTGAGAACTAACAGGAAATTTTTGCCTAAGGTGGTTTCAGATTTCCACCTTAATCAGTCTGTGTCTCTCCCTGTTTTCTTCACTGACCATTCCTCCTCTGGGGAGAGGAGGTTGCACAGCCTGGGTGTAAAAAGAGCCCTTAGCTACTACATAGAGCGCCCCAAGGGTCACAGGTTTGAGTCCCTCCAGTTGTTCCTCACTTATGGGGAGGTTGGTAAGGGCAAACCTGCCACTAAAAGGTCTCTTGCCAGGTGGATTGTCTCTTGTATACAATTCTGCTATGAGAAATTGGGTAGAACCCCACCCTCAGGCCTGAGGGCTCACTCTACTAGAGGTACAGCTGCTTCCCTGGCTGCTGCCAGGGATATCCCTATCTTAGAAATCTGTCAAGCAGCCACCTGGAAAACGGTCCATACGTTCACCAAGCATTACTCTCTGGATATCCAGGCTAGGAGTGATGCTTGGTTTGGCACAGCAGTACTTCAGAGCCTTTTCCCAAAGTAGGTTCTGTCCCTCCTCCTTGGAGGTACTGCTTGGTAGCCTGCATGTGTCAGAATACAGCATGACTTCATGTTGTTTGAAGAAAAAAATTACTCACCTTACTAATGTTGTTTCTTCTATTGTAGTCTTGCTGTATGCTGACCTCCCCCCCGCCTCCCCTCTCAGAACCTAGTTTTTGAGATGTGGGTGGGCAGGAGCAGTGTTGGTACCTAGAGGTGCCCTTTTCTCACCCTGCTTTATTTTGGGTGTGTTGTGTTTTGTTTTTTGGGTTTCCTGACTTGAGTCTTTGCTTTGAAACCAAAAAACCCATTTTTAATAAAGTTAGTTGCCAGTAGGCTAGAGTGAGTTTACAGTTTCCACACAGAACGCCTAGTGAGTATAGCTTGTAAAGATCTGACGGTTGGAGTTTAAACAGCAGCAGACAGAGGCTTCAACTGAGCTCGAGCTCAGCGTTCCATGCCCTGCATGGAAAGTTAACTGTTTGTTCTCCGGGGCAGTTCAAAGGTTAGTGATCACTGCATATGTCAGAGTACAGCAAGACTCCATTAGAAGAAACAGCATTCCTAAGGTGAGTAATTTTTTCTTCTAGGAACGTGGATATGTTGTTCTGTCCACACTTACTAGCAGACTCCTAGCACTTCTCTGGGAGGAGGGAGGCAAGCACACCCCCGATACTTACTTGGGAAATAAGGACTGGAGAACCGAGGTCCCAAAACCAGCATCCTGCCGTGACTCTAGGTCGATGTGGTAGTGGGTAATGAAGGTATGTGCTGACTTTCAGGTAGCAGCCCTTCAGAGTTCCTGGATAGGGACGTCCCTGAAAGCAGCCACCGAAGCAGTGGTATGGCGGGTAGAATGAGCACTTATACCTCTGGGAGGCTCCATGTCCGCCAGCCTATAGCAGAGATCTATGCAGGAGGTGACCCACCTGCCTATCGTCTGCTTGGCTGCAGGTCTGCCAGGTGCTGCTTCAGCATAGGTGACAAACAGCTAGCGAACCTCTCCCCGAACTTCAGCCGTCCGCTCCTTATAGTAAGAAAGTTCACTTCTAGGGTCCAGAGTATGGAGCCTATATTCGGCCTCCGAGGTGTGACTGGGGTAGAACACCGGCAGAGTCAACACCTGGTTAAGGTGAAACTCCGACACCACCTTCGGAAGGAATTTCGGGTTGGGGTGCAGGACATCTTTGTCCCTGTGGAAGACCAGATAGGGAGACTTGATGGAATACCCCGGGAGCTCTCCCATCCTTCTGGCTGACGTGATGGCCACCAAGAAGGCGGTCGTCCATGACTGGTGAGAGATGTCACACCTGTGCATTGGTTCAAATGGCTTGTCCATGAGCTTAGCCAATACCAGCAGTAGATCCCACGAAGGTGGAGTTTCTCGCACCAGAGGGAATATGTGATCAAGACCTTTGAAAAAGCGCCTGACCACCTTCTCCTGTGCCACCGACTGCTTCCCATCCTGCGCCCGGTAAGCAGAGATGGCTGCCAGGTGCACGTCAAGGGTCGTCGACCGAAGCCCTAGGTGAGAAAGGGACCACAGGTAGTCCAGAATGCTGGCCAAGGAACAGGAGGAAGGGTCCAACCCCTTACCCTGACACCAAATGGAGAATCTTTTCCATTTGAAGGCATAGCATTTTCTGGTTGACTCCTTACAGGATGCCTCAGCAACGTTGAGGACCTTGTCAGAAAGACCCAAGGCCTGGAACTCTAGCCGCTCAGGAACCAGGCCGCCTGGTGCAGGATTGAAGATCCGGGGGGAGAACCTTCCCCTGGTTGACTGAGATCAGGTCCAGGCGGGCTGGGAGCCACCTCTGGAGCCTGGAGCTGAGGCTGAGGAGATCTGGATGCCAGAACTGGCGGGGCCAGTCTGGGGCTACCAGAATCACCTGCGCCTTGTCCCTCCTCGCCTTGAGAAGCATCTTGTGGATCAAGGGAAACAGGGGAAAGGCGTGGAAGAGGCCCGGGGTCCACGGCCTCGAGAAGGCATCCCCCTGCAGCGAGCCCTGCTGAGGGGGGCGAGCATGAAACAGCCTCAGCTTTGCATTCTCCCTGGAGGCAAACAGGTCCACCTGAGGTGTGCCCCAGTGGGAGAACAGATCCTGTACTACTTCCGGCAGGAGAGACCACTCGTGAGATGCAGCACCTATCCGGCTTAGGGCATCAGCCACAGTGTTGGAGGCTCCTGCCACATGAATGGCTAGGAGATCCTTCTCCAGTCTGCTCATGAGAGACCAAGTGCGGAGAGCTTCCTTGCATAGGGGCAAGGAGCGCTTCCCGCCCTGGAGGTTTAGGTGGTACATGGTCGTGGTATTGTCCATCTGGACTTGGACCACTTGACCCCGTACAAACGGAGCGAAGGCGGTGAGGGCTAGTCGGACCGCTGAAAGCTCCAGCAGGTTGATGTGACATTGAGACCCCTGAAGGGACCAGAGGCCATGCGCTCTGTGCTCCCCCAGATGGGCACCCCAACCCATCAGAGAGGTGTCGGTCGTTAGAGTGACCGTCTGCTCTGGGCGGACAAACGGGATGTCCTCCTGCAGATGAGCTGGAACGGTCCACCACTGGAGAGCGTTCCACATCTCCTGGGTCACTGCCTCTGGCTGGTCCAGAGGACTGGAGCACTGTGACCATTGGCCAGCCAGTCCCCATTGTAGGGGACGCATGTGCCAATGGGCCCAACGGACCATGCTGGTGCAGGCTGCCATGAGGCCCAGGAAGTCCCTGGCAGGGCGCAATTGCCCAACCAGAAATGATTGGGCAAAGGAGGAAAGAACCTCGTCCCTGTCTGCCGGGAGCCGTTCTCTGGCTCGAAGAAAGTCGAGCTCTGACCCGATGAATTGAATCACCTGTGTTGGCATGAGTTCCGATTTTACCTAGTTGATGAGGCCAATCTGAGAGCAGACCTGGAGGGCCAGATCCCTGGACCGCTCCTCCTCCGGTCTGGAGGGTGCTGCAATCAGCCAGTCATCCAGGTAGGGGTACACCCGGACCCTTCGGCACCGCAGGAATGTTGTCACCACTGCCATGCATTTGTTGAAGACCCTGGGAGCTGGAGAGAGGCTGAAGGGCATGGCCTGGAACTCGTAAAGGGATCCCTCCGCTCAGACGCGGAGGAATCGCTGCTGGGACGGACGGATTGGGGCATGAAAGAACGCATTCTGGGGGTCCAGGCAACAGAACCACACACCTCATTCCAAGGATGGAATGATCTGTGCCTGAGTGACCATGCTGAAGGTTCAAGACCTTAGGAACTTGTTCAGGTCGTGTAGGTCTAGAATGTGGTGCCAGCCCCCCGTCCGTTCTGGGACCAGGAAATACCTGGACACAGACCCTGGGTCTGGAGGAGGATCCGCCACCTCTCTGATCACCTCCTTCTGGAGGAACAGGGCAATGTCTGCTCAACGAGCCGACAGGGAGGATGCAGACCCCATAGCACCCCCCGTGGGGCGACGGCTCAATAGGGTGGGGCCCATTCGAATTCCAGAGGCAGACCCTTTCCTACCACTTCCAAAACCCAGCGGTCCGTGGTGATAGCAGACCAGGCGGAAAGGAAGTGGTGGAGCCTTCCCCCCCACGGGGTGGGGGAGTGATAAGGCTGGAGGTGACACCCCTCGACCCGTCACTGGGCAGGCTTGGAGGAAGGACCGGCTGAGGGACCTCCTGGGCCTTTCCCTTCCGGCTTCCTGCTGGCCTTGATGCTGATGTTGCTGGGCTGGACGTGCCGCAGGGGCAGAACGCTGAAAGGGCTTACGCTGCTGCTGGTGGCCTTTATCCTTCTGGGCAGACGTGACCGAGTCCAGTGTGGCATTGGACTTCTCGATCCTCTGCAGATGACCCTCTACCCCGGGACCGAACAAGTCGGTACCCAGGAAGGGAACGTCTGCCAGCTTGTGCTGGGTATCCGTCGTGAAGGTGGAGATCCACAACCAAGCTCTGCGGCACATGGCCACTGCGGCTGCTACTGACCGGGCACAAGAGTCTCCAATGTCAAGAGCAATTTGGAGCTGTTGCTTTGCCACCGCCCTTCCCTGATCCCGCACCTGCTTGACCGTAGTCTGGAGGTCAGCCGGGAGATGAGGAATCACCTCATCCAGGGAGCCTAAAAGGGTGTGAGAAAAGTGTGCCATCAGTATGGCCTAACTGGCCTGACAAAGGCCTAAGGAGGATGCAGCGTAGACTTTACGCCCGGCTTAGTCCAGTTTCTTAGACTCTTTGTCGGGGGGGCTTGTCCACGTCCTGAGCGTTTCCGGAATGCCGGAAAACACCATCTGTCACTAGTCCTCTGCAGAGGGGTGCTCTGAGAATCCAGAGAGTTAGCCAGTGGGAACAGCACTTCCTGATCATCCTGGCCGAAGGAGCGGGACAAGAAGCCGGCTGCTGCCATAGCGCCAGAGCCGGGTCAACAATGGCTTCGGCCATAGGAAAGGCCTCCGTAGGAGAATCCCCTTGGTCCAGTGTCTCCGTGAGGGGGATACTTGGCCCGCTTTGACACTGGTTCGAGCTTCATCCCAGTAGACTCTGAGATGAGCCAAAGCATTCCCATGAATGAGGATTTGCTCTCGTCCACCGTCTGTCCCCCAGTGGACTCCAGGTTGAGAGACCTGGAGAACAGGGAAGAGTCATCATCAGACTCCGAGGAGTCTGCAAACAGCTGCAGAGGGCCTGAGCCACCCTCTACCTGCCGAGGACGATCGGGAATGAAGGTGACCGACAACCGATGGGGCAAACCCTGACTCGACTGAGAATCCTTGGTCAGAGCCCCAGTTTTAGGTTGTGGAGGCGGGGGTTCCACCACAGTGGGTGGCGCAGCTGGTTTTGGCCGAACAACCAGTGCCGGCTTCGGCTCCTCGATTTACCACGAGGAGTTGTTTCGGCTGCTCTGGTGACAGCCACTTAATGGCCGGGGAAGGCGACGGAGTCGGCTTGTTCCCGGTCAAAAAGAGCTGCTGCCACATCAGATCCTCATAGCGGCAACGTAATTTGCGCTGAAGTCTATCCTCCAAGGAGGACAAAGACGAGGATGAGCGGTGCCGCCGCTGCTTCCCTCGGGACCGAGACCACCAATGTCAGCAGGATCGGCTGGACTGAGAGGAGGTCCGAGACCGAAACCTTGGGTGTTTCTGAGTGTGGGTCTGGGAGGGAGTGGGGGAAACCCATTCCTCCATCGGCTCAGGAACCTTAACCGGGGACTCCGGCACAGGCAAGTTCTCTGTTTCCACTGGAGGAACCGGTGAAGAAGGGTTGTTGGCTTCTCCTGTCGACAGCCCATTCAACGGGTCGAGAAAAATCTCGACTGCGTCGACGGGTGTCTTGGCCGGCTGACCTGACGGGGACACCGTGAAGGCAGTGGCTTTAACCGCAACCTTGACTGAAGTCAAGTGTCGACTATCCGGGGAAGGGGACCTCTCCCGCTCCCACGAACGTCAATGGTGGGACTTACCCTTTGAGTCCTTTTTCTTGGACCAAGAGGAATGTCCCAATGGCCCCTCTCCCTTAGTAGAGAGGGACTGACAAAGCTCCTTGAAAGAAGCTGTGTAGAAGGAGCCCAAAGAGAGCAGGATAAATGCCGCAATCGGGGAAGAAGATGATGCGGCCTGGGCCGACTACTCCTCGAAGGCGATCATTTGCTCAAGTTGCTCAGCTGGAGCCTGCTGTCAAGAGACACCGCTTCAGCCGGTCTCCTTCAACTTCACCCCGAGGAATACGCCTCTCAGGGGCCCAAGTTGAAGTCTGGCAGCACGGCTCCCAAGAACGTTGATCGAGAAGGACTTGCACAATTCGCAGGCCTGCGGATCGTGATCGAGCCCAAGACAGTAAACGCACGAGGAGTGTGGATCGGTCCGAGACATATTCTGCCCACAAGGGCACCACCGAAATCTGGGCATCGACTTGTCCATTGTAGCCACGAAGGAAGGAAAAGACCGAAGTCTAGTAAATGAGTTTTGGTTTAACCGACAACTTTGGATCCAGGCCTAAAACGCAGAGCACAAAGGAGGGAACCTGAGCTTACTAGCGGTAAGGAAGATCTGGCGTCATGGGGCGGAGCCGAGAGTTTTACCACCCGGGTGGGTGGGAGGAGCCAGCTAGAAGACCTTCTGGCAAGATTTTAAAGTGGCAAGGAACCTGCCATTAAGTGTGGATAGAACAACATATTCATGTCCCTAGAACTTTGTTTTCTACTGGTGATGCCTCTCCCTACGCATCCCAGTATCCCCCCATCCCTCCTTACTGCCTTCTCACATTGCTGGCCCACCTTTAGGTCATCTGATATGACTCTGTGACCAAAGTAGTAGACCAGAGAGGGGCTGTGGACATGGCCTACCTAGACTTTAGCAAGGCATTTGACACAGTCCCACACAAAAGATTAATAGTCAGATTAACCAGCCTGGGAGTGGGTCCCAGAGCTTTAGCCTGTGTGTAAAACAGGACACAGACGGTAATTGGAACTGGAGTCCATTCTGAAGAAATAAGGGTTACTAGTGGCATACCATAGGGTTCAGTACTGGGTCCGGTCCTTTTTAATGTCTATAAGTGACAATGTAGAGAGACTGGAAGGAAAAGTATGCCTCTTTGCAGGTGACGCAAAGATCTGCAACAGGGTTGATTCACAAGTAGGCGTGGAAAGGATGAGAAAGGACTTGGCAAGGTTGAAGGAATGGTCAGAAGTATGGCAGCTTGGATTCAGTGCAAAGAAGTGCAAAATAATGCACCTGGGAAACAGAAACCCAGGGGAAGATTACACAATGTGGGGGAGGTAGTAACAACAACAGAAATGGAAAGGGACCTGGGGGTAATCATATCAGATGACGTTAAGGTTAGCAAGCAATGTGAAAAGGCAGTAGGGAGGGCTGGGGGGATACTGTGATGTATAGGGAGAGACATCACCAGCAGAAAACAGGAAGTTATCCCCCTGTACAGACAGTTGGTGAGACCCCATCTGGGAGTACTGTGTCCAGTTCTGGAGACCCCATCTCCACAAGGACATAGACAGGATAGAGGCAGTCTAGAGGAGAGCAACTAAAATGGTGCAGGGTCTGCAAGAGAAGCCATACGAGGAGAGACTAAAGGAGCTTAATATGTATACCCTTGAGGAAAGGAGGGAAGAGGGGAGACATGGTAGAAACTTTTAAGTACCTCAGTGGAATCAGCATAGTCCAAGAGGATAGCATCTTTCAGAAAAAGAGATGTGCAAGAACAAGGGGGCACAATTTGAAGATGGAAGGCAGTTCAGGGGCAATGTGAGGAAGTATTTTTTTCACAGAGAGGGTGGTGGACACATGGAACAGCCTTTCTGAGAAGGTTGTGGTGTCTAAAACTGGGGGAGAATTCAAGAATGCATGCGACAGACATGACAGTTTTTGTGGAGGGAAGGAAGAAATAGGCCGTTGATTAACTAGAATCTGCAGCTTATCCTGTAGGTAGGGAAACAGGCAGACTAGGTGGGCCAAGCAGTCCTTATCTGCCGTCAAAGTTTGTTTTATATGATATTTCCAGCTAGACACATTTGTGGGCTGACATGCTCTTATATGCGGAGAACTTTACATAAAATGTCATAAAGAACAGGTACTGCTTCGCAAGAACCCTTATTTTCTCCCAAAGATGGTCTCGGAACAGATTTTAAAATCAGACCCTGAAGTTCCAAGTCTTCTACACGGAGAACTCCAATCCAGGGAAACATATCTTACACACGATGGATGTTCACCACATCCTATGCTATTATACTGCTCGGACGAAGTATAGCAGCAAAACTGCGCAACTCTTCGTCCCTTTGACCCGGATCAGAAAGGCCTCCCAGTACCTAAACTCACACTTTCGTGCTGGATAGCCCATTGCATTACTTATTGTTATAAGAAGTAAAGTAAAATTTATTTGTTTAATGCGCCCTTCCCAAGCTCAGGGCACTTTTATAATAGTTCAAACACTTTAAATATAATTCATATAAAAACAGTAAATATAATGAATAAACATAAATAACCCTTAATTATCGAGTTCCAGAGAATGCTTGGTTATAAAGGAAATACAACAAACCTTTACCGGGTCAAGTCCAAGCCCACTCCACAAGAGCCATAGCGACTACAGCGGCTTGTTTCAAAGGTGCCTCCATTACCTGAAATTTGCAATGCGACCACTTGGTCTACATCCATACCTTTACAGGCACTATAAGCTAGTTGGCCTCCAGACGCAGAACGGCCTTTGGCCACACACTGCTACAAGGCATACTGTCAGAAATTGCCCTCCCCATCAGGACACAACTGCTTGGTAATCTCCCAAGAGTAATGACCTACTGCAAGAGACCATTCCGTAGAAGATAGTGCAGGGTTTTAAATAGATTAGCATTTTTTTTTTCTTGGGACAATGCTAACTGCACAGAAAGTATTTATATAGGTTTTCTAGAAGTGTTATGTTTGCTAAACACAATGAGGCAAGTGCTATGCATTTTCACAATGTTTTAGCACTTTTATGAGCAAAACGCTAATCAAATTCTGTAGTTAAATTAAACCCTGTAGTGCAGTTATGTAAGATCTTACCGTAACAGTAGATCTTCCAGGAACATGTCTTGCAGTAGGTACCTTCCCTGCCTTCTCTAACAGGGAATTCCTGATCTAAGGACTTAGGGTTGGAACTCATTGGTACCTCGGTTTCCCTCGGTCCTCGCCTTTGTGAGCTGAATCCGGCAGGGAATGGAGGATACCAGGGACCGCCCACAGTTATAGGCAGAGCAAGGAAATGATGTCAAAGGTGGGCAGTCCCTGCTGAGAGACTGCTAGAAGAAGCTGCTGTGTGACAGCATCCTCTGCTGGAATCTCCCAAGGGTAATGACCTACTGCAAGAGACATTCCTGGAAGATCTACTGTTACGGTAAGATCTTGCATAACTGCACTTTCTAGGAGTGGTATATGTTGTTCATCCACACTATCCCACCCAACCTCCCCGGCTTTGACGCACAACTTTGCTTCCAGCAGGCTAGATGTGGCGTCATGGGGCGGAGCCGAAGGTTACACCACCCGGGTGGGTGGGAGGAGCCAGCTTGAAGACGTTTCGGCGACCCTTAAAGGGAAAGGCGATCTGCCAGAAAATGTGGATGAACAACATATGCCACTCCTAGAACTACTACTACAGGTGAGTAACCTTTTTTTTTTTTGCTTGTTTGTTTACACTTACCAATCCCAAAAAAAACTCTTCAACTACTGAAAGTGTGGTCAGAGGATCTTCGATAAGGACAACCACAATGCCTGTGTCCGCTTCCTAGGCCTGGACCACGACGTTAAGGCCTGCGAAGTCTGCTACGGATTCAACCAAGCTAACCAGAGGTGCCACCAGAAGGCCCTGGAAAAGTTCCTACTGCAACAGAAGGTCACCCGAATGGAGAAAGGAGCTCCAGGCCAGAAGTTCCTCTGCCTCCCCAGCACCATCCACAGGCTCCCACCCTTCTAAGGCCCGGGAAAAGTTGGCCGGGAAGCACAAACACAGGGATATAAGGACAAGGGTAAGGAGCGGTCCTCCACAGTTCACCTGCAGTCACTGCTTCAGGCATCTGCAGCGGCCCCCTCTGCCACTTGCATCCCATCTTTCATTGGGTCAGCTTTGGCTGTGGCTCTCACCAGTTTAACCTTAGCTGGCGGTGCCTTCCGGTCGGGCTTCCTCTTGCCCCTAACAACCTTTTAACCCCAGCTGTTCCAGCCACTCCTTCCCACAGGCCACAAGATAGGGAGCTTTGCCAGATCGGATTCGACTGGCATTGGCACGTCTTCATTGCCCCCCCCTCCCAAAACAATGACAACCTCCACCTGTACTTTGGCCTCCAATTCAATGTTGGGGACTCAACCTCCGCCTTTGTTGCCGCACGCTACCACATCATCACCGGGGTCTCAGCCTACCCCGCTGACATCCCAGGTTGCATCTTTGATGCCAGGGCCTCGTCCCATTCCATCGACGCTGCAAGCTGTACCTCCCGCGCCGGGACCCCGGACTCCCCTGCAAGCACCACTAGGCATTCCAGCGCCACCTGTCATTGACGTCTCGGCCATGCTATACTCCTTTTGGAAGTTCATGCATCATGTTCCTCCCCCCGAGGCTCACAACGCCAGGACCTACTAGGCCTGCTTCTCCGCCTTTGCCGGCGACGTGTCTTGCCTGTCCTCGCTCCCTGAAGTCATCGGTGCCCATTACAGAGCCTGGGAATGAGGACGAATACCATCCTGATATCCTCCCTCGTGATGATAAGGATGTGGGTGACCGAGCTGCTTGCCCTTCCCATTCTAACTCCACTGTTTCTTCTGGGGTGAGGACTCCACCAGCTGTGCCCCTGGGTCCCCCCCCCCATGACCTCTCTTTCATCTCAGTGATGATCTATTTACAAACTGCGATGGGGTTAGATGCTGGGGAGGAGGATGGCACCAGGAGGAATCTGACTGACTACCTGGAATTGGCAGATTCTCCTCCCCTTATTATTACCCCCCAACCCCTCATATTGGCCTTTAAAGATTCCACTTAGACTGTCTGGTATAGACAGAATTTGATTTCTGCCATGCCTAGAAGGTGGACAGATTCATACTAAGGAAAATAAGGAGCAAGGAGGCTCATACAGCCCAGACATGCTCTTGTACTAACTCATAATTCACACAGAGTAGTATACCATAGTGTTACCAGAAGTTAAGAAAGTATGTAGTTTTCTCTCAAATTCATTTTTTGTTTTACTTATTACAGTATCCAATGGTAATTTGTTCCAGGGTTGAATTATTCTAAGAGTGTAAAAATACTTCTTGGAAATATAATTAAACTTTCCCCCGTAAGTTGCATTGGATGTCCTTTGGTTTCATATGGGCAATCTTTAAATGTCAAACCAAGTTCAGTCATTAAATATGGATCACTGATTGTCAAAAAGTAACAGTAGATCACCCCATAGCCTACGGGTTTGTAGTGACGTAAGGTGAAGAGTGAAAGGTCTAGTCAGGTAAGGTGTACTAAACAAACCTCTTACGTGTTTTGTAAAATTTCATTGTACCGTTTCTAACTGTAAACAGTGTGATTTTTTTTTTAAAAGGACACCACAGCTGGGAAGCAAATTCAAGGTGAGGTCTGGCATAGGCATGATATAATGGAAGCATGACAATTTTGTCTCGAGACTTTGTATTACGTTTTATAGACCATATGGCCTTATTAGTTCTGTGGATAACTTGGTTTATATGCTCGTAATGCTCTAGGTCATTAGATATAATAATGCCAAGATCTCTTTCGTCAGGTGTTGTGTGGAGAATGTTATTGCCTGGAGTATTAGTAGACATGGGGTTGTTAATACCCAAGTGCAAGACTTTGCACTTATCCGTATTAAGCTTCATGACCCATTTTTGAACCCACTCAGGAGACGTGATTTAGGTCCCGTTGTAGTGTTTCAACCTGATCAGAGTTGGAACAAGGAGCACTGATCTTTACGTTATCAGCATATTTAATAGATAATGATACACAACATGTGAGAATGCAGTCAAGAGGGCTGGAGGGATACTGGGATGCATAGGGAGAGGCATCACCAGTAGAAAACAGGAAGTTATTGGCCCTCTGCACAGACAGTTGGTAAGACCACATCTTGAGTACTGTGTATAGTTCTGGAGACCCCATCTCCGAAAAGACATAGACAGGGTGGAGACTGTCCATGGGGAGGGCAACCAAAATAGTGCAGGGTCTGCACCAGAAGACACATGAAGAAAGACTAAAGGAACTAAAGATGTATAGCCTCAAGGAAAGGAGGGAGAGGGGGGACATGATAGAAACTTTCAGATACCTCAAGGGAATCAACAGAGTCCAAGAGGGTAGCATCTTTCAAAAAAGGAGATGTGCAAGAACAAGGGGGCATAATTTGAAGATGGGGGGGTGGCTCAGAGGTAATATGAGGAAGTATTTATTTACAGAGAGGGTTGTAGATGCATGGAACAGCCTTCCTGAGGAGGTCATAGAGTCAAAAACAGTGGGGGAATTCAAATCAAATCAAATCAAAATCTTTATTTATTCAGGCGAACATCATTGAGCAAAGCTCATTTACAAGATGGACCTGAGTGGTCATACAAATGAGGATACAAGTATTATTACATAGACAAGAATAGCATAAACAGCAATACAATGACATGAAATGATTATATACAACAATTTACATATATACAAGGAACAGTAGAACCATTTAGCCTGTAAGAAAAAAAGGGGACAAAGGGTATAGCAGGCATAAAATATAAATTATAGGGTCTAACTAGTTTTTATGAGAATATATTAGGTGATTTGGAAGATAGAAATTGAATTAATATAATGGACGGAAAAAGGAAGGTGGGTCAGGTAGGGTAGGGGATTAGGCTTTATAAAAGCAATTGCAGAGCTCTGGAAAGAGGCGGAGAACAATCTTTTGAAAGATGCCAGAGGTAGTAGGCTATCTAGCTTCATGGATTTTGGAGAGTTCCATGCAACTGCTAAGGTATAGCTGAAAGCAGTCCTCCCAAACCGGGTGCAGGCATTGGGGACCTTTAATATGATGAGTTTACTGATCCTTAAGGTGTATGGCCTAGTTGTAATTTGGGTAGAGCAATCAGTGATATAGGTAGGTAGGTTTGCCTGTTAACGCTTTGAATATCCAGATAGCAGCATTCTATTTCTTCTGTGTTGTAATGATGTCCAGTTGACTGCCATATAAAGGAGCAATGATGGGTGCTGGAGGGAAAGTCAGTAATAAATCTTATGGACCTGTGATACAGGGTGTCCAGTTTATGTAAGAGATGCGTGAACAATGGCAGTAGAGAAATCAGCATAATCAATGAGGGATAGGAATGAGGCCTGAATTAACCTTTTTGGAATCACTGTTTAGGTAATGTTTTATTCTAAAAAATAGTCAAGCCTCTGTCTTAGCTTTTAGTAAGCTCTTCAATATGGACAGAATAGTCAAGCCTGTTATCTATCCAGACTCCAAGGTATTTGAAGTTATCAACAAATTCAGTTTCTCTCCAAGTAAGGTGGATAATTGTAGGGTGGTGGATGCTGGGTGTGGTAGAGCAACTCTTGTAAGGTAAAGAACATATTTTTGTTTTTTTGGCATTTAGAAGTAGTTTTTTGTCAAGTAGATTGTGCTGCAGAATGGAGAATTCGGATTGTAACAGTTCACAGGCTTTAGAAGGTGAGGATTGCTGACATAATACAGTATCATCAGCAAACAGATGAATGTTAGATTGAGTGAGGTTGGCATCAATATTGTTTATATAAATGGCAAAGAGGATAGGGCCAAGAATAGAGCCTTGTGGTACACCCTTAGCAGTGGTTTTGAGGTGGATAGTAATTTCCATTTTAACCAGTTGTGACCTATCTGAAAGGTAATCTTAAACCAGTTGAGTGATAGGGAATCCAGGCCTAGTGAGTTAAGGGAGGTGATTAATAAGTCATGATCCACTGTGTCAAAGGCTTTACTCAAATCCAGGAACACAGCACAGGTACAATTTTTCTTATCCAAGGCAGTCTGCCAATCGTTGGTTACCTTGGCTAAGGCAGTAATGGTGCTATGCTTTGATCTAAATCCAGATTGTGCAGAATTTAGAAGGTTGTTGTTATCCAGAGAATCAAGAATGCATGGGACAGACATAAGGCAATTCTAGTGGGGGGTAGGAGGAAGTAGGCTGTTGGTTAACTAGGATCTGCATCTTATCAGTTAGGTAGGGAAATGGGCAGACTAGGTGGGCCAGGCGGTCCTTATCTGCCGTCAAATTCTATGTTTCTATATGGTGAGGTCAAAAATAAAAGCCTGAAACAAACAGGGTCCCAAAACTGAACCCTATGGCACACCGCTTATGACAGTGCCTACCTCAGAGACTTCGACATTGATTTAGTACACTTTGGGTATGATTTGATAACCAATTTCTAATGCAAGAAGTGATGCAAGGGTTTATATTGAGTTGCAGTAATTTTTTATTTAGTGCCTAATGTGGCATATCATCAAAAGCTTTGCTGAAATCAATATAGATGATATCGAACGGAATTTTATCTAATTCAGCACTAATGGTTTCATAAAAACTCATTAGTTAAATAACAACCTCTTCCTTTTCTAAAGCCATGTTGTTCTTGGTCCTGTTCAACTAGAATAGGGGTGATAAGATTTTTTAGCAAACTTTCAAAAACCTTACATATCAGAGAAGTGAGACTGATTGGCCTGTTGTTTTCCCAACATGACTTAACACTTTTTTTAATGAATTGGGATGATATGAGCATTTTTCCATTCCAGGGGTACATAGTTATTATTCAGACAGCCTTCAAATAAAGTTTTTAGTGGATAAGAAGCATCAACTGACAAGAGGTACAATAAATGACCAGCAATGTTGTCTGGGCCTAGGCTTATTTTGCCCTTTTGCGTCTGTAATTTATCAAAAATCTGTTGTGTAGTAAATGTAATATGAATTGAATCCTTAGTATCAGCTATAGGTGTGGTTTGAAGATTTTTACTGTAGGGCTCACAAAATTTAGTATTACATAAATCTGCCATGATTTTTGGGTCATTTACTGTAGTATCATTTATTTCCAAGGGTCCTACCTGGCTCTTTAATTTTTTTAGGCAATTTATAGAAGCATAAAATTGTTTCCCGTTGTTTTTATTTGCAGTTCTAGCCAGTGTACATTCCCATGCAGACTTGGCTTTTCTTATTTTGATTTTGCATTGCTTTTGAATTGAAGTTTTCCCTGTTATGAATTGTATCAGGCTCCCTCCGACGAACAATAATTTGCTGAGCAGCCAAAGGTAGATTCAGTGGTGATAAATGCTGCCCATGATAGGACCAAGAAACCTAAGCACCTCAGCTCTCTGCCCCCCGATAAGTAGTCCAGAAGGCTGGACCTCATGTAGAAGAGGACTTCTGCCTCAGCTACGCTGGCCATCAGGGTCTTGAATTGTGTTGCCCACATGGTAAGATTCCAGAATACGCTCTGGAAGAAGGCCAAGGCTTCTGCTCAGGTCCTCCCAGAGGGTCCCCAGAGACCGGAACTGCTTAAAGCACCTCAGTCTGGGACAGACATTGGCAAGCATCTTTTGTGGTCTGCCTATGATGCTGTTGATGCTTTCACTAGGGCAGCAGCAGTAGGTATCTGCTTGAGAAGGCATTCTTGGCTTAGGATGTCTGGCTTTGCTACAGATGTACAACAGTCCATTCTGAAGGCCCTCTTCAGAGAATACAAGCTGTTCAGGATGGATGTGCAGGACATACTTTCTGACCTGCAGGCCTTGGGTAGGACTCTGCAGTCTGTTCACACCCTGTACCACACCCAGCCAAAGAGTGGTCAGAGGGTGCCCTTTCATTGGGCCTTCTATAAACCCAAACAGCGCCAGGCCTCAGGAAAAAAGCCAAGCAGAAACATCTCCTCTTGCCCATATTTCCACCACTGAGAAGGCCCCCAGAGGCAGTGGTATGACCCTGGCCGCAGGAGGCCATCTCAGCATGACTCCTTGCCAGACTGTCACCATCCAGCACTGCAGGAGGCAGTGGTAGGGGGTCTTTTCTCCTTCCACCTGGACAGGTGGAGGGAGATCATAACAGATGTTTGGGTCCTGCAGCTAAACTATAACTTCGGGAGTGGCCTCCAGATCGACCGAGTCTGCCCCACTCTCCCAGGAGCAGTCCTTGGTTCCCCCACCACCACTGGTTAAGGTGGCTGCGGATGCTTCGGCTGAGTCAGAGGCTTCCGCCTCCCTTTGACCTCTCTCCACCACCTGGTCTAAGCAGGTTGGCAGGACTGATAAGCCGCTTGTTGGACCCTCTGACGACCACCCGGCCCAAGTTAATAAGTCGGGCTCCGGGGAATCCGATGACCGCCCGACCATTTCGCGCATGTTGGGCTCTGGCGCGAGACCAGTCGATGTCCTCCCTGACAAGAGCCAGCTTTTGGTCTCTGGACAGCATTCTCTGGTGGGTTCTACCCATAGATATACTCCCTCTTCTCCCATTATGGAGCCTCCCCGCCCTCCCCAGATCAGCAGGAGACGGGGGTCATCCATCGGGTGCTGTAGTCCCTAGTGCGCCCCCAGATCTTATGCCTGAGCCCCCACGGGCCCCTTCTCTGGTTCGCACCATGGAGCTGTCAGCACAGTCGCCGACCTTCCATCCCCATACTGACTTTGCTCTGCCGGACCCTTTCGGTCCGAATTTGAGGCCTCGGTTTCTCACGTCGGTCCCTGCTGTTTCTCCATCGAGGCCTCTGCTGGGCTTTCCTCCGGCCCGTTACCCACCCTTTTCTTAAGTTCCCCGAGTACCCACCAGGCTAACAGACCTTGAGCTACCCGACATCTGGGTATGCTGCTCCATACCGTTCGCCGGGTTACCTGGCACACAGGTTTTATATGCTGGGACACCTGGTAACGGGGTACCCGTCAGGGTCCCAGCTGACCTACCAGCCACCCCCGCCCCCTCAGCCTCAGGTGGATTTTGGGGCCATCCTCCATGCTTGGTGGTCAAGACCAAATCTTAGCTGGTCTCTGAGCAGGACAGCCAGCACCAGTCGCCCCGTTTCGCCCAGATCAGCCTCCCAGATCTGCTTCCCCACTGGAACCACACCAGTCTACATCGGGCCTGACAAAAGCTCCTTCGTCGGCCCTGATGTTGGGCAGTATTCCCCCTAGACCTCAGCAGGATTCCCACCCAGACATCGGTCTGAGAGACCTCTCAAACTCTGAATCAGAGTTCAGGTCTTCTTCCTTGGCTTCGGGTGTGAGATTCCCCCAATGGAAGAACCTAGGCCAAAGGAGTTCCCCAGCTCTTTTCTGGAGGACCCTTCTTTTGTGGCTTCCTAAAGCAGATAGCAGAGGTCTATGGATGGAAATCCGTTGCTCAGGATCCTGAACGTCAGAGGCTTGCTCAGCACCTGGACATCCAGGAGTCTGCCCCTGTCCTCACTCCTCTGTGGCTGGAGCCTCATGAGGATTTGGCCTCCACAATATAGATGATGCCTTCATCTATTCTGGCGGTGGCGAAGAAGGCAGATAGGACATATAGGACTCCTGAGGGCCAGGATCACCTCAGTGTCCATCCTAAGGCTGACTCGGTAATAATCACGGCAGCTCGTGACAGATCCACCAAGCCCAGAATGTGAGCACCTCCCCTCCTGACAAGGAGTCGAGGCAGCTCAAATCAGTTTGTAAAGAAGTTTTATTCTTCCTCCACTCGTACCGTGCATGCCTTGAACTATGTGGCTCACATGCTGGTGTATCAGAAGTTGCTGTTCCAACAGTTAGAGCCCATCATTGAATCCCTGTCGGACTCTGAATCCAAGACCGTCTTGGCCAATACGATCTGGTCAGCCAAGGTTGCCTGTCATTACTCTGTGAGGACCACCTATGATGCGGTGAACTCTGCAGCCAGGGGCACCACTACTGCTGTCTCAGGAAAATTTTCTGGCTCAGAATATCAGGCTTTGTGCCCGGTGTCCAGGCGGCTGTTCAGGATGCCCCCTTCAGGGTTCTTTCCTGTGTGGTGTGATGCCCAGGACATTATTACCAGCCTTCAGGATAAGGACAAAGATCTGAGGTCAGGCCACACCATGTGCCAACCCAGATCCAAGGTCGGACAACCCTTTCGTTGCCAGACCAAGCAGCAGACAAAGCAGCAGCTTGTACCCAGACGCCAAGTCAAGCGTCAGGCACCTTCAGCCGCAGCCACCCCTCTGGACAAAGATCAGAGAGCTTCAGGGGCAGCTCCTCCTGCGCCCCTCCCCAAATGTCTTGACTTCTGGCCTGCCCTCCCCGCCGTTGAGGAAGGTTATGCAGTTACCTGTTGGGATGGGAGGCAGTTACCACAGACTTGTAGGTCCTTCTGTTGGCTCGACAGGGCCACACTCTGGAGTTTCTCAAGAACCCCCGGGCAAATCTCCAGGGCTGTCTCATTATCCAAAGCCTGCACATTCCCCTCTTAAGGGAGAAAATCGAGGCTCTTCTGCAAAAGGAGGCAATAGAGTCCGTTCCGTCACACCAGGTAGGAAAGGGGTATTACTCCACACTTCTTCCCAAAGAAAACGTGAGACTTGCATCCCATCTTGGACCTCAGTTCTCTAAACCTGTATGTAGAGTACAAATGGTTTCAGATGATGACCCTTCCAGGTCTGCTGCCCCTTCTACACAAGGGACAGTGGCTCTGTGCCCTGGATATGCAGAATGCCTACCTGCACATTACAGTCTTCCAGGCCCATCGCTGCTACCTCAGGTTCTCCTTCCGGGGGGAACATTACCAGTTCAGGGCCCTCCCCATTGGCCTGTCCTTGGCTACCGGGGGTTTTGCCAAGTGCCTTGCATTAGTGGCAGCAGCCCTGAGCATGCAGAGCCATTACATGTTCCCCCTATCTTGTGACTGTTTTCTGTAAGCCCCGTCAAGGGAGCTGTTGGGACTTTTCCTTTTGGCTACCTTGGCCCTTTTTGCACATGAAGGGATTACGATCTGCCTTCCCAAGTCCCAACTTGCCCCTTTCCAGCACCTCTAGTTTATTGGAGTAGTACTGGACACGGCCCAGGGTATGGCCTTCCTTCCTTCGGACAGGGTGGAAATCTTGCAGAACCAGGCTAGTTTAGTAGCCTCCAGCAGGTTGTTTTCTCCAAATCCTTGGCCTTATAGCAGCGGCCATCCCCACTGTCCCTCTGGCCAGGCTCCACATGCAAATTTCGCAGTGGACACGTAGAGCAAAGTGGGATCAGAGGTCAGATGACCTAGACCACATGGTCATGGTCTCCAGTTTGATGCATTGAGATCTTCTATGGTGGCAGGATCTAAACAACCTCACCAAAGGGTTCCCTTTCCAGCCCCCTCCTCTCACCCAAACCCTAACAGATGCGTCAGGGATGGGATGGGTGCTTATTTGGAGAAACATAGGACTAGAGACCTGTAGTCTCGGTCGGAACTCTCCCTGTACATAAACGTGCTGGAGATGAGGGCAGAACTGTATGCTTTTCAGATCTTCCAGCATTTGCTTCACCAGGGCCCACTATTAGTCCAGTCTGACAATATGTGTGTAGTCTGGTACCTCAACAAGCAAGGGGGCATTCGCGCATATCCCCTCTGTGGGAAGGCTATACGGGTGTGGAATTGGGCAGTTCTGCATCGAATTCACCTCACAGCTGTTCATGTTCCAGGCGCACAAAATATCCTAGTGGACAGTCTCAGCTGCACCAAAATAAAAGCCCACGAGTGGGAGCTCAAGCTAGAGGTGGTGAAACATAACTTCAGCCTATGGGATCACCCAAATTTTGCTCGCTTGCTCCAGGGCATGGTGATTTTTGGCGAGATGCGCGGTCTCTGCTGGACAGGGAAGTTCTTGTATACCTTCCCTCCCTTTCCAGTTCTGCAGAGGGTGTTGCTCAAGCTTCAGGTGGAGGGGGCTCACATGACTCTGATCGCCCCATTTTGGCCTCTCCAAATATGGTTTCCACTTCTTTAGCAGCTTGCAGGGGGGGCCTCCGGTCCCTCTGCCACGATCTCCTAACTCAGGAGAGGGACACGCTGGTTCATCTAGGGCCAAAGTTCCTTCACCTTGACATGTGGCACCTCTTGACATCGCTGCTTCACGCTATGGAGTTTCATCCAGAGTGGCTCAGGTCCTTGTAGAGGCCAGAAAGCCTTATACAAGGATGACATATGCCATGAAATGGAAAAGTTTCTCCATTTGGGCCACCTCGAAGAGTTGGGATCCTTTTTTCGTGCCCTTTTCCTCAGGTCATGGAGCATCTTCTGTACCGCTCTGACCTGGGCCTGAGTTACTCTTCGCTGAAAGTTCACCTGTCTGCTGTTTCTGCCTACCACACCTTATCAATCAATCAGTCAGTCACTTTATTTAACTAGGCATAAACACCATTGAGCAAGCTCATTTTCAAGGTGGTCCTGGGCATTAATACAATACAGTACACTTCATAAGATTACAATTATGGTGGACAACGGTGCAAAAGGGATTCTCCACTTGAAAACCCCCCCAGTGTGCAGTCCCGCGCCACCTTAGGATCTCAATTTTATCTTGGACAAAATAACCTGGCTTCCTTGTGAACCGGCTGGTGGTTGTGACATGTGCAATTTATCGTGGAAAGCGCTCTTTTTAGTTGCAGTTACATCTCAAAGGATTTCCAAGCTTCAGGCCCTGATGTGTAAGGAGCCTTGTTTAATTTTTTACAGAGACCGGATGGCTCTACGTACCAATCCTCAGTTTTTACCGAAGGTAGTTTCTGAGTTCACGTTTAAACAGTCTATTCAACTTGCAGTGTACTGCCCTGATCATTCCAGTCGGGGGCTGTCATTCTGCATACCTTGTATGTACGCAGAATTTTGTGATCTTACTTTCACATAGAAACATAGAATTTGATGGCGGATAAGGACCGCTTGGACCACCTAGTCTGCCCATTTTTCTACCTAACGGATAAGCTGCAGATCCTAGTTAACCAACAGCCTACTTCTTCCTACCCCCCACTAGAATTACCTTACGTCTGTCCCATGCATTCTTGAATTCCCCCACTGTTTTTGACTCTACGACCTCCTCAGGAAGGCCGTTCCATGAACCTACAACCCTCTCTGTGAAGAAATGCTTCCTCACATTACTTCTGAGCCATCCCCCATCGATCTTTAAATTGTGCCCTCTTGTTCTTGGACAACTCTCTTTTGAAAGATGCTACCCTCTTGGACTTTGTTGATTACCTTGAGGTATTTGAAAGTTTCTATCATGTCTCCCCTCTCCCTCCTTTCCTCGAGGCTATACATCTTAAGCTCCTTTAGACTTTCTTCATGTCTTCTGGTGCAGACCCTGCACCATTTTGGTTGCCCTCCTCTGGACAGCCTCTACCCTGTCTGTCTTTGCGGAGGTGGGGTCTCCCAGAACTGTACACAGTACTCCAGATGTGGTCTTATCAACTGTCTGTACAGAGGACCAATAAATACAGGTTACTTACCTGTAACAGGAGTTCTAGGAGTGGTATATGTCGTTCATTCACACGTACTGGCAGATTCCTTGCCGCTTTAAATCTTGCCGGGAGGTCTTCAAGCTGACTTCTCCCACCCACCCGGGTGATAAAACTCTCTGCTCCGCCCCATGATGCCAGATCTAGCCCGCTGGAAGCCAGGTTGCGCGTCAAAGCCAGGGAGGTCGGGTGGGTTGTGTGGATGAACAACATATACCACTCCTAGAGCTCCTGTTACAGGTGAGTAACCTGTATTTCTAGAGACGTGGATATGTTGTTCAATCCACACTTACTGGTAGACTCCTAGCAGTTCTCCAGGAGTAGGGAGGCAAGGCGCGCATCCCCTACTTGGGAAATAAGGACTGGAGAACTGAGGTCCCAAAACAGCATCCCGGCGTGACTCAAGGTCGTTGTGGTAGTGGGCAATGAAGGTGTGTGCTGACTTCCAGGTAGCAGCCCTGCAGATTTCCTGGATAGGGATGTCCCTGGAAGCAGCCACCGGAGCAGCGCTTTGGCGGGTAGAATGAGCTCTTATGCCTTTGGGAGGCTCCATGCCCGCCAACCTATAGCAGAGATCTATGCAGGAGGTCACCCACCTGCCTATCGTCTGCTTGGCTGCAGGTCTGCCAGGTGCGGCTTCAGCGTAGGTGACAAACAGCTGGCAAACCCCTCCCCAAACTTGAGCCATTCGCTGCTTATAATAAGAGAGCGCTGTTCTAGGGTCCAGAGTATGGAGCCTATATTTGGCCTCCGAGGTGTGATTGGGGTAGAACACCAGCAGAGTCAACACCAGGTTAAGGTGAAACTGCGACACCACCTTCGGAAGGAATTTCGGGTTGGGGCGCAGAACAACCTTGTCCCTGTGAAAGACCAGATAAGGAGACTCGATGGACTGCGCCTGGAGCTCTCCCATCCTTATGGCTGACGTGATAGCCACCAAGAAGGCGATCTTCCACGGCAGGTGAGAGATGTCACACCTGTGCTTCGGTTCGAATGGCTTGCCCATGAGCTTAGCCAATACCAGAGGGAAAAGATCCCACGGAGGTGGAGGTTCTCACACCGGAGGGGATATGTGATCAAGACCTTTGAAAAAGTGCATGACCTCCTTCTCCTGCGCCACCGACTACTTCCCAGCCTGCGCCCAGTAAGCAGAGATGGCTGCGAGGTGCACCTTTGGGGTCGTCAAACGAAGCCCTAGCTGAGAAAGGGACCACAGGTAGTCCAGAATGCTAGCCAAAGAACAGGAGGAAGGGTCCAACTCCTTTTCCTGACACCAAATGGAGAATCTCTTCCATTTGAAGGCATAGCATTTTCTGCTCGACTCCTTACTGGATGCCTCAACAATATTAAGGACCTCGTCGGAAAGACCCAAGGCCTGGAACTCTAGCCGCTCAGGAACCAGGCCGTCAAGTGCAGGGATTGAAGGTCCGGATGGAGTATCTTCCCCTTGTTGACTGAGATGAGGTCCGGGCGGGCTGGGAGCCGCCTCGGGTGCTTGGAGCTGAGGCTGAGGAGATCTGGATACCAGAACTGGCGGGGCCAGTCTGGGGCTACCAGAATCACCTGCGCCTTGTCCCTCTTCTCCTTGAGAAGCACCTTGTGGATCAAGGGAAAATGGAGGGAAGGCATAGAAGAGGCCCGGGGTCCACGTCCTCGAGAGGCATCCTTGCAGCGAGCCCTGCTGGGGAGGCAGGCATGGAACAGCCTCAGCTTCGCATTCTCCCTGGAGGCAAACAGGTCCACCTGAGGAGTGCCCCAGTGGGAGAACAGATCTTGTACTACCTCCGGCAGGAGAGACCACTCATGAGGTGCAGCACCTGTCCGGCTTAGGGCATCGGCCAGAGTGTTGGAGGCTCCTGCCACATGCATGGCCTCCAGTCTACCCACGAGAAACCAAGTGCGGAGAGCCTCCTTGCACAGAGGCAAGGATCGCATCCCGCCCTGGCGGTTTAGGTAGTACATGGTCATGGTGTTGTCTGTCTGGACCTGGACCACTTGACCCCATACAAACGGAGCGAAGGCGGTGAGGGCTAGTCTGACCATTTGAAACTCCAGCAGGTTGATGTGGCATCGAGACTCCTGAGGGGACCAGAGGCCGTGCGCTCTGAGCTCCCCCAGAGGAGCACCCCAACCCATCAGAGAGGTTCTGGTCGTTAGAGTGACCGTCTGTTCTGGGCGGACAAATGGGATACCCTCCTGCAGATGAGTTGGAACGAGCCACCACTGGAGTGTGTTCCACGTCTCCTGGGTCACTATCACTGGCCGGTCCAGAGGACCGGAGCGCTGTGACCAGTGTTGGGCCAGCCCCCACTGTAGAGGCCGCATGTGCCAGCGGGCCCACCGGACCACGCTGCTGCAGGCCGCCATGAGGCCCAGGAGGCGCAGGAAGTCCCAGGCAGGGTGCAGTTGCCCAACCAGAAATGATTGGCTAAGGAGGAAAGGACCTCGGCCCTGTCCAACGGGAACTGTACTCTGGCTCGAACAGAGTCGAGCTCTGCCCCGATGAACCGAATCACCTGCATTGGCATGAGTTCTGATTTGGCCTCGTTGATGAAGAGGCCAATCTGAGAGCAGACCTGGAGGGCCAGATCTCTGGACCGCTCCACCTTCAACCTGGAGGGGGCTGCAATCAGCCAGTCGTCCAGGTAAGGGTACACCCAGACCTTTTGGCGCCACAGGAATGCTGTCACCACTGCCATGCATTTGGTGAAGACCCTGGCAGCTGGAGAGAGGCTGAAGGGCATGGCCTGGAACTCATAAAGGGATCCTTTTGCCCTGAAGCAGAGGAATCGCTGGTGAGACGGGCAGATTGGGATATGAAAGAACGCATCCTGGCGGTCCAGAGAACAGAACCACATGCCTCATTTTAAGGATGGAATGATCTGAGCCAGAGTGACCATCCTGAAGGTACAAGACCTTAGGAACTTGTTCAGGTCGTGTAGGTCTAGAATGGGGTCCAAGCCCCCCATCCATTTTGGGACCAGGAAGTACCTGGACACAAACCCTGGCTCTGGAGGAAGATCCACCACCTCCCTGATCTCCCCGTTCTGGAGGAGCAGGGCAGTGTCGGTTCGACGAGCTGACAGAGAGGCTGCGGACCCCGTAGCCCCCTGTGGGGCGACGGCTTAATAGGGTGAGGACTGCTCGGATTCAGAGGCAGACCCCTTCCTACCACTTCCAACACCCAGTGGTCCGTGGTGATATCAGACCAGGTGGAAAGGAAGTGGCAGAGCCATCCCCCGACGGGGGGAACACGGGGAAGAGTGACGAGGTTGGGGGCGACACCCCTCAACCCATCACTGGGCAGGCTTGGAGGAAGGGCCGGCCAAGGAGCCACCTGGACCTTTCCCTCCCAGCTTCCTGCTGGAAGAAGCAGCAGGCTTGGCTATGGGGTGCCAAGTGCAATCCTGCTGGCCCTTATACTGGTGTTGCTGGGCCGAACATGCCGCAGGGGCTGAAGGACGAAAGGGCTTACACTGCTGCTGGCGGCCTTTGTCCTTCTGGGCAGATGTGACCAAGTCCAAGGTGGCGTTGGACTTCCCGATCCGCTGAAGATGACCCTCCAACCCGGGACTGAACAAGTTGGTACCCAGGAAGGGAACGTCTGCCAGCTTGTGCTGGGTATCCGCCGTAAAGGTGGAGATCCGCAGCCAAGCTCTGCGGCGCATGGCCACTGCGGCCGCTACTGAACGGGCACAAGTCAGCGATGTCCAGGGAAGTCTGGAGCTGCTGTTTGTCCACCGCCCTTCCCTGATCCCACACCTGCTTAACTGTATTTTGGAGGACAGCCAGGAGATGAGGAATCACCTCATCCAGGGAGCCCAAAAGGGTGTGTGAAAAGTGTACCATCAGGATGGATGAGCTGGCCTGATGAAGGCCTAGGGAGGAAGCAGCATAAACTTTCCACCCGGAGTAGTACAACTTCTCGGACTCCTTGTCGGGAGGCTTGTCCACGTCCCGAGCATTCCTGGCCCGAAAAATGCTGTCGATCACGAGCCCCTCCACAGAGGGTGCTCTGAAAACCGGAGAGGAGCGGTGGGAACAGCGTACTTCGAGCCATCCTGGCTGGAGCTGGACAAAAGCTGACGCTGCCATAGCTCAGGGGTTGGGCCAGCAATGGCCCGACCACTGGGAAGGCCTCCGTGAGAGGAATCCTCGGTCCAGTATCTCTGTGAGGGGATACTTGGCCCGTTTTGAAATGGGTTCGAGCTTCATCCCAGTGGACACTGAGATGAGTCGAAGCATTCCAAGGAATGAGGATGGGCTTTTGTCCAACGACTGACCCCCGGTGGACTCCAGGTCAAGCGGCCTGGAGAACAAGGAGGAGTCTTCGTCAGACTCCGAGGAGTCTGCGAACAGCTGCCGAGCACCTGAGCCACTCTTTACCTGCCGAGGTCGATCGGGAGTGAGGATGACCGACAACCGATGGGGCAACCCCTGACCTGACTGAGAATCTTTGGTCGGGGCCCCAGTTTTAGGTTGTAGAGGTGGGGGTTCCACCACAATGGGTGGCGCAGCCGATTTTGGCTGAACAACCGGTGCTGGCTTCAGCTTCTCGACTACAATGAGGGGTTGTTTTAGCCACTCCAGTGACTGCCACTTAATGGCCGGGGAAGGCAATGGAGTCTGCTTATTCCTGGTCAAAAGGAGCTGCTGCCACATTAGATCCTCGTGGCGTAGCGCAATTTCATGGAACCTATCCTCGAAGAGGATGGCGGATAATGGCGCTGCCCTTTCCGCGATACAGACCGTAACGGATGTCGGCGGATAGGCTGGACCTGGAAGAGGTCCGAGACCAAGACCTTCAGTGTTTCCTAGGGTGGGTCTGAGAGGGGGCAGGGGAAACCCGCTCCTCCCATGGTTCAGGGACCTTAACCGGGGACTCCGGCACCGGAGGCACAGGCAAGTCCTCGGTTTCCACCGGGGGAACTGGTGAAGAAGGGTTGATGGCTTCTCCAGTTGACAGACCGTCCAGGTCAAGAAAAATCTCGACCGCGTCGACAGGTGTCTCGGCGGGCTGCCCTAACGGGGACACCATGAAGCCAGCGGCCTTAGCCGCAACCTCGACCAAAGTAGAGTGTCGACTATCTGGGGAAGGGGAACTCTCCTGCTCCCACGAATGTCGACAGTGGGACTCCTTAGAGTCCTTCTTTTTGGACCGAGAGGAATGTCCCGAAGGCCCCTCTTCCTTGGTGGAAAGGGAATGGCAAAGCTCCTTAAATGAAGCCGTGTAGGAGGAGCCCAAGGAGAGTGGGATAAATGCCATGACCGAGGATGATAATGATGCAGCCTAGGCCACCTCCTCCTCAAGGGTGGTCATCTGATCGAGCTGTTCAGCCGAGCCTGCAGCCGACACACACCGCCCAACGGGCCTCCTCCGACTTTACTGGAGGATAACGTTTCTGTGGGCGCCCAGGTTGTAATCTAGCAGCGCAATCACCTCTAAGACCTTAGCCAAGGACTTGCACAAGTCGCAGGCCTGCGAGTCATGGCCAAGCCCCAAGCAGTAAACACACGTGGAGTGCGGATCGGTTCGGGACATCTTCTGCCCACAGGGGCACCAACGAAATCCGGGAGTGGATTTGTCCATCGCAGCCACGAGGGAAGATAAAGACCGAAGTCTTGTGAATTTTAAAATTAGATTCGGGTTAACCGAAGAGTTAGGATCCAGGCCTAAAACACAGAGTGCAAAGGAGAGAACCTGAGCTTCCAAGCGGTAAGGAAGATCTGGCATCATGCGGCAGAGCTGAGAGTTTCATCACCTGGGTGGGTGGGAGGACCCAGCTTGAAGACCATCCGGCAAGATTTAAAGTGGCAAGGAACCTGCCAGTAAGTGTGGATTGAGCAACATATCCATGTCCCTAGAACTTTGTTTTCTACTGGTGATTCCTCTCCCTATGCATCCCAGTATCCCCCCCCCATCCCTCCTTACTGCCTTCTCACATTGCTGGCCCACCTTTAGGTCATCTGATATGATTATCCCTGGTCCCTTTTCATTTTTGTTGTCAGTATCTCACCCCCATTGTGTACTCTAACCCTGGGTTTTTGTTTCCCAGGTGCATTACTTTGCACTTCTTTGCGTTGAATCTAAGCTGCCATACGTTTGACCATTCCTCCAACCTTGCCAAGTCCCTTTTCATCCTTTCAACCCCACCTTGTGTATCAACCTTGTTGCAGATCTTTGTCATCTGCAGAGAGACATGTTTTCCCTTCCAGTCCCTCTGCAATGTCACTTACAAAAACATTAAAAAGGACCGGTCCCAGTACTGAACCCTGTGGTACCCCACTAGTAACCCCCTTTCTTCACTGTGGACTCCATTTACTATTACCCACTGTCTTGTTGTCCAGCCAGTGTTTTACCGAGGCTTCCACCGTGGGACCCACTCCTAGGCTGGCTAAGTTGTTTATTACTCTTTTGTGTGGGACTGTGACAGATGCCTTGCTGAAGTCTAGGTATGCCATGTCCACAGCCCCTCCCTGGTCTACTACTTTGGTCATCCAGTCAAAGAAATCAATTAGATTTGTCTGACATGACCTTCCCGCTGTGAATCCATGCTGCCTTGGGTCCTGTGCCCCACTGGCCTCTAGGTACTCAACAGTTATTTCCTTCAGAAGTGATTCCATCATTTTCCCTACCACTGAGGTCAGAATGACAGGTCTGTAGTTTCCTGCCTCGCTCCCACTTTTGTGAAGGGGAATCACATCTATCCTCCTCCTATCCTCAGGTACCACATCTTCCTCCCATGATTTATTAAAAAGGGTAGTCAGTGGTGTTACTGATTCTTCCCTTAGTTCTTTTAGAATTCTGACGTGAATCCCATCGGGCCCCAATGTTTTATCCACCTTCACTTTTAAGAGTTCCTTCATAACCTTTTCTTCTGTGAAAGGACTAATATCAACCCCCCTATCCAGAGTGCTTCTGTTGACTGGATTAGGTATCTCCCCCTGCTTTTCCGTGTAAATACTGAGCAGAAGTATTTATTCAATATCCCTGCTTTTTCACTGCCATTCTCTGCCCAACCACCTTCCTCTTTATTCAGCCTCAGTATCCCTGCCTTAGTCTTTCTTTGCTTTATAATGTACCTGTAAAAGGTTTTATCCCCCTTCTCAACCGCGTTGGCTATCTTTTCCTCGGTTTGGGCCTTTGTTAGTCTGACTGCCTACCCCACTTCCTTCTGCTTTAACTGGTACAGTTCTCTGTCCTGCTCCTTCTTTGTTTCCTTATACTTCCTGAATGCCATCTTTTTCTTCCTTCCCCACCACCTCTTTTGAGAACCATAGTGTGTTTTTTTCTTTCATTTTGATTGGTTTATTTGCTTCCCACAAAGGCTTGTTCCCTCTGTGATGGTGGTTTTGATGTTTCCCCATTGTTGCTCCACCACATCTTCTTGCCTGTTTGCTAGTGCTTTTCTGAGGCACTCTCCCATTTTGACAAATCAGCCCTCCTGAAGTCCAGTACCTTCACTTTTGTATGGCTTGACTCTACAGCTAAGTTTATCGTGAACCACACTGTTTGGTGGTCGCTTGCTCCCAGATGGCTACCCACTTCAAGATCGGAGATCCTTTCTCCATCCCCATTTGAGAGAGTACCAGGTCTAAAATTGCTCCCTCCCGAGTGTGTCCCAAAACTGCTGTCTGAGGCATGCACCCTGTAGGGCATCGAGAATGGCCCTGCTCTTGGTTGTGGCTGCAGCAAAGGTGCTCCATTTAACATCTGGTATATTCAGGTCCCCCATCAGCAATATCTCCCCTTTCTCTGCCATCCCAAGGATGCCTGCTATCATTTCCTTGTTCATTTCCTCCCCCAGAGACGGGGGTCTTTATACAGCCCCTGTGCGCATTGTGGAGCCATTTCCAGTCTCCAGGGTGACCCACAGTGCCTCTCTCCTCCTGTTTACCCTATAGTTCTGTTGCTTTGATCCTCACTATACATGAGAACTACTCCTCCTCCTTTCTTCTTCCCTCCTGTCCCTCCTGTAGATTGTGTACCCTGGTATGTTGACATCCAGTCATGGTTCTCTGTGTACCATGTTTCTGTGACTGCACGATATCCAGGCATCCCTCTTCCGTCAGGGGTGCCATTTCAGGAGCTTTTTACCTAGACTATGGGCATTGGTACTCATTACCCTCCATTTTTTTATGGCTTTATTTCTTTCTGCCTATCCCTGTCCTTACTGCCTTTGTTTTTCTCCATTTACCCTGTCCTTCTCCCTATCGACTGCTCTGTCTCAGTGTTTACCTCACTTACTACCCTGATTTTTTTTTTGGGGGGCTGGATTTCCTTCTCCTTTTCAGTGCCTCCCCTTGGCTAGGTTAAATGCTTGCTAATGAAGCATTTACACCTATCACCTAGGATCCCGGTTCCCCTCCTGGATAGATGCAGACCATCACACCTGTATAGGCCTGCATCTCTCCAGGTGGAGCCCCAGTCCCCAATGAAGCCAAATCCCTGAGCTCTGCACCAGTTTTTCAACCAGTCATTGAATCCCATGGTGCGGAGTACCCTAGCCTCATCCATGCCATAGATGGGTAGTACTTGCAATAAAGTTACCGTCTGTGCTACTTGTCTGAGGCCCCTCCCAAACTCCTGTTGCATTGCTCTGATCCCATTCTAAGCCAGATAATTCATCCCTAGGTGGATAATGATATCCAGCTCACTCCCCCATGCAGCTGCTCCCACGATCCTGAGGATTTGTTTCCTTTCCCTCCCAAGCCATGGTGCCAGACAGGCACCTTACCTCCCTTTTCCCTCCTTCCCCCCGTTCTACCCCTGTAACAAATAAGTCCCCCTCCATGAGTTGTTTCCTTCCCCTCTGAGGTCCCGTGCCACCCTCCTGTGGGTCTCCATTGTGGAGATTCCCAGCATCCTCCTTGGTCTCCACTGTGGGTGCCTCCATAGAGGAACCATGCTCCGCCAGCGTGGCGAAAGAATTGTGGAGAGGCACAGCTGGAGGTATGTGCCTCTGTTCCACCACCCTGAGCCCACCGTGGTCAAACCACTCCTCTTTCTTGGCAACCTCTGAGGTAGTGGCGGTGGCCTGGGTGAGGAAGTAGGTTTCCCCGAATCCTTGGCAGGAGGTGTGTAGCTATAATGCTTCACTCCATGGGTAATGGGATACTGTTAAGACAGTTTGTTGAATGGTTCCCCTTATAGGACTAAGTCAGTGTTGATGTTCAGAAATGCCTGAGTGGAGTATTTTTGCCCCCCTCCATTTTTGAACATCTTCCCAAATCCTTGCCAGGTCAGCATGAAGACAGATGAACAACCTCCTCCCTCAGACCAGAGAGGTGCCTGCAAATAGGGCAGCAACACAGTCTCCAGAATGTCTCCCGGAAGACTGCTGCTCCACAGCCAGTGCACTGCAGCACTCCTCACATGTCTGTGTCCCTGCCTGCTACATATGCTTTTTTGTTTGTTTTTTTTTGTTCTTGTTTTAGTGTGTGCAAGCTTAAGTGTCTGTACCCTCTATTCAGTGTGCCGTGCCTTTAAGGATATAAACAGGTGTATGTTAGCAATTTTGGGGAGGTGATGTCAGAACCCCTGCTATAAAGAGTCAGTTCTTGCAGGACTGTAGCTGGCTGGACCCCATGGAAAACTTCTAGCTAGCAGTCTATGGCGGAACCACCCCTCAACGTTGGCCTGCCACTAACGTCACGTATGGTATAAAGGGAGGGAGTCCCCAGCATCCCTCAGTTCTTTTCCTGCTGTCAACTCGCATTCATCAGCTCCAAGGATAGTCTCTCGCTAGTTCAACCGCCATTTTTGCTAAGTTTTTTTAAGCAGGATTTCTGATTTTCTAACGAAAAAGTTCACTTATTCAGCGAGATTGTTCCTGTATGTTGTCATCTCCGACATCCTCTATCAAAAGGCACCCCTTCAAGTGTGCCTGTGGCAATCAAATCCCATCCAAGGATGGGCACTCTGCCTGCTTGCTATGCGTAGGCCCAGATCACAACACCTAGGCCTGCCAGCATTGTCAGAAGTTTAACAGCAGGATGAGGATCTGCTGCCAGAAGACCTTGCAAGCCTGCCTCACGGAGCAACACTTGGCCGCCATGCAGAGATATTCCTCTTTGGGGAGGAGTTTTTCCCACAGTAAATCGGGGAAGCACAAGGAGAAGAGGAAGGAGAGCGAGAAAGAGAGGTCCCCCTCCAGATCCAAATCTTCAGGCCTCCCACTCTGCCTCCAAGGGCAGTTTGGATTCAACTTCTCAGGTGACCCGTTCTCCATCCAGGCTTACAGTTGTTGAGCCCTCCACCCTGGTCTGGGTGTCAGGTGCTAAGGACCACGGCTTCGGGTCCTCGGGCCCTACTTTACAGTCGCTGAAGGTCTGGCCACCTTATCAGTCCTCAAGCCGGCACTCTGACCTAGGTAAGGGTCAGACGTCAGCCCACTCCCGGTCAGCCTCCATCTCCCAGGTCACTCCTGTAAAAAAGCTTTCAACTTAGTGTGCTATACCTGGTTAAAAACAACTAAATAAAAAATAAATAAATAAATAAATCTCTGGCACAGACTCCCGGGACAAGCACAAGGCCTCTGGGCACTCCTTTGGGAGATCCACCTCTCCGCCACCAAGGCCTGCCAAACTGTCATCGGACAAGTCTCCAGCAGTGCAGCTTCAGCCGGGTGGGGATACCCACCTGCGTCAGGTGACTGGCCGGCTACCGTGCAACGCCCGGCATATTAACCAGTCCCCGGCGTCACCGGTCATTCCCACGCCACTGGTGGACGATCAGCCTGGACAGGCTTTAAGGAGGCAGTATAGCACAGTGGTCTAAGGCTCTGAGCTGCAAATTTGGTGATATTCAGCAGGCCAGACCTGGGTTTGAATCCCACAACTTCCACTTGCATACTGTGTGACCCTGAGCAAGTCACTTAACCTCCTTGTGCTCCCAGGTCGCTCCTGTAAAAAAGCTTTCAGCGTAGTGTGCTATACCTGATTAAACAACTACATAAAAAAAAAAAAAACACAGCCCTTCCTTTTTTTCAGAATTAATAAGCTTTATTGGGTATTTGGTTTTACATATTGTAAACAAATCGATCTATACAAAGATATTAAGGAACAACAATGATACATAACAAGACCTGTGTTACTTTATATTCCCCAAACATTTCGGAATATAGATATCTGTAAATAGAATATTGATATATGGATATATTATCGTAACATAAGCTAGCAGCTCTATAGTAGATATCGAGGTCTGTCCCATCCTCGTTTGAAGCAGTCCACTGTTCTAATGCATACCACTTCAGCAGGTAACGCATTCCACCCAGCCACCACCCTCTCTGTAAAAAAGTGTCTCCTCATCTCCCTCCTGAACCTTCCTCACTCCAGTCTCATATCTTGGTCCCTGGTGTCCCTCCACTCCCTTACTTTGAACAGCCCCTCTGTACCTGTCTTGTTTATTCCTTTCATGTATTTAAAGGTTTCAATCATGTCACCCCGTCTCTCCTCTCCTCCAGTGAGTACATGTTCAACTCCTTCAGCCTCCTTTCGTATGATAAGTCCCCCAGCCCCTTGATCATCTTTGTTGCTCTGCGCTGCACCGCCTCCAATTTGGGATTTGGGGAGAAATTGGTTGAGTATTTGAAGGGGGTATAACAAACGAGGTAGGACATTCATTTTAACTATATTGATACGACCCCAAAGTGAAATAGGGAGTAAACCCCAACGATTTAAGTCTATTTTAATCTGCGTGATTAGCTGGTCCACATTATATTGCTTCATTTTAGAATTGGATTGGGAGAGGTATATGCCCAAATATCTTATTTTATCTTTCACCCAAGAGAGTCCAAGATTTTGAAAATCCGCTCTTAAAGTGTGACTATTTAAAGGCATCACCTCCATTTTAGACAGGTTCAGTTTATAATTGGATAATCTTCCAAATTCTTGAATGATATTTAGAGCAGCAGGTATGGACTTTGATGGATGGGTAATATGAAGCATGATATCATCAGCATATACCAACAGTTTGTATTGGAAGTGATTAATTGGGATGCCAGAAATCATTGTAGAGGTATTAATTTTCCTAATTAGGGGTTCTAAAAAATAAGTTAAACAGGTAGGGAGAAAAGGGACACCCCTGACGTGTGCCCTGTTGCAGTACAAAGGATGGGGAAATAACTCCATTACAGAGAATACGGGCTGAAGGTTGTAAATAGAGGATTTTTATCCAATGTATAAACTGCACGGGGATACGGTACCTTGGAAGTAAATTAAATAGATAATCCCAGGACATGCAGCGAAGGCTTTTTCTGCATCCAGGGACACCAAGGCCAATGAGATACGGGAGTCCCTGGACACAGAAATAAAATGGGAGAGTTTACTTAGATGATCTGCTGGTAAACGTCCTGCTATGAACCCCACCTGTTCTGGGCTTAGTAGAGTTTGCCAGACTTGAGCCATCCTATTAGCAAGAATTTTTGCTAGAATTTTCAAGTCCACATTGATGAGTGATATTGGGCGATAACTTGACAACATAGTGGGATCCTTGCCCGGCTTAAGGAGCACGACAGTAGTGGCTGCAGTGAAGCTGAAGTCTGACAGGTCTTGCTGATAGATGTAGTTGTAGGTGTTGAGTAGAATTGCGCCCAATTGAGATTTGAAGGTTTTATAAAAATTTGATGTGTAGCCATCCGGCCCTGGTGCTTTGTCTATTGGAAGAGCATCAATGGCTTCATATACCTCCACTAATGTCAAGGGGGCCTGAAAGAGAGCCATTTGGTGTTGGAACAGATACAGGAGATCTATGTCTTGAAGAAATGGTCTAGTGCAGTGCTATCGAGAGGCAAAGGAGAACGGGAATAAAGAGATTGATAGTATGATTTAAAGCAAGAGACAGTGTCTCTGGGAGAAGTATAAAGGTTGCCAGTAGCATCCCGAACGGATGACACAATTCTGTCTGCTACTTGTGCCCTGAGCCTTAGAGCTAATAACTTCCCCGCCTTGTCTCCTTGATCAAAATATTTGACTTTTGATTTAAAAGGAGGTGTTCAGCTTTATCACTGAGGATCATGTTATAATGGAAGCGAAAGGCTTTCTAATTTTGAAATCCGCTGTAGGAATGAGAAGACATAGTTTGTTCCAAGGCTCTAATTTGCTGTAATAATAGTGAGGATTCTAGAGAGATTTTTTTTCCTAGTGGAGGCCAGGCGAATAATCTCTCCTCTCAGTGAGCACTTCAAGGCTTCCCATAATACGTCAAGTTTTTGCATGGTGGGGGCATTATGTTCATAGAAGTTCTCTATAAATTCTTGTAGATGATCTACCAGGTATTGGGATTTCAGTAGTTGGGAATTAAACCTCCAAATTTTATCTTGACCTACTGAAGCAGGTAAAGACCACTGTAAAAGGGTTGGATGAGGGTCAGAAATCACTTTAGGTAAGTAAACACAAGTTAGTACCCCAGATAGGTGCTCAGTCCCCAACAAAAAGTAATCCGTCCTTGAAAATGTATTATGGGGCAGGGAATGGAAGGAGTAATCTCGTGTGGACAGAAAAAGAGGGATCTCCAGGCTCCACAAGGCCCATAATATCCATAAATTATTTCATGGCCATTTGTGTAGGGTTAGTGGAGGAATATCTGGCATGGGACCTGTCTAGTGCATTACAAAGAACTAGATTCCAGTCCCCACAAAGTAATATGGGTAGAGTGGACCAAGGAGCTAGACAAGTCATAAGATTGGTAAAGAATTGTGGTTCTTCCCCTATTGGGCCATAAACTGAACCCATTATCAATTCCGTGTGACCCAAAATGACTCTTAGCAGTATGTATCTGCCCTGGGGATCGGAAACTGACTGAAGCAGCCTAAGGGCTACCAACACTAGAACAGTCCCCACCCATGACCTTCTTAGACTGAGGATTTTGTGAGATGGGTAGCTGGGTCTCCTGTAGAAAGGCCATGTCTATTTTAAGCTTACAAAGATGCAACAGAACCTTAGCTCTTTTGGTGGGGGACCGAGCGCCCTTAATGTTCCAAGAGCAAAATTTCAACGCTGCTGTCATCGCCATTCAAAAGTCAGGAATAGCTCTGTATAAATAAGACCAGCCCAGTACAAAAAAAAAACATGTCCCCAGCTAAGTAGTTGGTAAGTATTCAGTGGCGACCTCCTTAAATACCTCCTTCCCCCACCATATAACTAATTCCCACTCCCAAGTAAACCTGTCCCCCCACACCAAGTGCCCTTTCCAATTACATACATTTATAAAAAATTGAGGTATGAGGCAACCCTTGGAGGGGAAAGGACGGGTTATTAAAATAGCCTAACCACGTCCTCCTGCACCCTCTCTTGTCCAGCATCCCCAGTCCACAGCAGGACAATCAATACCCCTAACAATTAAAGATAAAACTGAGACTGTTACCCTTAGTAGCCTGTAAAGAATAAGCAATGCAAACAGTAATTCCCCAACCAATGTATACGTGGCGCACTGAATGGACTGCAGAGTAACCCAAGAGTCCTAGCCCCCACCCCAACCCCCAACCCAACAAACAAATTCTATATTGTAAATAAATACCAACTCACAGTAGCAATAGCTAGGCTAACAATGCTATGGACAGGAATCAGCAGAGAAAACACTGGTGGGTAAAACAAGAAAAAGAATTGTATCAAACCAGCCACTCTTGGGCAATCAGTTATCTATTATAACTACGCCCATTTTATTAAGTAAATGAACTACTGGTGCTCAGAAACACCCAAGGGTTCCAAGTGATTTACTGCTCTCTGGTGGCCTTTTCAGTGACAAAAACGAAGAAACTACAAACTTAGAGCAGGTTTGCATGAAAGCAATGGCAAAAAAAAAAAAAGACCACTAGGAAATCCTCCAGCAATCCAATTCACCGGTCGGCAGTGTTTGAGTAAAAGTCCCGATTCTTAAGGAAACCTTCTGAAAGCGAGGAATCAATTGTGATGCCGCATCCCAACCTCATCAGTAACAGTGGAGGGACACAATTGTTCCGATTCTTCAGATCTGTGGACTCTGTCGCCCTTCAGTCGGCGAACCACAAAACATGCAGTGCGGTCCCATGTAAACCAGAGCCCCTTTTCATTCAAATACTCGAAGAGGGAACCGAAAAAATAAAATATACTTCTCCCGGATATTCTTTTTCACCGATCATCAGCGGGCAGAGAACAAATCGGGAAACGGGGTGTGTACAGCAGGCTCAGCTTGTTGCGCGGTGTCATAGGAATGCCAGGTGCTGGTATGGAGGACAGCCAATCTAGACGGGTATTGCACCTTGTATTTGATTCCTGCAGCAATTAATTTTGATGCCAGGGGGTGATACTCCGATCTGCGCTGCCTCACAGAAGCTGGTAAATCCTGTGCCAGTCTCAGTTGCTGTCCCTACCATGAAACTTGCTGTAAACGTCTGGCTTGCTCTAGGATGTGAGAATTGTCCAGATAATTGAGGAACTTTATAATAAGTGGTCTTGGCGGTTTCCCGACCCTTTCTGTTATACAGGTGGAATCATTTGGGGAGGAACCAGCAATTTTTGTGAGCATTTTTTGGCAGAAGAGGATGGGTGAGGCTCCTTCTACTTCTTCTGGAAGGCCGAAGATTACGATGTTGTTCCTCCGACTCTGGCCTTCCAGATCTTCCAGCTTAATTTCCATTTTGTGCAGTCGTTGCCTTAGAGTTACCACTTCAGGTTCTACTGTGTCCTTCCACTTCTCTAGGGATGCAGTGCGGGCTGTAATGTCCATAATAGCTCTATCTGAGAGCTCCCCTCGAAGCGATTTCCGTTCAGCAGTAATATCTTGTAGGGCTGTTTTAAATGGCTAGAATTCCTCCAGAAATTTTTACTCCGTCAGCGGAGTTGATATTTGTTGAGCTGCTGTAAATATAGGAGGTTTCGGGGGCCCCCAGTTTGGCTTTTGGATCGCTTTGGTCCTTTCTCCGGCGTCTGTGGGGGTGTATGCTTCAGCAGAGCTTGGTGCATTTCAGCCTCCATGATGGCGTTTAGGCCCCGATTTACTGGTAGAATTATAGAGATGTGTGCACACTTGTATGCCCTGCAAATTGCTGTCCACTCGTCGGAAGTCTGCCTGAACCACTGCGAGTTGTAAATGTAACTAAAAAACCTGCTAAATAATTATATTTTGATGTAGATTGAGCGTTGGAGCAGGAGCAGGCTCTCAGAGCTGCGAGTCTCACAGAAGCATCACGTGGTCTTGGACACAGCCCTTCTGACAACCGCCGGATGACAGCCCCAAATCAGTCGCTGGCGTTGGGCCTGCTAATGTAGCCCTGATGTCGCCTCCCAGTTGCCCACTGTCACCAGACCATGGCACTGCACCGGATAGAGGCGCTGGACCGTCGCCTGGTCTGACTACCAATTCAGACCCAAAGCTGAACTTGTCTCAGGTTAAGGACTTGTCTGGATACTGGTGGGAGACCATCCGGAAGGCTCTCCTCCCACCCAGACTTCCACAGAACATGGCCCCCTGCCCAGATACAGGGGCCCCTCCACCATTCTCACCTAAGAGAGAGTGTACGGCATATTCCAAACAATGTTTATCCAAATGGTTGGCAAACTGTATTGTTTTCTGTTACCAGAAGTATGGTGTAACCCTCCTAGGGGAGGTTAAGGGGCATTCTGCCAGAAGCATGGCTGCTTCTACTGCTTCTTTCAGTAATGTGTCAACTGCAGACATTTGTGTGGCGGTCACTTGGAGCTCCATCCACACTTTCGCCAAGCATTACAGTCTGGACATTGCCTCCAGGCACAGGGCTAGCTTTGGTTTAGCTGTCCTCCAAGGCCTTCTGTCCTAAATGCTCTGCTCTTTCTACAGACTTTTCTTGCCTCCCGTGTTTCAGTTCCTTCTGATTCACACTGCTTGGGACTCTGTCCACGAGGTGATTACCTATTGCAAGAGCCCTCTCGAAGTAAGATAGTACAGTTACGTAAGAACTTACCATTACAGAAGATCTTTGAGAGAGGCTCTTGCTGTAGGTAATCTTTTTCCCCTACTTCCCCCTAGTTTCTTTGCTGTTCTTTCTCTATGAGCCCATTTTGGCCTCCATGAGCCTTTTTTTCTATTCTTCTGTCACTCCTTCTCAGAGGTCTCTGTCGAGAAGATTGGAAGGTGGGTATGGAGACCGCCCACTATATAGTGTCACGCTGGTGTCCATCACGTGACCTCAGTTGGGCGGTCCCCTGTCAGAGACTGCTAGCTAAAGTTTCCGTGTGGTCCTGATGACTGGGGGTGCAGTCCTTATGGTGATTACCTACTGCAAGAGCCCCTCTCAAAGATCTAATGTTACGATAAGTTCTTACATAACTGTACTTTCCATAGGAGTGGTCTGATGCAAGAGATCCTTGTGAAGATCTACTGTTACGGTAAGTTCTTACATAACTGTACTTTTCAGTGGTTCCCAATTTGACATTTTTAAACATAAAACATGCAAATCATGTTTAAAAAATACTTTTTACTAATTTAGGTGGATAGCAGTTGTCAGTGCTCCTGGTAAGAATTTAGAGGGAGGTTTGTACTCTTCATTATTAAAGTGAGGTGATTAAAACCAGATTATAGAGCTGGCTCAGTGGTGCCAAGTGATAGGGGATTGCTTGGCATGCTGGTGACCCAGATTTGCACCCGCAACCAGATGGCAGAAGCAGAGACTGGTGTGGTGGGTTAGGAGTGTCCATATGCTGTCTTCCTGGGGGGATGAGCCTGCAACCTTTACAAGCAGCTCCTGGTGGCCTGTAGTGGCAACAGTGAACATGTGCCACAGGTTTGCCTCCCCAGGTGTCTGCCTGCATGTGGGTGAGTTGAGGGAAAATGGAAAATAACCTGCTCAGCTGGCGGATGATGGTAAGCCTCGCGCCACACAGCCTGGGCAAGCGCCTCAACGAGTCAATCCCTTGCCATGTGCCCAGTGTAGCAGTCTTTCAAATCTCCCCTCCTGTGAACCCTGGGGGCTGGTGAAGGATATGTTGGGCAGCCAGGGCATGGCACATGGGGGACTGAGAGGATGGCCTAGAGGGAAGGTTGGTGGGTGACGAGGGTCGTAGGTAGGCCTGAAGGAGTGGCTGTCGAACATAAAGATACATCACAAAAAATATATATAAAAATGTAAAAGTTGCAGTCTTTTTGGCTTACCAAAGTACCAAAATTAACTGCTGGAAAAACTGAAGTTGGAGCGTCGTCACAAGAAAGCATTTCAGATCCATACTCTAGAATGGGAAAATCAGAATTTTTCTAAAATTCCAAGCATTCTAAAGAAAATTGTCATGGAGACATTTACATTTCAGATGAGCAGGCAGTGGACACTTAGTGTTATATCGACAGTCAAACTCTTTTTGTGTTAAAGGTTATCCTCAGACTCTAATTTTTTTTTTTTTTTTATTTAAACACAGGACTGCCACATAAGCACAGCAATAAAATAAGAAAATACTTTTTAGGAAAGTCAATAATCCCAAGTTAATTAGCATGTCTTCCTTCCCCCTCAAGAAATTGTCCAGGTCTGTCCTGTAGTTATTATGTAGGCCAATCACTACGCCATCACCATCGTCTCCACCACCTTCTTCACACTGAAAGTGTGGCCGCCTGAGCTCCCGCTAAATTCGGGTTACCTGCATGACAGTACAGTGCACTGCCGCTGGGCCATCGGGGTGGTGAGTTTGTTTCATGCAGTTAAAGCTTGTGGCTGTATACTACCTTTTCTTTTTCAGTCTTGTGAAGGTAGCAGGAAGGCTCTAGCCATTTTACTGTCACGGGAGACTTGGACAGTTCCCAAGGGGTATTAGTAAGTCACCTAAAACATTTTTTTTTCTTTTCTTTTTTATACTAATTTGCCTATTTGTCATTCCTGTGTTTTTAGAATCTAGGTAAACCAAAAGGTTTGACTCCAAACAAAGAGAAAAGATACCGAAAAGGAATATTTCGTCATAAACCAGCAAAATATAGTTGGCAAATTAAATAAATAAAACTCTTTAAAACTTGTAGGTATAGCAGCAATGTACAGAAAAGGTTATGTATATTTGTTCTGTTTTATAACAGCAGTAGGTTACTCACAGGAGTTGTTTACCAGTAGTTAATCCAACCCCCAGGTGCATGAGGGTTGGATTAAAAAACTGGTAAACCAAACGCCAGTCATACATTAATGCTTAAATTTGATGAGTACAGATGACCAACATCTTACATTAGAGAGTACATATTTTTTAATTAAATTAAAACAGTTGCTAACATGAGATTGTGCGAGAGACCTGAAGGAGATGGCTATCAAAAGCAAAATGGAAAAAAAAGTCTGCAGTCAGTTTGATTTTTTTTCTTGTTTCGTTGTTCCTTTGTTCAGTGTCAGTATTTTCCATACATAATCTTTAGTGTTGCGTTATCTTTCTTACGGTGACTTAAATATTTGTCTCTCATTCTCACACACCATCCAGCCTCTACCTCCGTCTTTGGTCTCCTGAGTCCTTCGCCCACACACAATCTCTCTCTCTTATGGCATTGTCAATGAAATGAGACTACATGCTTGCTGGGCTGGCTACTAACTAAATTCAGAGTGCTTAAACAAATTATGTAGACTAAGAGCCAGGCATATATTTTGTTTTTTTATATAAACTTTTTTAATGCATCCACCCTGATGTGCATTTCTTGCCTCCCTTCTTTCCACACAACACAGTGATGATTTACCCTGGCCTCACTTTCAACGTAACCATTCCAGTCAGCTGCTAACCTCAGATGAGCTTCCTTTTTTCATGCAGCTATATTCTAGGGGCGAATGCCCTCCCTACTGATTATGTCTTCTCCTAAATGTGCTACACGCTCCTGCGCTTTGCTTCAAAATATCTGAGGTGCATTACAGGGGTAACGGTGCTTGCAGTGCCTGGAGAAATCAATCATCTTTTATTTCTAAAAAGCACAATTCCATTTGATCGAAGTGCTTGTACAAAATACATCATACTAAGAAACGATAATATAAAAACATACAACTATAATTAAAATTCAGCAATTCTTAAAACCAAAGCAACATGTTAAAGAAGGTCTCCAGAGTCAGGTCTTTCCCAGGTGTCCTGTTGAGATCTGGATCTCTTTCCCTGAGCGGTCAGGTCACCCAGGGATCGAGTTCAAGGAGTCTTGGCCTTTTAGAGGACTCCAGCGATGTGAGATTTTCCAGCACCTGGTTCTAGGCCTCCAAGGTCGGCGTCCTCTTCTAAAGCTGTTTCTGTGGCCAGTGTACTTGCGGTGCCGAATTAGGTTCTAGCACTGTTCTGAATGCCGCAGCCCAGCCAGTTTTCTTCACTACCCACAGTACTGGGGGAGGGTACCAGTGCCATTTACAGTACTGGAGTGTGCACCAGTACTATTCACGGTGCAGGTGAAGGAACTAGTGCCACTCACAGGGTCGGTTCCACAGCATCTTCTTGGGGACTTCTGACTACTATGAGGTCCAGGTCAGCAGCTCGCTACTTGCTCAGGGTATGTGGCAGCTCTGGCAGCAGTTGCAGCGTCGACCTGGAGCCTCTGGCCTTGTTCAAGCCTTCTGGCCCTGTCACCCGTGGGGACTGGGGCCTCTTGAACTGGGAGCCTGGAAGAGGGTACAATCTTGCTTGAGTTCTGAGGGAAGTGTAATTTACTTTTAATCTAGTTTTTGCTTTTTTGAATCCAGAGGGGGTTGCAGTACTGCTCATCTATTTGTAGATTGTTTAAATCCAGAGGGGTTGAAATATTACTGTTTATTAGTAGTTTGCTAGTTTGAATCCAGAGTGGTTGAAATACTGATGATTTTACTTGCAGTTTACTAGTTTGAATCCAGAGGGGGATGAAATAGAAACATGGAAACATAGACTTCAATGGCAGATAAGGACCACTTGGCCCACCCAGTCTGCACATTTCCCTAGCTATTGGATAAACTGCAGATTCTAGTTAACCAACAGCCTACTTCCTGCAACCCCCCACTATAATTGCCTTATGTCTGTCCCATGCATGTTTGAATTCCCCCACTGTTTTAGACCCCACAACCTCCCCAGGAAGGCAGTTCCATGCATCCACCACTCTCTCCGTGAAAAATAATTTCCTCACATTACCCCTGAGTTGTCCCCCCTCTGTCTTTAAATTATGCCCCCTTGTTCTTGCATATCTCTTTTTCTGAAAGATGCTACCCTCCTGGACTTTGTTGACTCCCTTGAGGTACTTGAAAGTGGGAAAAGGGTTACAGTACTAAGGGGAAGGGAGGTTCCCTAATGCTGCTGTTTTCTGTTGATTGCAAGTTTGTTTGTAGTTTTCTGGAGATTGCAAGTTTGTTTGTAGTTTGCTAGTTTTTTGGTGATATTTTGCATCAAACTGTTTGGTGCAGTAAAGAATTCACTAGTAACTGAGATTTTTATTTCATTTAAGTCCTGCTGTTCAGTGGATTTGTGTATTGGATCCAGACAGACAGACTGAGGTGGTTCTAACAGGGTTTGTTCTGATTGTCTTCAGAGCACAGGACCAGGTGGATTGCCCTACGCTACCCACCCCAAGTTCAACTAGCTTTATAGGGTTAAACAGGAAGGTGTGACAACCACCCGCTCAGACAAAACAGGGTGGGGTGAACTACAGAAGACAGCCAGGCAGTGCTGCATAAGATGGGAGGATATTTTCTTGAGATTGCTATTGTAGCGAAGTAAAACAAAGCAAAACATTTTTTATGGGGCCTGGTAAATAATCCTTAGGAAAGGGGTTACAGTACTAAGGAAAAGGGTTACAGTACTAAGGGGAAGGGAGGTTCCCTAACAGCGACCTGGGCAGACAGAAGCAGAGCAAGTAGGGATCATGTTAGGAGTGGTGCAGTGCAATGGATGAGGAGCAGCAGTCTTCAGAAGGACATTCTGGAAACTGAGGTGCTGCCCCATTTTCAGGCGCCTCTCTGGGCTGAGGGCAGAGATTACCAGCCTCCAGGCTGAGTTGGCTAGGTTGCAGGGGATCTCCTCTTCCACCCAGGGGCCACCAAGTGTACACACGCTACCTCAAAGGGAGGACCAGCAAAAGGAATGTGTGGACTACAGTGGGCTCAGGGAGGGTGAGGCAGGTGGATTAAAAGTGCATCCCTCACCTGGTGCAACTAAAGAACTCCTATGCAGTTTTGGAGGAGCAGGAGGCCCCACGGGGACACCCAAAGTTGCGACCATGGTGAATGAGCAGGGTCTTCACAAGAGAACCCTACAAGCAGGTGAAGGAGAACCCCAAAGAAAAAGGAAGCTTCTCCTAGTGGGGAACTCATAGTCTGGGGAGTGGATTTGGGGACAGGCACAGTGGTGGAAAGGGAGGTAAAGTATCTGCCAGGAAGCACAGCTTGGAGGGATAGGGAGAGGATCCAGAGAATCGCTAAAGCAGGGGAAGTTTGATGTCATTGTCCATCTGGGAACAAATAACCTGGCGGGTGACGAGGCACTGATAGCAATGGTGCAGGGGGAGGTGGTGAGGGGCTTTGTTCAGGTAACAAACTCTGTGACCTTCTCAGAAGTGCTGCCTGTCCACAGCAAGGGGGGGGGTGAGGGGCTAGAAACCTCTGCACCAACGACTTCAACACTTGGGTGAAGAATTGGTGCAGAGAAAAGGGTTTTGGCTTCATTGGGAACTGGGGACCCACCTGGAGGAATGTGATCCTGTACAAGGGGGACGGTCTACACTTCTCCAGGGAGGGGACCATTGCCCTCAGTGAACAGTTTTTTTAAGTGCTTCATTGGCAAGCATTTAATCTAGCAAGGGGGGGTGGCAGAAGGATGCAGGGGGAACCAAACTGCCCACCCCCACAGGATAGTGAAGACAACATGGAGGACCATGAAGTTATATTGCCAGAGAAAACCAAAAACATAGAAGGGGGGGAACAGCGGAGGACAGGAGGAAAGGGGTTGAAAACAGGAAGGACAAACAGAGGAGGCAAAAAGACAGCAGTGGGGATGATAAAGGGAAAAATGGCAGAACTTGGAAGGCCATGTATACCAACACCCGCAGCCTAGGGAATAAAATCCCAGACCTGGTGGCCTTGATGACAGAGGCTGACCTGGACATTGTAGCAATAACCGAGACATGGTATATTGGAAACCATGACTGGGATGTATGATACCAGGTTATACTCCATTTAGAAGACACGGGGGAGGGGGGGAGTCGGGGGTGGCTCTTTACGTCAGCTCTCCCCACCAAGGGCACCACCTCAACCTCACCTTGGGTGTTGACTGCTCACTGGTGTACAAGTTTGCCAGGCCCTCCCTCTGAGTAAGGTCCCCTGACCATTCCCTTAACCCAGGCCGAGGACCTGGCCTGGTCCTGCACAACTGTCTGCTACCTGCTCCTCTTCTGCTCCTCCTCCTTTTCCTTTCCTTGGCATTCTGGGTCCTCCAGCAGGTCCCTTGTTTTGGGAACAGTTAAGGTCAATAGCCAGTACTTTTCCCGGTATCTCAGATCCTTAGATCAGGCCATTTTTCATCCTCAGGCCCCTGCACTGCCACCCACTGACTCCAACTTCTCCTCATCTCCAACTTCCTCTTCCGAGGAAAGGGACATATCCATGCACCACTTTGATGTGGAGTACATCCGGTGCCAGCAGTTCCTGACCGAGATGATGAGGGAGCTTTGCCTTGACCATTTTGCAGGCTGCAATCCTGCTAACCTTTTGTGTCGTTCTTTGGGGATTTCAGCAATGACTCCACAGTCATCCCACCATATCCTAGGCCTTTCACGGAGGCAGCCAGGGATGTCTGGCTCCGTCCCTCTGCCCCTTATCCAGCCCCAACAGACATCCAGCAAAGATATTGCCCACCTGTGGGTTCTCCTGGAGTCATGCCACATCCCTCTTCAGGGATCCAGCTCCTAAGATATGCCTACTGGACATAGATGAGTCTGTGGAGTTTGTAGCCTGGGGTCATAGGGCTTTCTCCACAGCACGCATCATGCTGTGCATTTCTGCACATAAAGCAGATCAGGCGACTTATTGCAAGCACCTGTTAGTGATGCTGGGTCAGCTTCTAGCTTCTTTGCCGGATTACAAGGTAATCAGACAGGCCATTTGACTTTCCACCCAGGGCCTGTAGCTGGCGAAGCAGCAAACAAGGGCATTTTATGACACCAGCGAGGTGGCTTCCAGGCTGGCGGGAACTGGGTCTGCATTCAGCGGATGGCATGGCTTCATCTAGCCTAGGCATTGGGTGATTGCCTTATGGTTTCAGGGGACCTTCCTCTCCCACAGGATCATACACCAGTTGGCAGGGTGCATTCCTGCTCCCAGTCCATGGGAGCCGTCACCTGACATTGACCAGTCTCGCGTCTCCTGAGACCCGTAAGGGGTCCCTGCCTATTTGAGGTTATCCTCCATGGAAGGCTAAGGAAATAACCATTTCCCACAGGATCAGCACACGGCCCTCTTGGATGGTAAGCTTGCTGTTCTGACCGATAAGTGGGAATAGGCGATGAAGACTGATTATTGGAAGATATGAAAATTGCGTACTCACCGTAATTGTTGATCTTTCTTCGAGAGGGTTCCTGCAGTAGGTCTTCACATATAGGACTGCGCCCCCTGGCATCAGGTTCCAACAGCAAACTTGTAGATAGCGATCATAAACAGGGACCGCCCCCAACGTCTGGTGATGTGACGTCAGCCTGGCTATAAAAGGGGCGGTCTCGTGCCTGCTGTCTAGTTCTTTTCCAATGGAGACCTAGAGAAAGGTAAGTAGAAAAAATAGGAGTGAAAAACTCCTAGGACCATGTTTCCTCTCTAGACCCAAGGGCTAGGCAGTATGGAAATGAAGGAAACATTCCAGGAGTAGGGGGAAGTTGGGTGGGAAACTAGACCTACTGCAGGAAACTCTCTTGAAGATCTGCTGTTACAGTAAGTTCTTGCGTAACTGCAATATCTTCACCCACCAGTCACATGCCTGCCCACCATCCCCTGCTCAGCACGAGCTAGGCATCTAGGCAGCTCACCTCCTTTTCTCTCCTTCCTGTCCTTGTGCTCGCTTGCCCTCTTTCCATTGGCTCCTTGACCCTGTTTTTTAGTTGTTTTTAAAAAAGGGAGGGGAACTGTGGCCTCTCTGAGGTTGGGCTTTACCCTCAAAAAAAAAAAAAAAAAAAAAAAAAAAAGTGGATGATTCTCCTCTTCTATAGCCCTTCTTCCTTCCTCCTTCGGCACTCTCCTGGATACAGTGACTCCCCCCTGCACAAAGCTTCTGTTTTTACAGGCTTAGCCTAGTCCCAGTGACCTGAGTTGTTTATGTTTGAGACTTTTCCCCTCATTCATCTCTCCCTTAGAGTGGCAAGGACCGTCTCCCTTTCTTGTTTCCTTCTTTAAAAATAAATAAACCCACTATATTTAGGGTTCAGCAGGCACTTTAATGTTAAACCTCAAATTTAGCAGTTTAATAGCTTTGCAACCGTTCAACAGACTTGCACAAAATTATGCATGTATGGTCTTGTGGAGTAGATCTCTGGATATGCCAAATTTCGTTCCAGTCGGATGTGTGGATTTTGAGAGTCAGATAGTGCAAAAACATTTTTTTTGTTTTTGCTGTTTATTTGAACTTGTCTTGCATCCAGACAGTTTGGAATTTTGGTCTGAAATGTTCAGGGTAGCAAGGGGCTGACCCACAGATGTACGTTTTGTTAGTTTGGTGAAAAAATATTGATCCTTTCCACAGTTCATTAAATTTTAAAATTCCAGTTCTGAGCATGCACAATAAGCACTTCAAGATAGCTGTATGAAATGAAAAAGGAATCATATGGGGCCAGTCCTTTTTCGTGAAGAAAAAAACATTTTTTAATTGCTGCCATCTTGTTTTCCTTTTTTTTTTTTCTTAAAAAAAATCCAAAATCCAAAATGACAGCCTGCACAGATCAGCACATTTCTGTGACTCATTGGGACCCCGTTAGGTGGATTCTGTACTTAACTGTTAGAAAAATTAGCCCCAAGTGTGTTGTTTTTGTATTTTTACATTTAGAATCCATTACCTCTCAGAGTTTCCCTTCTATCAATTTGAAGATAGAAGGGGCGTGCTGGAGGTAAATTAATGAAGTATTTTTCACAGATAGGGTTGTGGATGCATGGAACAGCCTTCCAGAGGAGGTTGTGGAGTCAAAAACAGTGGTGGAATTCAAGCATGCATGGGACAGTCATAAGGCAATTCTAGGGGGTTGGGGTAGGAAGAAGTAGGCTGCTGGTTAACTAGGATCTGCAGCTTATCCATCAGGTAGGGAAATGGGCAGACTGGGTGGGCCAAGCGGTCCTTATCTGCCGTCAAATTCTATGTTTCTATGTTTTCTATTTTCGTGACTGGCTTCTGCTTTTTTCATATGTCTTTCTTCATTCATATGAAAAAGGATCCCATCATATGGAAAACGTGTCTAGTGGTATCTTCCACCCTCCAATTGCTGACCCCATTTGTTTTCATCCGATTGCCATCTGCATAAACCCACTACCATGAAAACAATGCATCTATATTCCATTTTGAATTGGCTTCCCCATTAAACAAGCCTGAGCTGAGAGCAGAAAATGCCCACAGCCGCTGCACACCAGTTTCATGTTAGGAGTAAATTTTGTACCAGTGGCTAACAGCATGTATAGCCTATTTTGTGTTTTGAAAACAGACTTCTGGGCTCCTGAGACTTTGCCAACCTCTGCCTGCATGGCTGTATTTTAATAACATTGTATAAACACTGATTGGAGACTGCTCTTTCCCAGTCAGGTATTTCCTGATGAAGGGAGGTACATCTCCTGGCTTGTAATAAGCTTAGAACCTACATGTAGTATTTACTTTTACAAAACGTTTTGTGTGTGGTTCATTTACCTGATTTACATGTGCAGTGTGATGGAGGAACAGGGATTGCTGGTGGTAGTTGCGGTCTCAGTGAAATGCTGTTCTTCCAAAGTATATCATTATTACCATGGCAGACTGGTTGTAAGGGCTCACAGTTTCAGCCTCAGTACTAGAACTAAAAAAGTGAAGAAGTTTGGGGCAAAAGAAAGAAACAGTTTAGAGATGGTGCCAGTTTTTCAAAATGCCCCAGAGAGAAAGCAAGACCGCAGTCTATTTGTTTTTACTATGTGTTTAATCGCTTTAGCGAGTGATCTGGCACAAAAATCGGTGGCACTTAAGGTAAGAACTCGGCGGCTTGTGAACACGGATGTTGAGCCACTGATCATAGTCCCAAGAGCCCACAGCAGTAGCATAAAATTGATATCCTTGATGCCACTGTATAGATCACTGGTGAGGTCTCATCTGGAATACTGTGTCCAGTTCTGGAGACCGCATCTCAGGAAGGGCATAGAATGGAAGCAGTCCAGAGAAGAGCAACAAAAATGATACATGGACTGCACCACAAACCTTATGAGGAAAGACTCAAGGAACTAAGCAGCTATTCACTGGAAGAGAGAAGGGAGATGTAAAAAAGGGAGTTTTCCTACATTACAACAGAAAGTAGTTTCAAAATGACTTACTTCTGAATGCATTTTGACTTTGTTAAAATCTCTCTGAATAACTGCCCTTTTCTGCACAATTCTGAAGACAGTCACATGATACTGTATAAAAAAAAGTATATATTGAAGTTCTGCTGAATGAACTTTGAGGTTGAATTACTAATTGATACACTTTATATAGACCTGAACAATGTCTTTCTGGGATTGTGGATATGTTGTTCTATCCACACTTGTTGGCAGGTACCTTGGTGCTTAAGATGTGCTGGAAAGCTGGCTCCTCACACCCACCCAGGTGGTATAACCCTTGGCACCACCCCATGACGCCAGATCTTCCTTTCCACTGGTTCAGGTTCTCTCCTTAGGGCTCCTGTGTGTGGCAGATTAAGGCCCGGGCTTCGGAATCTTCGGATTCACTTCCAAAACTGATCCTCAAGCTCGCTAGAGTAAAATTTGTTCGTTTTCCAATCACATCCATGATGGAGGAAAAATCATCCCCCAGGTTTCGCTGGTGCCCCTGCGGGCAGAAGATGTCTCGCATGGATCCACACACCTTGTGCGTTTTATTGCTTGGGGTTAGACCACGATCCGCAGGTTAACAGATTTTGTCGGTCATTCACCCCGAACGTGCTAGAAGACCACGCTGCCTAACATCGATTGGGGTGACCGGAGAAGCGTTTCCCACCGGTCAAATCGAAGGAGGCCTGTTGAGTAGTCTCTGCGGCAGTAGAGGTCCACCAAGCAGTTAGAACAGCTCACGGCCCTTGAGAAAGAGGCAGCTCAGGCCATGGCGAGTTCCTCTTCAGCTTTGGCCTTTATTCCTCTGCACCTCGGATCCTCCTATTCGGCTTCCTTCAAGGAGTTGTGCCACTCTCTCTCGACTAAGGGAGAGAGCCCTTCGGGGTTTCATTATTTCACGCTCCAAGGAGGAGTTGAAGAAAGACAAGTCAACTCGTCGACGTTCGTGGGACTGGGAGTGGTCCCACTCACAGGAGAACCCTGTTTCAACTTCAGTCAAAGTCACAGATGAGGCCTCTGGTTTCACGGTGTCCCTGTCAAACCAGTTGGCGAGACTCCTGTCGACACGGCTGAGATTTTTCTCTAATCGATCGGTGGGTTGTCGGCTGATCCGGCCGACAACCCTCTTTTCCGAACACCGGTGCTCCTGGTGTCTTCAGAAGGGTCTGCCCAGAATGTTGGGCAGGACCCAGTATCCAAGTAGCCAGACCCGGAGCCGAGCATCACCGATGGTCGAGGTCTCAGTCCTGCTCCTTGGTTTCGACATCGGGAAAGTCCTGCCATCATCAGTGTTGGTCCCGATGTCCCAGCAAGCTGCGCTGCCACTCATCATCACCTTTGTCCTCCTCAGGTGAGGAGAGGCTTTGGCGCACATTGCGTTGACACTACGAAGATCTCATGTGGCAGCAGTTGGTCCTGTCTGGATCCAAACCGACCCTGGTTTTGACTGGCCATAAAATGGCTCTAGCCAGAGCGACCGATGTCTGCCACGGCCGCCGCCACCAAGATGCTGGTTACAGCCCTGCTGGCTCAGCCGAAGCCGGACACTCCACCGATTCAATGGAGCCACCGCCTGATCAGCCCAAGTCTGAAGCACTGACCAAGGATTATCGGTCGGCTCAAGGCTTGCCCCATAGGCTGTCTGTCACACTCTCTCTCTCTCTCTCTCTCTCAATCTCTCTCTCTCTCAACCACCCAAAGAGTGTGGAGAGTGACTCGGGGGCGGGGGGGGCACTATATGTGGAATTCTTGGAGTCCAAGGACTCCTCCATGGTCTCCCCGTCCGGGGGATCCGGAATCATTGTTTTTTTTTTTTTTTTTTTTTTTCTGTCGACGAGGGCCCTTCCTCACTGATGGGCATTTGTTGGCTCATCCATGGGGATGGAGCTGGAGCCTGTGCAGAAACAGGCTAAGTACCCCCTCACAGAGATTCTGGATAAGAGTGATTCTCCTGTGGAGGCCTTCCCATTGGCTGAGGCGCTCGTGGGCCCAGCTTTGGAGCTATGGTAGCATCATCCCTCTCCTGCACTTCTGCCGCATGGCCCACAAGTGTCACGGTGCCGTGGGGTCCTGTCAGACTTTACGAAGCACCTCTCTGTGGTGGGGTTGGTGGCCGACTCCGTTTTTCAGCACTCAGGCAACAAGGGAGACGCAGGTGGACCCCTGGACAGGAAGTCCAAGCAGTTAGACCACTCCAGGAAGAAGGTTTATGCAGCTTCCTCTCTAGGCCTTCGTCAGGCCAGCTCAGCCATGCACATTTCTCATACGCCCTCTTGGGCTCCCTGGATGAGCTGATCCCTCATCTCCCAGCTGACCTCCAGACCACGGTCAGACAGGTCCGGGATGGCTCTGGACATTGGTGATTCTTGTGCCCACTCAGTAGTGGCTCCGCATCTCGACCTTCATGGAAGATATGCAGCACAAGTTAGCAGATGTCCCCTTTTTGGGTACTGATCTTTTTGGGCTAGGCATGGAGGGTCACCTCCAGCACATAAGAGAAGTCTAGTGCCACCTTGGATTTTACTACATCTGACCAAAAGGACAAGGGCTTCAAGCGTGCTAACCACAAGCCCTTTTGCTCCTCCCCCACTGTGGCCAGACTGGCCCAGCAGCAACACCAGCAGGCTCAGACTTCATGTCCTCTGTCCAATTCCATGTCCTCCTCCTTCAGGAAGCCTGGGGGAAGGTCCCGGCGGTCCTCCTGCTGGACCCTCCTCCAAGCCTGCCCTGTGACTGGTTGGGGGGGGGTGCTTCCCTCAACTCCATCATGCCTCCCCTGGTTCTTCCCATGGGGCGCCGGCCCAGCCACTTTATTTATGCTTGCTCTGTTATCACTATGGACCAGTGGGTTTTGGAAGTGGTCAGTTGAGGCCTGCCTCTGGAATTCGAGCAGGCCCCTCCATACCAAGGCTGTGCCCCACAGGGGGGGAATCGGGTGTCCACAGCTTCTCAGACAGCTCTCAGAGCCGACCTGGCCCAGCTCCTCCTGAAGTAGTGGACTCGCCTTCAGACCCAGGGTTTGTCTCCGTGTACTTCCTGGTGCCAAATCGGATGGGGGGTTAGCACCCCTTTCTAGATCTGCTCGACCTGAACAGGTTCCTCAGGTCCCGCACTTTCCAGATGGTAACTCCAGCTCTCACATCATACCATCCCTGGAGCAAGGAATGTGGTTCTGCTCCCTAGATCTTCAGGACGTGTTTTTTCACATCCCGATCCGTCCATCCCATCAGCGGTTCCTCCCCTTCAGAGCAGAAGGAATCCTCTTCAAGTTCAAGGCCATGCTCTTCGGCCTGTCTTCAGCCCCCAGGGTCTTCACTAAATGCATGGCAGTGGGGGCGGCTTACCTGAGGCGCCGAGGGGTCCAGGTGTACCCTTACCTGGATGACTGGCTGATAGTAGGTCCCTCAAGGTTGGAGGTGGAGCAGTCCAGGGATCTAGCCCTCCAGACTTGCGCAGAAATTGGTCAAGTCAGAACTCATACCTGCACAGGTGATTCAGTTCATCGGGGTAGAGCTAGACTCCCGACGAGCCAGAACTCTGCTCCTGGCAGACAGGGCCCAGTCATTTCTGGTTGGGCAATTGCACCCTGCCCGAGACTTCGTGCATTTTCTAGGCTACATGGCGGCCTTCACCAGCCTGGGCTGATCGGTCCACTGGCTTATGAGTTCCTTTCAGTGGGAACTGGCCAACCAGTGGTCTCAGCGCTCCGGTCATCTCAACCAGCTGGTCTCTGTGACCCAGAAAGTGTGAGACGGCCTCCCATCCCTCCTGCAGGAAGGGATCCTGTTTGTCCGCCCTGAGCAGATGGTCATTTTGATGACCGATGTCTCTTTGATGGGTTGGAGTGCCCACCTGGGTGAACACAGGGCTCAAGGGCTCTGGTCCCCTCAGGAGTCTCGATGCCACATCAAACCGCTGGAGCTCCGAGCGGTCCACCTAGCTCTGACCGCCTTCGCTCTGTTTGTTCAGGGTCAAGTGGTCCAAGTCCAGATGGACAACACTACAACCATGTACTATCTCAACAGACCAGGCGGGATGCACTCCTTACCTCTGTGCAAGGAAGTTTTCTGCATTTGGTCGCTCGTGCTCAGCCTGAAGGCAGATCTCCTAGCCATTCATGTGGCAGGAGCCTCGTATCAGTTGGCCAATGCCCTCAGCTGGATGAGCGGGGCATCTCACGAGTGGTCTCTCCTCAGAGAGGTATTACACAATCTCTTCTCCCTCTGGGGAAACCCCCAGGTGGATCCGTTTGCCTCCAGGGAGAACGCAAAGCTGAGGCTGTTCCTTTCCCGCCCCCCTCAGCATGGTTCGCTGCAGGGGGATGCCTCCTTGAGGCATTGGGCCCCAGGCCTCTTCTGCGCCTTCCCTCCACTCTCCTTGATTCACAAAGTGCTCATCAATGTCAGGAGGGACAAAGCATGGGTGATGCTGGTCGCCTCAGACTGTTAGCACCAGATCTCCTTGGCTCCAGGCTCCCGAGACAGCATCCAGCTCACCCGGACCTGTTCTCGGTCAGTCAGGGGAAGATATTCCATCTGGACCTTCTGTCCCTGCACCTGACGGCCTGGTTCCTGAGTGGCTAGAGTGCCAGGCCCTAGGTGTCTCTGACGAGGTCCTCAGCGTTGTTGAGGCATCCTGTAAGGAATCGACCAGAAAATGCTATGCCTTTAAATGGAAGAGATTCTCCATCTGGTGTCAGAGCAAAGGATTGGACCCCTCATCCTGCACAGTGGCTAGCATTTTGGACTACCTTTGGTCCCTCTCCCAGCAGGGGTTGCAGTCGATGACCCTTAAGGTGCACCTGGCAGCTATCTCTGCTTACCAGGTGTGGGCCGGTCAGCAGTCGGTGGTGCAGGAGAAGGTGGTCCAGATCACATATCCCTCCAGTGCTTGAACCTCCACCTCCATGGGATTTACTGCTGGTTTTTGCAAAGCTCATGGGCAAGCCATTCGAACCTATACACAAGTGAGATGTCTCACTTGTTGTGGAAGACCATCTTCTTGTGGCTATCATGTCAGCCAGAAGACTGGGGAGTTACAGGCGCTCTCCATAGAGTCTACTTACCTGGTCTTCCATAAGGACAAGGTTGTCCTGCGCCCCCACCCGAAATTCCTTTCGAAGGTGGTGTCAGTTTCACCTTAACCAGGTGATTACTCTGCCAGTGTTCCACCCCAATCACACCTCGGAGGCCAAGTACAGGCTTCATACTTTGGACCTGAGACGAGCGCTCGCCTAGTTACAAAGAGCAAACAGCGGAAGTTCGGGGAGAGGTTCACTAGCTGTTTACCTACACTGAAGCCGCACCTGGCAGACATGCAGCCAAGTGGACAATAGCTGGATGGATTACATCTTGCATTGAAATCTGCTATAGGTTGGCAGGTAGGGAGCCTCCCATTGGGCTGAGGGCTTATTCCACCCACCATTCCGCTGCATTGGTGGCTGCTTCTAGAGACATCCCTATACAGGAAATCTGCAGGGCTGCTACCTGGAAGTCAGCACACACCTTCATTTCCCATTACCACATTGACCTTGAGTCACGCTAGGATGCTGGTTTTGGAACCTCAGTTCTCTAATCCCTCTCCCTAAGTAGGGGTGTGTGTCTCGCCTCCCTCCTCCTGGAGAACTGCTAGGAGTCTGTCAACAAGTGTGGATAGAACAACATATCCATGATTCTAGAAAAATAGGTTACTCACCTGTAACAGTAGTTCTAGGAGTGGTATATATTGTTCATCCACATTGACCCACCTGACCTCCCCGACTTTGACGCACAAACCTGGCTTCCAGCGGGCTAAGATCTGGCGTCATGGGGTGGAGCCAAGGTTATAACACCCAAGTGGGTGGGAGGAGCCAGCTTGAAGACTTTCCGGCACATCTTAAAGCAGCAAGGTACCTGCCAACAAGTGTGGATGAACAACATACACAACTCCTAGAACTACTGTTACAGGTGAGTATTTTTGCGGCTTCATTTTGTAGAAACCAGCCTACAACTTCTTGAATGATAACAGCTGAAACGTATACCAAAATGATTTCAAGTATATGCAAACAACATTGTGCCATCCCATTTCTTAGATTTCAGTGTGCCTAGTTTTTGCCAGGTCCAGTATAACTGACAGTGAATTAATTTTTAGTTTGATACAAATTGATGCACTTGATATGGACTTGCACAAGCATTCTTTTGCACTTTTGAGGACATGGAAGTTTGCCTGAATGAACTTTGAGGCTGATATACTCATTGATGCGCTCTATATAGACCTGCATAAGCGTCTTTTGCACTTTTGAGGCTTCTGTTTGTATAAACTAGCTTACAACCGCTCGAATGACACAAACTGCTTCAACATATACCAAAGTGATTTTTAAGTATATACAAACAGGTTTGTAAAATCCAGTTTCTCAGATTTCAGTGTGTCAAGGTATTTGCCAAGTCCAGTAAAACCAGTGGATTTTGACAGGGCACAAATTTTGAATTTGAAATTGATGCTTTGTATATGGATTGGCATAAGCATTCTTTTGCACATTTGAGGGTTTTGTCTTTCTGAAAGTAACCAACTTATTGCTCTTTGAGTGACCCCAAACTATTGTTGATCGTGTAGAAACTAATTTTCACTTAGAACTTTCGACGTACTGAGCCTCTATTTTTGCACAACACTTTTGCACTTCATATATTTTAAGTCATTCATTTTTCCAGTTTCCCTCGTGTCTAGTGGCATCTGCACCCCCATTATCACCATCCCCGTATTTCAGTACCCTGTACTAAAGAAAACTGTCTCTGGAAGTCTTTTTGTTTTTAAACTAGTTTAAAATAAAAAAAAAAAAGGTCCTCCTTATCCGACCCTCCAACCCTCGACTTATCGCTGAGTATCTGCCATCCCACACCCTCACTCACTTGAGCAGGTCCTAGGCCAAGATCCACTCTCCGATCATAGACATGTGTTGCTGCTGGAACCACCGACTGATATATGAGGAACTAAAGTAAGTGTGGTTCAATGTATTTCAGTGGGGTTTTCAACTTTGATGCATAGCCTTGCCATTTTTTTACATATTTTGACACTAGATTTCAACATGGCCTTTTTGGTACCCATTTCATGTACATTGGCAGTGGAATCGTGCAAATGTGGCCTGAAAGGAGGTTTTGCGGTCACTTGGTGAAATCACCTTTCAGGCAGGATTTGAAAATTTTCGCCACCCTTGTTCATGAGGAGGAGGAGTCATAAAAAGGCCATGTTGAAAATTTGGGGTCAAAATATGGAAAAATGGCACAGTTATGCACATCCGTTGAAATTTTGAAATGCTCACTTGTAATTTTGGCAGTTTTAAATATATTTAACCAAATAAAACATAGCCATTTTTTACACCACCTCATGAGCATGGCAGCTGTCATTTTTCAAATCCTGGCCAAACTGTTTTCACACCTATGGCGTGGGATAAACATTTCAGCAGGGATTTGAAAATTTTCAGTACAGGGTTCATAGGTGGGGTAATAAGAAGTCTATGCTGACAATTTGGTTGCTGTTTGTTACAAATGCAAGGGCATGGCCCAGAGGGCCCTGCACTTTCACAGCAACACACATGTCTGCATCTATTAGAGGATGGGCCCCGCGCTCCCACAGGCAAATGAGGATACGATTGTACTATCTCAAAAAGTATGGAAACTCTTTTGCAAAAAAACTGCCTTGCTGTACCATTTAGGGTTATGACTACAGTAATAAAAGTAGGGAAATATACGAGAAGGCAGTATCAAAGCCCCCCAAAAAAACACACACAACACACACACCTGAAGAAAATCAGGGGTGGAGACATCGCAGTAGCAAGAAAGCTCAGATGTGATACACAGGTGTGTATGTTTACAGAATGGAGTGAGCTTTAGGATTGACAACCCCACGGAAGATTCCACCGCTGAGTTGCTTCGTTGTGTGTGTTGTGGGGGGGTTAGGGCTGGAAACCCTAAAACCATATTTCCCTACTTGTTGCCGTAGTCTTAACCCAAATGGTACATTAATGCATTTTTTGTACTCTCAGACTAACTGGTTCTTCCCAGAAATCCAGGGTATTTTCCTGTAGATTGCATTATTCATTGGAAACAGAATTTCTCTGTTTTCTTGTATTACCAAGGCAAGTCTATGGGAATAAATCATTTGTTGATCCCTCTAGTCTCTGAATACAGGAACCCTTATTAATCTGGGAGCCCTGCTGATCCCTCTCTCTCCAGAGTCTCTTATCTACAGGGCCTCTGCCTCCATCTGCCTGCCCAGATGGCCTCGACCCCTTGTCTAAATCCACTACCCTAGGCCCTCCCTCCTTCCCACCCTTTCTCTGGTAGTCAGGTTTTATTTATTTGTTGATTTTTATATCCCGTATCTTTTTTCTGTCCCTTTGGGCAATTTTAGCCCCTTGTCTTTTTTTTCTTTCCTACTTTGTTTCTCTCCTGGCCAACAGAACTGAAGTAGGCAGGGGGCTGGTGTCGGTTACTGACCATTCCATGAGCACCAGGTCATACATGTATCTCGTGGGTGGCACTGTCACTGGCATTGGACCCCTAGCTCTAAGCTGTAAGAAACGGAGAAACATAGAAGTTGATGGCAGGAGGAGACTGCTAGGTCTATCTAGTCTGTCCAGTATTTTGGTCCTGACCTACCCTTCTTGCTGCCCTTAGGTGAGATAGTCCCTTATGCATATACCATGCATTTTTGAATCCTACTACTGTGTTTGCCCCCACCACCTCTGCAGGCAGGCTGTGCCAGGTGTTCACTACTCTTTCCATGAAGAAAAACTTCCTTTCGTTGGTAGAGAACCTCCCTCCTTGCAGCCTTAGATCATGTCCCCTGATTCTGCTGGTGGTCTTGAAATTAAAAAGCTAATTTGACTGTACCTCATTTTTGCCTTTAACGTATATGAACGTTTTGATTATGTCTCCCCTCTCTGTCCTCTGTTCCAGAGAGTACATGTTCATTTCTCTCAGTCTGTCCCCATAGGACATTCCCTGAATCGTTTTTGTCTCCCTTCTATGCACTGTCTCCATCTGGTCAATATCCCTTCTGAGGTGGGGCCTCCAGAACTGGATGCCGTACTCCAGGTGGGACCTAACCAGCAATCCGTACAGTGGAAGGATCACTTCTCTCCTCCTGCTTGTAATTCCCCTCCCAGTACATCCCAGCATACTCTTGGCCTTTAATACTGCCTTCTCACACTGTTTTCCCACTTTCAAGTTGTCTGATATAATGATTCCCAGATCGCACTCTTGGTTGGAGGCAGCTAGTCTTTCCCCTCCTAGATAGTACTCTTTTTTTGGGAATTTTCTTTTTCTATGTGCATGACTCTGCAATTTTTGGCATTGATTCTCAGCTGCCATACAATAGACCATTCCTCAAGTTTCTTGAGATCAGCTTCCATCTTGCCTACCCCGTTTGTTGTCGACCCTGTTGCATATTTTTGTGTCCTTCGCAAACACACACCTTTCCCTGTAGTCCATTAATGATGTCTGATATAAAAATATTGAAGAGCAGATGCCCTTGTACTGAGCTTTGGGGCACACCGCTGGTCACCCTACCTTCTATAGAAAGTGCTCCGTTTACCTGCATCCTCTGTGTTCTGCCCTGTAACCAGTTCTGTACCCAACTGTTTCTGGTCCAACCCCTGTGTGGTCTAGCATCTTTAAAAGCCTTCCATGTGGAACAGAGTTGAGGGCCTTGCTAAAGTCTAGGTAGACCACATCCACCACCCCGCTGTCATCCACAACCTTGGTATGCAGTCAAAAAACTCAAGCAGGTTTGTCTGGCATTACCTACCTGCTGTAAAACCGTGCTGCTTGGGGTCCTGTTGGCCGCTAGCTTTGAGGAATGCTATGATTCTCTGTGTGAGTAGTGTCTCCATCAACTTCCCCACTGTAGATGTGAGGCTTACTGCTCTGTAATTTCCAGACTCCTCCCTGCTACCCAATTTGTGGAGTGGGACCGCTGTTGCCCTTTTCCAGTCTTCAGGCACCACTCCGCCCCTCAGGGATATGGTGAAGAGTTTTTCCACTTAGGCAGCCAATTCCACCCCAAGTTCTTTTAAGATTCTGGGGTGCATTTCATCGGGCCCCGTGGCTTTGTCAACTTTTAGTTTATTAAGCGCCTCCATTACTTTGATCACTGTGAAGGGGCTAGTGTTGAGCCCAGGTTCAGGGGTGTTGCATTTTGACATTGCTGGGCCATTGCCTGGGTCCTCCTCTCTAAATACCGAGCAGAAGTACTTGTTGAGAATTTTTGCTTTCTACGGGTCATCTTCAGTTGTTTTCCCATCCTCAGTGACAATCTTGACTATGCCACCTTTTGCTTTCCTTCTCTCCCGGATGTATGTAAAGAAGGAGTTGTCACCTCTCCATCTTTTCTGCTGCAATTGCTTCTGTCTGGGCTTTCGCCTGTCTTATTCCTTTGCCGGCTTCTCTCATTTTTATCTTGTATGAGTCCCAGTCTGCTTCGTTGTCAGTTTCCTGGTACAACTTGTATGCCTTCTTTTTTTTCATTCGCTATTTTAGCCACTTCTTTAGTAAACCACATAGGTCTTTCTTCTTTCTGCCTTGCTGACCCTCCTGGCGCATTGGTCTGTGGCTGACTTGATTGCTCTCTTGAGTCTCCCCAACGTGACATCAACCTCCTCCTCTTCTGTTTCGATTAAGGCACTTCTTATACTTGTCCTCATTTTTTGGAAGTCTGCTTTTTAAAATCTAGCACTTTTATTGTTGAGTGGCAGATGTCCTCTGTTATGTTTATAGATACACAGATACATAGACAGTGTCGGCAGATAAGGGCCTATGGCCCACCCAGTCTGCCCATTTGAGCTTGTAAGTTCAGTTTGTTTTCCTAGAAGTCTGTTTCCCCTTACCCCTGACCTTTAGAATTCCTTTATGTCTATCCCATGCATTCTTAAATCCCGTGATTGTTTCAGCCCCCACCACTTCCTCTGGCAGGGTGTTCCACTTGACCACCACCCATTCTGTGAAGAAATTCTTTCTCATGTTTCCTTTGAATCGTCCCTCCTCCAACTTCATCCCATGCCCTCTAGTCCTGGAACATCTTTTTCGCTTAAAAATAGTGTTTTCCTGCACCCTGTTCCTCCCTGTAAGATACTTGTATGTCTCTATCATATCCCCTCTCTCCCTCCTCTCCTCCAGGGAGTACATGTTCAGTTCCTTCAACCTGTCTTCATAGGACTTGTGATGCAATCCATGCACCATCTTTGTTGCCCTCCTCTGAACCTTCTCTACCCTGTTTACCTTGTGACACACTACACTGATTTTCTTTATCCTGTCAGTATTTGTGAGGACCAGGTCAAGAATGGCACATCCCCTCGTTGGAGTTTTAACCAGCTGACCCAGACCCGCACCCTGTAGTGACATAAAGAAGTCCATACTTTCTTGTTTATGTGCTCCAGTTTATACCTGGGAGGTTGAAGTCCCCCACCAGTATCACTTCACCCTTCTCAAACATTTTGTGTATTTCTTCCATTGGGTCCCCTTTCTCCCCTTGATTTGGGGGCTGGTATACGTGCCAGCTTTGAAGATTTTTCCCTTACCTGTATCTGCTGTTAGCCTCTACGACTCGGTGTGTCTGTACCTCTGTGGCTTTTATTTCCTCCTGAATGTAAATGGCTACTCCTCCCACTTTTTTACCCTGCCTATCCTTCCTGAACAGGTTGTATTTGGTATAGCTGTGTCTCAACAATTGTGTTGTGTGAACTACATTTCTGTCACTGCCACCCAGTCCAAACTTTCCACTTCCATGATGGCTGTGAGTTCAGGTAGTTTGGTTGCTAGGCTCCTAGCATTTGCAACCATTACCCTATAGGAATGTGCATCCCCTTTTGTATGTGGTTGCACCCTCCTCCTGGATTGTACCAATATGCTTTTTTCATTCGAGTGATTTTGGAGGTTGCCGGCTTTTGGGGGATACTTCTGTGGTCAAGATGCATTTTTTTTCTCCATTCCCCATTCAGGGTATGTACGGGTGCCTGTGGAGTTCTGGGGAGTGATGACAAGCCCACCAACGGGGGGGTGAGTTTCACTATCTCACTTTCTTTTGGTTTAAATAAGCTACACAGAAGTTGAATTTTTGTCCGAGCGCTCGCACGCCCTCCCTGTTTAGGTGCGGTCTGTCATGTTTAAAAAATCATGTCTCCCATAAGTTTTGCTAGTTACCGATATAGTGGTATCCTTTGTTTTGGCGCCATTCTTGCAGCTATGCGCTGAATTTGCTAACTTCAACCTCCCTGACTCGCTTGGTGTCTAATCCTTTAGTCCATATTAGTGGCACTTCTGCGAAGGCTAGTTTGGATGGAAGGGAAGAAAGTTTGCTGGCCAGTTCCTCAAAGTGTTTTTTGGCCTCCTGTACTGTGTGATTTGCCAGATCATTTGTTCCAAGGTGTATTGTGACGTGCGTTATATCCCCTGCTTCCTGTACAGTTCCCTTTATACAGTTTGCATGTCTCTTTGCAGAGGCTTCTGGAAGGCATCTTACCACAATTTTGTTTTCCTTGTTTGAATTTAGATGGGGTTCTTTGGATCATGGAGTCCCCAATACTTGCCTCCAAGCCAAAAAGATACTTATGAAGCTTACACCTAATGGTCTACACCCCCTCATCCAACCAGCCCTCCCCCCATAGGAGTACCCATAGGCGCCAGGCAAGCACCTCCCTCATAGTCCCCCACTATAGGACCTCACTAGGGCAAAGGTCCTTCCGTTATCATGCTCCCCTCTGGCTTAACAACCTACCATCCTCCATCTCTCTGGTCCCTAGTCTTGGCCAATTCAAACTGGAATCAAGGGACTTCTTGTAGACTCTGAGACCTGTGGCTGTTACCAACAGTCCTCCCTAGGCTGAATGTGATAAAAAACTCGCTTATTCCATAACTGCACAACAAGGCCTACAACCTTGCAGGATTTATACCTCAAGGCAGGGCTTGGTAAAGTCCCTCTGAATCGTTAATCTGTCCCAACACACCTTGATGACCCAGGGTCCTTTAACAACCCTTGAGATGGTAACCAATCAAAGTAAATACCATGTACTGTGAGTTTATGTACAGTTTGTCAAAATGTAGTGTTCTGTTTTGAAAACTATGTGCAATATGTATTGATGTAATGTTCTGTTTTGTACTGACGTGGAGCCTTTGCAAAGGGATCTTCGACTCAAAGGATTGTAATTCCGAAATTTCAGTAAATAAAATAAAATTATGAATAGTCTATTTTTTGTTGTTTTTGGTATTGGTTTTATTTTGAGTCTTAGCATTTTTGTATTTAACCTTGATATTGGTTTTATTTGGAGTATAATTTCCTTCCGTCCAGCGGTGTTTCCAAATATTTTATTTGGAAACACTGCTGGATGGCTACATCCATCTCCTGCCAGCCCACGTGATCAGAACCTGAAGGTAGACTCCCTTGTGCACCGGGACCAGCGGCTTGAAATCTGCATCTCGGAGTGGGCACCCGCAAACACTGCCAGCCTCTCATTGGCGGCTCAAGGTTACAGGCCTTTTTGTGTTTGTTTGCACGCATGTGCAAGAAACCTATTGGGGAAGCTTGCTGCAGTAGCTAGTTGTGGAGGCACGACAGTGTTGTTGTGAATGCCTGCAGCTCATTTTGTGGCTGGTCTGTGTGGTGCCAATAGAAAATCAGGCTGTCCATGACAGCAGTAGTGTAGCTTGCCACCAACTTAAAACAAACTGACCGCTGCAATCAGGGAGTGCCCCGTCATCAACAATCAGCTGTTTTTGTGGGTCGATCGCTGACTGCTGCAGCCAGTTACAGCTACATTTTCTGGTGTCCCCTTTCCAAAAACATGGCAACAGCTTCTCCATCAGCCTCTCACAGTCCCCGTGAAGCCGACGGACAGCCACTGCCTTTCACAGTCCGTGGTAAAGCCGACAGGGGTGCCCAGTCCCCCTGTTGGCATGTCTCCTCCTTAAGTTTATTTGCCGATGGGGTAGCCCAATCCCATCAGAATTATGCGCGCTCCCCCATTTGTTTGTGCTGAGGGGGTTCCCCCCCCAGCACACTGAGTATTGACGGGGTGCCCAACTCGCCTCCAACAAACACCCAGGTAGCACGCTGGGAGCCCCACCCCAGTGTGCTCATGCGCCACCCCCCAACACACTGTATGGCCAACAGGAGTGCCCAATCCCTGTCGGCCCACTACACCCCCAAAACAAACATCCAAGTGGCATCCTGGGAGCCCACCCTAGCATGGCTCAAAAGTCCCATGTCGTTTTTTTTTTTTATTAACCCAAGAAAAGAAAACAGTCCTTGTTGAGTTTCTTGCCCTCCCCACCCATACCCACCCTCTACGCACCCACCTCCCTACACCCCTCACCCATACTTGCCTCCGAGCCTGACCACTATCTTCAGTGGACTAGGAACATGTCTGCGCTTTTCAAAGTCTACCACGAACTGAAGAAATGCTGGTAAGCTGTATAATGGCATAAATGTTTTTTTTTTCAACTTATGTGGATATCTCTGCCATTTTTTTGACTTTTAGCACCAAATTTTCAACACGGGGTTCTTGGGACCCCTCCTAATGAATTCAGTCACTGTCACAGCATTATTCGGTCCCAAAAGATAATTTTGCGGTTATGTCGCAAAATCACCTTTCGGGACCAATTAGTGAAACAACACTGTCACTGTTCATGAGGTGGGCTCTCAAAAAGCCTATGCTGCAAATTTGGTGAAAAAATTACTGTTACTAGCATGCAGTGTGCAGTTTCCACGCACACTCATAACTTCATGAATTTGTAAGATTTTCACTCCAGATTTTCAACATTGGCATTTTTCCACATCTCCTTATGAACAGTATAGCTGTCATTTTTCACATCCTAGTCTAAATGTGTTTTCGCACTTCCGGCGCAGAATAGCGCAGTCACTGTGGGAAATCAGTGTTCAGAGCAGATTAAGAAATTCACAGTGACACTGTTTGAGCCGAGGTCCTAAAATGCCTGTGTTGAAAATTTGGTGACTAAAAGTCCATAAGATGACTGTGTTACGAGCGTGCATTGTGCAGTTTCCACGCACACTTGTAACTTTAAATATTTGTGATATTTCCACTCAAAATGTTCAACATTGCCCATTTTGCACACTTCCTTATGAACAATACAGCTGTCATTTTCTCATCTTTCCCAAAATGTGTGTTTGCACATCTGGTGCACAATGGCGTGGTCACTGTGAGAAATTCGTATTTGGGACAGATTAAGAAAATTTTTTGACAGTGTTCATGAGCAGAGGTCACAAAATGCCTGTGTGGAAATTTGGTGAAATAATTCCATTAAATGACTGTTACAAGCATGTGTTGCGCAGTTTCCACATACGCTCGGAAGTTCAAGCATTTTTAATATTTTCACTCCAGATTTTCAACATTGCCATCTCTTCACATCTCACTATGAATGGTACAACTGTCATTCTTCACATCCTGCCCGATTTGTGTTTTCGCACATCTGGCACAAAATGGCACGGTTGCTGTGGGAAATCAAAGTTCAGGATGCATTAACAAAATCACAGTGCCATTCTTCATGAGCAGAGATCCCAAATGCTATCATGAGGTGTGAGTCACAAAAAGGCCATGTTGAAAATTTGTAGTGCAAATACCAACAAATGCCCGAGGCGTTGGGGTTTCTAACCATAACATCTCACCCTGTACAGACCAACATGCATCAGGGCTGTGTCTTTGGATTGCCGGCTATAATGCTCATGCCATTCCACCCCCACCCACCACCCTGACGCCAGTGACCGGCATCAAGGTGTGCCTTGGAAACTTTGGCTCCAGACTTCACCCCATTCTTCTATACTGCACCCATTTCAGTGCATGTCCTTATGAAATGGGGTGACTGTGACGCCGATCACCATTAGGCACACCTCAACACTTCTCAGTGTTTACAGGATAGGGTGAGGTGAAATGCTGTGAGCATTATGGGTGATGACCCAAAGGCACACCCCAATGCCTGTCCATCTCTGTAGGGTGGAGATGGGTCTGGCGTGAGTTCAGTACTTCACTGCCATTCCTATTCTGCATCTGTCTAACTCCTGCATGTCCAATGCTAATATCGGCAAGCAAACATTCAGCATTGGCAAATGCTTGTTTGAACTTCTGGTGCCTGCCGACAGAGATTTGCCCGACTAAACTCCCAGCTGGTATTTTAAAACGGATGCAGTACTTTATGAACTGCTGATCTAAATGTGCCTGCGCATTCTTTGGGTTTAACTAATTTTATTGTTAAATGTGCTCCTAATCTGAATAGAGGCGGCCAATGCATTAAAATTAATACCTGCAGTCAGTGTTTTTTGCTGTAAAGAAACTGCATGCTCAGAACGCATTTTGCAACTTTTAAGCGTAGATTTATAAGCACACTAATTTAATTACCTTCTAAGCTGCTGTCTGTGTTTTTGCTAAGGGTCTGCCTGCTAAGAATGCAATTTTGCTGCTTTTTTAAGCGGAGTTAGATAAGCAAACTAATTAATACCTTCTAGCCTGCTGTGTTGATTTGAGCTAGCCTGCCTTTCTCCTGTACATCTGTTTTACTGTCTCCCCCCACCGTCTCCTCCTGAACCTATTCCTCTGGCCTCACTCTCCTCCTGCCCTCTCGGCTGCCTCCAGCACCCCACCCCCGCTTCCCATCATGACACCTAAAGAAATTCTTCCTCACTCCTACTTTGCAGCCTCTGGCCCAGACTGCTACTGCCCCCACTGCACCTCTCCTGCTTCCCCCACGCCCACCATTATCACCCTTATCTCTGCCTTTCATAACTGTGTCTGCCCACCCACGGATTAGTCAGGCTTTGTGATTATGTATTTCTGACCTGGCTAAACCTCTCCCCTCTCTCTCTCTCCTAGGCAAACCCAACATGGGCTTACCACTGCTGATGGCCACAAAAACACCGCTGGCCAGCCGCATCCATCTCCTACAGGCCCGCCTGGTCAGAACCTGAAGGTTGGCTCCTTTGTGCACCAGGACCAGCGGCTTGAAATCCACATCTTGGATTGGGCACCCGCGAACACTGCCAGCCCCTCATTGGCTGCTCAAGACTACAGACCTTTTTTGAACTTCTGGCGCCTGCCGACAGAGGTTTGCCTGACTGAACTCCCAGCTTGTATTTTCTCCTGCCCTCCTACCCCACCCCCGCCTTAATTAAATACTCTTCCCCCTAGTTGGACCATGCCTAGTATCTCAGTTATTATGAACATCCTATTGAGCTGACTGTTAAAGGAACCTCACCTTTATCACTGACTGATACATCTATATACCAAAATGCTAGCACAAATGCTTCTTCAGGGGTTTGGAAAAGTGGGTGATACTGACCTAAAGGGCCCACGCCTCCCAGTACAACCCCCTTCCTACACAGAATAGATTTATCCAAGAGTACGTCTGCAGGTCTCCCAACGTTTTTATTGCCCTTTCGATACCTGCAGCGCCCTCCTGTGATGGTACCCCTATCACTCCCCATAGCAGCCTTTCTGCATGACTGCCCCCATGTAGCACCAACCCTAAACTTAACTCAAAAACTCACCACCTCAAAACAGTTGTTTTGGCTCTGGCTCACCAGGAAACTGATCATAATACTAATATTATCAAGCAGCGTACACCCAAATCCTGGTCCTACCGATACAGGCATGACCACAAGGATCAGGGAACTCAGGATAGTCTCACTAAATATAGGAGGCCTCATGCCCAAGCTAACACAATTTCAGGCATGGGTAGAAGCACTAAAACCTGACATCATTGCTCTGACTGAGACCTGGCTCTCAAAAAAGATACCTGATGCTTCACTCACCCTGGATGGGTGCAAATCGTTCCACCAGAATAGGCTATCCAAATGATACATAGATACATAGACAGTGTCGGCAGATAAGGGCCTATGGCACACCCAGTCTGCCCATTTGAGCTTGTAAGTTCAGTTTATGTTTTCCTAGAAGTCTGTTGCCCCTTACCCCTGACTTCCAGAATTCCTTTATGTCTATCCCATGCATTCTTAAATCCCGTGATTGTTTCAGCCCCCACCACTTCCTCTGGCAGGGTGTTCCACTTGTTCACCACCTGTTCTGTGAAGAAATTCTTCCTCATGTTTCCTCTGAATCGTCCTCCTCAACTTCATCCCATGCCCTCTGGTCCTGGAACATCTTTTTTATCGTGTAAAAATAGTGTATTCCTGCCCTGTTCCTCCCTGTAAGATACTTGTATGTCTCTATCATATCCCTCTCTTCCTCCTCTCCTCCAGGAGTACATGTTCAGTTCCTTCAACCTGCCTTCATAGGACTTGTGATGCAATCCATGCACCATCTTTGTTGTCCTCCTCTGAACCTTCTCTACCCTGTCTGTGTCCTTACGTAGGTATGGTCTCCAGAACTGTACACTGTACTCCAGGTGGGGCCTCACTAGTGTCTTGTATAGCAGAATTATGACCTCCCTTTTCCTGCTGGTGATGTCCCTGCCTATACATCCCAGCATCCTATTTGCTTTACCTGCTGCCTTGTCATACTGTTTCCCTACCTTGAGGTCATCAGAGATGATAACCCCAAGATCCCTTTCCTGCTTGGTGCATGCTATATCCTCACCCCCCAGCTGATATATTGTGCCAGGGTTTTTGTGCCCACTATGCATTATCTTGCGCTTCTTTGCATTGAATTTCAACTGCCAAACCCCTGACCATTCTTCCAAGTTTCTGCAGGTCCCTTCTCATTCTGTCTACACCCTCTGGTGTGTCTACTCTGTTACAGGCTTTGTGTCATCAGCAACAGTGAAATTCTGCCTTCTAGGTCCTGTGCAATGTCACTGATGAAGATGTTGAATAGGACGGTCCCAGCACTGATCCCTGTGGTACCCCACTGGTCACTCTTCCCTCTATGGAGTGACAGCCATTTACCACTACCCTCTGTGTCCTGCCACCCAGCCAGTTACCTACCCACCACACTACTGTCCTGCCCACACCATATTCCCCAGTTTGTGTAATAGTCTTCTATGTGGCACAGTGTCAAAGGCCTTGCTGAAGTCCTGATAGGCCATGTCCACTGCCCTCCCTGATCCACCTCCTTAGTCACCCAGTCAAAAATTCAGAGGTTGGTCTGCATGACCTCCCCCTGGTGAAACCATGCTGCCTTGGGTCCTGTAGTCCATTGACAACCAGGTGTTCCACCAATCTCTCCTTCAGTAGTGCTTCCATGATCTTCCCCACTACCGAGGTGAGGCTGACTGGTCTGTAGTTCCCTGCTTCCTCTTTGTTCCCACTTTTGTTTAAGGGGACTACATCTGCTGTCCTCTGGTCTTTGTGTACCTCCACTGTTTCCAGTGATCAGTTAAACAGGATAGCCAGAGGTTCAGCCACCACCTCTCTTAGTTCTTTAAGGACCCTAGGGTGCACCCCATCTGGCCTCATTGCTTTATCAACTCTTATTACTTCCAGTTCCTTCAGGACCCTTTCTCGTGTAAAGGGACTTGTGTCCATTTCTGCACCATTCTTAGCACTTGTACTCCCTTCAGACCCATTACCCTCCTCTTCCTCAGTAAAGACTGAGCAGAAATACCTGTTCAATATGTCAGCTTAACTGTTGTCATCCTCCACGCAGCCCCCATCCTCCCCCTTCAGTCTCACTATCCCTCCCTTTGTCTTTCTTTTTTCACTTGTGTACCTGTAAAAGATTTTGTCCCCTCTACCCACTGATTTTGCAATGTGTTTTTCTGTCTGAGCTTTGGCTTCCCTTACTGACCTCCCTGCCTCCCTTTGCTTCTCCTGGTACTTCTTCCTATCCCCTTCTGCCTGTGTCTTTTTGTATTGCCTGAATGCAGTCTTTTTGGCTTTCACTTTCTTTCTACCTCTTTGGAAAACCATAATGGTCTCCTCTTCCTTTTCCTCTTGCTAACCTGCTAATGCATAATTCTGTTGTTCTTGTAATTCCCATTTTAAATACTGCCCACTGTTCCTCAACCCTGATTCCTGTCCCATTCCCTTAATGCCTCTTTCAAGTATCTCCCCATTTTCCCAAAGTCTGCCCCCCTAAAATCCAGGATACGTGTTTTTATGTGGTTTGGTTCTGCTCTTTCTGTGGTTTCAAACCACAATGACTGGTGGTCACTGTTCCCCAGGTGCTCCCCACTGTTACCCCCATCACACTGTCCCTGTTTGTGAGCACAAAGTCCAGTATTGCCTTCTGCCGAGTTGGTTCCATGACCAGTTGCTTGATGAAGGCACCCTGAAGGGAGTCCAGGATAAATCTGCTCCTAGTTGATGCTGCTGCTGGGATGCTCCAGTCCACGTCTGGAATATTGAAGTCTCCAACCAGTACTACCTCACCCTTGTCTGCCATCCTTTGGATGGCTAGCATCAGCTCCCTATCTGTTTCTTCCTCCTGGGCTGGTGGTCTGTAGACCACACCTGTGCAGATGGCTGTCCCCATTTTCCTTTCCAGCTTAACCCACAGTATCTCTTTCCCCATTTTGTTCCTCCTGGATCTCTGTGGCCCTTATGTCATTTTTCACATACAGTGCCACTCCTCCTCCCTTCCTGCCTGCTCTGTCTCTTCTGAATATATTGTAGCCAGGTATGGCCATCTCCCAGTCGTGGTTATCATTACACCAGGTTTCAGTGATGGCCACAATGTCCAGGTCTGACTGCACCATGACAGCCTCCAGATCTTCCATCTTGTTGCTAAGGTTCCTGGCATTTGCACACATGGCTTTCCATGATTTGACCTCCCTAGACTGTTTCACTGTTCTACTCCAGCCCCTTCCTTGTTTGTCCTTTATCCCTGGTTCTCCTTGCTGTCTGCCCTTCTACTGAATTTTACCTTTTCTGCCTATCCACCTCTTGGGCACTAATCTCCATCTTTTGCACACTGCTTTGCAGATAGCCACTCCTCTGGTTCACTGGTTCCACTGCTAGCTGTGGGGGCTGAGCAAGTAGGTACCCTCCTTGCTGGCCTCCACCCTTTGCTTGTTTAAATGCTTGTCAATGTAGCATTTAAACTTATCATTGAGTGCTTGGATTCCCCTCCAGGATGGATGCAGGCCGTCAGGCTTGAACAAATCTCCATCCCTCCAGGTGGGTCCCCAGTCACCAATGATTCCAAACCCTTCCTCACAGCACCAGTTCTTCAACCATGAGTTAAAGTTCCTGGCGCATGCATTCCTATGCTCTCCCTTGCCTCTCGCAGGTAGTACTTCTGAGAAAGTGACAAAAGTAGCTACTTGCTTGAGACCCCTCCCCAATTTCCTAAACTCTTCCTCAACTTCCTTTGGCTCCCCATTTGCCAGGTCATTAGTACCTAGGTGGATAATGACATCCAGCTCACCTTCCCGTTTTGCCTTCTCAGTGATCCCCAGGATCTTCCTTCCATCCCTCCATGCCGTGGCACCTGGTAGACACCTCTCCTCCCTGTCCTCCCCCTCCTGTGTTCCTAGCTGGATCCCTCTTATGATGGAGTCCCCCACCAGGATTCGCTTCTTCCTCCCCTGGGGTCCACTGCTTTCCCTGCTGAGGTCACCTCCTTGGCTAACCTCCACATCCTTTCCTTCCACTTCTCTGGGTACCTCTATTTGGTTGTCCTCGTTTGCCAGTGTGGCATATGAGTTCTTGAGTGGAATAGGATCTGGGATGTGCCTCTGCCTGACCGCTGTAACCCTCCCTGAGCCCACTGTCATCCAAGTGCTCCTCGTTCTCGGCATCCTTTGAGGCAGTTGCATTGGACTGGGTGGTCTCTGGATAGGGGTGATGGTACTCCTGACCCAGTTTACTTCTGCTCTGAGTCTGGCTACGTCATCCCGCAGTCCAGAGAAATGCATGCAGATAGGGCAGCACCTCAGTGTCCAGAAGGTCTGCCTGAATATGGCTGCCCCACAGCCACTGCATTGCACCACTCCCCACATTATACTGCAGTTATACTGCTATTCCACTACTTGTCTGCTACTGAAGCTCTCCTAGTTCCCTTTTTATTAATTTACTGTCCTGAAAATCCTGCCACTGATCCTCAGATAATTTTCTTAAAAAAAAAAAAAAATAAATAAATGAGTCAAAACACATGAGGTGAAGGGTGCCTAGTATACCTAAGGGACGACATCCGCAGTCTAGCACTACCGGACAGTTTAAACACTAAAGATGGGCAGTCCCTTAATAGCAAGATTTCCGCTGGTCAGCAGAACAAGATCCTTGTACTATCCACTGTTTACTTACCCCCAGGAAAAGACACTACAGGGATGGAAAAATTCATCACCAACCAAGGACAGTTTAATCACAACTGGGAGAGAATTATAGTCAGCGACTTTAACATTAACTAGGAATCACATGCCGCAACCTTTACCAAATAGCTAGCATGTACCTGACCCAGATGGTCACCTGCCCCACTAGACAAAACTAAAAAACAGGTACCAACACACTTATTGCCTGGATTCTCACAAACTGCCCTGGTCATATACCCTATGTATCAGTCCTGCCCGACTGCCTTAGCGACCACTCTCCAGTACTATGTACCTGGACTAATAAATTTACTAAGTGGCCCCCAAATATCACCAGTCCCACTCAGTTAAAGCAGGGATGCTGGGCACCTTCAAACAATGCCTTAGACTAATTGACTGCTCACCGCTTGACACTGCAAAGGATGGAAATAAAGCTTTTGATTTCCTCTGCTCCACTTTCACGAATGTTTGAAATATCTTTGCCCCTTACAAGCCAAAAAAAGTAAGAGGCTCTGTGAATCCCTGGCTTTCAAAAGCCCTCCTGGATCTCATGTGCACTAGTGATGATTTGTGGCACAAGGACAAGGCAACTGGCAAACAGGTTGACTTCTGCACCTATAAGGCCTCCAGAAACAAATGCACATGCTTAATAAGGCATGCCCAAGCTGCCTATTAAAAGGAACTACTGAAAAATAGCTGGGGTCAAGGCAAGGAATTTTGGAACTCCTTGAAAACACTTACAGGTACAGCCACAAAGGCATCTATCCACATAACTGCATCAAAAACATTTCAGGAGCCTAAGGCTATAGCAAATGGTTTCAACTTAGCATTCACTGATCTGAGCTTAGTGTTAGCAAGTGACTACCTTAACACCCAAATGCCTTGTCAGCCCCCGTACCCTATCACACCTTCTACCCCCACAAAGTGTTCTGCCCTTCTACTTTAGGCAGATCTCCAAGTCTGAAACCTTGAAGTATGTGAAGAAGGTCCTTGGTAAAACAAGGATGAGGAGTGACTCTATTGACCTGAAGATGACTGCACTCACTCTCAATGAACTGGCTGACCCTTGGACTAAAGTTTTCAGTGCTTCACTAAAGTCTGGTATCTTCCCTGATAAATAGAAGAAAGCACTTGTCACCCCAGTGTTCAAAAATGGTGACACAACTAGCTTGGGAAATTATAGGCCCATTTCCATCCTGCCCCCACTCTCCAAAGCCTTAGAACAAGCTGTCTTGGATCAACTTAAAACTGAATATCTTGAGGTACAATCTTCTCTCCCCCAGCAGCACAGATTCAGAAAGCAGCATTCAGTTATCACCGCATTGGTCGAATATACTACCCATCTCAATAACGCACTGGACAATGGCCTGGCAGTGGGGTCCATAGTCATAGACCTCACCACGGCATTCGACACTGTCAGTCACCAGCTGCTACTTCATTGCCTATCAACAGTTGGCTGTCCACAAGTACCGTACATTGGTTTGAAAGTTACCTCTCAAATAGGTCACAGTGTGTATGCTTAAACGGTGCCCTTTCCAAGGAGAGGGTAGTATCCATAGAGGTCCCGCAAGGATCAATTCTTGGACCACTCCTGCTTAGCCTTTTTATCAAGTCCCTACTGTACACCTGCCCGGTACATATGGTACTGTATGCTGATGATGCAGTTATCTCAGTCCCTGGTAGGGAACTGCACACTATAACTTCCAAACCAGAAGACGACCTTCACAGCTTAGGAGACTGGTTTGCACAAAACAAATTGCTACTCAACTGCAAAAAAACTAAGTGTATGCTATTTACGGTGTCATGCAACAAAACAGAATGCATCCCACTGCTGGTACAAAGCCGAAAACCACAACAAATTGAGCAGATCAGCACTTTCAAATACCTAGGTGTGTACCTTGATGACACCCTTACCTTCACAACACATATGGACCAGATTGTTAAATCAGCAAACCTAAAGCTAGGGGTCCTTTATCGACATAGGCACTTGATGACACCTGAGGCCCTGAAGCTGGCCATATGTAGCTCTGTGCTAGCATCCCTTTGACTATGGGCTAATCGTCTACTGTGCAAGGTGAGACCCTGTATTCAAAGGGGTCCGAGTACTCCTCAGTAAGGCCTACAGGCTGGTCCTTGGGGCAGACCACCTGACGCACACTTGCACGCTAAAACTGGGTGGCTCCCTCTCCAACTTCGAGTCAAATATCAGGCCTACCTATTTGCTAAGAAACCTTTGATGGGGCTTGTACCTAAGACTACCTGTAGCCTATTTATGATCCGCCAACCTATTGTAAATGCCAGAAGAGTGGTCAAAGGTGTCCAAGTGCCTTTCAAGCACACCACTCTTGCCCAACCGATCACTATCATGTCAGGAACCAGTGTGGTTAAATGATCTCCCAGCTGAATTACTAAGCTGTGACAAACTTAACCACTTCAAAAAAGAATTATATTCCCATCTTGCCTTTGAAAATATCTGCCAATGTACCCCTTGAAACTATATCCTCCTTACAGTCATAACCTCTCACCCCGCTCCCACTCTCCCAACACCTTTCTTCTCTCACTCCCCCTCTCTCTTCACTTGACAAAATTTCTGCTGGCTGCTACTGTCTCTCTACCACAGATGACCGAAGACTGGGATCCATGGTGACCCCAAGATAATTACGATAATATACCACACTCAAGTACTGTTGTTTGTACCCACTGCACTTGACTACTTGTAATGAAAAACTAATATTTCGCACTTTGTTACCCTTGAAATCTTGTTTTACCTATGTAACCTTGTCTGTCACTGATGTAACTTTGTAGTGTTTTTTGTTTTTGTTTTTTTTATCAGTCCTCATCTTGTTGTGTACTGCCTTTGTTGTGATCATGTCTCCTGTCTGACTCTGAACCTTTATAAAAGAGCCTAGTGCTCGAAGGTATTTTAATCCATCAACCTGAAATAAATGATATTTACTTTGCAGTTTGTTTGTTTTTGTCTGTGTGGTTTGCATTGTTCGAGGTTAGTTCCAGTGGTTCATGCAGTGGATGCCCTGTATCTGGACTTCAGTAAGGCATTCGACTCAGTGCCACATGAAAGGCTGGGAAGAAAGTTAGTAGGCACAGGGGCGGGTGCAGAGCTGGTGAGATGGGTAGGAAACTGGCTGCAGGGAATGCAACAGAGGATGGTGGTGGGTGGGGAGCTCTCTCACCCAAGGGCAGTGACGAGCGGTGTTCCACAGGGCTTGATGTTGGGACCAGTGTTGTTTGGGATATTCATTGCAGACATATCATGGGACATCAAGAGCAAGATCAGTCTGTTTGCTGATGATACCAAGGTAGACACTGTGGTGGATGACCTAGGGGGATGGCAGGGGTTGCAGGATGATCTGGCAAAGCTTGAAACCTGGTCAGACACCGGCAACTGGGCTTTAATGCCAAAAAGTGCAAGGTGCTGCATTTTGGGATGAAGAACCCAAGGAGGTTACCAGCTGGGGGTGCAGCTAGCCCAGACAGAGAGGAGAAGGATCTGGGTGTGCTCATTACAGGTCAATGAACAACTCAGCCACGATGTAGGAAGGCAGCTGCAAAGGCCAACAAAATGCTGGGTTGTATTGCAAGGGGTATATCCTTGAGGAGAGAGGAGGTGATTCTGCCACTGTATAGGTCATTAGTTAGACCACACCTGGAGTACTGCGTGCAGTACTGGCGTCTGTATCTGAAGAGGGACATTAAGTTACTGGAGGGGGTACAGCGCAGAGCGACAAAGATGATCAAGGGGCTGCGGGACTTATCATACGAGAGGAGGTTGAAGGAGTTGAACATGTACTCACTGGAGGAGAGGAGAGACAGGGGTGACATGATTGAAACCTTTAAATACATGAAAGGAATAAACAAGACTGGTACAGAGGGGTTGTTCAAAGTAAGGGAAGGGAGGGCCACCAGGGGCCATGATATGAGACTGGAGCGAGGAAGGTTCAGGAGGGAGATGAGGAGACACTTTTTTACAGAGAGGGTGGTGGCTGGGTGGACTGCGTTACCTGCTGAAGTGGTATGCAGTAGAACAGTGGACTCCTTCAAAGGAGGATGGGACAGGACAAGGGAGAGGGTTAATGAAGGGGAAGGGTGGAAGGGAGGGGCAGCTGCAGAATAAGGGGTGCTAGCTGCACATTCGAGCAGACTTGATAGACCTCTAGGCCTTTATCTGCTAGCAAATTTCGTATGTTTGTATGTAGTGGTGTGAAACTATTTCTAATTGGTACTGCTGAGGTGTGCTCCTGGTTAGAGATTTCCCTCCTTGTTTCTCTGACGCCTCCTCTTCCTTACCACCTGCCAGTCCCTGGGCACTGCCTTGTATCTTGGCCCATGACTGGAACTCTGGCCCTGGTAGTAAGGCCTGTGGTAGAGGTCCTTGTATCGTAGATTATGGTCCAAGCATCCTGTAGCTGGGCTGTGAGGTCTGTGATGACCCAGCACACGTGGCAGGGTCCTGGTTACAGTTAGAAGATCCCGTTGTACAGTGTCCCACAGTTTTCACAGCTGGCTATGTCCATTTTGCAGTATTTGCTAATGCTAGGATTTTTGTATGATTGTTTTGCTGTTTTGGTAAACCGTTGTCATTTTCCTGCTCCTTAGCAGGAAGTGTGGATGAAAGAAAGTCTTTTAGAGTGTAGTAAATGATAGATGAGCCTGTTTAATGTAGCCCCTCTCCACTTTTGTTGGGGTGGAGCAAGGCTAAAAGAGAGCAGATTTTTAAATTTTTTTTATTTAACTCCTCCTGAAAGGTGCTGAGCAGTCCTGAACGTGGGCAGATAGCTTCTGACCACGGGGTGGGTGGGGTTTGGGGAGGAGGGAGGCAGAACAAAAGCTTCCCTGAGTCAAAAAGTTATAATGTAATTCACAAACACAGTAAGGGAAAAAGCTGTAAGGGAAAGGTACAGGAATAACGAGTTTAACGACCCCAGGTGTTCTCAAAGGTTTGCTCCTGTGCAGTCTTGGTGCCTCTGGCATAGACCATAAGTGGGTATAGGTGGTGCAGATATTCTGGAAGATCAACAATTACGGTGAGTATGTAATTTTCATTTCTGTCTCCAGGGCAACACTTCATGGCTGAGATGCTGCTATTTGCATGACATTACAAATACATCCTCTAGAAGAAACATCATTACTATGGTGAATAATGTTTTATTCCTACCTCTGTGTGCTTTGCAGACCTTGAAGATGATCCCCCCGGCCCCTGTGAGCTTATTCTGAACCGTGGGAACCTTGAAGAGGAAGATGAGGTGGTAGACAGTGACACAGATGACATTGACCATGAATGTAAGGAACACTTTCTTTTTTTAAAGAGCAGCTGGTACCTCTTGGAAAACATAATATTTAGCCAAAATTCTTTATATTTCATATACATGGTTGACTACATTATTCTGCTAACGTAGTTGGCTACATTATTCTGCTAAACAAGCTTTCTAGCTTCTAGGATTTTTTGGACCTTCTTTGGTAGTTTGTTTTATCGCTCCATTCTAACCCCAGTAATGCTCAGGATATTCATAACTTAATGCAGTAAGCCTGGAGGGTTGGACTGCCCGGGGAGATGGAACACATGCAAATGAGTAGAATTCTTTGCATGTGAGCATCTTTCAAATACTGCCTCTACCAACTGTAGTGTTCTAACCTCTTCAGATTTTTCTCTCTGCCTAAAGGTCTGGTCGCTCGGAGTTGTCGTCATCCTCTTTTGCGCGAAGAAGATTAAAAAAACATAAAAAAAAACTTAAGTATATTTAATTTCTTTACTGCCTCTACTAATTGTCAGTATAAATCTTGTTTATTGTTTAGTTATTTTTTCTGGTTCTTCGCGGTTTGGTATAACCGTGAGGGAACCAGGCTAGTTATTTACTTTTATCTGGGTTCTCTGATTAAAGAGCCTTTGAGTATGTATATTTATTAATTTCGTTTTTGTGTATATTTTACTGTTTTTGTAACCGCTTTTTATTGGTTACAGAACCACTGAACCAGTTCATTTATCATCTCCTCGGTTCGGTTCCTATCAGTTCCGGAACCGACCGTGCAAAAAGAAAAAAAGTAACCGCATTAGCCCTTTTTATTTAGCGGTTAATGTTTTTCTCTTTTGACATTACTATGTCAGAGAGACCTAAAAAGAAAATTGGAGAAGCCCGGTTTTAAGAATTGTTCAAAGTGGGATATGTGTTTGCTAAGGCAGACAAACGCACCTCAAGTGTAGCTTGCTTGGTGTTCAAACATCTGGACCAGGACTGTGAAATATATAAAACTTTCCTGGATAAAACCATGGAGAAACACCTTGAAAGGATCAATAAAAGATTTCCTAGGGGTCCCTCAGGCTCTGACCAGCCGACCCCCCCCCGTCCCCCCAATCTGCTGTGGCTGAACCCATAAGTTTGCTTACCCCTGCCCCAAATATGGGTGAAAAAGTTGCAAAATGAGGTAAAGAACTGGCTGACTCCCCGGTTCCCTTAAAGAAACTGAAGAAAGTGAAACATGCAGAACCCTCTCCTACTAAACCGGGAACTTCAGCACAAGTGCCTGCTTTGCCCTCTGCTCAAGAGATAGCCGAGGCTTTTAAAATTATCCAAGCACTAAAAAACATCATCTCCCAGCAGCCTGCTCCCCTCCCCCCCCGGGTCTCCAGGCTAGCAGTGATGTGTTGCCCTCCTTGCCAGAGGAACAGTTTTTTGAGGAGGATGAACCAGTTCCCCCAGAGGTGTTCCCCAAGCAGGACTCTGTTTCTCCCCCCAGAGTGTCCAAGGATTATTCCTCATAGTTTACATTTGTGAGGATAATGGCAGATGCTGTGGACATTGCTACCACAGAGCAGGTTGAGGATGAGGAGGAAATTGAATACTTAAATATGATGGGTTTAACACCCACAAAAGTTCTCATTCTGCCAGTTTATAATTTTTTTTAAGGAGGACACCCTAAAACTTCTGCAGACCCCTAATTCTGTTCCTCCTGCTGATAGGAAAATAGATAAAATATCAGTTGGACAAGAAGGGAGCCGATTTCCTCTTCTACCATCCAGATCATCAAGGGGTAATACAGCAAGCAGCCTGTGACAAAGCCAGGGTCCCCCTGTCCTCTCACCCTCCGGACATGGACCCCAGAAAAATAGACAATATGGCCAAAAAAGTCTGTCAGCTTCTTTAGCCATGAGACAGGCTACCTTTCAAGCTTATGCAGCCCAGTATCAAAACTCCCTGTGGCAGTCTGTACTGGATATATGCTTGAAAGCCCTCTCACCCTTGTCTGAAGACCTGGCTGAAACTGCCAGGTTTGGGCTAGAGGTGGCTAAGTACCAGTTCCAGATGGCTGCTGATTCAAATGACACTGTTGCCAGATGGATGGGTAACACTGTGGAACAGAGAAGGTTTGCTTGGCTCAGGGCCACAAACCTTACTCAGGATACTCAATACAAGGCTCTGGATTTTCTTTTAGAAGGAAATTCCTTTTCTAGGATTATGGATATGTCCATCCACACTGTTTGGCACGTCCCCTTCCACTTTAAATCTTGCCATAAGTCTTCAAGCAGGCTCCTTCCACCCACCTGGGTGGTATAACACTCAGCTGCACCCCATGATGCCAGATCTTCCTTTCCACTGGAAGATTCAGGTTGCCTCCCTCGTGCTCACGCATTTTGTAGGCTCTGGCTCTAAAACCTTTGGTTATTCCAAAAATCCATCTAGTTTGCATTAGCGATCATGACACCATACCTTTGATTATGGAAGACAAGTCTTCCCCCAGATTTCATCGGTGCTCTTGCGGCCAGAAGATGTCTCACACTGATCTCCAGACCACATGCATTTATTGTCTCGATGTCAACCATGACACTTCGAAATGCGATTTGTGTCTCGGTTTCCATACTAATGTCTTCAATGACCATCTCGGACATCTGAAATTGGGGAGGCCGGAGAAATGGAACCCTCCAGTGAAATCCAGGGAGGCTCGGTGGGCAGTTTCCATGGCTGTGGGATCCGCAGAGCAATTGGAATGGATGCAAGCATTCACAGAGGAAGCAGCTCAAGCTGCAGGAACTACTTGGATCTTCTTCGTTCTGCTCATCCTGGGCTCCACCTTCTCGGGTTCCTTCCAAGAGTTGTGCCAGTCTCTCCCTACCAAGGGAGAGGGTCCAGCGGGCATGCACTCCTCTCGATCCCGTAAGTGAGAGAAGGATCCGGGATCATCTTTGTCCCAACATGAAATCTAATGGTCTGCTAACTACTGAGCCCCACTCCTACAGTTAGGCTTTAAAGTAAATCATTTACCTGGTGGCACTAAGGAAAAAAGGAAATTTGGTGACCTGAAAACACCTGGAAATTTAATGTGGCAGAACACTGTCCCCAATCCATGCACATGAGGTACTGCTGGAAATCGGAAATATTAGCATGTTAGTCCATTTAAAAGCTGCAACTTAACAGGCATGATTTCTAAATTTAAGGGTGCTCCATGAAACCAGATAATTACTTGCTTTGGGTTACGGTTTTGTGTTTTGGCTTGGTGGGTTTACAGTTAAATTAGCTGGGGTTGCTTTTGATTGCAGGTTAGTAGGGTGTGGATTAGTTGGGTTTGATATACAAACAAACGGGACGTAGGACCAGCTGCAAACTGCTTTCGCTGGTCATGGTAGGGTTAAGAGTCGAACCTTGTTTGTGGCTATGGCCGAAACGGGGTCTGGGGTGTATTATATTGTGGCCCGATTGCTTTTTTCTCAACAGGCGTGGCCGAGGCGACACTGGGAAAACTGCAGCGCAGTCTGCTAAAGCTCCAACTGGGTGGGACCACTGGAACGTGCGCCTATTTCAAACTGGCTGCCGGGGATTAAAAGACTGAGACCTGGTTGTGGTCCTCTTTTCTGGTGTTGTAGGCGGGAATAGCAAGGGATCTCCAGGGTATTGGGCCGGCTTTCTGTTAAATTCAGCAGGGGGCTAGAAGGGAAGCGAGTCACAGTCCAGCTGGTGATCCAGGTATTGGTTATCTTTTTTGGCATTTCTTACCTTTTTTTAGCTTAGCTATGCAGCAGGTTCCAATATACTTTACTGTTTGGTCGGCTGGAATGGCATGGGGGACCAATACTGTTGGCTGCTTAATGTCCTTTTTAGATAAATGAGTTGCTTTGGGTCAGGGCTTTGTTTTTTTGGCTTGGTGAGTTTATTGTTAAATTAGTTGGGGTTGTTTCTGATTGCGGATTAGTTGGGGAGTGGATTAGTTGGTGTTGCAATACAAACGAAGTAGGACCAGCTGCAAACTGCTTTAGCTGGTCATGGTAGGATTAGGAGTCAAACCTTGTTTGGAACACCCATATTCCCACTCCTCCACCAGATATGAAATACACTGGGGAGGAGGTACCACTCCCCAATCTCCACTAGCTATTGGATACACTGGTGAGCTGGTACCTGAAGCAGGGATTGGTTACCGGCTGAGTTAGGGAGCGAGTGGGTTACTGGATGAGTTGGGGTGGGCATGTGGAGAGGAGGCAGGGCTGAGGCTGGAAATAGGATATGCTTAGGACTGAAATGGGAGGGCTGGGAGAGCTGAGTGGACAGTGGGTGAGAGGACGGGAAGGGGTTAGGGAAGAATAGCAGGGAACAATACCTGTGGGGCAGTAGTCTTCATGAGCATGCTCTGAAGAGTTGAGGGGTGCCTAGTCTGCATAAGGTTAGGGCAGCTGAAACGCAGTTGAATAGACTGAAGTGGGAGATAGCCAGATTAACCATGGCTGGTAGGACTGGGAGGGAAAGTCGCACCACAGTCTACGTGGACAGAACGGAAAGGGGGGCAGGTGGTGGGGGTGAAAGGGAAGCTGCACTGGTAGGCAACCACCCTGACGTCTGTGGTGGAAATGGATGACAGGTGGTGGGTGGGCGAGGGGGAAGGAGAGAGGACCTGTTGCAAGGGGAATCTATGCTAATGAAGGTGCTACCAAGAAGGACGGTGAAGTAAGCACATCAAACGGATTCGCTGCTTTAGGTGCACTGCAGGGAATGGATGAGCAAGTTAGGGCTGAGGCCGGGGGGGGGGATAGATGAAGGTGGAGGAGGGGGAGTGAGTGAGTGGAGAGAAGGAAGGAGGGTAGTTTGGGTGTGAGAGGGGAGAAGGAGGAATGGGGGCACAGCTGGAGGATTGGGGAGTAGGCAGGCCAATGGAGGAAGTCCTGGTGTTGGTCGGCAGGCAGAGCGAGCGAGAGGAGGAGCCGTTGGGCAGGAGGGAGGACAGGTCAAAGTTCTGCAGGGGGTCCAAGTGGAATGGGAGGCAACAGTGATGGGGGAGGATGGGGAGGAACCTGAGGCAAGCATCAGTTTAGACAGTTGGGAGGGGGTGTCCGACAATACAGGGGAAGCAGAGGCACAGGGGTCAATTGAGGGGGACAAGGTCGGGGAAAGGTGGAGTACTAGCAGGGGGTGAAACTATATAGGAAACAGGAATGGGCATGATTGTTCATTATCATAGTCCGGGGTGGCGCGGGGAGTTGACAACATGGATGAAAAAGAAGACAGCACCAAAACAGAAATCGACATAGGACCACAAGTGGTAACTGGTACAGTAGACACTGAGGTATGAGAGGGCAAAGGCTGGGGGGTTGCAAATGCAAAGAGCAGGGAACAGATTGTTGGAGAAGGTGGAAATTCAGGGAGCATGGGGATATGGGGAGAGGGAGATGGGACACAAGGAGAAATTAATACAAACTGTATGGGTGGGATAGACCTGGCAGGAGAGGGGGTTGGGGTGGCTCTCTTTGTAAGGGAGACAGTCGCTGAGGAATAGAGAGCTGAATGTTGACTGCAAATCTCCTCCACACACGGTAGGCGCAGCTCCAGGGGCGTCAGTGAAAGTGAAGCCCGAAGTCCAAAACAAAACCAAGAGTCTCATTCAGCAAAGCAAGAAATTTACAGGATATGATAGTGCATAGTAGGGTACCTATCCCCTCCCCGGCCCCCAACATTTTGTAAGTGGCTCCCCCAATGTTGATCAGGACTTTCCGTGTAAACACTGCAATGTTTGTAAATTTGCAAGAACTGGAAATTCAGTCCAGCATCCACTCTTCTGTAATAAAAAAATGTACATCAGAGACTGCATCACTTGCGACACCACATTAACACTATATGCCTTGTGGTGCCTGTGTTAAAAAAAAAAAAAAAAAAAAAAGTCTGTGGGTCGCACAGTTAGATCACTGAAACAACATATACAGGAGCATGTTAGATCTATTACCAATAGGGAAGAAATAGCAGAAGGCTTACATTTCTGATTGTCAAAACTATGATCCTCAGCTTATTAATTTTATGGACATCAATCATGAGAAATACAAGCAGCTAGGGGGCAACAGAACTAACGATCTGTTGAAAAAAGTATGTTTATGGATTTACACTTCAAGAAGTGTAAAACCAACAGGCCTAAATAATGCATGGGATCTCAAGCCATATTTGCTATTGCCCCTCTGTTTTAGTATGCTTTTTAATACTACCCCTTTAAAAACATCAGGGACCAGAGTTAATGAATTTATTAAAAAAATGATAAATAATAGACTGTTTCAGGCAAGGGATTAAATAATTGCTACGATTGTGAGATATGTTTATAATAGAAATGCATGTAATATTTAACAGCTGTCCTCCCTCTTCACATGGCCTTCTATCTTCTCACCCTATAAGCTGGAGCAGTGGGCAGATTGCTGCTGGAGCAGATCACATTACCTCCATCCTCCCTCGTTCTTTCTCTGTGCAACACTGCTTAATGTTTTGTGATCTTTTGTTGCTAGACCTTATAAAATTTGAAGTTTTACTTAAGATGAAATATATAGCTTATACTATGTGACATTAGCTCTTTAAGAAATATATTGTATTTTCACTGCAGATTGTTATGTTTGCTTGCACGCATGTGCAAGAAACATAGTGCCATCATCTGAGTTTTTCAGAGGTGTGTCAGCATCTTCCAGTTCAGTCAGTGTGTTTGCAGGCGTGGTCACAGTTCTCCAATCACTGCTAAAGCTGTCTATGACAGCAGTTGAAAATGCAGTGGTATACAGTTGAAAGAGGGAGCTACGCTTCAGTGAGCAGCTCCTCTCTCACACACACACACACACACACACACACACACACACACACACACACACACACACACACAGATCAACTGTGTCAGTTGCCTGATAGGATGGTGTAGTCTTGTCTAGCTTAGAGAGACAAGCCACATATCATTACTTTAATAAACTGTTCCCTGCCAAAGTAGGACCACCAAAATGTGTGGGTGCCTAACAGTCCTTACACACGCCAGCTCTCCAAAGCACACCTTCATGGACTCCATGGGTTCTAATCCTCCAGAAGAAAAATACCTCAGTACTTGATGGAAAACTCAGGCTTCGCTAGTATGTGTAATTCCAAGCGTTTTCTCTTACTAGACTCTGTCAATGTGAACTCCCACTGCTAAAACCTTGCAAATCTAATCCTGAGCGCATTGTACTACCTGCAGCTGAAGCAAAGAACAGCCAGAACGCACAAAGGAGAACATACTGCTATGCATTTCAGCAGCAGCCAGTGGGGGAGGTTTTCATGACTGAAGCACTTTAATGCACCTTTTAGTGCTGTCATATACACACCTCTGTGTGGTAATTCACTAAACTGCACACTTAGGCTGGTAATGCAGCTTCAAAATATTTTTTTTCTCTGAATTGCCGTGAGCTGGCATTTAGATAGAATCACACAGCTCTTTCTCAGATCAGATGCTCAATGAAGTCACATCACCTTGTGACCCTAAACATCTTAGGGTTGGACGTGTGCCCTAACAAAACAGTGGAAACTAGGTATAGAAAAAGAAAACACAAATTCAACCGTAGCTCACAATCGAATCCACCCTTTTCTCCGCTGAATCTGAAGCCACCTAACAGCCCACCCCTGGGTGCTCATGCACTCCCTCCACCCTCACAACATATGGCCGACGGGGGTGCTGTTGCATTTTATTTCATAATTTCCTGATCCTGTTGCTGCCACCATACTGATACAGTAATACTTTTTATGGCTCGAAAACTGCTTGACATTAGCTGAATTATAAATGGCATCCCTGTTTGACACTGTGGTGCAGAATATGGTGGTGCTCAAATTTTAAGCCAAGTATTACATGCAGATATGATATTATTGACTCATGTCACTTACCATTTTATACATCTATTGATTTTTTTTTTCAGTTCACTTTTGCTGACTGATGTTGATCGCAGGGATTCTGGTGTCACAATTCAGTTCAGCGCCATGTAACATCTTAGTGCAGATGCTAAGTAACTGTTTTAAAATGCTGAAAAAGTTAACAGTCATGAAAATGCATGAACTTCTTTCTTCAGTGTCTGGAGCTGTAGTGGTGTTATTGGCAAGTGCATGTCCCTTTGCTCCAGATCTATCAGTGAAATGTCTATTCTAGGGACATGGATATGTTGTTCATCCACACTTATTGGCAGGTATCCTTGCCGCTTTAAATCTTGCCGGAAGGTCTTCAAGCTGGCTCCTCCACCCGGTTGGTATAACTCTGCGCCGCCCCCATGACGCCAGATCTTCCTTACGCTTGGAAGCTCAGGTTCCTCCTTAACGCTCTCGCGTTTGCGACAGTTCCTATTTCTTCCGTTTTGCGAATTTGAGCGTTTTTTGCTAAAAGACTTCAGTCTTGATCCCTCGCGGCTCGCGATGGACCGTCGACTCCGGTTTTCGGAGATGCCCCTGCGGGCAGAAGATGTCTCGGACGGATCCACACTCCACGTGTGTCTACTGTTTAGGCCTTGAGCACGACCCGCAGGACTGCGACCTGTGCTCTTCCTTCTCGGCCTACGTCCTCGAAGACCGTGCTGCCCGATTGCAACTGGGCCGTCCCGAGAAGCGTTTCCCTCCGGTGAAGTCTAAGGAGGCCCGGTCGGCGGTGTCCGCGGCGGCGGGCTCGGCGGATCAGCTCGAGCAGATGATCGCCTCGAGAGGAGGCGGCGCTGGCGATCTCCGGCCGCGCATTTATCCCGCCTCTGGGTTCTTCCTACACAGCTTCATTTAAGGAGCTTTGTCTGTCCCTCTCCACTAGGGAGAAGGGCCAACGTCTGCTGGACCTTTTCTCGGTCCAAAAGAGGACAAGGTAAATCCCTCCGTCGATGCTCTTGGGGCGGGAAAGGTCCTCTCCCGAGTCGTCGCCGACCGTCGACTTCGCCTGACCACTGCCGGCCACTGGTCTCACGGTGCCCCCGTCAGGTCAGTTGACTGAGACTCCTGTCGACGAAGTCGAGATTTTTCTCGACCCGTTAGACGGGCTGTCGCCCATAGAAGCCGAGATTCCTCTCTCCCCGGTTCCCCGGGGGAGTTGAGGATCCCGTGGGCTTGCCTGTGCCTCCGGTTCCGGAGCCCTCGGATGAACCCTCCGAGCCGAAGGGAGTGCCGGTTCCTGCCGACACTTCCCCGCACCGACCTCGGAAGAGCCGAGGCTCTCGGTCTCGGTCTCGGACCTCTTCGCGGTCCAGCCGATCCCGCCGTCATAGGCGGTCTCGGTCGGCACGCGGTAGCGGCGTCGCCGCTCGTCCTCGTCCTCCTCTCCCGGGCGAGGGGCTTCGGCGTGAATTCGTCGGCAGTGAGCGAGGACCTCATGTGGCAACAGCTTCTGACCCGGGGTAAGCCGGCGCGGTTCATTCCCCGGCCAGTAAGTGGCTGTCACCGATGGGCCGACACAACCCCTCGACTTACCCGAGGAGCCTGTACCCAGGCCGGTTGTTCGGCCAAAACCAGCTGCTCCACCGATTCCGGTGGAACCTCCGCCTCCACAGCCACTGTTTGGGGCTCCGACCAGGGATTCTCGGTCGGCTAAGGGTCTACCCCATCGGCTGTCGGTTACCCTCACTCCCGACCGACCCTCGGCAGGTTGTGGGGTGGCTCAGGCCAGAGGCAGCTCTTCCGAGGGACTTCTCCGAGTCCGAGGATAATTCCTCCTTTTCTCCAAGCGATTGGACTTGGAGTCCTCAGGAGGACAGTCTAGGGCGATAGCCCGTCGTCCTTCCTAGGACTGCTTCGGCTCATCTCGGAATCCACCGGGATGAAGCTCGAACCCGTTTCCAAACGGGCCAGGTATCCCCTCACGGAGATTCTGGACCGAGGGGATTCTCCGACGGAGGCCTTTCCGGTGGCCGAGGCCATAGTGGGTCCGGCCCTGGAGATTTGGCAGCGCCCTGCTTCCTGTCCTGCGCCTTTGGCCAGGATGGCCAGGAAGTATGCGGTCCCTACCGGTTCCTTGTCCGGTTTTTCTGAGCACCCCTCTGCTGAGGGTTGTGTTACCGACAGCGTTTTCGTCGCGCCCGTAACGCCAGGATGTGGACAAACCTCCCGACAAAGGAATCCAAGAAATTGGATTATGTCGGGCTAAAAGTCTATATGCGCCCTCTCTCGGCCTTCGCCAGGCCAGTTCGCCGCCCTCATGAAACATTTTTCTCATGCCCTGTTGGGCTCCCTGGATGAGGTCATTCTCATCTCCCAGCGGATCAGCAGACTACGGTCAAGCAGGTGCGGGACCAGGGCAGGGCAGTGGCCAAACAGCAGCTCCAGACTGCTTTGGATATTGGGGACTCATGTGCCAGGTCGGTGGCGGCGCGAGTGGCTGATCGTCGGCGGGCTTGGCTGAGGATATCCACCTTTCCCGGATACCCAGCACAAGTTGGCGGATGTTCCCTTTTGGGGACTGACCTCTTCGGCCCTGGGGTGGAAGGTCACCTGCAGAGATCGAAGTCCAATGCTACCGGACTCGGTCTCTTCCGCTCAGAAGGACAAAGGCCACGCAACCACAGCCTAAGCCCTTTCGTCCTTCTTGCCCCGCGCGCGCCCGCCCAGCAAGCGTCAGGGCCAGCAGGTCCTCGGCCTTGGCATCCCAAACCCAAGCCGCCGGCTTCCTCTAACAGGAGGCAGGAGGAAAAGGCCCAGGAGGTCCCTCGGCGGTCCATCCTCCAAGCCTGCCCAGTAGCGGGCTGAGGGGTGTCGCCCCCATCCCGTCACCTTACCCTAGGTCCCCGTGGAGGGCAGCTCCGCACTTCCGTTCCGCCTGGTCCGCTGTTACCACGGACAGGTGGGTTTTGGAGGTGATGGAAGAGGCCTGCCTTGAATTGGCAGGCACCGCCTTCAGGGCCGCCTCGGGGGGCTTCGGGGTCCCCAGCCTCGCTGGCGGCTCGTCGAGCCGACATCGCTCTCCTCCTCCAGAAGGAGGTGATAAGAGAGGTGGAGGACCCCCCTTCAGACCCAGGGTTTGTGTCCAGGTACTTCCTGGTTCCGAAACGGATGGGGGGCTGGCGCCCCATTCTCGACCTACACGACCTAAACAAGTTCCTAAGGTCTCGAACCTTCAGGATGGTCACTCTGGCTCAGATAATACCATCCTTGAGCGCCGTGGTTCTGTTCTCCTGGATTTGCAGGACGCTGCTTTTTCACGTCCCTATCCGTCCGTCCTCACCAGAGATTCCTTCGCCCGAGCGGAGGGATCCCTTTCGAGTTCCAAGCCATGCCCTTCGGCTTGTCTCCAGCTCCCAGGGTCTTCACCAAATGCATGGCAGTGGTGACAGCATTCCTCTCGGGCGCCGAGGTCCGGGTGTACCCTTACCTGGACGACTGGCTGATAGCAGCTCCCTCCAGGCAGGAGGTGGAGTGGTCCAGAGATCTGGCCCTCCAGGTCTGCTCTCAACTAGGCCTCCTTATCAACGAGGCCAAGTCGGAACTCGAGCCGAAGCAGGTGATTCTGTTCACCGGGTGCAGCTTGACTCTCTTGAGCCAGAGCGGCTCCCGCGGACAGGGCCGAGGTTCTTTCCTCCTTTGCCCAATCATTTCTGGTTGGGCAATTGCGCCCTGCCCGGGACTTCCTGCGCCTCCTGGGTCTCATGGCGGCCTGCACCAGCGTGGTCCGTTGGGCCCGCTGGAACATGCGTCCCCTTCAATGGGGACTGGCCAGCCAGTGGTCATAACGCTGCGATCCTTTGGACCAGCTTGTGTCGGTGACACAGGGGATGTGGAACGCTCTCCAGTGGTGGATCGTTCCAGGTCATTTGCAGGAGGGCATCCCGTTCGTCCGCCCCGAGCCGACGGTCTCTCTATCGACCGATGCCTCTCTGATGGGTTGGGGTGCCCATCTGGGGGAACACTGGGCCCACGGCCTCTGGTCCCCGTGGGAGTCCCGATGCCACATCAACCTGCTGGAGCTCCGAGCGGTCCGCCTAGCTCTCACCGCCTTTGCTCCGTTCCTCCGGGGTCAAGTGGTCCGAGTCCAGACGGACAACACCACGACCATGTACTGTCTAAACCGCCAGGGCGGGACGCGCTCCATGCTTCTATGCAAGGAAGCTCTCCGCATTTGGTCACTCGTCGCAGCCTGGAGGCGATCTCCTAGCCATTCATGTGGCAGGAGCCTCCAACACCCCGGCCGATGCCCTGAGCGGATAGGGGCTGCATCCCACGAGTGGTCTCTCCTGCCGGAGGTAGTACAGCATCTGTTCTCCCTTTGGGGCACACCTCCAGGTGGACCTGTTTGCCTCCAGGAGAACGCCGTTGAGACTGTTCCATGCCCGCCTCAGCAGGGCTCGCTGCAGGGGATGCCTCGAGGCAGTGGACCCGGGCCTCTTCTACACCTTTCCCCATTCCCTTGATCCACAAGGTGCTTCTCAAGGCGAGGAGGGACAAGGCGGGTGATTCTGATAGCCCCAGACTGGCCTCACCAGTTCTGGTACCTAGATCTCCTCAGTCTCAGCTCCAGGACTCGCGGCAGCTTCCAGCTCGCCGGACCTGCTCTCAGTCAATCAGGGGAAGGTGTTCCATCCGGACCTTCAATCCCTGCACCTGACGGCCTGGTTCCTGAGCGGCTAGAGTTCCAGGCCTTGGGTCTTTCCGACGAGGTCCTCAATGTAGTTGAGGCGTCCCGTAAGGAGTCGACCAGAAAATGCTATGCCTTCAAATGGAAAAGGTTTTCCATTTGGTGTCAGGGCAAGGGCTTGGACCCTTCCTCCTGTTCCTTGGCAAGCATCTTGGACTATTTATGGTCCCTTTCTAATCAAGGGCTTAGGTCGACGACCCTAAGGGTGCACCTGGCAGCCATCTCTGCTTACCGGGCGCAGGCCGGGAGGCAGTCATTGGCGCAGGAGAAGGTGGTCTGGCGCTTTTTCAAAGGCCTTGATCACATTTCCCCTCCGGTGCGAGAACCTCCACCCTCCATTCAGGATCTACTGCTGGTGCCTGGCAAAGCTCATGGGCAAGCCATTCGAACCTATGAACACGTGTGCTCTCTCTCACCTGTCGTGGAAGACCGCCTTCTTGGTGGCTATCACGTCAGCCAGAATGGGGAGAGCTCCAGGCTTTCCATCGAGTCTCCTTACCTGGTCTTCCACAGGGACAAGGTTGTCCTCGCCCCACCGAAATTCCTTCCGAAGGTGGTGTCGGAGTTTCACCTTAACCAGGTGTTGACTCTGCCGGTGTTCTACCCCAATCACACCTCGGAGGCCGAATATAGGCTCCATACTTTGGACCCTAGAAGGGCGCTCGCCTATTACAAAGAGCGCACGGCTGAAATTCGGGGAGAGGTTCGCCAGCTGTTTGTCACCTACGCTGAAGCCGCATCTGGCAGACCTGCAGCCAAGCGGACGATAAGCAGGTGGGTCACCTCCTGCATAGATCTCTGCTATAAGTTGGCGGGCATGGAGCCTCCCAGAGGGATAAGAGCTCATTCTACCCGCCATACTGCTGCATCGGTGGCTGCTTCCAGGGACGTCCCTATCCAGGAAATCTGCAGGGCTGCTACCTGGAAGTCAGCAAACACCTTCATTACCCATTACCACATCGACCTTGAGTCACGCCGGGATGCTGGTTTTGGGGCCTCGGTTCTCAGTCTCTCTTCCCAAGTAAGTATTGGGTGTATGCCTGCCTCCCTCCTCCCGGAGAACTGCTAGAGTCTGCCAATAAGTGTGGATGAACAGCATATCCATGTCCCTAGAAATACAGGTTACTCACCTGTAACAGGAGTTCTAGGAATGGTATATGTTGTTCATCCTACCATCCTCCGACCTCCTGGCTTCGACGCACAACCTGAGCTTCCAGCGGCCAGATCTGGCATCACAAGGGGGAGCCGAGAGTTATACCACCCGGGTGGGTGGGAGGAGCCAGCTTGAAGACCTTCCGGCAAGATTTAAAGCGGCAAGGATACCTGCCAATAAGTGTGGATGAACAACATATACCATTCCTAGAACTCCTGTTACAGGTGAGTAACCTGTATTTCTGTGCAATGGACAGTGGCTGAATGTTATCAGCTGACAGTTTTCATTTCATTAGCAACAGATAATTATTCAGGGCTTTGCAAATGCAACTTTGCTGGTAGCACAGTTTCATGCCCCCAAGTGTCTCATCAGTTAGTGGTTATATCTTAACCAATGATCACAAAAAGTATGAAAAAGATTCGCCGCTGAGTAATGTAAATACCAATCCACCTAAGCACTTTTAGGCTGCAAACATAATTTGAACGTATAGGGATTCTGGACTGGTGTATCACTCCATGGCACAGCAACAGTTAATAAGTGTAAGCACATTCTCAGGACATTGTTTCGCTTGCCCCCTCTCCCCACTACGATTCTGGTCACCTGAAATAAACCTGACATTTTAGTATCTGTTTTACATCTTGGCTCAGTTAGGCAATCAGCGCTGTAAGAACATAAATGGACATATAAATGGGGACTACAAGAACATGCCGTGGGTGCTTGTGCCTTAGTCCAGCTGTGCAACATTAGCTTGAAGCTCAGGTAGGGCTTACTGTCTACCACTTTGTTCACCCCCCATGTACCTGTACCATTTCACATCCTCCCTTGCCTTAGTCCAGCTGTGCTACATCAGCCTGAAGCTCTGGTAGGGCTTACTGTCTACCACTTTGTTCACCCCCCATGTATCGCTGTGCTACATCAGCCTGAAGCTCTGGTAGGGCTTACTGTCTACCACTTTGTTCACCCCCCCATGTACCTGCACCATTTCACATCCTCCCTTGATCTACAGTGAGTGGATCCCTCATTCATACGTCACATATGCACGCACAGAAAAAAAGTCTTCAAAAATTAAGATACATTTATTATGTTTTATGTTTGCTTGCACGCATGTGCAAGAAACATAGTGCCATCATCCGAGATTTCGGAGTTGTCACCCGCTCTTCCAATTCAAACAGTGTGTTGGTAGGCATGGCCCCTGTAAGCCAATGCATGCTGGAGCTGTCTATGACAAGCTCCAAAATGCAGTGGCATACAGGTCAAAGGGGGGGGCTACACTTCAGTGAGCAGCAACAAGATATCGCTTGCTCGTGCGCAGCTCCCCCCCACACATGCACACACAGGCATGTGCCCCCCTGCACACACACACACTGTATAGCCGATGGGGGTGCCCGATCCCCATCAGCTGTGCTGCGCTCCCCTGCCTCCCAAAGCCTTCCAAATGCCACGCTGGGTGCCCACCCCAGTGTGGCAACTCATGATATAGCCGGGGGGTGCCCAATCCCCATCGGCTCCACTGTCCTCACCCCCCCAGTACTGGGTGCCACACTTAGAACCCACCCCAGTGTGGCAATCAATGCTTTGGCGACGGGTGCCCAATCCCCATCAGCTGAATGCCCCCCAAACCATCCTTGTGCCACGCTGGGAGCCCACCCCAGTGTGGCAAACGTCCCGCGTCATCATTGGAAACAAAAAGAAAACCTGTAAAGAAAAAATGGTCCCACGTAGTCTCCCTGGCCCCCCTCCCACAACCCGCACCCACCCACTGCGCACCCTGCCTCCGGACCTCGGCACGACGATCTTCGGTGGACCGGGAACACTATCAACAGTGACTAAATGCCTCTGACTGGCTTGCAACCCCCATTCCCAACCTAAACGTCTGCACTCTTCAAAGCCGAACGCGATCTGAGGAAATGCCAGTAAGCTGTATAATGGGCTAGATAGGGGGTTTTCAACTTTGTTGCATATCTCAGACATTTTTTGGAATTTTTGCACCAAATTTTCAACATGGGGGTTTTTGGGACCCCTTCTCATGAATGATGTCACTGTCATGGTGTTGTTGGCGAAGGTGATTTGCAGTCACTGCACCGAAATCACCTTTCGGGACCAATTAATGAAATGACACTGCCAGTGTTCATAAGGTGGGCTCTCAAGAAGCCTATTTTGAAAATTTGGTGGAAAATTTTCAAAAAAATGACTGTTTTACAAATGTGCATTGCGCAGTTCCTATGCACGCTCGTAAGTTCGCAAATTTTCAATATTTTCACTCCAAATTTTCAACATTGCCATTTTACCACACCTTCTTATAAGCAGTACAGCTATCATTTTTCACATCTTACCCAAAACGTGTTTCCGCCCATGTAGCGCACAGTGGCGCAGTCGGTGTGCTAAATCAATGTACGTGACAAATTAAGAAAATCACAGTGACACTGTTCATGAGCAGAGGTCTTAAAATGGTTGTTGAAAATGTGGTGAAAACATTCCTAAAAATGACTGTTTCATGAGCGTGCATTGCGCAGTTCCTATGCGTGCTCATAAGTTTGCAAATTTAATATTTTCACTCCAGATTTTCAACATTGCCATTTTATTACACTTACTTATGAACAGTACAGCTGCCATTTTTCATATGCCGCCCAAAATGTGTTTTCGCACATGTAGCGCACAATGGTGCTGTTGGTGTGTGAAAGCAATGTTTGGGACAGATTAAGAAAATCACAGTTACACTGTTCATGAGCAGAGGTCTTAAAATGGCTATGTGGAAAATTTGGTAACAAAAGTCCATAAAATGACTGTGTTACGAGTGAGCATTGCGCAGTTTTCACGCACCCTCGTAAGTTCATGACTTTGTAATATTTTAAGTCTAGATCTTCACCAGTGGCATTTTTCCACGCTGCCTTATTTACAGTACAGCTGTCATTTTTCACAACATAGCCGAAGTGTGTTTTCACACTTTCAGCGCAGAGATGCGTGGTCGCTGTGGGAAATTATTGTTCGGGACAAATAAAGAAAATCACAGTGACACTGTTCATGATCGGAGGCACCAAAATGCCTGAGTTGACAATCTGCTGTAAAAAAACTCAAACCTAATTATAGTTAATGGTGTTGCACAGTTTCTATGCACGCCCATGACTTCACCATTTTTTTAAATATTTTTACTGCAGATTTACAACATTGCCATTTTTCACACCTCCCCATGAACAGTACAGCTGTCATTTTTTACATCCTGTTCGGAATGTTTTTGCACCTGTGGTGCTAAATACTGTAGTCGCTGTGCATAAGCAGCTTTCGGCTAAGAAACTGATATTCCCCCAGTTCATGAGGTGGGGTCACAAAAAACCATGTTGAACATTTGGAATGAAAATACCAATGAATGCCTGAGGTATTAGGGTTTCCAACCATAACGCCCAACCCTGTAGAGAATGACAGGCATCAGGGGTGTGACTTGGGATTCTTGCCTGTAATGCTCATACCATTCCACACCCTGCAGCCAGTGAGAAGCATTGAGGTATGCCTTGGACTCTTCATGGCCCAAAGTTCACCCCATTCTCCTATATCGCACTCTATCCCACTGTATTTCCTAATGGAATGGGTGCTATAAGGACCAAAGACCCTAATGAAAACCGCGGACACTTGCCAGTGTCTGCACGGTGAGGTGTACTGAAATGGCGTGGCCGTTATGCCTGATGACCCAAAGGCACACCCCAATGCCTGTCACTCTCTGCAGGGTGGTGGTGGGGTTGGCTTCAGTTCAATACTTCACTGCCATTACTACTACGCAGCTCTGTAACTTCTACACTACCACTGCCAATGCCAGCAAGCAAACATTCGGCATTGACAAATGCTTGTTTTTTGTTGCACTTTTGTAATTTATACTGACTCAGCTGGGCTGAATCACAGCTACCGACTGGTATTTATATTTCAATTCTGTGTCTTTTCCTTGTCGCCATGCCCCCTGACGAAGGGCTAGGTCACAAAGCACTGGGGCTAGTGGTGCTTGTGGTCCAATTTCACACAGCACCACACAACACAATTTTTGTACTGAGCAATAAAGCTTTCGAAATTTATACTGTTGCAAAGTGTGCCTGTTTTTTTTTTGCTTGAGGAGTGCATCACTGGGGAATAGAAAGGTGGGTATTAGGGAGCCAAACAGCATCACAGAGCCCATCTGGTTTGAGCTACACGGGAAGGAGGGGGAAGGTTAACTGGGGATGTGCTACAGGCCCCCTTAACTCACCAGGAATGATGCCAGGACTGGCTAGGGAAATTACAAAAGCAGACAAATCGGATATTTCATGTCCACCTTCAAGGACTGCTTCCTACAGCAGCATGTCCAACACAGGACTAGGTATGTAGCCACCACTAATCTTGTTCTCGTAAGTGGGGTTGGTGTCATCTCCACTGTAAATGTCAAGGAACGAGGGGGAGGGAGGGAGACACAGTGACCAAAATCAGGTAACCTTCTCTCTGGTGACAGGGGAAGCTAGCTGGTCCTCAACCACCAGGACCTGGAACTTGAGGCAACTTTGCAAAGACGAAGGATCAGGGTGGTCCAACAGTCTGGCGCAGCTGCTTGAAGCAGGAAATGCACAACATGTGTAAAGCTCATTGAAGAAGGCAACATAAGCACCCCTGAAAAAAATAAGAGGAAAAAGGGCCAAGAATACACTCTCCCCACAGCACAGCAGGAAAGCTGATCCTGAATAAAAACAAAATTATATCACCTCTGGAAATAAATGGCTTGCCTCCATGCCAGAGAGGAGTACACAGCAACACAGAGACTCAAAGACAAGAAGTAAAGCCAGGGAAGGACCTGAAGCCAAGTTAATAGTGGGACCTTTATACAACACTAAAGTGTTGCTCCACTACACGAATAGAAAGAGGACTATGAAGAAGAGGATTAACCCCTAAAAATTGGGGAAAGGGCTGGGGAAAATGTGAGAGAGCTAAGAGCAAAACAAAGATGCTGAATTAATACCAAACTTCAATGTTTAGCAAAGGTCCATGGCATCAGGTGTAGTCATGATGCAGCCTGTGGACATCTCACCTAGCCTGGTGGTGGACTACCATACTTGGAAACAATCAAGCCAGGTAAGTCCCAAGGGGAAGGTGGCAAACATCCCCAGATCATAAAAGAGCTCAGGGAAAATTGGCAGGGCCACTTGCAGCAATCTTTTCCCCAAGTCTATCTGGACAGGTGTTGTACTGGAGGACTGGAAAGTGGCCAATGTTGCCCCTTCTTCGAAAAGTGGGCAGTGCAAGACCTCAGAAACTATAGGCCATCCAGCCCAGTGGCGCAGAGGGTTGAGGCGCTGGACGCTACACCTTGTGCCACGCCGGTGACCTGGATTCAGGAACGAGCCTGGGCCGCCAGGGGTCAGCAGGGGATCGAGCATGTGGAGGACTGCTCTCCTCTCTCAAGGGAGAGAGGCTTGCTGACTGCCCTCTGGCGATGGTCAGAGGACAGTACTCGTCGGGAGGGGACACGCTGGCATCTTTATATCAGTGGGGAGTGGGGAAGGGGGGAAAACGGAGCCGGAAGGCTCCATGATGGCTGCACCAGTTCCCCCACCCCCCGAAGTCTGAATTACGCTCTGGGGTGAAGGTAAAGCCATTGTCCCTTCACCCCGGCCCTGCCATGGTGGGGGGGGGGAGTAGGGGGATGCTGGGTCAGGGAACAGTGCAGCTGGAGACAGAGTTGTGTCCCTCCAGGAGAGGTACCGGAGCCACCTGCTGGGCTCAGGAGCAAAAAAAAATCTATATTAAAAGGTGACCTGTAAAATAGCGTTGCAGACCCCTCCCGTCCTCACATACCTTACAATACTGTTGCGGGAGTCCAGGGCTGCAATCGGCATCATTTTTAAAATCCAGGTTCAATTTTAATAAAGTGCCGAACTTTTTGGCCGAACACAGAAGTGCGGAGGGGACCTGACTGAGCGGGGTGCAAGTGTTCATGGGCATTACACCCATATAGTGATGTTGCTCCCACCACTACCCTTATAATAGAAGCATTAGTGGTTGTTTATTATGCTGATTTAATTGATTCCCCAAGGGTCTTGACACCCTAAATATTACTTACTGCAACAGCCTGTCTAAGTTTGCCCCAGGTGGGAGAACAGGCTGTAAGCTATCTCTGGATGGAGAGTCCACTCATGGGGTGTCTCGCCTAAGCGGCTGAGAGCATCCGCCAGATGGTTTGAGGCTCCTGCCACATGGATGGCCAGGAGATCTACCTCCAAACAGCTCACGAGGGTCCAGATGTAGAGCACCTCCCGGCACAGCAGACGGAAGTGCATGCCACCCTGTTTGTTGAGGTAGTACATGGTCGTGGTATTGTCTGTCTGGACTTGACCCAGGAGCTGAGGCGCGAAAGTTGACCGTGCCAGTCTGACTACTCTGAGCTACAACAGGTTGATGTGGCATTGGGACTCCGCGGGAGTCCAGAGCCCATGGGCCCTTTTGTCCCACATGTGGGCTCCCCACTCCATGAGAGAAGCATCGGTCGTAAGGACGACCGTCGGCTTGGGCAGACAAATGGGATCACTTCCTGCAACCGGTCTGGGGCAGTCAACCAGTGGAGAGTGTCCCACATCTTCTGGATTACAGTGATCAGCTGGTCGAAATGACCGTGGTGCTGAGTCCACTGAGTGGCCACCTCCCATTAAAGGGGTTGCATGTGCAATTGGGCCCAAAAGACCAATGAGGTGCACACCGCCGTGTAACCCAGAAGGCACAGAAAGTTCCGGGCAGGGCGCAATTGCCCAACCAGACATGATCGGGCAAATGTGGAGAGAACCTCCGTCCTGTCTGCCGGAAGCTGAGCTCTGGCTTGACAAGAGTCTAGCTCTGCCCCGATGAAGCCCATCACCTAAGAAGGCACAAGTTCCGACTTGACCTCGCTGATCAGGAGGTAGAGTTGGGAGCAGATCCGGGACGGCCAGATTCTAGACCTCTCCACCTCCTGTTGGGTGGAACCTATGAGCCAATTGTGAAGTAAGGATAAATCCTGACACCCCCCACCAAGATGGGCTGCCAGCACTGTAATGCATTTGGTGAAGACCCATGGGGCCGATGACAAGCAGAATGGCATGGTTTGGAACTCGTACAGATTCCCTTCGACCCTGAAGTGGAGGAACTGCTGATGGGATGGACAGATTGGAATGTGAAAGAATGCATCCTGCAGATCCAGTGAACAGAATCACGTTTCTCTCCAAGGATGGTATGGTCTGGGACAGAGTGACCATCCGAACGGTACGTGACCTGAGATACTGATTCAGGTCGTTGCAGATCTAGAATGGGGCACCAGACCCCCATCCGCTTGGCCACCAAGAAGTACCTGGAGACAAATCCTGGGTCTGCTGGAGGATCCGCCACTGGGGCTACAGCCTCCTTAAGGAGGAGCTGAGCATTGTCATCTCGGAGAGACGACTGAGTCTTAGCAGATATTCTTTCCTGCCAAGGGGCACGGGCTTAGCTTGGAGGGTACTGCTTGAATTCCAGAGGCAGTCCCTGACCAACCACTTCGAGAACCCACCTGTCAGAAGTGACAGCAGACCAGGTGGAAAGGAAGTGGCAGAGCTGGCCACCCATGGGAGGACCCAGAGCTGGCGGAGAGAGGGGTTGGCAGTCCCCACCCCGTCACTGAGCAGGCTTGAGGGGAGGATCCAGGACCGAACCTCAGCCTCCTTACGGGCTTGGGGCTGAAGATTGAGTTTTCTGCTGCTGTCCTCCTGAAAGGAGGACTGCTGAGCCGCAGGGAAAGAATGCCAAACAGGATTATTTTTCTTCTGCTGGTTTTTGCCCGAAGAACCCTTGGCAGAAGTAGCGTCCAAGGTGGCATAAGGTGACCAGCCACTCCTGGGCCGAAAAGGTTGGTCCCTAGGAAAGGCACGTCAGCTAGTTTGTGCTGAGTATCTGCCTGGAAGGAGGAGAGTCTCAGCCAAGTCCTGCAACAAGCGGCAACTGCAGCTGCCATCGAACAGGCACAAGAATCCCCAATGTCCAGGGCTCTCTGACGCTGTCTGGCAACAGTTCAGCCCTGATCCCGGACCTGCTTGACTGTGGTCTGCATGGTGTTCATAGGACCCCCCAAACTAGTGATACAGGAAGGTGCATTTTTAAGAGCTCTGTGCTTAAGGAGACTAGTACTGGGGCTGCCAGGTTCATGTGCCTTTTGTCACTGTTCTGTTCATTTTTGGTTTTGAGGACTTTGAATGCAGTGATTTTGTGTTTGTTTTTTTGTCCCTATGTAGCTAGGTCTCCTAGATCGGTGTTCCAATCCTGACTGTGGCATTTTTTTAACACTCTGTGTGGTTTGTGCCTTCTAGCATGTTTTCTTTCTGCCCTGCAAAGCTGCTTGTGGAGTTGGCCATTTCTGGCAGTTTGTCAGTCAGGGCCTGCATGTCTTCTTTCTTCTCAAGCACTTCCCTCCCTTGGCTGACTCTGATTTTGCACCCTTGGCTCTAGATACGTGCTGACCAACATGATGTCAGTTGCATTGGCGTGATGTCACCCAGATCACAAGCTCCAGCATGCGCTCGCTTGAACTCCTGGTGCTTCTCAGCTCCTAGCAAAGCCAGGGAAATGAAGGCCTTAAAGGGCTCTAAAAAGAGCAGTGTTTTCTATGCTACAGTACAGCGTTTTATGCAGGTTGAAAAAAACAGAACCTAGTGACCTCACGGGCATTTTTCCATAGTCTCTGGTTTGCAGTGGGACCCCAGATAAGCAGACAGACCGTTTAGTGCAAGGTGCACAGCATACCTATTTTTCCTTTTATAAATCCAGGACCCTTCACATATAATAAAAATGTTATCAGTGGCATTTCAATAAGGAACTGGCACCATGGCTTGTCGGAGACCAGTAATATTTAAATGATGTAAGACCTGCAGGAGGATTGAGACCCTTGCCTTTAGACTCCTATTGCGCTAATTGTGTAACAGTCTAGTATGTCTATCTCGGTTCCCCCATGTCAAACCTCCGAGCTAGGGTTGGTGCCACCTGGAGTAACAACTGGCAGTGGCAAGGTAGAATAGTGCAGCTTTCTTTTATCTTTTATTGCTCTTAAATGAGCTAATATCCCCTTATGTTCTGCAGGACATCCCCACCAACACACCCAAACCGCAGGTGGGTGCCTCAGGTCGCGGAGGCACATAGTCCTTTCCCAGTGTGCCAGAACAGGACAAGACTACTCACCCAGATCTGCATATAGACCCTTACCTTGATTATTCAGGGAGTCAAGATGTTGAGACAAGTGGACATGAGAAAAATCCTGAACCGAAGGTACTTTTTGATGAAGGGGAGGAGCCCTCGGAAGAAGAGGAGGTGGAGGGTGAGTGGACAGAGCCAAAGAGAGTCTGATCCCTCCCCTGTCTGATATAAATTATTTGTCCTGCCTCATAAAGGAGGCATGAAGGACATTATAGTTGAAGGCAGTACAAACCATCGAAGCATTGGACGTGAATCCAATCCTGTTCGCATCCTTGCTGCACCAAAGTGTTTTCCACACTTTGTGCACTTTGACCTGATTGCTTAACAGGAATGGGCAAGCTCAGACCAGAGAAAGCATCTACCCAAACCAAGAGTGAGATGTTACCCATTTATGGAGGCGAGTTCCCCTGGCAGACCAGTCTGTGCATAACTCTGTAAAGCACACAACTATACCAGCTGAAAGCTCTTTGGCCTTAACTGATGTATTATAATCAAGTAGACGCTGCATGCAGAAAAGCTTTCACCTCAAATGGAGCAAATTTACGCACCTCCTTTGCATCTTCTGTTGACTCCAGCGCCCTAAATTCATGGATTACTTATCTGAGTAGTGTTGTTCCCTTGGTGTCTGAGGGGGCAAACATTTTACAGCTGGCATCCATGGTTTCCGCTTTTCTGGGGGATTCCACAGTGGACAGCTTATGAATGTCAGCATGCTTCGCTTATCACATTGTGTCAGCTATGTGGGGTGTCCGCCTTAGACATTGGGTCACAGACCAGGCATGGAAATGCAGAAATTGACAGCGAATAAGGACCCCTCAGTCCACCTAGTCTGTCCATTTTTCCTACTTACGGTAGTACCGCAGACCCTTCTTGATCTCCAGCATAGCCCTCCATTCCCTAACCACTGAGGTTCCATTGTGCCTATCCCATTACAGTCCCCCCCCCCCAAAAAAAAACACTTCTGCTGAGAGGCTCTTCCAGGCATGCATTACTCTTTTTGTGAAGAAGTACTTCCTCACATATCCCCCCTGAGTCTACCCCTCTTCAGCTTCATAGCATGCCCCCTTGTTCTTGAGCATCTTTTTTCTGAAAAACGTTTCCCTCCTGTACCGTACTTATACTCATGAGGTATTTAAAGGTCTCTATCATAGCCCCTCTTTCCCTCCTTTCTTCCAGGGTGTGCATATTCAGGTCCTTTAGTCTCTCGTCATAGTTTCTTTTGTGCAGACACTGCACCATTTCAGTTGCCCTCCTCTGGACAGCCTCTACCCTGTCTATGTCCTTCTGGAGATGTGGTCTGCTGAACCAGACACAGCACTCTAGATGAGGTCTCTCACCACTATTCTATACAATGGCATCACCACCTGCCTCTTTCTGCTGGTGATAACCCCTCCCTGTGAATCCTAGCATCCCACTGGCTTGTCACACTGTTTGAAACATACACTTTGAGGACTGATAAGGACCACTTGGCACACCCAGTCTGCCCATATCCATACAGTACCTATTGGATAAGCTGCAGATCCTAGTTTTACCAGCAGCCTATCTCCCACTAGAACTGTCTTATATCTGTCCAATGCATTCTTAAATTCCCCCACTGTTTTTGATCCCACAACCTCCTCAGGAAGGCCATTCTATGCGTCCACCACCCTGTCTGTGAAAAAATACTTCCTCATGTTGCCCCCGGTCATCCCTCTGTATCTTCAAGATTGTGCCCCCTTGTTCTTGCACATCTTCTTCTGAAAGAAGTTACCCTCTTGGACTTTGTTGATTCCCTTGAGGTACTTAAAAGTTTCTATCATGTCCCCCCTCTTCCTCCTTTTCGCGAGGGTATACATATTAAGCTCCTTTAGTCTCTCTTTGTATGGCTTCTGGTGCAGACCCTGCACTATTTTAGTTGCCCTCCTCTGGATTGCCTCCATCCTGTCTATGTCCTTGCGGAAATGAGGTATCCAGAACTGCACACAGTACCCCAGATGGGGTCTCACCAACCATCTGTACAGAGGGATAACATCTTCCTGTTGTCTACTGGTGATGCCTCTCCGTATACATTCCAGTATCCCCCAGCCCTCCTTACTGCCTTCTCACATTGCTTGCTACCTTTAGGTCATCTGATTTGACTACCCCCAGGTCCCTTTCCATTTTTGTTGCTGTTCATACGCCCCCTGTACTCTTGCCTTGGGTTTTTGTTTCCCAGGTGCATTACTTTGCACTTCTTTGCATTGAATCTAAACTGTCATACTTTTGTCCATTCCTCCAACCTTGCCAAGTCCCTTCTCATCCTTTTCACCCCCCTTGTGTATCGATCCTCTTGCAGAACTTTGTGTCGTCTGCAAAGAGGGAAACTTTTCCTTCCATTCCCTCCACAATGTCACCCATAAAGACATTAAAGAGGACCGGTGCCAGTACTGAACCCTGCAGCACCCTGCTAGTAACCCCCATTTCTTCGGAGTGGACGCTGTTTACTATTACCCTCTGCATCCTGTTCTCCAGCCAATTTTTAACCCAGGTTACCACCCTGGGACCCACTCCCAGGCTGGCTAACTTGTTTGTTAGTCTTTTGTGTGGAACTGTGTCAAATGCCTTGCTAAAGTGTAGGTAGGCCTCGTCCACAGCCCCTCCCTGGTCTACTACTTTGGTCACCCAGTCAAAGAAATCTATGAGATTCATCTGACTGTGAGCTTACGTTGCCTTGGGTCCTGTGCCCTGTTGGCCTCTAGGTACTCAACAGTTCTTTCTTTCAGATGTGATTCCATCATTTTCCCTACCACTGAGGTCAAATTAACAGGTCTGTAGTTTCCAGCCTCTGCCTTGCTCCCACGTTTGTGAAGGGCAATCGCATCCACCCTTCTCTAGTCCTCAGGAACCATACCATCCTCCCATGATTTGTTAAAAAGGGTAGTCAGTGGTGCCACTAGTTCTCCCCTTAGTTCTTTTAGAATTCTGGGGTGAATCCTGTCAGGCCCCATTGCTATGTTGCTATTCAGCCAATCATATGGGATAATCATTCATATCTGATGACCTGAAGGTTGGCTACCTTTAGGTCATCAGATATGATTAACCCCCCCAGTCTCTTTCCTGTTTGGTTGTCATGAAGCCCCTTCATCTTGTACTCCGCCCTTGGGTTTCTGTGCCCCAAGTGCATGATTTTGCACTTCTTTGCATTGAAACTTATTTTTGACACTCAACCATTCTTCACGTTTTTTAGATCCCTTTCTGTTTTTCCACATCCCCCCTCCCAGAGTGCCTACCCGATTGCAAATTTCAGTGTCTTCTGCAAAAAGGCATACTTTCTTTTCTTGCCCCTTTGCAGTGTTGCTTACAAAGACATTAAAGGGAAACTTCCACCTCCTGCCAGGCCCTGAATGCCCTAAGGCTAGCTGTCTCCTCCTCAGTCCTCTCCCTACTAGACTATGGCTTAGTCATCTATGAGGCGGCTAACTTCTCGACACTTAACAGACTGCGTGTCTCCCTAAATAAAGCTTGCCGTCTCACTTTAGGCTGCGACCGGCTAACCCATACATGCACCCTGTACAATGCAACCAACTGGCTTAACCTAGACAATAGGCTCAAGTTCCTCACTTGCCTCTTGGCAAAAAAATTTGCCCTTGGACCTTGCCCCTCTGGCCTTGCTCCACTAATAAGACCAGCCCAGTCACTAAAGCACACTCTGAGTTATGGAAAACATCTACTGTCTGTCCCCCACTGCCGTACCTCCCTATACCAGAGGTCCTTCAGCAGCAGAGCCCCATCTTGGATGAATAGTCTGCCCACACCGATTGCAAATGAAAACAGACTAGGATCCTTCAAAACTGCTCTTAGATCCCACCTACAGGCCTCAAACCTTTGTGACTGTCCTTGACTAATACCTCATCCAACAGCAGACCCAGGCTATGGCCGGCTCCTCCTCTGCTTAACCCTACCTTGTGCAGTGCCCTTTCGATTGGCTCTGCTCTGTTAACCGCATTTTTTGTTGCCTGTTGCCCTGCACTGCTATGCCTTATTGCCTGTCTGCCTAAGCCTGACCTATGTATCCTCTGAGAGCCCCATAAAGGCCTCTGTAACTACTACTTATGTAATACCTGACTATGTACTACTGTACTGCTATGTAACCTCTCTCCTTGTATGTAATACCTATGACGTGGAACCTTTGTAAATGAGTCTTTGACTCAAAGGTACATCCGAATCTTCAATAAATAAATAATTACAAACGGGGCCCAATTAGCAGTTTAATAAATATAAGTATTTTTTCACTTGCTGTCATATTTTATTTTTAATTCTATCTGGTTGATCCTGCATCCTTCTCTCCACCATTTTACGAGCAAGAGCCATCCCCGGCACACACCCACAAGCACCTGTGGCTGTCCCCAGTATGACATATCATGTGGGGAGCAGTCGAGGCTCATTCATCGGCTTACTTTATTACTGTACCTACAAATAGCTCCAGTTTGGAGCCCAAGTGTGTTCATGGTATACCGAGACTATGTACAGACTGACAGTGACAGGCACCCTACCAGTCGGTACCTGGTCTCGGTGCAGCGCTGACACATGTAGGCTCCAAACCGAGCTATTTAAAGATACGGCAGTACAGATTACTATATTGCTGTATCTTCAGATCGCTCCAGTTCGGAGCCTACACATGTCCGTGCTGCAATAAGACCAGGTACCAACTGGTAGGGTGCCTGTCAGTCTGTAAGTAGTCTCAGTATACCATGTACACACTTGGGCTCCAAACCGGAGCTATTTGTAGGTACAGCTATACAGTAAGCCTATGGATGAGCCCCAGCTGCTACCTGAATAATTCATCATACTGGGGACAGTCGCCGGTGCTTGTGTGCACGCCGGGAGGGCTCTTGCTTGTAAAATGCCAGTGGGGAGGGCACAGAATCAACCAGATAGAATTTAAAATAAAATCTAACACAGTAAGTGAAAAAAATACTTACATTTATTAAACTGCTGTGCTGGCCCGGCTTCACACAGAGGTAGGGTCCGACAGGAGTTGGATAGTTTCCTTGAAAGAGGATCGGTCCCAGTACTGATACCTGTGCCATCTGCTGGTCACCCTTCCTTCGTCTGAGTGAACTCCATTTACCACCACACTCTATCACCTGTCCCCCAACCAATTCCTTACCCAGTTTACCACTTTTGGAGCCACTCCCAGTTTCCCAGCTTGTTTATAAGTCTCCTATGTGGCACGGTGTTGAAAGCCTAATTGAATTCTAGATAGGCCATATTCACTGCTCCACCCTGATGTACTTCCCTGGTTACCCAAAGAAATCTGTCAAGGTATTCTACAGTCCTATACTTAAGCACTGATTCCATTATTTTCCTCACCACCAAAGTCAAACTGATTGGCCTGTAATTGCCAGCTTCCTCCTAGCTAACACTTGTGTGAAGTGGGATTACACCTGCTCTCCTCCAGAACCACTCCCGTCTTCAGTGAGTGGTTGAACAGGACTCTCAGAAGTGCAGCCAGCACCTCTCTGAGCTTCTTCAATATCCTTGGATGTATACCGTCTGGCCCCATTGCCTTGTCCACTTTGAGATGTGCGAGTTCTTTCAAGACTCTCTCCTCTGTAAATGGACTAGTGTCCACCTCCCTTCCTTCGATGCTCCTGTCTCTTATCTGTGGTCCCTCACCTTCCCTTTCTGCGTCAGCAGTTGACAAAAAATGTGTTCAGGATGTCTGCTTTTTCTTTGTCCCCCTCTACACAGTGTCTTCCCCAACCCCTCCTCAACCTTACAATCCCTTCTCTGGTCTTTCTTCTTTCGCTAACATACCTGTAAAATGTATTGTCCCATTTCTTTACTGCCTGGGCTGTTTTCTCCTCCGTCTGTGCCTTTGTGCTCCTGAATGCTTTCCCTCCCTCCCTCCCTCTTTCCCCCGTTGTGCATCTCCCTATCCTCCCTCTGCAGCTCCTTTTATCTCCCGAATACTAACTGTTTTGGCCTTATCATCCCAGCCACTTCTTTTGAGAACAATAGCAGTCTGTTTATCTACTTTGTTTTGCTTGCTTGCCTGATGCAGAGGTTTGTTGCCTTCCCTGTGGCCTGTTTTTAGTTTCGCCCACTGTTCTTCCACTCCATCCATGTCCACCCTCAACCGTCCCTGCCAGGGCATCACTGAGGCATTCCCCATCTATGTAAAGTCGGTCCTCTTGAAGTCCAGGACCCTCGCCTTTATGTGGATCAGTTTTGGTTCAGTATTTATTGAATCACACCATGCAGTGATCACTGGTCCCCAGATGGTTACCCCACCTGACATCTACAATGCTGTCCCCATTGCTGAATACAGGGTCCAACATTGCTCCCTCAAGAGTGGGCTTACTTACTAGTTGCCTGAGGAATGCCCCCTGCAGGGAGTCCTGGATGTCCCTGTTCCTAGCTGAAGGTGCAGCTGAGATGCCCAGTCCACATCCAGCATTTTAGATGGCTTCCACCAGTACCTTATCCATCATCTCTCTGTAGATCACTCCAGTGTAAATAGCGGTTTCATTCCCTGTCTCTATGGTAACCCACAGTACCTCCACCCCTCCCTGTATTCCACGTACCTCTGTTGTTTTTATATGCTATCCCTTACTGTCGTTGAGGCACAGGTCAGGATGCATAGAGAAAACCCAGTAGCAGTTATAAAATTCCACAAAACTGTTTATTTGTAGTTACAGGAACATTAAATAAACCTGTTCAGAATAACTATATACAAAGGCAAAAATACAATCTTTCCGGGGATCTCCTTGCAGCTCAGCTTAGCTGTTTTTATAAGTCTTTTTCAATCCCCATTCTTTGGAATCGTCCTGTTCTTTGTCAATTTCAGGAGCTGCTTGAACATTGAGAACTTCCTGAGGTCTCCACATTCTTTGCAAAAGGCTCAGGCATTTGCACTCAAATGACCTCTAGCTTTTTACGGTTATCTCAAATTATAAATACATATACATTTCAATAGCAACACCAAACACCTTCTAAACAAAAGTGATCCCACCATCAGCTACATTTCCGTACACTGATTCTCATATTTTTATATTACCAGATCTAGATATGCAAGGGGGGAAAACAGACAGCAAGAGACAACAGAGGGACAGAGAGAGGCAAAGGATTGCTAGATTGTTCGGGTTGATCAAGGCTGAAGTCTCACAGGAAGATTTGGTTGCGCGACCAGACAGCAGAGAGAGAAAAGGAAAGAATACAGATCCTTGCATTTAAACACTTTCTCCAAAACAAATGGGACAGGGTCCTGTTCTACCCTGTCACATATACCCCCTTCTTTAAGCGGGAACATGTTTTACCAAACAGGTTTCCAAAACTCTTTATTTTCTAATAACACTTGTTCAATTCAGACATCAAGTACTTTTGTATCCATTTTTTTAATAGTACAGCAAAAATTAAAGTTCAAACCCATACATTAGTTTTTGTGTTTTTCTGCTCTTTCAGCCATCGGAACCCTCAATTCCTGATCCATATCCATTGCTGTTCTCTCTACCAGATTTGTGAATCACAGAGAATTTAAATGGCTACAATGCCAGGTACCACCGTGTGATTCTGGAATTTTTATCTTTCATCTGGTTAAGCCAACAGAGAGGATTGTGATCAGTTACAAGAACAAATTCAGTTCCTAGTAAATAAAATATGAGGTATTCCATGGACTACTTTGGTGCTAAACACTCATTTTCAATAGTGGAGTACTTTTTCTCTCTGCCATGCAGTTTCCTACTTATATACAGAATAGGATGTTCTTTCCCATCTATATTTTGACTTAGGACAGCACCTAGGCCTACCTCAGATGCATCTGTCTGTAGCAGAAATGGTTTCTCAAAGTCTGGGCTTCTTAAAACAGGTGCTGAATATAATGCCGCCTTTATGGCTTGAAAAGCTTCATCACACTCTGTAGTCCATTTCACATTATTTGGGTACCGTTTCTTTGTGAGTTCAGTGAGGGGAGTAGCTAACTCAGCAAAGTTGGGAACAAATCTCTGATAATAACCAGACAGCCCTAAAAATTACCTGACATGTTTCTTTGTTTTAGGTACAGGGCTGTTAGCTATAGCTTCTATTTTAGAAATCTCTGGTTTGACTTCTCCATTTCCTAACACATAGCCCTAATATCTAGTTTCCTGCATGCCCAATGCACATTCAGTAGGATTAATTGTCAGACCTGCATTTCTGATAGCTTGGATAACTACTCGTAGGTGTTCCACGTGACGTTTCCAGTTTGGACTGTACACCATGACATCATCCAGGTACACAGCACAATAACCAGTGTGAGGGGATAAAATGACATCCATGTACCGCTGGAATGTAGCTGGCGCACCATGTTAACCAAAGGGCATGGTGGTGAACTGATAAAACTGCATTTGCCACCCCTATAGGATTCTATCTCTGGATTCTTTACCTTAAGGTATTTGCTAGTAACCCTTGGTGAGATCAAGGGTACTGATCTACTTTGCACTGCCCAGTCTGTCCACCAAATCATCTATTCTGGGCATAGGGTAACTGTCAAATTCCGACACTTGATTAAGTTTCCTCAAATCAAGGGAGATTCTAACATCCCCTTCTTTTTTGCTTACAGTTACTATGGGAGGTGACCAGGCACTCCTCAATTCCCCTATGATACCCAGTTCTTTCATTTTTTGTATTTCCTTAACCACATCAGCCTTTAACTAACCTCTCTGGCAACCTGTATGACTTTTGTGTAATAGGATGAGCATTCTTTGTCACTATTACGTGCTCAGCTTGGTACCATGGTAAAAGTACTGTTAAATGTCTTTAGCACATTACGAATGTCTGCAGTTTGGTCTGAGGTTAAGGAAACATTCACCTTTACAGCATCAGCAGTTACAGTTTGTTCTAGTCTATTATAAGCTACATCAATATCTTCCTTATCAGTTTCTGCTAAAACTAGCAAAGCAGCTTTTGTCATTTTTTGAACCCATTTCTTGAGGAGGTTAGCATGGTATATATCTAAGAAGAATTTTTCCTGTTGGGGGTCTCTATCTCCTAGTTAACAGTGCCAGAACGTCTAAGAACCTTATAAGGCCGTTGCCACTTCATTAACAACTTATTTTCTGTTGTGGGTAACAGTAGCAAAACCTTTTCACCCGACTTATTACAATTATGGCAGATAATGTCTTATCACAGATTTGTTACCCCCACCAGAGTTCATAGCAGGCTTGGAATTTAAATGGGAAAAATAGTTCTAGGAGCGTGGATATGTTGTTCATCCACACTTCTTGGCATGTCCCCTTCCACTTTAAATCTTGCTTGAAGTCTTCAAGCTGTCCCCGTCCACCCATCCGGTTGGGATATACCTCGGCTGCGCCCCATGACGCCAGATCTTCCTTTCTGCTGTGAGATGCAGGTTCCCTCATGCTCTCAGCATTTTGTAGGCCCTGGCTTTCAAATTGTCGGTTTTACCAAAAATCAAACTCATTTGAGTTAGTGAATGCGCTTTCGTCACATCAACTATGGAGGAAAAATCTTCCGCAGGTTTTCGCTGGTACCCCTGCGGCCAGAAGATGTGCACCGATCCCCAATTCACGTGCGTTTACTGCCTAGGTTTCGGACATGGCACCTCGTCGTGCAGTTTTTGTTTGGTCTTCCATCCCAATGTCCTGGATGACCACAAAGCACGCCTGAAGCTGGGGAGACCGGAAAAGAGAAACCCACCAGTGAAATCAAAGGAGGCTAGGTGGGCAGTTTCCGCGGCCGCAGGCTCCGCCGAACAGCTGGAACAGATGAAGGCATTCGAGGAGGAAGCAGCTCGTGCTTCCGCCAGTCGAAACTTCTTCGTCCAGCTGAACCTAGGCTCCACCTTTATGGGCTTCTTTAGGGAGATGTGCCAGTCTCTCCGCACTCTGGGTGAGGCACCCTCTGGCTCGCACTCCTCCCACTCTTGGAAGAGGGAGAAGGACCCAGTGTCTTTGTCCTGATGGAGATGCTCTTGGGACCAGGAGAGGTCAGAGTCCCAAGAACACGCGGTCTCTACCTCTGTCGAGATCACATCCTTGGCCGCTGGCTTTTCTGACCTTCTGTCTGGCCAAGGGACTGAGGAAGTGGCTGACGACATCAAAATTATCCTCGACCCCATCGACCCCTTGTCGCCGGCTGTGCACAACGACTCATTGGAAAGGACTCCGGTCTTGATCTTTCCGAATGAGGAGACCCAGCCAGCTGGTGTCCCCATCAAGGAACCAGTCCCGGACCCGTGGGTCTCTCCGATCCCGGTGTCTCCCGATCAACCGAGTCGGCCTCCCCGATCTTGGATCAGGACCCCCTCAAACGATCGACCAAGGAAGAGCCACAAACGCCCAAAAAAGAGGTGACTCTACAGGTCCTCATCCTCTTCGGATGAGGAGAGGCTCCGGCGGAAACTCCGGCACTATGAAGACCTTAAGTAGCAGCAGCTGATCTTGACCAGGCAGAAGCCAGCTCCGCTACCTATCCTGGCCACCACTTGGCTCTCGCCTTATAGCAGAAGCCGACCTCTCCGGAACAGAAGCCTTCGGTTCCTCCTCCTTTGGAGCCGGGCCGTCTCCTGGTTAGGCCTACTCCAGTCTCTCCACCGATTGGGGTGGAACTACCGAGTAAACAGCCTGAAGGAGGGGCGCCTTCTAAAGAGGACCAGCAGGACATCAGTCTTCCCTGACATCTGTCAATAACTCATCCGGACCACCCTCGGCATATCGAGGGTGACTTAGACAGTAGATAGCTGTATCACGACTCTTTGGACTCGGACGTCACCGACTTGCACTCACATCCTGGGGATGATGAGTCGATCGGCACAGGGATGGAGGAATGCCCTTCCTCTTTCCAAGGCATTCTCCCCTCATTTCTGATTCCACTGGAATGTCCCTGGAGCCTATCCAGAAAAAGGCAGAGTCCCCTCTCACTGACATGCTTAAGAGAGGGGATACCCTAACGGAGGTCTTTCCAGTGGCCAAGGCCATTGTTGGCCTGGCCCTTGAACTTTGGCAGCGTCCTGCCTCCTGCCAGCACCATCTGCCCACATGGCCCGCAAGTACATGGTGCCCATGGGGTCCCTTGCGGGGTTCGCAGAGCACCCGTTGGCTGAGACCCTGGTGACCGCCTCTTTGTTCAGGCATACTGGTGGTTCGGCCGACACTGACCTACCCCCGGACAAGGAGTCCAAGAATATGGACCACACTGCCCGTAAGGTCTATGCGGCCTCTTTCTTGGGCCTTCGTCAGGCCAGCTCGGCTGTCATTATGACACACTTCTCTCATGCCCTTCTTGGGTCATTAGATGAGGTCCTCCCTCATCTCCTCCCACCGAACATGCAGACCACGGTCTAGCAGGTCCATGACCAGGACCATGTTGTTGCTAAACAGCAGCTCCAGACGGCCTTGGATATCGGGGATTCTTGTGCCCGCTCGCTGGCAGTCGCAGTGGCCTCGCACCGCAGGGCTCGGTTGAGGCTTTCCTCCTTCCTGGCAGATACTCAGCATAAACTTGCTGAGATGCCCTTTCTGGTAACTGACTTGTTTGGTCCAGGAGTGGCCGGTCACCTTCAGCGTATAGAGCAGTCCAGTGCCACCTTAGATGCCACTTCTGCTAAGTGTTCTTCAGGCAAGAACCAGCAGAAGAACAAGAGGCCATTTCTGCATTCTTCCCCTGCAGTCAGGCAGCCCTCCTATCAAGGAGGTCAGCAGCAGCAGGCTCAAGCTTGACGCCCACAGCCCAAGCAGGGTCCTCAGCAGCCCCGTAAAGGAGGCCGAGATGCAGGTCCCAGAGCTGCCTTATCCTCCTCTAAGCCTGCTCAGTGACGGGTTGGGGGTTGCCACCCTTACATCCGTAACGCTAGCTTTGGGTCCTCCCGTGAGGAGTTGGCTCCGCCACTTCCTTTCCACCTGGCCCACTATCACTTCGGACAGATGGGTTCTCGAAGTGGTCGGTTGGGGTCTGTCTCCAGAATTCGAGCAGTACCCTCCCAGCCGAACCTGCGCCCCTCAGGAGGAATGGATATCTGCTTGTACCCAGTTGGCTCTTCGAGACGATGTAGCCCAGCTCCTCCGCAAGAAGGCAGTAGCTCCAGTGCCAGATCCACCGACAGACCCATGCTTTGTTTCCAGGTACTTCCTGGTGCCTAAGCAGATAGGTAGTTGACGCCCTATCCTAGATCTCCACGACCTGAATCAATATCTCAGGCCTCGCACCTTCCGGATGGTCACTCTGACCCAGATCATGCCATCTCTGGAGCGAAACATGTGGTTCTGTTCATTGGATCTACAGGACATGTTCTTTCACATCCCAGTCCATCCATCCCATCAGCGGTTCCTCCACTTCAGGGTCAAAGGGAGCCTGTACAAGTTCCAAGCCATGCTGTTTGGCCTGTCATCGGTTCCTCGGGTCTTCACCAAATGCATTGCAGTGGTGGCGGCTCACCTTCAGCATCGAGGAGTCAGAATCTATCCTTATCTCAATGACTGGCTCCTGGCAGGTTCCTCCCTTCAGGAGGTGGAGAGGTCCAGGGATCTGGCCCTGCAAACCTGCTCTCAGCTCGACCTCCTGATCAAGGAGGCCAAGTCTGAACTCGTGTCCTCGCAGGTGATGGGCTTCATCGGCACAGAGCTTGGCTCCTGGCAGACAGGGCGGAGGTTCTCTCCTCCTTTGCCCAATCACTTCTGGTTGGGCACTTGCACCCTGCCCGGGACTTTCTGCGCCTTCTGGGTTACATAGCGGCATGCAGCTCAGTGGTCCATTGGGCCCGGTGGCACATACGTTCCCTCCAATGGGAGCTGGCCGCTCAGTGGATTCAGCGATATGGTCACTTCGACCAGCTGATCACTGTAACCCAGAAGATGTGGTACGCTCTCCGGTGGTGGACCGCCCCAGACCGGTTGCAGGAAGGGATCCGTTCGCCCCAAGCCAACAGTCGTCTTTACGACCAATGCCTCTCTCGTGGGCTGGGGAGCCCATATGGGGACAACAGGGCCCACTGGATCTGGACAAACCAATGCCACATCAACCTGTTGGAGCTCAGAGCATTCAGACTGGCACTGTCAGCTTTCGCTCCTCATCACCGGGGTCAAGTGGTTCAAGTCCAGATGGACAATACCATGACCAAGTACTACCTCAGCAAACAGGGAGGCATGCACTCCCGCCTGCTGTGCAAGGAGGCACTCCACATCTGGACCCTCGTAAGCCGGTTGGAGGCGGATCTCCTAGCCATCCATGTGGCAGGAGCCTCGAACCAGCTGGCGGATGCTCTCAGCCGCATAGGCCAGACATCCCACGAGTGGCCTCTCCATCCAGAGGTAGCTTACAGCCTGTTCTCCCCGTAGGAGCAAACCAACAGTGGGCCTGTTTGCCTCCAGGATGAACACCAAGCTGAGGCTGTTTCATGCTCACCCTCCCCCCAGCAGGGCTCGCTGCCAGGGGAAGCCTTCTTGAGGCCATGGACCCCAGGCCTCCTCTACGCCTTCCCTCCATTTTCCTTGATTCACAAGGTGTTACTCAAGGTGAGAAGGGACAAGGCGAAGGTGATCCTGGTAGCCCCAGATTGGCCGCATCAGTTCTGGTACCCAGATCTCCTGAGTCTCAGCTGCAGGCTTCCAGAGCGGCTTTGTTCACGCGTGGACCTAATATCTCTGAACACAAGGGAAGGTATTCCATCCGGACCTTTAGTCCGTGCACCTCACAGCCTGGTTCCTGATTGGCTAGAGTTCCAGGCTCTGGGTCTATCCGAAGATGTCTACACCGTGGTGTGGAGGCATATAGAAAGGAATCGACCAGGAAATGTTATGCCTTCAAATGGAAACGATTTTCCATTTGGTGTCAGGGTAAGGGTCTGGACCCCTTATCCTGTTCTGTGGCCAACATTCTCTACTACCTTTGGTCTCTTTCCAAAGGGGGTCTACAGTCATCGACCCTTAGGGTGCACCTGGCAGCCATTTCTTCTTAATGGGCGTGGGCCAGTCAGCCTACATTGGCACAGGAGACAGTGGTCAGGTGCTTTTTCAAAAGCCTGAATCACTTATCCCCTCTGGTGTGTGAACCTCCACCTCCGTGGGATCTGTTGCTGGTTTTGGCAAAGCTCATGGGCAAGCCATTCGAACCCATGCACAAATGTGAGCTTTCACGCTTGTCATGGAAGACGGCCTTCCTGGTGGCTATCACATCTGCCAGGAGGACAGGGGAGCTCCAGGGACTTTCCGTGGACTCCCCTTATCTGGTCTTTCACAGGGACAAAGTTGTCCTCCGCCCCCACCCGAAATTCCTTCTGAAGATGGTGTCAGAGTTTCACCATAACCAGGTGTTGACTCTTCCAGTTTACTACCTTAAATACACCTCGGACAGCTAGTACAGGCTCCATACCTTGGACCTGAGACCTGCTCTCTCCTATTACAAGGAGAGGACGGCGGAAATTCGTGGAGAGGTTCACCAGCTGTTTGTCACCTACGCTGAAGCCGCTTCTGGCAGACCTGCAGTGAAACGGACCATAGCAAGATGGATTACATCATGCATAGGTCTGTGCCATGAGTTGGCGGGCAAGGAGCCTCCTAGAGGGGTAAGAGCTCATTTTACGCGCCATACTGCTGCATCGGTGGCTGCTTCCAAGGACATCCCTGTCCAGGAAATCTGTCAGGCTGCTACCTGGAAGTCAGCAAACACCTTCATTATCCTCTGCCACATCGACCTTGAGTCACGACGGGATGCTGGTTTTGGGGCCTCTGTTCTCCACTCATTATATCCTAAGTAGGGGGTGTGTGCCTTGCCTCCCTCCTCCCGGAGAACTGCTTGGAGTTTGCCAAGAAGTGTGGATGAACAACATATCCACGCTTAGAAGAACAGGTTACTCACCTGTAACAGTAATTCTAGGAGTGGTATATGTTATTCATACACACACACACACACACACACATCCAACCTCCCAGGCTTCAGGCGCACAACCTTGCTTCCAGCGGGCTAAGATCTGGCGTCATGGGAAAGAGCCAAGGTATATACCACCCAGGTGGGTGGGAGGAGCCAGCTTGAAGACTTCCGACAAGATTTAAAGTGGAAGGGGACATGCCAAGAAGTGTGGATGAACAACATATACCACTCTTAGAACTACTGTTACAGGTGAGTAACCTGTTCTTTCTTACCAGTGCTTGGCTGTTACCTCTCTGCTGTGGTGTCTGTCTGGCCATTTGGTAGTTCTCAGCCAAAGAAACGGCTTTTTTCCCATTCTCTGGTCGGTGATCTTACTTCGAGATACAGCTCTTGCAGCAGGTAACACCATTAGGACTGAAGCCGGCTGGCATCAGGACCCCACGGAAATCTTCTACCTAGCAGTCTTCAGTGGGGACCGCCTCCGATGTCAGTCCCGCCCCCGATGTCAGTCGTAGTACATAAGGAGGCGGTCCTGCCAGAATCCCCAGTTCTTTCCCGCGTCGACTTGCATGTCTCGACCCTTCGGTCTGTTTCTAGTGCGCCACGCCCGGAAAAGTTCTTTCCAACTTGGAAAACCTCTTTTTTTCATGAAGTCTGCCATCTGATGTCGTCTCCAACCTCTACGGAAGGCCATCCTTCGAAGTGCGCCTGTGGGAAGCAAATCCCTTTTAAAGACCCGCATTTGGCCTACGTGCGGTGCCTAGGCCCAGACCACGATACCTGGGCCTGTTCCTTCTGTCAGGGATTCAATAGCTGGACCCGGATCCGTTGCCAGAAGGCCCTTCAAGCATACCTGCTCGAAGAAAAAGTAAAGGCCATGGATTCTGCCTTCAAGGGGGAATCATCTGAGAAAGCCTGGCGACACCTCGAAAAGCACAGGGAGAGGGTGAAATCAAAATCCCCTTCTAGGGCTTCCGACTCCCATAGCTCCAGCTCCCGGTCTGACTGCTCCCCTTCCCGGGCCTGCTCTCAGCCTCCTCCAGCCGCGGTGAAGTCTTCTTTGGGTCCTTCTTCTCTACCTCCGGCCAAGACCTCCAGGCCTTCTTCTGCCTCCAGGGCCTCGCCGAGGTCAGGGGACCGCCACCACCACCACAAGTCCGGCCCCCGTCACCTGGACCATGACGCCCGGTCTGTCTCCTGCCCTCCACCCCAGCGGAAGACCAAGGCGAGCTGACTTCAAAAAGGACGTCGGATCCGCGCCGGCTAGGCACCACTGGTTCCGAGACCCGGACGCACGCCAGGCGCCTGTCGCCGATCAGCCTTCTCACGCGGATGCCGGCGGGCGGTGCCCATTCCTGTAGAGAGAGAACACCTACGCCACTACCGACGCCGGCGCGGAGGCGCTTACGGAGGAGGAGCTGACCCAGCCCGAGACCAGATGGCAACCTGCCTCTGTCGCACTCTCAGGGATCCCCTTTCCAGAAACCAGAGATCCCTGGGAGCCAACGCCGGAACCCCGATTTGATGCACCACCCGCATACCGGGTCCCATCAGGCCTCAGTATTTCAGAGGTTACGGAGCTATTTGCCTATTAGTGGGGTACCATAAAGAAGTACGTGGTTCCCACACCACCTCCTCCTCCTCCTCCTCCACCCGTGACTCCACCAGCCCCAGCACCCCGTACCCCATCTGGGGCAGCAGGCCGAGTACCTTCCACCCAGGATCCTGAGGAACCTCCTAGGGGCAGACCAGACAAGAGGAGACCTCCGTCCAGATCTTCTTCAGGGTCACCCAGCCCCAAGAGACCCAGAAGACGCCGCCATTCGCCTTCGACGGAGGACACGGGATCGGACTTCTCGGACGGATCCAGATCCCCTTTTCCCATCAGCCCCTCTGGACCCACGTGAGCTCCCAAGATCTCCTCTGGATGACCCATCGTTCTGAGAGATTATGACGCATATCCAGGAGAACATGGGCTGGGACGCAGAGGAACTTGACCCTGAGAGGCTACGCCTTGCCCGGTATCTTCGGTAAAATGATCCAAAGCCTGTGGTGGTGCCACCCTTGGTGGACACCTTCGTGGACGTCACCAAGGCAGCGTGGAAACCTCCACACTAGCTCCCGGCGATGCCGAAGAAGGCTGACCGCCTGTACAAGGCCCCTAGGGAGGACCAGTACTTGGCATCACATCCTCTGGCCGATTCTCTGGTCATTACAGCCTCACGTGACCGGTCCCAGAGGCCACAACATTTGAGCACCCTGCCACCGGACCCAGAGTCCAAGCAACTGGACGCTATGGGCAGGTGCACATATGCAGCTGCTACCTGCGCCATTAGGTCCTTCAGCTGTCTAACCCACATGGTCCAATTTCAGAATGCCTTGTGGGAGCAGGGACTGGATCTGGTGGAAAAGATGCCAGAAGGTGAGCAGAAGGAGGGAACCCAGGTGCTGCGAGCCGCGTACAATTCCGCGGACTTCTCGGCCAGAGCGGCAGCCTCAGGAGACACTCCTGGCTCTGTGTCTCTGGATTTACCCTGGACGTGCAGAAGAACATTCTGGACACCCCGTTCCATGGAGAAGTTCTTCTTGGTGAGTCCTCGGAGAAGGTTCTCACCAAACTTCAAGAGGCCAGGAAGGCGGTGCGGTCTGTCCAAGCCATGTACAGACCCAAGCTCAGTTCCTTTCACAGGAACCAGAGCTGTTTTCGAGGCCGGATGCAGAGACAGCAGTCCCGCACCGGTCTGCAACAGAAGGGCTCCTCCCGCAGAGCCCAGGGGAAGTCGTCCGCAGGCTGAGGCCAACGCCCTGCCAAGTCGGTCCAGCCTGCAGGACACTCAGCCGCCACAGCATGACTCCTTCCCAGCCCCTGCCCCTTAGGATCAACGGGACACCAAGGTCGGGGGTCGTATTACAGACTACCTGCCAGGGTGGCAGTCTGTAACCACCGACAGGTGGGTTCTTCAATTGGTCAAACAAGGCCACTTTATAGAATTCGTGGACAAGCCACCCACAAGGCCTCCTCTGCTCTCCCGTTACTCGGGTCAGCACAGATCGCTCATCAGGCAAGAAGTACTCGCGTTCCTCCAAAAGGGAGCGGTGGAGTACGTCCTGGAAAACCAGAAAGGATCCGGCTACTATTCCCACTTCTTTCTGGTTCCAAAGAAAACAGGGGACCTCCGTCCAATATTGGACCTCAGCGATCTCAACATGTCAGTCGCCTGCAAACGTTTTCGCATAGTGACCCTCCAAGGACTCATTCCCATGCTGAGAAAGGACGCCTTCGTAGCGTCCCTGGACATGCAGGATGCCTACCTGCACATCCCCGTAGCTCGAGCACACAGGAGGTTCCTGCACTCCGAGTTTCTCGGCCACCACTTTCAGTTCCGGGCTCTTCCTTTTGGACTGTCATCGGCCCCCAGGGTCTTTACCAAGTGCATGGCAGTCGTGGCAGCATCTCTAAGGAGACAGGGCCACTACGTGTTCCCGTACCTGGATGACTGGCTTCTCATGGCCGCCTCCAGAGAGGCGCTGCTGTTGGCTATCCAGAACACCCAAGCTCTCTTCCAGTCGGGCATTCTTATCAACTACGAGAATTCTCTCCTGGTACCGTCCCAGAAGCTGCAGTTCATAGGCGCCGTTCTGGACACCATCCAAGGGAAAGCTTTTCTTCCCGAGGAAAGAGTGGAACACATCAGATGCCTCATCAGGGATCTCTCAGCAAAGAAGACTGTCCCGCCAGGCTGGTTCTTCGACTGCTCGGACACATGGCTGCGGCCATTCCAACCGTCCCTATGGCAAGGCTTCACATGCGGATAACTCAGTGGATGCTCAAAGTGAAGTGGGACCAAAGGCAAGACCACATGCAGCAGCCGGTCAGAATCATGAACGCAGTGATTTGGGACTGGCAATAGTGGCTAGACCTAGGGACACTCTCTGCAGGTGTTCCGTTTACAGCGCCATCCCCGGAGGTAATCCTCTCCACAGATGCCTCAGGGCTGGGGTGGGGAGCACACCTGAACGGGGTGAGGTCCCAGGGAACGTGGACCCCTCAAGAAGCTCACCTCCACATCAACATTCTGGAGATGAGGGCAGTCCTTTATGCCCTGCAGGCTTTTCAGTCAGAAATCCCGTCGAGTACTCTTCTGCTTCAGACAGACAATACGGTGGTGATGTATTACCTTAACAAACAAGAGGCGACACTCTTACCTTTGCAGGAAGTGTGAGAGTGTGGGATTGGGTAATCTGACACGGCGCGAGTCTGATTGCAGTTCATGTCTCGGGTGGACAACATACCTGAGACGGCCTGAGTCATTCCCAGGCCAGAGTCCACGTAATGGAAACCTTCAAAGAAGTAGCAGAGGATCTGTTTCTTCATGGGGCACCCAGAGTTGGACTTATTCCTACAACGAAAACTGCTCAATTATTGCTCAGATCCAGGGCCTGGTGTTTCTGGTGAGACGTTGTGTCCCTTCCCCATGGGACAGATTCCTCTCACGCTTCCTCCCTTCCCATTGATCCAGAGTTCTTCTCAAACTCACGAGGGAGCACTCAACAATGATCCTGGTAGCGCCTTTCTGGCCCAGGCAGATCTGGTTCCCCATGCTGATGCAATTGTCCCGGGAACCTCCAGTCCCGTTGCCTTTCAGCTCCCATCTACTGTTTCAAGACAAGGGTTCATTAGTTCACCCGGACTTACGCTCACTGAACCTGCATGCCTGGCTCCTCAAGACATAGCCATTAGGCGACACGGGGTCTCGCAAGAGGTGGCCGAAGTTCTCTCCACTGCCAGAAAGCCGGCAACACTTGCAACATACGCCACAAAATGACCCAATTTTGCCTGTGGTCTCAAGCACACGGCCTCTCCCCTTTAGAATGCCCAGAAAAATCAGTTCTGGAATACCTGCTTTCCCTCTTCCACTCGGGTCTCACCTACTCCTCTATTAAAGTTCACCTCTGTGCGATTTCGGCCTACCACTTCCCGATAGGTCAGCGCACAGTGGCACAACTCGATGCCTCTCGACTTCCTGAGGGGTTGTTACACCTTAGCCACCCATCATGATCCCGCCCCTCCTTGGGATCTACTCTTGTCCCGGAACAGCTCACGCTATCCCCTTTTTGAACATGCCGCGATTGCAGCTGTATTTTCTGTCGTGGAAAACGTTATTTTAGTTGCTGCCAGCAAGGAGAATTTCTGAGCTACATGCTCTCATGTGTAAGGAACCTTATTTAATTTTCCACCAGGACAGAGTGTCTTTGAGGACGAATCCTAAATTCCCGCCTAAGGTGGTCTCTGCTCTTACTCTTAACCAGGACATCGATCTGCCTGTGTACTTTCCCAAGTCCACTAATAGAGGAGAGGCATTGCTTCACACCCTGGATGTCCACCGCTCCTTAAGGTACTACTTGAACAGGACTAAACAGCTTCGTACGTCTGAGCAGCTGTTTGTATCCTTCGCTGAGAGGATGTTGGGCCAACCAGTCTCAAAGCAGACCCTTTCTCGTTGGCTTGTCCAGTGCATTTCCTTTTGCTACAACAACAAACAGAAGCCCCTTCAGGGCATCGTCCGGGGCCACTCGACTGGGTGGGTGGCTACCTCCTTTGCAGCGCTGTGGAACGTCTCCACCTCTGCCATTTGTGCCTCAGCTACATGGAGCTCAGTGCACACCTTCATTAGGCACTATAGCCTGGACATTACCTCACAGCGGAGAGCCGGTTTCGGCCTTGCCATTCTACAGGGTCTCCTGTCCTAGAGTCAGGATGTGTTCAGGGTCTTTCCATTATGCCTCCTCCCAGAATGCTTAGAGGCACTATTGCTTGGGAATCAGTCCTAATGGTGTTACCTGCTGCAAGAGCTGTACCTCAAAGTAAGATAGTACAGTTGCATAAGAACTTACCGTAACAGTAGATCTTCGAGAACAGCTCTTGCAGCAGATACCTTCCCGCCCACCATTCCCCCTTGGAGGAGGTATGGCCTAACCAGGCTTTGGCAGGAGCTAATGCTCTTTCTTCTTATGACGGCGGATCCTCGGTCTCCACTTCTGATGTCATCCAGCGGCCGGGAGTCTCCGGCGGGAGAACTGGGGATTCTGGCAGGACTGCCTACTTATGTACTACGCCTGACGTCGGGGGCGGGACCGACGTCCGAGGCAATCCCCGCTGAAGACTGCTAGCTAGAAGATTTCCGTGGGGTCCTGACACCTGCCGGCTTCAGTCCTAATAGTGTTACCTGCTGCAAGAGCTGTTCTCGAAGATCTACTGTTATGGTAAGTTCTTACATAACTGTACTTTCCTTTTACCCACAGCTGCACATCTGTAGGCAAGATGTTGAATTGCTCCATGGCAAATGTGGTTGATGATCTGTGGGTTGTTTTGCTCTCTGCTTGGATCCACTTTATCAAGAGTTCTCTGAGTCGGGTGAAGGCTTCTTGAGGATTGTCAACTGAGTTGTACTTCAGAAATCAAAATCTCTGCCTATAGGTCTCTCTGGAGATGTACCTTTTCAGGATTTCACTTTTCACCAGGTCATAGTTTTCTGACTGTGCAATGTCCATACTGCTGTAGGCAAACTGGGCTTTCCCGGTCAGGTAGGGTACTAGTCTGACTGTCCATTGCTGCTTTGGCGATGGCAGGCTGTGGCAACTCTTTCAAAGGTTGTCAGGTATGCCTCAGTATCATCTGAGGAACGCAACTTAGTACGTTTTATGGCCTTTAAGTTGCTTGCATTTTGTTGCTCATCAGGGTCTGTGCCGGATCGTCTGCCTTCGATAGCTTGTAAGGGATCCAGCCATCGCTACTCCTTTTGTTGCATCTCTTTTCTCATTTGCTGCTCTTGTTGTTGCATCTCTTCTCTCCTCAATGCTTCTAACCATTGAATTTCTTTTTCTTTCTGCTTCTCAGTCTCTTATTGTTGTATAGCCCACCATTTCAAAAACTCCATCAGGCTTTTAGGTTCTGTCATTGCATGTTCTTTTTCCATAACTTGTGCTGGCTGTACAATCTTAGACTGGTTTTTGCTGCAGAATCCATACCTTGTGCTTCCCTGGTACTAGGTCCAGTACCAACGTACAAATCTTCTGTCTTAGGGTATGCACGGCTTAAATACCACTTAGGCAGACACCATCTGTCGTCGAGGCACAGGTCAGGAAGCATAGAGAAAATCCAGGAGCAGCTGTAAAATTCCACACAACTGTTTTTGTAGTTACAAGAACATAAAATGAACCTGTTCAGAATAACTATACACAAAGGCAAAAAAAAAATCTTTCTTGGGCAAAAAATCTCCCTTGCAGCTCAGCTTAGCTGTTTTTATAAGTCTTTTTCAATCCCCATTGTTTGCAAGCATCCTGTTCTTTGTCAATTTCGGGAGCTGCTAGAACATTGAGAACTTCCTGAGGTCTCCACAACCTTTGCAAAAGGCTCAGGCATTTGCACTCAAATGATCTCTAGCTTTTTGCAGTTATCTCAAATTATAAATGTATATACATTTCAACAGTGGCACCAAACACCTTCTGAACAAGTGATCCCATCAGCTACATTTCTGTACACCGATTCTCATATTTTTATATTACCAGATCTAGATATGGAAGGGGGGGAACAGACAGCAAGAGACAGCAGAGGGACAGAGAAAGGCTAAGGATTGAGAGATTGTTCGAGTTGATCAAGTCCGAAATCTCTCAGGAAGATTTGGTAGCGTAACCAGACAGAGAGAGAGAGAGAGAGAGAAAAGTAAAGTAAAGAACACAGATCCTTGCATTTAATCACTTTCGCCAAAACAAATGGGACAGGGTCCTATTCTACCCTGTCACACTTATATAAAGAGTCACTCCTCCCCCTGTCTTACCCTACCTGTCCTTCCTGAACAGAGTATAGTCTGGTACGGCTATATCCCAGTCACGACGCTTATTGCACCATGACTTGGTGATGGCGACAACGTCCAGGTCAGCCTCTACCATAATGACCACAGGGTCCAGGATTTTATTTCTCAGACTATAAGCATTTGCGCACATGGCCCTCCAGATTCTTTCACCACCCTTATTGTCAGTCTCCCCTTTTCCATACTCTCCATATACCATCTGCATTCATTCCCATCTCTTCATTTCTTCCATACTGTTTTTTCAGCTGTTAGGTACCCTTGGGGATTTCCCTCTCTTAAGGTTTTCACTGTTGACTACTTCAGCTTGCGAGGGTGGACAGTTTGTCTCCCTGATTGCTTCCACCACTCCCCTCAGTTTGTTTAAATACTTGCCAGTGTAGCATTTAGACCACTCACTGATGACTGTGGTTCCCCTCCTGGATGGGTGCAGGCCATCCCCACTGTTTAGGCCTTTGTTCTTAGGTGGGACTCCTGTTCCCAGTGTAGCCAAAACCCTTCTCTCTGCAACACTCTTTTAACCATTGGTTGAAGCTTCTGGTAACGGAGTACCCGATCATCTCTCCAGCCCCACCCCCCGTCGTAGACCGGCAACACCTCAGAAAAGGACACTGAGTGTGTTGCCTGACTAAGCCTCTCCCCAACTCCCTGAACTCTTCCTGCACTCTCCTAGCCTTGTCCCTAGCCAGATCCTTTGTCCTGAGGTGAAGAATGACATCCAGCTCTCCCTCCCAAACTGCTGCCCTAGTGATCCTCAGGATCCACTTCCCATCCCTCCGAGCCATGGTGCCGGGTATGCACGTACCCTCCCTCTTCCCCTCTCTCTCCCTGTCCTGAAATCTGTCCCCCTAACAATGGAGTTTCCCCACTAGGAGTTGCTTCCTCCTCCTCCTCTGGGGTCCTCTGACTCCCTCCTTGGGGCCTCCCCTATGAAGGACCCTGCATCCTCCCTGGTCACTACTGTGGGTGCCTCCTTGGGACACTCCCACCCAGCCAGAGCAATGCATGAGTTGCACAGTGGTACCATCTGAGGGATGTGCCTCTGAACCAACACCCTCACCCTTCCCGAGCCTGTGGTAGTCCGTCCACTCCTCCTTGGAGGCAGCGGTGGCAGACTTGGTGGCCCCTGGGTGGGGTAGAAAACCCCCAGAATCCTAGCCTACTCGGCCTGCAGTTGAGCAGCCTCCTTTCTCAGCCCAGAGAGATACACACAGATGGGGCAGCACAGCTGTCTCCAGAAAGTCTCCCTGAATACTGCCTCCCCACAATCACTGCATTGCACCACTCCCTACCCTAGATAGGGTGTTTCACCACTCCCCAACTTTTGTTTGTACCTAACTTCCCCTCTCTTCCCTGCAGCTGTGAGTGACCCCTACTGTAGATTGGTTGTTTCATCACTTCCTACTTTTGTTTGTCCCTAATTTTCCTCCTACCTCCCTTGCAGTGTGTGATGTATAAAAGGAGTTTAACAGGACACTTAACCACAGTTGTACTGCGTTTCTGCTGTGGCAATGTGGAGTTTCCGGCTGCCGGCTAGCTCGTAGGGCAGATCCCGATGAGCAGACTCTGTTGTGCTGTCCTTGTTTCAGTGGTCATTAGTGCAGGGCATCGCTTGATGGCCTCTGTCTTTTAAAGCACAAGAAGTGGACCACTGAGCTGGGCAGGTGCTTAGTATTGGTTGGTTATGAGGCAGGGGGCACGGCTAGCATCCCGACTGACCGCCTTCTCAAGTCCTCCTGGAGCTTCTAGCTCCACTTCTTCTCCCTGGAACTTCTAGCTCTGCTTCTTTGTGACTGCCTGTGCAGGGGGGGGAGGGCTCCTTTTCCTGAAACAAAAGGACCCTCTCTGCACTGCAGCTCTGTTGTGTGTTATCAGAAGCCAGTCTGTTTAATCTGTCCTTTGAGGGAGGACTGTTATTTGGATCTGGCTTGGATGATATGTTGAAAAATATCCAATATAAAAAGGGACACCTTCACAGCAACAGAAAACAAGTTCAGCCTCAGTTGGTTGAGGAGGGTGGCGACAAATGTAGTCTCGAGGTGGCTTTCATCCCTTTTGGAATTTTGGAAACCAAAGAAATAAGAGATCCTATTCCCAGTTCAAGGACAACAGTAACAGAGGAACTTTTATCCTCCAGCATAATGGAAGTGGCAGGACAAAGAGTTGATAACTCACAATGAAGGTGCGTGGGCCCATCTCTGCCCCCCTTCCTTGGTGGAATACTGCGGAACTTTTAAGACAAATGTGCCTGAATGACATCAGATAGATGAATAATGGAGATACTGACAAGGGTCACGCAATAGATTTTGTGACAGTACCCACAAAGGGGCATTTCCTGCAATCCCCTGTGCCAAAAGACCCAGTGAAGAGAGAAGTGGTAACTCGAATTTTGGATAACTTCAGACAGATTGGGGCAGCCGGTTTGGTGCCTCCCAATGAGGAAGGTCAGTGATTCTACTCAGTTTTCTTTGTGGTTCCCCAAAATTCGGGGTGGAGGGGTTTCAGACCAGTTCTGGATCTGAAGCATCTTATCGAGTTTGTCTGTCACATGACCTACAAGATGGAGTCCCGTCAGTCAGCAGATCTGTCCAGCCTGGGGATTATCTGGCATCCATAGACTTGGGTGATACATATCTCCACATTCCCATTTGGCAGTTCCTCCAGAAGTTTGAGAATCGCAATTCAGGTACAACACTTCAGTACAGCGTGCTCTCCTTTGGGCTGTCAACAGAGCCCATTGTGTTCTCCTCGTAGTTCTTGTGGCACAACTAAGACAGGAGGGACATTACATATTCCTGTACTTGGACGACTTGCTCATCCGAACATCGTCTGCCCAGATGGCAGGGAAATCAGTGTCCAGGATCCTGGAGATTCTGGAATCATATGATTGGGTAGTCCGTTGGGAAAAGAGCTTCCTCAACCCATCACAGAACCTGAAACAATTGGGTGCAGTGTTCAGGAGAGACGAAGGGAACGTTTTCCTCTTGGTGGTCAGGCAGGTGACTCTGACATGAGAGGTCCAGTGGTTGAGAAGCCAGTCTTCAACTTCTGCTCTCAGGCTGCTACGAATTTTGGGGCTGATGACTGCAGCAGTAGAGCTAGTTTCAGGGGACCATTTGCACATGTGGCCTCTCCAGATTGGTATGCTAGCAGTCTGGAATCCAGCCTCTGAAGACTACCAAGCCTAGATCCTAATTATTCTTCCTCTTTGACAATTGCTGAATTGGTGGGAGAGCTCCAAGAATCTAATTAAGAGGTCCCTATTAGAAGCCCTGCCAGCACTGATTCTGATGACTGATGCCAGCTTGTTGGATTGGGGCATGATCTTGGATCTGTTTCCGATCCAGTGCACTTGGACTGCGAAGGAAAAACAAGTACAGATAACTATTGGAGATGAAGTCAGTACAATGTGCTGTTCTCTACTTTCACAATTGAGTTTGGTCAAAAGCCATAAAAGTAAGGTCGGACAACCCCACCACAGTGGCATACATAAACAATGAAGGAGGAACAAAAAACAAGGAGATGCTAGCAGAAGCAACCAGACTGCTACTGTTGGCAGAGGAGAACCTGCTGTACCTCTCAGCAGTTAATCTGGCAGGAGAGCTGAACATCCAGGCCAGTTAGCTGATTCAGGAGGCTTTCCATCCAGGGGAATGGGTGTTGAACCAGGAAGTGTTTGACCTTCTGTGCAGAAGGTGCAGTCTGCCTCAGATCGACCCACTTGCCTCAAGTTAAAATGCTCAGGCACTGATGTCCACAGGTGGAAGTGGTGGATGCTCTACCCCAGACATGGGATTTCTGCAGAGCATATGTGTCTCCTGCTCTGCCGCTCCTTCCCAGAATTATTTGCAAGATAAGGCACTCAAAAGAGTCGTCTTCTGATAGCACCAGAGTGGCCAAGAAGGCTGTGGTTCTCAGGCCTAGTGAATCTAGCTCGGCACACACTTTTCTGGTTTCTACTCTGAGGGGGCCTTCTCTTCCAAGGACCCATTTGACATCCTGACCTGGAGGCGATGTAGCTAGCAGCCTGGCTCCTGAGAGGAAGAGACTGCTAAAACGGGGTTTTTCAAAGAAACTTGTGAACACTGTAATGGCTGCCAGGAAAGTTTCTGTGTCTGCAGCTTATGACCAAGTGTGGAAAAGCTTCTCGGCTTGGGCTGGAGAGAGAACTATCTGGCCTTCAAAAGTCATAGTCCTGCAGATTTGAGATTTTCTGCAGGCAGGAGTAGACAAAGGGCTTGCACTGAGCACCCTGAGAGGTCGGGTATCAACACTAGGAGCAGCACTGGGAACCTCCATGGAATTGTCCCTGGGCATAAACTGGGAGGTCATACAATTTCTAAGAGCGGTTAGCAGAAGTAGATTGCCGTTTCAGTCTCCAGTGTCTCTGAAGGGTCTGAGTCTGGTGTTGAATGCTTTTTGTAACGAACCCCTTTGAACCTCGTTCATCAGTATCGCTGGACAGTCTCTCATATGAGGTATGTTTTTAATGGCAGTGTGCTCAGCCAGAAGGATTGATGAGCTTCAGGCCTTGTCACACAAAGAACCTTACCATTCATAAAGAAAAGGTGGTCCCAATAATGGTTCTGTCTTTCATATCGAAAATACCTACATCTTTTCACATAAATCAGGAACTCTTGTTTGCCATCCTTCTGCCTGAAGTAGACTCATGCTAAAGAATGAGAGCAGCACAAGTTAGGTTTATGCAGGGTAGTCGGGACATCTATCAAATGAACTGCTGAGTTCAGGAGATCTGAAAGACTGTTTGTTCTCTTCGCCGCAGTGAAGAAAGATCAGAAAGCTTCCAGGACTACCTTGGTAAGGTGGGTGAAGGCTTGTATCTCCAAAGCCTATGCGGCAGAAAAGAAGAAAACTCCTGCTTTCATAAAGGCTCACTCCAACAGGGCTCTGGTTACTTTCTAGGCGGAGAGAAGGGAGGCATCTGCTTTAGAATTGTGCAAGGCAGCAACATAGTTTCCGTCCACACATTTACTAAGCACTGAAGATTGGACGTTCAAAGTTCCGCTGATGAGTAAGAATCAGCATTTATATAGCACTTCTCATACACAATGTATCCCAAAGTGCCTTTCAAGCAATGCTAAACTGGTAGTGAAGTGACTGAATGTGTAGTGGCGGCCATATTACACATCAACATCAACATCTACACACAGCCTGGACATTTGCATGAACCAGTTTTATGGGAAGGGGAATATCGACCAAGACACCGGGAATGTCCCCTACTCTTTGTGAAGAATGCCTTGGGTTCTTTAACTTCTGCCTGGACACCCACCATTACAGCAGCAGGATGGGTAGATGGGGCCTTGGTTTACATCTCATCTGAAGGATGGCACGCTCCAACAGTACAGCACCCCCAACAAATACTGCACTCTGGTGTTAGTTTTTGTTTTATTTTTCAGTTATGAGTTCAATCCCGTGTGGGGACGAGAACCCATGACCTTCTGGTCCAGAGGTGGCTGTGATACCAACTGAGCCACGCCAACACCGATGCAGCATTTGGTCACAGAGTTCTGAAGGCGGTAGTTGGCAGATAAGTATTCTTGTCTATAAGGGTTATATATGGGGCAGTATTCTTCTCCCACCCAGTTGGAAATGGGTACTGCTTCTTAGAACCCATGTGCATTAATTGCCCATTTCCTTTTCCGTTGGCTTCAACATTGTCAATGGGTCTTCTCCCAGGAGCCTGCTCCTTCTGGAGGATAGTGTCCTGGGATATCTGTTTCTTTAGGAATTACGGTTTGAAAATATTGTTGACATCCTACTCTGATGTAATCTGCTGACGTGAAATCAGGCTGCAGTATAATAGATTACAGGCACACAGGTTAGCAGGTTGATATTTCTAAACAAGAAGTGGTGCCTCTATGATACAGATTAGTGCTTACATTGCCGTTATGCTGCTATTATTGTTAGAAACCTTTTATGTTATCAGTTTTGCTAATGCTGTATTAGCTTGGTTAAGAAGACTTCACAACAGGAGAAAACAAGCATTTGTCAATGCCACATGTCAACTTGCAGGTATTTGCAGTGGTGTTTGGCATGTATGGTGCTTTACCCTAATGCCCTGTGCGATTGCTGGTATTTGCACAATAAATTGTCAGCATGATCTTTTTCTTAACCCCATTGTGCGCTACATAGGCGGAAACACGTTTTGGGCAGGATGTGAAAAATGACAGCTGTACTGCTCATAAGGAAGTGTAGTAAAATGCCATAGTTGAAAATCTGGAGTGGAAATATTGAAAATTCGCAAACCTACGAACGTGCGTGGTAACTGCAATGCACGCTCGTAAAACAGTCATTTTTAGGAATTTATTCACCAAATTTTCAATGTTGCCATTTTAAAACCTCTGCTAATGAACAGTGTCACTGTGATTTTCTCACTGTATCCCATACATTGATTTCGCACACCGACTGTGCCATTGTGCACTACATGGGGGGAAAGACGTTTTGGGCAGGATGTGAAAAATGACAGCTGTACTGCTCATAAGGAGGTGTGGTAAAATGGCAATGTTGAAAATCTGGAGTGAAAATATTGGAAATTGCGAAACCACGAGCCGGTGTAGGAACTGCACAACGAGGCTCGTGAAACAGTTATTGTAGGAATTTTTCGCCAAATTTTCAACATAGCCATTTTAAGATCTCTGCTCATGAACAGTGTCACAGTGATTTTCTTAATGTGTCCCATATACTGAGTTTGCACACCGACTGTGCCATTGTGCGCTACTTGGGCGGAAACACGTTTTGGGCAAGATGTGAAAAATGACAGCTGCAGTGCTGATAAGGAGGTGTGGTAAAATGGCAGTGTTGAAAATCTGGAGGAAAATATTGAAAATTCGCAAACTTACGAGTGTGCGTAGGAACTGCGAAACGCACTCATGAAACAGTCATTTTTAGGAATTTTTTCACCAGATTTTCAGCACAGCCATTTTAAGACCTCTGCTCATGATCAGTGTCACTGTGATTTTCTTAATGTGTCCCATACATTGAGTTTGCACACCGACTGCGCCATTGTGCGCTACATGGACAGAAACACATTTTGGGCAGGATGTGAAAAATGACAGCTGTACTGCTCATGAGGAGGTGTGATAAAATGGCAATGTTGAAAATCTGGAGTGAAAATATTGAAAATTCGCAAACGTACGAGCGTGCGTATGAACTGCGCAATGCACGCTCGTAAAACAGTCATTTTTAGGAATTTTTTCACCAAATTTTCAACATAGCCATTTTAAGACCTCTGCTCATGAACAGTGTCACTGTGATTTTCTTAATGTGTTCCATACATTGATTTCGCACACCGACTGCGCCATTGTGCGCTACATGGGCGGAAAGACGTTTTGTGTGAGATGTGAAAAATGACAGCTGTACAGCTCATAAGAAGGTGTGATAAAATGACAGTGTTGAAAATCTGGAGTGAAAATATTGAAAATTCGCGAACTTACGAGCCTGCGTGAGGAACTGCGCAACGACGCTAGAAGTATTTTTTGGATTTTCAAATTTCAACATGGAGTGGGATCCCTTCATGAATGATGTCACTGTCATGGCGTTGTTAGAGGCCGGAGGGTGATTTCACGCGGTGACTGCGCAGTGCTCTGCAATCACCCTTCGGCCCGGCTAACGCCATGACAGTGACATCATTCATGAGAAGGTCCCAAAACCCCATGTTGAAAATTTGCAGAAATTCAAAAATGGCTGGAGATATGCACAGTTGAAACCCCATGTAGCCCATTATACAGATAACTGCATTTCCTCAGTTCATGGTCGGCTTTGAAGAGTGCAGACGTGTTCCTGGTCCACCAAGATCATCGCCGGAGTCCGGAGGGCATGGGGTGGGGGGTGGGGAGGCAGCGAGTGCGGCGCGGGTTGTGGGGGTTGGAGATGCGCTGCAGGACCATTTTTGTTTTACAGGGAAAAAAAAGACGACGTGATGGCGTTTGCCGCGCTGGGGTGGGCTCCCAGCATGGCAGAAGATGTGTTATGGGGGCCGAGAGCCAATGGGGGATTGGGCACCCCTGCCGCAAAACAAACCAGGCGTTTGCCACGCTAGGTGGGTTCCCAGCGGCAGCAGGATGGTTTGGGGGATGTGGAGCCGACGAGGGATTGGGCACCTCGCTGGCAAAACAAACAATGTTTATGGCGCTGGGGTGGGCTCCAGCTGGCAGGAAAGCTTTGGGGCGGCGTGACGCGCTGGGAGCGCGTGACAGAGGGGATAGCGGCGGCGCTTGGTATGGCAGCTAAGTTTCCTTGAAGCAGAGGAACACCGCTGAAACATACTGAGCTCCTGCACCATTGGTGCAGGATCGCCACGCCTGCTCAAGGGAGCAGTGTATTGATGGGAGAGGCACACCTCCAAGTGTGCTACTCTCCCAAAACGTTCCTTGCTCATGCGCGCAAGCAAACGTAAAAAGAAGGGGAACAACCTTTCATCACTTTGCCTTCCAGAGTGAGGTAGGGCATCCTTTTTTCACATCTTTCTTCTTAGGACAAAAGTCAGATTCTTTTGTACATATTATATCGTGAGACTACTGTGAGGAAGGAGCAATATATTTGGACATGTTTCGTTTTTTGTTTATATATGTCTGTATAAGCACTGCAAGGACAAATGTAACTGGAGAGCCCTTGCTATTTGGAATATTCATGTGCCAAGGATTCTATACTGGTTCATGGCTTTGGACTGTGCCGTTTCCCCTAGTATAGGGATGCACATTATCCATATGTATTAATTACCCATTGGCAATGTTGGCACTAACAAAAAAGGTAATTACAGTAAGCATGAAGGAATTTTGTCTTTCACACTTCCGTCTCCCCATTAGCACCTATCTGTTGGTCTCAGACTTCCTTCTGAAGCCTTATAGGCATTTTGGCTTTTGGAGTGGCGGGTACAGTATGGCAAAAATGGAGTACCTAGTCTCCTTGGAAATAAACTGTACTTTGCAATGCCCAGATTTATTGCTGTTTTTGAAAAATAGAGAGTGGAATAGGGAGGGTGGGGAGTTTTCAGATGCTCTCAACCCTCTCCTGTTCCTTGGGCAATAAATTCAAATATTTACTGAGTTACCTTCAAGATCACTGACAGCCTGTATTGCCAGACCATGTTTAGGCATCCCCAGTGACTAAGGTTGCCACCTGTCAGGTTTTTTACCAGGTGATCAGGTTTTCAGGGTCCCTATCAGGTAATCCGGTTTTGCTCTGTGCTGGTCAGGTTTTTGAGCCATTTTGAGTACTCACATACTTTTGAAACAAATGTTGTCATATAATTCACTGTTTCAGCTACATGTCCAGGTTACAGACAAGTTCTGTTGTCAGTGTAGCCTTTTGTTTGTGAATGTAGTCACCTTGGGAGGTGTAAAGTATGGCCATTAACACCATTAGCACTTACTTACCTAATCTTTCCACAGCATCTTAAAGTGTCATAGCAGCACAGCTGCCCCCACCTTTTGTAACAGTAACAGAGCCAGTTGTCCTCCACTTTCATTTGCTGGTAAACATCTTCATCCTGAACAGAATTTAGGCATTTTTAAATGTTTTAAATTCTTTTTTTTTCTTCAAGAAAAAAATATGGTCACTTTGGCTTTGAAATAGTACTGAAATGTATACTGTCGTATGCTATTTACAGTATTTCCCGTGTCTCCACCCAGATCATACCTGTAAATGAGATTTCTTTTATCTCTGTATGTTTATCTGGTTAACCAATGTAAATAAATACATAAATAATTAGGAAGAACCTAGGAAAGTAACTTTAACAGGGACAGTACAGTTTTTATTTAACTGCTACATTAAGTGTTGTTTTTTAATGATATAACAAATGGACTTCTAGGAGGAACAGTGCATAATGAGTCATGAAAAGGGGTGGGGCTAGGGTCGGAGCTTAGGATCCGGTTTTGCCTTATCCAAAGGTGGCAACCCTGCCAGTGACCCCCCAATTCCTCAGAGTGAACAGGTCATTCATGTCTAATATCAGTAAGGGACCTTGCAGTCAGTCAGTATATGCTGCAGACTTGATTTACTAACATACTAACATACTATTTGCCAGCAGATGAGGCCTTATGGTCTATCAAGTCTGCTCAAACCTAGATCCTTAGTTGGGTGCCGAGACCCTCCCATCCCTTGTGCTCCAGAAACCCCTATCATCCATCCCCACCCCCCCCGGGACAGGCCATCATCTGATACATCCACTTTCTGTGTCTGCCCCACCCTCTCTTAAAGCTCTCCACTGTGGATCTCTGAACCAGCTCACCAGGCAGAGCATTCCAAGGGTCCACCACCCTCTCAGTGAAAAACCTCCTCCTCTTTCCCCTCACCCTTCCACCTTCCAACTTCAAACCATGCCTCTGGTGATGCCTCCTGCTTTAGTCTAAAGATCCTCCATGTTTACTCTATTTATTCCCTTGAGGTACTTGAAGACCTCAATCATGTCCCCGCCTCTCCTCTCCTCCAATGAAAACAGGCAGAGCTCCTCAAGTCTGTCCTCGTAAGTCAAATCCTAGCCCTCGTATCATCTTTGTTGCCCTCCCCTGTACCCCTCCAGGAGCTGTATGTCCCTCTTCAAGTGTGGTCTCCAGTACTGTACACAGTACTCAAGGTGTAGTCTAACCAGTCCATTGTACAGCGCAGAATCACTTCCTTGCTCCTAGAGGTGATCCCCCTTGCGATGCATCCCAACATCCTGTTTGCCTTGCTAGCTGCTCTCCTGCACTGCTCAGTGTTATTCATACATGTATCCACCATGACCCCTAGGTCTTTTTCCCCTGTTGAGGATTTGTGGTCCTTTACGTTTTTAAGTCAGTATTCCTTCATACTCCAGACTTGATATGTTGCCTTCCATTGCTCCCATGACCCTTCTCTTGAGGAAGTCTCCACGCTAGTCCACAAATCCACATTGTCCACACTGAGCGTATCAAGTTCGGAGTAAGAAAGAATGATGTCTTAAAAACAAAGGAGCATGTATCAGTTGTGCAGCTTCTACTGACTGACTGGGAGGTACCGTATGGATGTGAAATGCAGATGGCCTGTTCCTTCTGAGGAAGGAGTCTTGGGTAGGACTGGGCAAAATTTAACTTCCTCTGACAGAATTCTGTTTTAATTTTGTTTATGCCAGAATTAAATTTTCTGTTAATTCTAATTTTAAACCTGTTTGTCCAGTTTCAGCCAACCCTGGCATGTTTGAAGTCCTCTACCATGTATGCAGGTTTCAAATCTGTAGCTTCAGAGAAGGCCGACATAGAAGCAGCCGCACATTCTTAAAGTGTTTGATTAAATTTCAGAAGTACTTAAAGGGAAACGTTTAGTTTATGTATAGTGGCTGATGTAGTTTGAAAGCCTAAGAAAAGCTGTTTCAAATGAGGCTCTGTGCTCTTCTGTAGTTGAAAGTACTCCAGAGATAGATGACTGAGTCTGTTTAATATTAGTACAGTACTACTTTGCAGCCATTTTGGGGACATTGTGGTATCACTGAGTAAGAAGTTGTGCTCAACTCAGTGTAGTTAAATGGATGCTGTCAACTGCCTTGGGCCTCAGTGTCTCTAGTTTACAAATCACATTATGACTGTGTTCACATTCTGTAAAGACTGTTGAAGTAGTTGATCTGATTTTGGTTTATTTTTTATTTATTTTTTTATTTAAAATGTTAAAAACAGGCTGCCACCATTCAGGTGTTGCCGCACACAAACATTTACATTCCTGCATCTTTTCTGGACTTGGAAACACCCTAAACATAGTCTAGCTACTCATTATGCATTGGAATTAGAGGATATTATTGCATCATGTCTGACTGCATTGTTTGGTGGTGTTTCTTATGCTTCAGGAAATATGCAGCAAGAGTAAATCAAGGAAATGAAACAGCACAAGGTTGGACATAACTATACATTAGCATGCATTTCAGTTATACTAAACATGGAGGCAGACAAAATAACCAACAACATCAGTGCATTTTAGAGAAGGTGAGCAATCATAAAATGAAATAATTTGATGCAAAAAAAGGTTGACAGTGTCCCTTTAAGCACAGCGTCTTGCTCAGTGGCATCATTGTTTTTGTTTGTTTTTTAAATTGGCTGCAGTGAAATATTAACTGTTGAGCCGACTGTCATCTAGATCTCTGAAGTGCTTTCAGCTGCAGATTAGCTCAATACCTCATTTGAAAGAGCGTTCATTGGCTTTCAAACTCTGACAGCCACTGGGTATGGATACATCTCTTTAAGGGAGGACAGGGACATTAGCTCAAGCTGTGGACCCTGCAATACAAGCAGACTTGATGCACCAAATGGCCGCCTTCTGCTGACTTCTTCGTATGTAAATTGTAAAAACATAAGCCCCTGTAACCTAAAAGCTAGAGAATGTATTAATATCCCCAAGTTTGGCAGTTTCATAGACCCCAAAAAGGAGACTGTGTCCACTGTTTAATCTCTTAAAGAATGGTCAAGTTATAAGCAGCCAAAAAATGCAAATTAACAGTACTTAAATCGAACTGTATGAGTTTTTGTACAAATTGCGGAACATTTTGATAATTTTGAGGAAGCCATTTCCAGCCATACACTTGACCTGCCACAGAATAGGAAGGAAAAGGCTAGGTAAAGTGGTAGTACGGAAATGTTCAAAGGGGATTTCATAGAAAAATGAGCAGGAGAGTTGGAAGGGCATTACAGGACCATGTTGCTAGTGCAGGTAAGGTATGCCTGCAATACAGGTCCAGTTAGTATGATTCAAAGTCAGGCACTCCAGCTACAGGGAGGAACTGACTGCACTGCATTCTTTTTGGAATAGGGAACACAAGTTTGAGGATACAAGGTATTTGTCGAATTAGGGATCTGTCTAAGGAGAATAATATCCAGTGAAATCTTCATTAAAGCAGCAGTATTGTGTAAAACAAATGTGCTTTTTCGTCAGTTTATTCCCTGTGCTCTATTGAGCATATAACTGGTACTCTTTCCTGCTGGCATTGTACTGTCACCCTGTAATTTGCTCAGTTATCCTTTGCTTTTGTTTACATTTCTGCCACCCGGCATGTTACACTGGAACCCTCTGCTGCCAACTGCAGCTGTGTTTGGCAATACTACACAGGGACATTAGGACAGTTAACTACACTGTTGGCCCTCCACCTCACCTGTGTAGGCTGCTAAATCCCAAGGGTAGGGGCCCGAGATCCTCCACTGACCGTCCCCTAGACATCCCTCGTGTCCGAACTAACTATGGCAAGCGCTCCTTTAAGTACACTGATCCTCATTTATGGAACCTTCTTCCTGTTGACTTGGCTAATTGTTGTACTAGTCAGGGTTTTAAGTCTGGCCTGAAAGTATACCTGCTAGAGCTTAGTCTCTGTACCTGTAACCGCTAGCCCGGAACTTAGTCTTGGTGGCTGAAACTTGCTTCTCCCACAGCAGTCAGCCTACGGGGTGGCAATATTGCCTGCATATTGCTGTTACCACCTCTCCCCTAAAGCATCGTTGGTTAAGATGTCATATGTCTGATTTAATTTGCTATGTTATTATGTGTATGTAACTGACATGCTCTGTAATGTATTATGTACTCTATACCCTATCCAAAGTATGCTCCAGGTAGTGTGTACTCCTACCAATGTATGTACTGCTGTGGACTCCTGCCAACATATGTAATTATTGTCTGTAACTAATCCAGGTTGCTCCTGAAAAAGGGGCCTCTGGTCTCAGAGAGCTTACCCGGTTATCAAAATCTAAATAAATAAATAAAGTGAATCACAATTTTAAAAAGTTTAACATGGAAAAGGAGATGAGCATCTGTATTAAAAGAAAAACAATTAGTGCAGGAAAAGTGCAAAATTCTAGACTGTGGGTCATGCTGAGATTTAATAGATTTTAATCTTATTGGCCAGTCTGATTGATGTATGTAAATTAACCTTATTCTAATTCTTCTTCTTTCTCTCTGTCACAGTAGTGGAACAGAGTAAGGAGGAACCCGCCTTCCATCATTTTCTAGAAGAGAGAAAGCAGATGTATAAGGCGAAAGGCAGCCAGCAAGGACAGTAGCTAAAACCCTGAGAGACTGATATTTTCGGGCAGTAAGAATACCTACCTTTGACTCTGCCGGTGCCTTTATGTCACATGTTCTAAAATACAAGGCTGCCAGAGCAAGAGCTTCTCCCTCTGTGACTGCACCGGAGTCAGCAGCAAGGTACAACATCTGCACCGGTCTTACATTTGAAACAGAGTCAGAAGAATGGCTGTGCTTCCAGAGATGTTAACCACACTGAGCAAAACCAGACAGTTAAGACCACACCAAGATGCCTGATAAAGCAGGACAATCCCAGGGTTTCATACCCCACATCAAAGGAATAGGACAGCAGTGCCACATGATTTGTTTTTTAATAAATTATTGCTTGCAAAGGATTTTACTGAGAACTTGACTGTCTGGTCTAGTTTACTTCTCCGCTTCTGCCATTGTGGCCATCTTGTTCAAAGCTTTGTGCAATGTGTGTGAGACGTGTAGGGCTGCCTGGCTGAATGAGAAGAGATGGATTGTTTAAAGAGGCAGTGTACTGTTTCTCATATCCCCATACATTTCAGATTACCACTGATTCGGCCTCAGATCTTCTTTCAGTTTAGAGTGAACTGGACCAGGCTTTCTCCTAGCATCATTCCATAGGTTTGCTCATATGTATAGAGGTTAAACTCGCCAGCATTTTTCTGTTAAATGCCTTGCATTACTGAATGCAGGAATTGCGGCAGAGGTACCATCTGAGCCAATCAAAACCTGGGTGTAATAGAAACGGGGTGGGTTGTGGGGCTTAGAACATGGCACTGGCTGTGGTTCAAGTTCAGGTTGCTCCACCTAAAGGGAATGACAGCAGACTGGGCCCAAGTGGATAATACCAGGCAGTCACAAAACTGGCAACCCAGAGAGTTCAAGTAGGGCAACCTGGTCTTCCAGATCTTCAGGGGTATCTCAGTCATCAGGTTACACTGTAGGAACCTTCGCAGTCGGAGATGGGGAATCCACACGGAAGATTTTCAGCAGTACAACTGTGGCTACCCACGCTGTTGACATCCACTTGCGTCAACAGCCCTATATAGGCGTGGGCGGCCCCACTCCCTTCTCAGTTCTTTCTTGCTGTCAGCTCGCAAGCACAGTCTCCATGGAAGAGCCGTTGCAGTGTTTTGCACCTTTTTTGGCCTGTGGCAGGTTTTTTTTTCCCTACTGTTTGCTAAAATCTCTTTTGGAGATTTTTTCTTTTTGTTAATGTTGAGTTAATCCATCTTCTTTTCTTTTCTGGCCTGCCACTGTGGGAAGATTGCCTCTACAGACAAACACTCCATCTGTGTCTATCTTGGGCCTGACCACGACGTCTCCGATTGAGAGCTCTGCCAGAAGTTTAACCAGATAACACTTAGGCAATGCAAGAAGGCTCTCAAAAAAATTTCTGATGGGAGCAGCAGGTAGCCAACTCCAGGCATAGGGGTCCCCTGGGGCCCCGGCTGCTTAGTCGCCCACCGCATCTACGAGTTCCTAGGTCTCCAAGGCCCAAGACAGGTCTTCGGGAAGGGGGTCTCAAAGACCGGAATCGCGACTGCGCCTGCCAGTGGCCACCCCATTCCCTGTCAGCCCCTCTTTCCGGGGGCTCTTTGTTGACAGCAGCTGTCCTGATGAAGAGACCAGCTGTCCAGGTCTCTGTTCCTCCCAGGCCAATATGACAGTTTCGCTGCCCAATTCCCAGGGCGTACTGCCGTCGACCTCCTGGTCATCGGCCCCTCCTCCATCAGCGGGCTCCTATTCAATGCCTGCCCCTTCCTCTCCAAGGGCTACAGGCTCATCGGGATCTCAAGACAGAATGCTGTCGAACCCCCTTCCGTCGACGACTATGCATCTGAATAAAATACTTGTCAAGTTCACAAACGTTCTTGTTCAGCAGTTCTCTGCCTTCAATAGGCCATTGTCACTGGCACCGTCAGCGATGATTCTGTCATTGACACCTGTGTGTCTACTACGGGAAGCTCCTTGTGGACCTCTGACTACTCCGATGTCAGACCTGGATGAGGAGGGGTAGACGTCGAGGAGGAGGAATACCATCCTGAGCTCATCTTTCGGGATGGTATAGGGGATGAGGAGGAAATAATTTATGACAGGTCTACTGCCTCTTCAGTCAGTGAGGACTCTGTCAAACTTACCCCAAGGTCTCCTGAGGATGCTGCCCTTTTTAATGTCATGAAGCAATTGTCTGCCACTATGGCCTTCCAAATTGAGGAGGAGGATGTCACCAGGAAAGACCTGGTGGACTTCCTGGAGCTTCCTGAATCTCCCCCTAAGATTATCCCTGCTATGCTGCAAGCCCTAAAGAATGCTACCTTGGCAACCTGGCACAGACCAGTCCTTGTGTCAGCTATGCAACGTAGGGCATACCAGCTTTACAGTGCCCCTCTACCTTCCTTACATTGCTGCCCAGGCCAAAACTGACTTGGTGGTCATCAAGGTGGCCCATGACAGATCTAAGGCGCCTAAGCACCCTAGTTCTCTTCCCATAGATAGAGTCCCGTAAGATTGACCTCTGGGGTAAAAGAGAGTACACCTCTACCTTGGGCCTCAGGATTGTAAACTGTCTGTCACATATGGATAAGTTCCATAATGCCAGCTTGAGAAAGGGCAAATGTGCTGTTCAGGCCTTTCCAAATGGTCCCCAGTAGCAGGAATGGATCCAGTGTTTACATACTGCAGAAGATGTCTGTAAATCTCTCCTCAGGGCCCTGTATGACTTGGCCAACAAAGTGACCAGGGCGGCTGCCAGAGGCATATGCCTTCATAGGTACTTATGGCTCAGGGTCTCTGGCTTTGCAGTCAGTGTGCAAAACAAGATGCTTAATGCCTCTTTCAGTGGCACCAAGCTCTTCAGCCCTGGTGTCCTGGACCTCATCAATTATCTGCTGGCCTCTGGCACAGCTATCAAGTCTGTCCATTCTCTCTGCAGTACTCAGCCCCATGGTAGAGGGTGGCCTACTTTTCATAGATAGGACAGGTTCGGGCTCCCATACCCAAGGTAAGTGCAGAGCACAGGCCTCCTTCCCTGCCCCTCCAATGCTGGAGCACCCACAAAACATCCCAGAAATGACAGGCCAGCCTCCTCAACTGGTCCCTCTTTAGCTTGACTACTTGTCAGACCCCCTCCTTTGGCCCAGACCCAGGAGGTGGTGATCAGAGGTCAGTTCTCCCTCCATCTGAATCAGTGGAGAACCATAACTTCAGAAGCATGGATCCTGCAGATCATAGAGACAGGTCACACCCTGGAGTTCATCCAACTGCCTCAAGATACCCCTTCCTCATCCTTCAATTGTCCCCCAACTCGCTTGTCTGTTCTCTGGGAGGACATACAGTCTCTTCTGTGCAAGCATGCAATAGAATTGGTGCCAAGGTGGCAGATACACCAGGGGTTTCATTCCAAGTTCTTCCTGGGCTCTAGAATGACCGGAGATCTGAGACCCATTTTAGATCTGAAGAACCTCAATCTCTCCATCCAGTACAGAAAGTTCTGGATGGTAAATTTCCCATGCCTCATGCCCCTTCTCAAGACCAGGGACTGGCTTAGCTCACTGGACATGCAGGATGCCCACCTGCACCTTTCGATCTTTCCTCCTCACAGGACGTTTCTCCACTTTGCCTTTCAGGGTGAGCATTACCAGTTCAAAGTGCTGCCCTTTGGCTTATCCTCTGCACCACGTGTCTACCAAATACGTAGCAGCCATTGCAGCAGTTCTTAGAAGAGAAGGACTGTATGTCTTCCCTTACCTGGACGATTGGCTTCTGAAGGCCCCATCCAAGAAGCAGCTCTTGCTGACTCTGGAGCACACTCTACAGCTCTTCCATGCTCTGAGCATAACGGTCAGCATGCCCAAGTCCGTGCTAATTCCATCCCAAAGACTGTAATACATTGGAGCAGTTCTGGACTCCAAGCAGGGGAAGGCCTTCTTACCCCAAAACAGGGCAGAATGCCTTGTCGTCCAGGCTCAAGAGGTTGCTCAGAGTCGGTACATTCCTGCCAGACTGTACCTCAGGCTTTTGGTGCTAATGGCTCTGGCCATTCCCAACGTTCCACTGGCCAGGCTTCACTTGCGTACGCTTCAGTTGGCCCTCAGAGTGCAAAATGAGACCAGCGTACAGACGAGTTAGACCAAGAAGTCCTGGTCTGTTCCCCAGTTCGCAAGGTACTGCAGTGGTGATGGACCCCTCGGACCTTCTCCAGGGGGTTCCTTTTCAGATCTCCTTCCTGCATCAGATTCTAACCACGGATGCTTCAGGGCTAGGTTGGGGAGCACACCTGGGTCCTTTCCAAACCCAGGGCACCTGGTCCCAGTGGGAAGCCACCCTGCTTATCAGTGTGCTGGAGATGGGAGCGGTGCTTTATGCCATGCAAGCATTTCAGGTACACCTTGCTGCTGGCTAACTGCTGGTGCAGTTGGACAATCTTAAATGTAGTCTACTACATCAACAAGCAGGGCTGGACTCGCTCGTACCCCCTGTGCAGGGAGGCCATGCAGGTGTAGTACTGGGCCCTGGAGCACAGTTTCACACTCTCCGCAGTACATGTGCCATCCTGGCGGACAGTCTCAGCAGGACTCAGTCCAGCATGTATGAATGGGAGCTTCTCTCATACATAGCAAATCTGTTCAACAGATGAGGTCATCCAGAGTTGGACCTTTTTGTGTCCCCACTCAGCGTAAAACTGCCCAATTGTTGCTCACTAGATCCAGGGACTAGTGTTTTCTGACAAGATGAGTTGTCCCTCTCTTGAAGCGGGAGATTTCTGTACCCATTTCCTCTGTTTCCACTGATGCAGAGGGTACTGATCAAGCTGCAAATGGAGGGGGCCAGCATGATCCTGGTAGCCCCATTCTGGCCCCGTCAGATATGGTTCCTGCTCCTTCAGCAGCTAGCAGAGGAGCCTCAGGTCCCTCTGCCCCTTTGCAGGAATCTGCTGACCCAGGATTGGGGGACCTGGGTCCATCCCAACCTAAGGTCCCTCCATCTTCATGCGTGGCTCCTGAGGATGTAGTCACTGCAAGGTCTGGCATCTCTAACAGGGTAGCGGACGGCCTGGTGGCCGCCCACACACCTTCCACCTGTGCCACTTGTACCATCGAGTGAAAGCAATTTTCCATCTGAACTACAAAGCATTCCCTAGACTCTTTCACATGCCCAGTGAAGCATGTCCTGAACTACCCGATTTATTTTTCTTTCTCAGGCCTCCATTATTCCTCCCTCAAGGTCCACCTTTTTGCTATTCTGCTCTTCATGAGTCCTTGGGAGAATGCACAAGTGCTCAGCTTGATTGTCCCACACCTTTCTTAGGGGCATCCTGCACCTGAAACCCCCAGTGTGTTCCCTTGTCCTGGCATGTGATTTTAATTTTATTTTGGAGACGTTGACCATTTCCTTTTGAACCAGTTGTGACTTGCGATTTGTACTCTCTGTCTTGGAAAGTGCTCTTTCTAGGGACATGGATATGTTGTTCATCCACACTGTCTGGCAGGTATCCTTGCCACTTTAAATCTTGCCGGAAGGTCTTAAAGCTGGCTCCTCCCACCCACCCGGGTGGTAAAACTCTTGGCTCCGCCCCATGACGCCAGATCTTCCTTACCGCTTGGAAGCTCAGGTTCCCTCCTTAACGCTCTGCGTATAAGACTGGTTCCTAATTCTTCGAAATTTCGAAATCGAAAAGTTTTTGCTAAAAAGACTTCGGTCTTCTTTCCCTCGCGGCTGCAATGGACAAATCGACTCCCGGTTTCCGGAGGTGCCCTTGCAGGCAGAAGATGTCTAGGACGGATCCGCACTCCACGTGCGTCTACTGCTTGGGCCTTGAGCACGACCCGCAGGCCTGCGACTTGTGCTCTTCCTTTTCGGCCTACGTCCTTGAAGACCGTGCTGCCCGATTACAACTGGGGCGCCCGAGAAAGAATTCCTCCGGTTAAATCTAAAGAGGCCCGGTTGGCGGTGTCCGCGGCGGCGGGCTCGGCGGATCAACTTGAGCAGATGATCGCCTCGAAGAGGAGGCGGCGCTGGCCGCCCACTGGGCCGCGCATTTGTCCCGCCTCTCTAGGTGCCTCACAGACTCGGCTTCCTTTAGGAGCTTTGTCTGACCCTCTCTACGAAGGTGAGGGTCCAACTTCTTTGGACCTTTTTCCAGGTCCAAAAGAGCAAAGTAAGTCTCTCCGTCGGCTCTTGGGAGCGGGAAAGATCCCCCTTCCCTTCTTGTCGACAGTCGACTTCGGTCGACCCCTCAGCTTCGGCCACTGGCTTCACGGTGTCCCCGTCAGGTCAGTTGATCGAGACTCCCGACGACCCGGTCGAGATTTTTCTCGACCCATTAGACGGGTTGTCGGCTGGAGAAGCTGAGAATCCCCTCTCCCAGGTTCCCCCAGTGGGAGTTGAGGATCCCGTCAGCTCGTCCGTGCCTCTGGTTCCGGAGCCTTCGGTGGAATCGTCCGAGCTGAGGGGAGTGCCGATTCCCGACACCTCCCCTCGCCGTCCTCGGCCTAGCCGAGACTCTCGGTCTCTGACATCCTCGCGGTCCAGCCGATCCTGCCGTCATAGGCGGTCTCGGCCCCACAGCAAGCGGCGCCGCCGCTCTTCCTCTTCCTCCTCCCCGGACGAGGGGAGGCTTCGGTGCAAGTTGCGTCAGAGGTATGAGGAACTCATGTGGCAACAGCTCCTTTTGACCGGGAATAAGCCGACCCAGTCGTCTTCCCCGGCCATTAAGTGGCTGTCACCGGAGCGGCCAAAACAGCCCTTCGTTGTAGCCGAGGAGCCTATTCCCAGGCCGGTTGTTCGGCCAATTCCAGCTGGCCCACCGATTCTGGTGGAACCTCCGCCTCCACAGCCGTTAGTTGGGGCTCCGACCAGAAATTCTCGGTCGGCTAGGGGTTTGCCCCATAGGCTGTCTGTCACCCTCACTCCCGATAAACCTCAGCAGGTGGAGGGTGGCTCAGGCCCAAGGCAGCTCTTTGAGGACTCTTCCGAGTCTGAGGATGATTCCTCCCTTTTCTCCAAGCGTATGGACTTGGAGTCCTCTGGAGGACAGTCAGTGAACGATAGCCCTTCGTCCTTCTTAGGGTTGCTTCGGCTCATCTCGGAGTCCACTGGGATGAAGCTCGAACCCGTTTCTAAATGGGCCAGGTATCCCCTCACGGAGATTCTGGACCTAGGGGATTCTCCTACGGAGGCCTTTCCGGTGGCCGAGGCCATAGTGGGTCCAGCCTTGGAACTTTGGCAGCGCCCTGCTTCCTGCCCTGCGCCTTCAGCCAGGATGGCCAGGAAGTATGCGGTCCCTACCGGTTCCCTGTCCGGTTTTTCGGAACACCCCTCTGCTGAGGGGTTGGTTACCGACAGTGTTTTCCAGTGCGCCGGGAGCGCCAGGGATGTAGACAAACCTCCCGACAAGGAATCCAAGAAATTGGATTATGCCGGGCGAAAAGTCTATACTGCGTCCTCTCTCTGCCTTTGTCAGGCCAGTTCGGCCGTCCTCATGGCACATTTTTCCCATGCCCTGTTGGGCTCCCTGGATGAGGTTGTCCCTCATCTTCCCGCGGATCTGCAGACTACGGTCAGGCAGGTGCGGGACCAGGGCAGGGCAGTGGCCAAACAACAGCTCCAGACTGCTTTAGACATTGGGGACTCATGTGCCAGGTCGGTGGCGGCCGCAGTGGCCATGCGTCGTCGGGCTTGGCTGAGGATATCCACCTTTACCTCCGATACCCAGCACAAGTTGGCGGATGTTCCCTTTTTGGGGACTGACCTCTTCGGCCCTGGGGTGGAAGGTCACCTGAAGAGGATCGAGAAGTCCAATGCTACCTTGGACTCAGTCTCTTCCGCTCAGAAGGACAAAGGCCGCAAGCCACAGCCTAAGCCCTTTCGTCCTTCTGCGCCCGCGGCGCGCCCGGCCCAGCAACGTCAGGGTCAGCAGGCTCGAGCTTGGCATCCCAAACCCAAGCCGTCGGCTTCCTCCAACAGGAAGCAGGGAGGAAAAGGCCCAGGAGGTCCCTCGGCCGGTCCCTCCTCCAAGCCTGCCCAGTGACGGGCTGAGGGGTGTCGCCCCCATCCCCGTCACCTTACCCCTGGTTCCCCCCGTGGGGGGACGGCTCCGACACTTCCTTTCCGCCTGGTCCGCTGTTACCACGGACAGGTGGGTACTGGAGGTGGTGGGAAAAGGCCTGCCTCTAGAATTCGAGCAGGCCCCACCCTTCAGAGCCGTCGCACCTCGGGGGGCCTCGGGGTCCGCAGCCTCACTGGTGGCTCGTCGAGCCGACATCGCTCTCCTCCTCCAAAAGGAGGTGATCAGGGAGGTAGAGGACCCCTCAGACCTGGGGTTCGTGTCCAGGTATTTCCTGGTTCGAAGCGGATGGGGGCTGGCCCCATTCTCGACCTACACGACCTGAACAAGTTCCTAAGGTCTCGAACCTTCAGGATGGTCACTCTGGCGCAGATAATACCATCTCTGGAAGACGGCGTGTGGCTCTGCTCTCTGGACCTACAGGACGCGTTCTTTCACATCCCTATCCGTCCGTCACATTGGAGATTCCTTCGTTTTCGGGCGGAGGGATCCCTCTTCGAGTTCCAAGCCATGCCCTTCGGCTTATCTCCAGCTCCCAGGGTCTTCACCAAATGCATGGCAGTGGTGACAGCATTCCCTGACGCCGAGGGTCAGTGTACCCTTACCTGGATGATTGGCTGATAGCAGCCCCCTCCAGACAGGAGGTGGAGCGGTCCAGAGATCTGGCCCTCCAGGTTTGCTCTCAAGTCGGCCTTCTCATCAACGAGGCCAAGTCGGAACTCGAGCCGAAGCAGGTGATCCTGTTCATTGGGGCAGAGCTCGACACTCTTCGAGCCAGAGCACGGCTCCCGGCGGACAGGGCCGAGGTTCTTACCTCCTTTGCCCAATCATTTCTGGTTGGGCAATCGCGCCCTGCCCGAGACTTCCTGCGCCTCCTGGGTCCCATGGCGGCCTGTACCAGCGTGGTCCGTTGAAGTAGCGCTGGCTTTTATGCGCCTTCAGTGAGGACTGGCCAGCCAGTGGTCCTGGCAGCTGCGATCCATTGGACCAGCTAGTGATGGTGACCCAGGAGATGTGGGCAGCTCTCCAGTGGTGGACCGTTCCATCTCATCTGCAGGAGGGCATCCCGTTTGTCCGCCCGAGCCGACGGTCTCTCTATCGACCGATGCCTCTCTGATGGGTTGGGGTGCCCATCTGGGGGAACACCGAGCGCACAGCCTCTGGTCCCCGCGGGAGTCCCGATGCCACATCAACCTGCTGGAGCTCGGCGGTCCGCCTAGCTCTCACCGCCTTTGCTCCGTTTCTCCGGGGTCAAGTGGTCCGAGTCCAGACGGACAATACCACGACCATGTACTACCTGAACCGCCAGGGCGGGGGCCTCCATGCTTCTATGCAAGGAAGCTCTCCGCATTTGGTCACTTGTGCGCAGCCTGGAGGCGGATCTCCTAGCCATTCATGTGGCAGGAGCCTCCAACACCCTGGCCGATGCCCTGAGCCGGATAGGGGCTGCATCTCACGAGTGGTCTCTCCTGCCGGAGGTAGTACAAGATCTGTTCTCCCACTGGGGCACACCTCAGGTGGACCTGTTTGCCTCCAGGGAGAACGCGAAGCTGAGGCTGTTTCATGCCCGCCCCCCTCAGCAGGGCTCGCCGCAGGGGGATGCCTTCTCGAGGCTCTGGACCCCGGGCCTCCTTTACGCCTTTCCCCGATTTCCCTTGATTCACAAGGTGCTTCTCAAGGCAAGGAGGGACAAGGCGCAGGTGATTCTGATAGCCCCAGACTGGCCTCGCCAGTTCTGGTACCCAGATCTCCTCAGCCTCAGCTCCAGGCTTCCGAGGCAGCTTCCAGCTTGCCCGGACCTGCTCTCAGTCAATCAGGGGAAGGTGTTCCATCCGGACCTTCAATCCCTGCACCTGACGGCCTGGTTCCTGGTGGCTAGAGTTCCAGGCCTTGGGTCTTTCCGACGAGGTCCTCAATGTTGTTGGCGTCCCGTAGAGTCGACCAGAAATGCTCGCCTTCAAATGGAAGAGATTTTCCATATTGGTGTCGGGGCAAGGGCTTGGACCCTTCCTCTTGTTCTGTGGCAAGCATTTTGGACTATTTATGGTCCCTTTCTAGTCAAGGGCTTAGGTCGACGACCCTAAAGGTGCACCTGGCAGCCATCTCTGCTTACCGGGCGTGGGCCGGGGAGCAGTCGGTGGCGCAGGAAAAGGTGGTCTGGCGCTTTTTCTAAGGCCTTGATCACATTTCCGCTCCGGTGCGAGAACCTCCACCTCCGTGGGATTTACTGCTGGTACTGGCAAAGCTCATGGGCAAGCCATTCGAACAAGTGCACAGGTGTGATCTCTCTCACCTGTCGTGGAAGACCGCCTTCTTGGTGGCTATCACGTCAGCCAGAAGAATGGGAGAGCTCCAGGCGCTCTGCATCGAGTCTTCTTACCTGTTCTTCCACAGGGACAAGGTTGTCCTGCGCCCCCAACCGAAATTCCTTCCGAAGGTGGTGGAGTTTCACCTTAACCAGGTGCTGACTCTGCCGGTGTTCTACCCCAATCACACCTCGGAGGCCGAATATAGGCTCCATACTTTGGACCCTAGAAGGGCGCTCGCTTATTATAAGGAGCGCACGGCTGAAATTCCGGGAGAGGTTCGCCAGCTGTTTGTCACCTACGCTGAAGCCGCACCTGGCAGACCTGCAGCCAAGCGGACGATAAGCAGGTGGGTCACCTCCTGCATAGATCTCTGCTGCAAGTTGGCAGGCATGGAGCCTCCCAGAGGGATAAGAGCTCATTCTACCCGCCATACTGCTGCATCGGTGGCTGCTTCCAGGGACGTCCCTATCCAGGAAATCTGCAGGGCTGCTACCTGGAAGTCAGCACACACCTTCATTACCCATTACCACATCGACCTTGAGTCACGCCGGGATGCTGGTTTTGGGGCCTCGGTTCTCCAGTCTGTCTTTCCCAAGTAAGTATCGGGGTGTCGCCTTGCCTCCCCTCCTCCCGGAGAACTGCTAGGTCTGCCAGACAGTGTGGATGAACAACATATCCATGTCCCTAGAAATACAGGTTACTCACCTGTAACAGGAGTTCACAAGGAATGGTATATATTGTTCATCCACCACGACCCACCCGACCTCCCTGGCTTCGACGCACAACCTGAGCTTCCAGCGGGCCAGATCTGGTGTCATGGGGCGGAGCCGAGAGTTTTACCACCCGGGTGGGTGGGAGGAGCCAGCTTGAAGACCTTCCGGCAAGATTTAAAGCGGCAAGGATACCTGCCAGACAGTGTGGATGAACAACATATACCATTCCTAGAACTCCTGTTACAGGTGAGTAACCTGTATTTTTAGTTGTCATTACTTCAGCTCAAAGAATTTCGGAGGTTCAGGCCCTCTGATGCGAGAAGCTTTATTTGATTTTTCGCAAAGACGGTATCTTTGCACACAAATCCTAAGTTTCTCCCCAAAGTGGTTTCTGAGTTCACACTTAAATTAGTCCTTCCACCTTCCTGATTATTTCCTGAGCGTGCCAGTCCAGGGGAAGTACTGCTCCATAAACTAGATGTGCGCAGAACTTTGAAGTATTGTCTGCTTCAGACTAAGGAGTCCAGAAAGTCTAAACAGTTTCTTTCACCCCAGGTAGAGTGGGCGCTTCCGTTTCTAAGCAATGTTTATCAAAATGGTTGGCAAATTGCATTGTATTCTGCTGCAGCAAGAACAGCAAAGAATTGCCTGGTGCTGTCAGATGTCATTCCACCAGAGGTATGGCTACCTATGTGGCTTGTTTCAAGGGGGTCTCAGCTGCTGATATTTGCACTGCTGACACCTATAGTACATTCCACACTTTTACCAAGCATTACAGTCTGGACATTGCTTCTAGAGCCTGTGCAGGATTTGACAAGGCTGTGCTACAAGGACTCCTGTCTTAAGTTTATGGAGTTCCAGCATCCCAGACTGTTTTTTGCACTTGTCTCTGCTTGGTACTTGTTCCTATGGTGTAACCTGGTGACTGAGATACCCACAAAGAAAATAGAAACAGTTAACGTAAGAACTTACTGTAACAGTAGATCTTCGAGGGGATCACAGCCATCAGGTCGGATTTTCCTCCCACCGCCCCCCTTCTTGGGGCTGCTGTTCAGGACCTGGCTATGTGCTGTATTCCATCTTTTCTGTCTAGAGCCGGATTCCTCAGCATCTCCCGAGTTCCTCAGGGCTTTAACCTTGCTCTCTTTGTCTCCGGAGGGAAAGAACTAAGGAGGGAGCAGGGCAGCCCATGCTTATATAGGGTTGGTGATGTTGGCAGCTGGCTTGGGCAGCCCTAATTATACTGCTGAAAATCTTTCGTGTGGATTCCCCGTCTCTGACGGGGAAGGTTCCTATGGTGTAACCTGATGACTGAGATCCCATTGAAGATCTACTATTACAGTAAGATCTTACTTCGAGACACAGCTCTTGCAGCAGGTTACACCATTTGGACTGAAGCCGGCAGGCGTCAGGACCCCACAGAAAAATTCTAGCTAGCTTTCTTCAGCGGGGACCGCCCCCGACGTCGGTCCCGCCTCCGACGTCAGCGTGGTACATAGGGCGGTCCGCCAGATTCCCAATTCTTTCCCGCCGTCGACTTGCATGTCTCGACCCTTTGGTTACAGTCTAGCGCGCGACGCGTGGTTCAGAGCTTTCCTTCGGGAAATTCAATTTTCTTCAAGCAAGATTGTTGCCGATGTCTTCTCCGACCTCCGGTCACTCCTCCAAGTGTGCTTGCGGGAAACAGATCCCCTTCAAGGACCCCCATACGGCCTGCGTTAGGTGCCTGTGCCCAGACCACGATACCCGGGCCTGTTCGTTCTGCCAAGGGTTCAACAGTCGAACTAGGATCCGATGTCAGAAGGCCCTTCAGGCTTTTTTGTTGGAGAAAAAGCTGAAGACCATGTCCTCCAAGGGGGAATCTTCTAAATCCCACAAGCACGTGGAGAAAAGAAGGGAGAAGGCCCCTTCCAAGTCCCCTTCCAGGGCTTCGGAGCCCCGCAGCTCCGGTTCTCGGTCCGACCACTCTCCTTCCAGGGCCAGCTCTCAGCCTCCCCCGGCTGCGGTAAGGAAGCCTTCTTCTCAGGCCAAGTCCACCAGGCCGTCGTCGTCGTCTTCTTCATCCAAGGCCTTGGCGAAGTCCGGAGAGCGCCACCACCATCATCACAAGTCGGGTTCCCGCCCTTTGGTTCCCGACGTCCGGTCTTCGTCTGTGCCTCCTCGAAAAACCTTGGAGCTCACACCCTTGAAGAGACCTGTAGACCAGACGCCGGCATGACCGTCGTCGGCCATGCGTCATTCCTCCCTGGAGCCGCCGTCGCCGGCCAAACCATCCCAGCGGACGCCGGTAGGGGGACCGACGTCCGCTCCTCCTGAGAAGAGGGCCCTGACGCCTCCGACCGACGTTGGTCAGGAGACTTTAACTGAGGAGGACTTAATGCAGCCCGAGGACCAGACGGGCGACCCCGGCTTCGCCGAAACTCCCAGGGCACCCTCGCCTTTACCCGAGGCCTCTGTGGAACCGACGCCGGGACCTGACGACCGGTGCCCGGGCCGTCGTCGGGCCTTTCTTTAGTGGAAGTGAAGGATCTCTTCACTTACTGGTGGGACACATTAAGAGGACATGGTCCCCACCTCTCCTCCTCCTCCTCCTCCTCCGGTTCCTGCACCCTTCACCTGGGGTCGGCAGGCCGTTTACCTCCCGGGAGCCTAGATCCTCTCCCAGGGGAAGATCAGAAAAACGGAGACCTCCGTCGAAATCCTCTTCTGGGTCACCCAGCCCCAAGAGATCCAGGAGACACCGACGTTCGCCGTCGACGGAGGACACGGGATCAGTCTACTCTTCCTCTAGATCCCCATCTCCTCTCTCCATCCCTTCTCCGGACCCACGTGAGACGCCGAGATCTCCTCCGGATGACCCTTCGTTCATGGATATTATGAGACATATCCAAGAGAACATGGGATGGGATGCAGAAGAGCTAGACCCCGGAAGGTTACGCCTCGCCAAATATCTTCGGCAGAAGGACCCCAAGCCTGTGGTGGTACCACCCTTGGTGGACACTTTCGTGGACGTCACCAAGGCAGCGTGGAAGCGTCCACATTTGCTCCCGGCGATGCCGAAAAAAGCTGATCGCTTGTACAAGGCTCCTAAGGATGACCAGTACTTGATGCAGCAGCCTCAGGCCGATTCTCTGGTCATCACAGCCTCATATGACTGGTCACAGAGGCCGCAACATTTGAGCACCCTGCCACCGGATCCAGAGTCCAAGCAGCTGGACGCGCTGGGCAAGCGCACGTATGCTTCCGCCACCTGCGCCATCAGATCCTTGAATTATCTGACCCACATGGTTCAATTCCAGAACGCTTTGTGGGAACAGGGTCTGGAGACAGCTGAAAAACTGCCGGAAGGTGAGCAGAAGGAGGAGATGCTTCAGCTCCTCCGTACGGGTTCAGACGTGGGGACCCAAGTGCTTCGAGCCGCGTATGACTCCGCGGACTCATCAGCCCGAGCAGCAGCTTCTGGCGTATGCCTCTGGAGACACTCTTGGTTACGCGTCTCTGGTTTTACCCCGGACGTCCAGAAGAATATTATGGATGCTCCGTTCAAGGGAGAAGTCTTGTTTGGTAATCCTTCCGAGAAGATCATTACCAAACTTCAAGAGGCCGGGAAGGCGGTAAGGTCGGTTCAGGCCATGTACCGTCCCAAGCTTGGTTCCTTTCGTAGGAACCAAAGCCATTTTCATGGGTGGACACAGAGGCAGCAGCCCTGCTCTGCTACACATCAGAGGGGCTCCGGCTTCCGTAGAACCCAGGGAAAACAGCCCGCCAGCCAAGGTCAGCGTTCTCCTAGGCCGGCCCAGCCAGCGGGCCCATCTGCCGCCACAGCCCGACTCCTTTCCGGCCCCCGCCCCTCAGGATCAACGGGAAATCATGGTCGGGGGTCGCATTGCAAACTTCCTGCCGGGATGGCAGGCTATAACCACTGACAGGTGGGTTCTTCAGTTGGTCAGTCTAGGCCACTTTATAGAATTCGCAGAAAAGCCACCCTCGAGGCCTCCTTTGCTCTCCCGGTATCCGGGTCAGCACAAAAATTTGATCTGGCAAGAGGTACTCGCGCTCCTGCGAAAGGGAGCGATAGAGTACGTCCCGGAGAACCAGAGAGGACAAGGATATTATTCCCACTTCTTCCTGGTTCCCAAGAAAATAAGGGACCTCCGTCCGATTCTGGACCTCAGCGACCTCAACGTGTCGGTCGCCTACAAGAAATTCCACATGGTGACTCTTCTGGGCCTTATTCCCATGCTGAAACAGGATGCCTTTTTAGCGTCTCTAGACATGCAGGACGCATACCTGCATATCCCTATAGCTCAGGCACACCAGAGGTTCCTGCGCTTCGAGTTTCTCGACCACCACTTACAGTTCCGAGCTCTTCCGTTTGGACTGTCATCCACACCAAGGGTCTTTACCAAGTGCATGGCAGGTGTGGCAGCATCTCTGAGGAGACAGGGCCACTATGTATTCCCGTACCTGGACGACTGGCTTCTCATGGCCGCCTCCAGAGAGGCATTGTCACTTGCGGTCCAGAGCACCCAGGACCTGTTCCAATCTCTGGACATTCTCATAAATTACGAGAAGTCTCTCCTGGTACCGTCGAAGAAACTGCAGTTTATAGGCGCAGTACTGGACACTGTTCAGGAAGAGCTTTTCTTCCGGACGACAGGCGGGGCGCATCACATCCCTCATAAGGGATTTGTGGGTGAATAAGATCGTACCTGCCAGGTGGTCCTAGCTTGCTAGGACACATGGCTGCGGCCATTCCTACTGTACCTTTCGCAAGGCTCCACATGCGGGTAACCCAGTGGATGCTCAAAGTGCAATGGGACCAAAGGCAAGACCACTTGCAGCATCCGGTCAGGATCACGAACTCAGTGATCCGAGACTGGCAGTGGTGGCTAGTCCCAGGGTCGCTCTCCACAGGCATCCCGTTTGTAGCGCTGTCCCCGGAGGTAACCCTCACCACGGACGCCTCAGGTCTTGGGTGGGGGGCGCACCTGGACGTGGTAAAGTCCCAGGGTACATGGACCCCGATGGAAGCTCATCTCCATATCAATGTCCTAGAGATGAGGGCGGTTCTCTATGCCCTGCAGGTCTTTCAGTCAGTAATCCCACCGTGTACTCTCCTGCTTCAGACAGACAACACGGCGGTGATGTATTACCTCAACAAACAAGGAGGCGCACACTCTTATCCCCTTTGCAGGGAGGCCATGAGGGTGTGGGATTGGGTAATCGGACACGGCGCAAATCTGATCACTGTGCATGTTCCCGGGGTGGACAACACAATTGCAGACGGCCTGAGTCAATCCCAGGCCAGAGTCCACAGTGGGAACTTCTTCAAGAGGTAGCAGAGGATCTGTTTCTTTGTTGGGAATTCAGAACTAGACTTGTTAGCATCCCCATCCAGCATAAAACTGACCAATTTTGCTCGCTAGATCCAGGGCCTGGTGTTTTCTGGCGAGGGCAGCGTTGTCCCTCTCCTGGGCGAACAGATTCCTCTACGCTTTCCCTTCCTTCCCGTTGATCCAGAGAGTTCTTCTCAAACTGCGCAGGGAGCACGCACTTATGATCCTGGTGGCCCCGTTCTGGCCCAGATAGATCTGGTTCCCTTTGTTGGTGCAACTATCTCGGGAACCCCCGCTCCCGTTGCCGCTCAGCTCCCACCTCCTGTCTCAGGAGAAAGGTTCATTAGTCCATCCGGACCTACGTTCTCTGAACCTGCATGCTTGGCTCCTAGAGACATAGCCATCTTGCGTCATGGAGTCTCGCAAGAGGTTGCAGAGGTTCTTTCTGCAGCCAGAAAGCTGGCAACGCATGCGACGTATGCCATGAAATGGCGCCATTTTTGTTTATGGTCACGAGCTCGTTGTCCTGTGGGAGTAGTGTTGGATTACCTCCTCTCCCTTTTTCATTCAGGCCTAGCCTACTCCTCTATTAAGGTGCACCTCTGTGCCATTTCTACCTATCACCTCCCGGTGGGACATCGTACAGTAGCTCAATTGGACGCCTCTTGGGAATTTCTGGGAGTGTTGCACCTTAGGCCTCCCATTAGGGACCCTGTGCCTCCATGGGATCTGCTCTTTGTCCTGGAACAGCTCACGCTCCTCCCTTTGAACCTGCCGCAGATTGCGAGCTACGTTTTCTGTTATGGAAAACGTTATTTTTAGTTGCTGTTACTTCAGCGAGAAGAATTTCTGAGCTTCACGCTCTCATGTGCAAAGAGCCTTATTTAGTTTTCCACCGGGTCAGAGTATCCCTGAGGACAAATCCTAAGTTTTTACCTAAGGTGCTCTCTTCACTCTCTCTAAACCAGGATATTGACCTTCCGGTCTACTTCCCGAGTTATTCAAATAGAGGAGAGGCTTTGCTCCACACCCTGGATGTTCACTGCAGCCTGAGGTATTACCTCAACAGAACTAAACCCTCTCGTAGTTCTGAACAGCTTTTTGGTTCCTTCTCTGAGAGAATGTTGGGCCAATCAGTATCCAAACAGTGTCTGTCTCGCTGGCTTGTCCAGTGTATTTCCTACTGTTATGATATAAAACAAAGCCCCTCCGGGCTCTGTCAGGAGTAATTCTACTAGGGGTGTGGCCACATCCTTTGCAGCACTCGAAGCGTCTCCACCTCTGCTATTTGTGCTGCAGCCACTTGGAGCTCTGTGCATACCTTTATCAGGCATTATAGCCTGGACCAGCCTCTCAGCGAAGGGCTGGTTTGACCTTGCGGTGCTAGGGTCTCCTGTCCTAGGGTCAGGACCTGGAATGTACTTCCTATTTTCCTCCTCCCGGAATTTCTGGCAGCGTTACTGCTTGGGAATCAGTCCTAATGGTGTAACCTGCTGCAAGAGCTGTGTCTCGAAGTAAGATAGTACAGTTACGTAAGAACTTACCGTAACAGTAGATCTTCGAGAACAGCTCTTGCAGCAGGTACCTTCCCGCCCACCTTCCCCCTTGGAGGAGGCATGGCTTTGCCTTTTCATGTTGGGATTTTCCTCCCTTATTATCTTTTGACGGTGGATTCTCGGTCTCCCACTCTGATGTCATCCTGCGGCTGTGAGTCTCTGGCGGGAGAACTGGGGAATCTGGCGGGACCGCTTCTTATGTACCACGCTGGCGGTCGGACGGGACCGAGCGTCAGGGGTGGTCCCGCTGAAGATAGCTAGCTAGAATTTTTCCATGGGGTCCTGACGCCTGCTGGCTTCAGTCCAAATGGTGTAACCTGCTGCAAGAGCTGTTCTCGAAGATCTACTGTTACGGTAAGTTCTTACGTAACTGTTCTTTACATGAGTCGGATTGAACTCTGCAATGCATGTTTGTGATGTTTAATGCTGCTTGGCCAATACCAGAGGACAGCCTTTTACTGATGGTCTAGACATGCATTAGGTCCCAGAGACGAGCTCAGATTGCTGTTTTCTTCAAGTACTTGGGTGTTGTGAGACAAATTGCACTTTCTGTAGTTCTCCCCGGTGACCCTAACAGTTGCCTGAAATGCCTTTTCCTTTTGGGTTTCGATCAAGTGTAGTCTTGCAACCTGAACACTTCTATGGTTTGTTTCTGTGAATTTGTACATTGCAGCATAGCCTTGTTTAAGTGAAACACCTACTTTTCAAGAGGGTCCATCATTCTTAGCATTGAGGTATTTGCAACATAGTTATAAATTAATATGATCAAATACAGATGATATGCAGTATAGCATGCAATATGTAATATGTATATTTAAGTAGATTTGGTGTGACAAATTAAGATGTCAAACATGTGAGTGAGAGGTAGGTGCCGAAGAGATGATTTGGGGTGGGTGGCAAGTAGAGAGGGTGATAGTGAGTGCTTAACAGGCATGTGGGCTGTGGAGATGGTGGTGCGTGGCTACCTTGGTAATGTGTTTCATAATTATATTACCCTCGCTGGATGAAAAAAAAAAATCTCTTATGTCCCTGCTGACTGTCCCACAACCTCCATAATTTGTACTCACACCCCTGGTTCTGCAGTCTAAATTACTGCTGAACAGTCTGTCTTAGTTGGCTGTTACGGCTGGTCACAAGTGGTAGCTATAATGGAATCACCTAAGAAACTAGTTCCAGTGTCTCATAGAATCCTATAGATTCCAAACAGTAGTTGTCAGAAAAGGGTTTTATAGCTGTTGTGTGTCCATAGGTAATCAGACTTCCTGTTGACTGCAGTTGCCATGTTATTATTATATATTCCCAGTGGAGAAAAAAATTGTTGAGCCACAGCAGTCTTGTAAGCAGCAACTGCATGAGGGAGACACATGACCATCAGCAGCAGCAACAGATCCCTGGTCCCCACCCACACACACACAGCAGTGAATTCAGTGCCACTGGCTGTCATTTATATTCCACTTCTCCACCACTGAACTCCAGTGCTACTGTTGCCCCCAGACCACAAGAGTGAGCCTTCGACACAGAGTTTGGCCAAAAAGGTTTGATTTTTTGTTTGTTTCATTTTTTTCCTGGAAGATGTGACATGTACAGGATCTACATCAGCTCTGAACAGCACAACATGGCGGTGTTTTGTGTGTGCAGCAGATCATGTTTCTTCTGCAGGCAGATCTTCCTGGACATAAGTCTCCACCACTCATTCGCAATAATGTGATCAGCGCCGGAGGCACTAGGACCCATCGGGAGCAAACTTTTTTGTTGGAAGGTCGGCGCCTGAGACAGCGCCACGAGGAGCAGCACCGTGAGCCTCAGCTCATGCCGTAATGAATATCTCGGCGTCTACCTTCCAGCTGCCTCAGTTCCTTTTTTCCCGCCGTCGAGTGCACTTCAGTGATGACGTCGCTCGCCTGCCGGGAGTCAAACTTAAAACTAGCAGCGTAGTTTTCAGTTTTATGGTTTTGTAGTAATATCTCGAAAAAGTATCGCTTAAGTTTATTCTCATTTACAAAGAAGTCTCCACCTACTTTGACAGAGTCGACCATGAGCAGGTCAGGTGACGGTAGGAAGACTTCGTATGAAGGCTGTTCAGTTAGCTGGGCTGGGTCTGGGTCTGACAATGGTCAGTCCAATGCCCGAGGCGGCGGGTGGTCCCCTCGAAAGCATAAAAATAAAGTCGCATTCTCTGCACCGTTCGGCCTCGAGCTCTTCTTCGGCCCACAGGTCAAAAAAGAGAAGGCATCACTCAAGGTCACCCTCTGATATGTCTGCGCGTATATGGTAAGTTATTGGAGCTACTTGCTGGTCTCCTTTGGAACCAGCTTCTGTTTCCGGTACCCGACATCTTTAACATCGGAGCCCTACCCTGTCCTCTGGTAGGTCTTCAGATGAGCAGTTTCATCAGTGGGCTGCTCCTATGGAGCAGTGGCCTCGGAGGTTGGTCCAGCTGCCTGGCCCGGTCACTCAGGGGCCTTCAGGCTTCTTGGGAGACCAGGTAGGGCTGTTGAGCCTCCCTGGTCATGCGGCACCGTCTTCGGTGCCATAGACTCCGCGCTTAAGTGTTCCCTCCCATATGGCTGCGGCGCAGGGGGCCACACCGATGCCTCTATCTCCTGCTCTTCTTCCTCCCTTCTCCTCAAATCCTGTTTTTCAGTGTCTTGGGATATTTTTGACGCCCTCAGCATCGACGACACGCTCAGCGCCGATGTGTCTATTGGCGCCGGCCTGGGCGCCGTTGAGTTACTAGCCACCATGCGCTTCGGCGCCATCCTCAGTGCCGCAGCACCGTCTGGCCTCTCTGCGCCGTCTCTGGCACTGTATGGCTTCTCGGCACCGTCCTCGGTGCCGTGCGCTTTGTCAGCGTCGTGCGTTTGTGGCACCGGGGGTTCTTAGGGCATCGTCCACCTCTCAGGACTGCTCCTTTAACCCTTTTCCTTCCTCATTTCCATCTGATTTCCACTCCTTTCCTGTCCATGCAGTCCCTCCTGGACTGTCAGGAGATGACATTGAGCCTGACCCAGACCTTAGGCTGGTTGATGAAGTGGAAAAAACAGGATCTATTCCTGCTGCAGAGCCTGTGGTCAAGGACCTGTCTTTTAAGTCTCTGCTGAAAAACTTGATTTCCACTCTATCTCTTCAAATTACAGACATCGATCTTAGGAAATTGCTAAGACTCCAGTATCTCCATGTTCCAGAGATCCCTATGGATTTGACTCCTCCGGTACAGCCCTCCTTTGAGACGCTGTCTCAAATGGTATGGAGTAATCCTGCTCTCATTCCTTCGGTGGCTAAATCCATAGATAGGAAATACTCAGCCCCCAAGGATCGACCCATTTTGGCGTCCCAACCCTTTGCGGATCCTATTGTAGTTTTGGCAGAGAACGATAAGGTCGTCCTCCTCCAGACTACTACATCTCGACCTATTGACAAAGAATCTTGTAAGATAGACACTTTAGGTAAGAGAGTCTTTGCTGCTTCCACCCTAGGTATGCATATTGCCAGCTACCAGGGCTATTTCTCTCAATATGAGTATATTCTTTGCCATTCGCTCAAACAGATGGTTGAAGCTCTACCAGAATTGGATACAAAGTCAGAGCTACTTCAAACCATTACCAGGGGTATCAAATCCAACAACCAGCAGGTTAAAGCGGCTATGGTTGCTTTCGATACTGCTTCCAGAGCGGCGGTGGCTGGCATTTGTACCCACCATCATTCCTGGCTGTGCACTTCAGGTTTCACGAATGATGCACAGCAGCAGGTAATGGTGTTGCCTTTTGATGGTGTGTATCTCTTCGGCCCTCAAGTAGAACAGGCTCTAAAACTACACAAAAAACTAGGTCAGCCATTAAGTTGGCTCAACCTCCTCCTGTCTCCTCTTGAGGGGGTGTTAATAAATACCAGTTCCATAACCGTCAGTCCTTTGGAGGTAAAGGCAGAGGAAGTTTTCATAAAAACCAAGCCCCCCAGCCTCAAAAGAAAATGCAACAGAAGGCACAAGGACCCAAAGCGCCCAGTGCCACCTTCTGAGTTGTTGGCCCAAGTCCCACCTCAGCTGCCCGAGGTGGACTCTTCCTCAGTGGTGGGAGGTCATCTGACGCACTTCTTCAATCTATGGAAGTCCATAACCTCAGACAAATGGGTCTTCCGGATAATTTGTGAGGGATATTCACTCAATCTTGTGGAGACCCCTCCAGATCGTCCCCCCAAATGACAGCCCAAGCTGTCATCCCTTCAGTCAGACCTTCTCACCTTCGAGATTCAGGGCCTTCTGAACAACAGGGAAGTAGAAGTAGTTCCACGGCATCAACGAAACACAGGGTTCTACTCCCATTACTTTCTGGTTCCAAAAAAAACTGGGCATGCGTCCCATTTTGGACCTCAGAAAACTAAACAAATTTCTGCCCAAGTAGAAATTCAAGATGATTTCACTAGGAATCGTGTTACCTTTGCTTCATTAGCACAACTGGCTAGCCTCCCTAGACATGCAGGATGCTTACCAGCACATCTGTATTCACCCGAAGCATCACAAATTCCTAAGGTTTGTGGCTCTGGGACAGTATTATCAGTTTAGAGTCCTGCCCTTTGGGCTATCCTCGACGTCACGAGTTTTTACAAAGTGTTGTGCAGTTCTCGCAGTGCATCTCAGAAAGATCGGAATTCAAGTGTTCCCTTATCTGGACGATTGACTTCTGGCAAGTCCTTCCAGACAGGGAACTCTGGACGCCGTAGCCACTGCTTCAAGCTTTCTCGTGTCCATGGCAGTCCTGCTAAACCTCAAAAAATCGCAGCTGCAGGCCTCCCAGAGACTCCTTTTTATAGGAACTCTTCTGGACACCTCCTGTGCGAAGGCTTTTCTTCCAGAGGACAGGAGGAGCGATATCCTTCAGATGGCCCGTCACGTTGGGGACTCCAGTTCTCTCGATGCAACGGATGCTAGGTCTCATGGCATCCTCAGTGTTCACTGTACCCCTAGCATGCCTTCACATGAGAACTTCTCAGTGGATGCTCAGTACTCAGTAGTCCCCAACCACTCACCCACAGTCCTTTCTCATCAAGGTGACAGAACCGCTTAAGAGGTCACTTACCTGGTGGTTGCAAGAAAACAATCTACTAGAAGGGTATCCCTTTGCTCCTCTGGATCATCAGATTTCTACTACCACAGACATGTCCCTGATGGGGTGGGGAGCTCACTGTCAGGCTCTCCACATTCAAGGTACATGGACTCTGGTCTAGTCGCAGCTTCACATAAATGTCTTGGAAATGAGAGCCATCCTTTATGCGGTCCAGGCGTTGAAGGACATTCTCTGTCACAAGAGCATTCTCCTTCAAACGGACAACAAAGCAGTGATGTATTACATCAACAAACAGGGCGGCGCTCACTCGTACCCCTTATGCAGAGAAGCGATGAGAGTGTGGGAATGGTGCTTGCAGCACAAGACTCTAATTCAAGCGGTCTGTCTGCCAGGAGTACAGAACAAACTGGCGGACTTCCTCAGCAGAACAGAGACAGATCCTCACGAATGGTCTCTCGACTCAGCCGTAGTTCAGTCAATATTCGCAGAGTGAGGAACTCCAGACCTGGACCTTTTTGCATCCCCAGTCAACACAAAACTGCCTCTCTTCTGCTTCAGAAATCCAGGGCCTGGCATTTTCTGTCAGGATGCGTTCAGGCTGCAGTGGGCAAAATGCTTTCTATACGCCTTTCCGCCTCTTCTCTAATTCAGAGGGTACTTCTCAAGTTCGAATCCCAGGGGGACAAAATGATCCTCATTGCTTCCTTCTGGCCTCTGCAAATGTGGTTTCCACTACTCAACAGTATGCCGGCAGCTCTGCCGAAACCACTCCCACTTCAGACGAACCTCTTGACTCAAGGGCCTGCTGTTCATCCCAACTTGAGGTCTCTTCACCTTCACATTTGGCTCCTGAAGAGATAGAAGTGAACAGGTTCAATGTCTCTCGCAGGGTTTCAGATATTCTTCTGGCTGTGCGGAAGCTAGCCACTAGAAAAACTTAGCCAAATGGAAGCGTTTTTCGCTCTGGTGTGCAAAATTGTCTATAAATCCCTTTTCCTGCCCACCAGATAAAATTTTGGAGCATCTCTTAGACATCTCAAATTCAGGTCTGCAGTACTCTACAGTCAAAGTTCACATTTGTGCCACTTCAGCTTATCATGAGCCAGTACTTTCCTTGTCACTAGCTCAGTTTCCTGTGGTTAAGAGGTTTCTTAAGGGAATTCTGCATACCAGACCTCCTATAAGATGTCCAGTCCCAGCCTGGGACATTAATCTTGTGCTAGGCATGCTCACTCGAAAACCTTTCGAACCTCTAGCTACCTGTGAGCTAGAATTTCTCACCTGGAAAATGGCCTTCCTGGTGGCCATTAACTCAGCCAGCAGGGTTTCTGAGATACATGCCTTGGTCACAGACCCTCCGTATACTGTGTTCCATAAAGACAAAGTAGTCCTTAGAACCCATCCTAAATTTCTTCCTAAGGTGGTTTCAGAATGCCATCTAAACCAACCTTTAGTCCTTCCCTCTTACTTTGCAGACTTCCAAAATGAAGGAGAACGTTCTCTTCATTCCTTGGACGTCAAAAGAGCTTTGCGTTTCTATCTAGATAGAACAAAGGACTTTTGTAAAGCTCAACAACTGTTTGTTTCTTTCAGCGAGACCTGGCTGGGTCAACCTGTCGCTATCAGGTGTATCTCAGCATGGCTATTGGCATGCCTTCGCCACTGTTATTCCATGGTGCAGGTTAAGCTGGAGGGCAGAGTGTACGCTCACTCTACTAGGGCAGTAGCGGCATCTCTAGCAGAAATCCGAAACGTTCCCATTGCAGATATTTGCAATGCGGCTACCTGGAGCTCAGTGCATACTTTCATTAAACACTATGCCCTGGATGTCCATGCCCGACTACATCTTTCCTTGGCAGAACCATCCTTAATGGACTTCTGTCCTAAAACTGTGAGCTCTTGGTCTCTCCTGCCGCCCTCTCGGGGGGATTATTAGCTCGGTACTCTCCCATTAGTGTGAATGAGTGGTGGAGACTTATGTCCAGGAAGATATGGAAATTACGTACCTACCGTAATTCTTGATCTTCTTGGACGAGTATGCACCCTCCATCCCCCGAGCTCACCTCTATTGTTGGTCTTCACTCCCTCAATCTTTAGGCTGCGAAGACTTCTTTGTTGACCCTCAGATATCCTCCGTGGTGCGTTCCTGCTTTTTTCATCTTAGAAATATCGCCAGGATTAAGCCCCTTGTTCCGGCTCTGGACCTCCCTACTTTGGTACATGCCTTAGTCACTTTGAGACTTGACTACTGTAATGCGCTGTATCTCGGGGTCTCTGGAACTTCTCTTCGCAGACTGCAGCTAGTGCAAAACGCTGCTGCCCGGCTTTTGACTGGACAAAGTAAGTTCTGTCATATTACTCCGGTATTGCGCGAATTGCACTGGCTGCCTGTCACGTGGAGAGTTTTGTTCAAAGGTGGGGTTTCTCACCTATAAGACCCTACATGGACAGGGCCCTGGTTACCTTTCTGATCTCCTGGTACCATCCATCTCTGTCCGGGATCTCCGCTCCTCTGGTGGTGGCCTCCTCACAGTTCTGAGAGCTAGGTTGAAATCAGCAGGGGATCGATCCTTTGGAGTTGCTGCTCCAGCTCTCTGGAACTCGTTGCCGCTTGAAGTGAGAGAGGCCCCCACTATAGAGGCCTTTAAGAGTCGTCTTAAGACCTTTTTATTTGTGCAGGCTTTTGGAGTTTGTTATATGTATGATATTTTAACTCTAATGTACACGGTATGACATACTGTATAGTTTTTGTGCGGCGCCCAGAGCCTTTGGGATTGGGCGTCTTTTTAAATAAAGTTGACTTGACTTATACGGATCTTCCAGACTGTCTTATGTCCAGTTTTTGGTTAGGCTATCTTTCTAGGTTAGTTAGGCTGCACCTCCTCGGAAAAAAAGGTACTGAGGCGGTTGGAAGGTCGACGCAGAGATATTCATTACCGCATGAGCTGAGGCTCGTGGTGCTGGCGCCGACCTTCCAACAAAAAAGTTTGCTTCCGATGGGTCCTAGTGCCTCCGGTGCTGATCCCATTAGTGTGAATGAGTGGTGGAGACTCGCCCAAGAAGATCAAGAATTACGGTAGGTACGTAATTTCCATTTCTGGTACTTGGTGACTTTAGAGCAGCTCTGAACAGCATGGTATAGTGGAAAGCATCTTAGGTGGTGACCGCCTTTGGACTGGGCCGCCCTAAAGATTGGCCCTGTGATTCACAGGTCTGCGGCTGTTTAACCCTCTTCCCCCTGTCTTTGTATGCCCTGTGCACTAACATCTTTCCCCTGCTCTCTAAAACCAGCCTTATCCCTTCTTACCAGCTTTTGTTAGATTAGGGCAAAAAAAATTTTTTTGAGGGGGATATATGGTATGGTATCTGCAAGCAATCAAGAGAGTTCTCTGGTGCAAAATATAATTGTGGATTCCAGTTACTCTGCGGTAGTTAATGAGATCACCTCCCTGGCCTGCTTTCATCACTCTCTGGTGACTGGTGGCATCCCCTTCTTTGTAGCTTAAATCATAATGTAGGCAGTTATGGCATGACTTAGCAGGAAGCAGAGCTGTGGAGAAACAAAGACAGCAGTACATGAAGGACGAGAGCATTGTTGAGTTTGATTTGCACCAGAATGACAAGCAACATCTAGTAGAGGGTAAGACCCAGGCAACAGAGCAGTGACAGGTAAGAAGACTCCAGAATACACCACCATTTGGTTTTTACCTTTTGTTTTCTCGGGGCCTGTGCGAAGTCTTAAGCCCCTGCTTCCACCATGTGTATTGTTTCTGTGTATGTTTTGAAATAGTCCCATCTTTCCTTATTTAGGGTTCCTTATTAATACTGCCTTTTCTCCACCCAGTGTTCATTTTTGAATTACTTATCAATTCCAGAATCCAGTGTTTTTAGTTGAGCGGAAGCTCTGCATGGGAGGCTTAACATGGCTTCCACTCATCTGATGCCACTTGATTCTGAATCTGGTTATTAATTATGTAATGAATAGTGAATGGAAGAAAGGCCGCACTGACAAGGGAACCTAAGTAAGGAAAACATTTGGATGATTTCAAAATAAACATGTAGCAGTACACTGGGGATCTTAAAACACACTTCACACCATCCAAAACTTCTGATCATATTAACAACATAGGGGAAAAAAGGTTTGTGTTTCCTTTAATCAACTTGTCCTAGTTTATACGGTGAATATTTGTCAGGTAGGGTTTGAGCCTGTGATCTGATTCTGAGATATGTGCTGTAGCAACTAAAACACACTGCCTCCTGTATATCAGCCCCCTAATCATCTTTGCAGATCTTACTTCAAGAAACCACTCTTGCAGCAGGTTACACCATTAGGACTGAAGCCGGCAGGCACCAGGACCCCACGGAAATTTTCTAGCTAGCAGTATTCAATGTGGACTGCTTCCGAAGTTGGTCCAGCCATCAACGTCGGGCGTAGTACATAAGGAGGCGGTCCCCATAATCCCAGATCTTACTTCCGAAGGACACAGCTCTTGCGGCAGGATTTACACCATTAGGACCCGAAGCCGCGGGCGCCAGGACCCCGGAAAAATTCTAGCTAGCTAACTACAGCAGGGACCGCCCCGGCGTCAGTCCACGCCTCCGGCGTCAGGCGTGGTACAAAGGAGGTCCCGACAGATTCAGTTCTTTTCCGCCCGTCGACTTAGCTACCTGACCTTGGGTTACCAGTCTAGCGCGCATGACGGTGAATAGTTCTTTTCGATAAAATTTTGAAAATCTTCAGAATACTCTTCAAGCAAGATCTTGATGTCATCATCAACTTCTGGCCATCCATCCAAGTGCGCTTGTGGAAAGCAGATCCTGTTCAGGACCCCACACGGCCTGCATCGGTGCCTAGGCCCAGACCACGATACCGGGCCTGTCCTTCTTGCCAAGGGTTCAACAGCCGTACCGGATCCGGCGTCAGAAAGGCTTTGCAGGCGTTTCTTCTGGAGGAACAACTGAAGACCATGTCCTCCAAGGGGAAAGCTCCAGGGTCCACAAGCAGCGGAGAAGAGGGGAGAGCCTTCAGGTCCCCTTCCGGTTGAGGTCCGTAGCTCCGGTTGAAATCTCCCCGGCTGCAATCAAGAAACCTTCATCAGGAGAAATCCGCCAGGCCTTCCTCCCCTTCCAGGGCCTTGCGGAAGTCGAGGAAACGACACCATCACCACCGCAGTCGGGTTCCCGCTCCCCGGTACCCCGACGTCAGAACTTCGTCGGTGCCTCCACGCCAAGACGTTGGAGCTCACGCCTTTAAAGGCCTGTAGCCCAGACGCTCGCCCGACAGCCGTCAGCCGTGCCTCTTCTTCCCTGAGCGCGGCCGGCCCTGACGACCAACGCCGGCCATTACATCCCAGCGGACGCGGTAGGGACCGGCCCGCCCTCCTGAAAAGAAGAAGGCCCTGTTGCCTCCGACCGACATCGGTCAGGAGCCTCTATCCGGAGGAGGATCTAGAGCAGCCCGAGGACCAGGCAGGCGACCCGGTCCCGTCGGTACTCCCAGGAACCCTCGCCATTACCAGAGCCCCTGTGGAGCCGGCGACCGACGCCCACGCCCACAGCACCCGGGCCGTCGTCGGGCCTTCTCTAGTGGAGGTGAGATCTGTTCACCTACTGGTGGGATACCATTAAAAGGACATGGTTCCCCTTCCTCCTACTCCTCCTCCTCCGGTTCCTGCCCCTCGCCATCGGGGTCGGCAGGCCGTGTTCCTCCTCCCCGGGAGCCTAGAACCCCTCCCAGGGGGAGACCTGATAAACGGAGACCTCCGTCGAAATCCTCTTCTGGATCACCCAGCCCCAAGAGATCCAGGAGACGCCGACGTTCGCCTTCAACGGAGGACACGGGATCAGACTACTCCACCTCTAGATCCCCATCTCCACTCTCCATCCCTTCTCCGGACCCACGTGAGATGCCTAGATCTCCTCCGGATGATCCCTCGTTCCTTGATATTATGAGACATATACAAGAGAACATGGGATGGGATGCTGAAACTAGACCCGAAGAGTCGACTAGCCAAATATCTTGACAAGGACCCCAAGCCTGTGGTGGTACCACCCTTGGTTGACACTTTCGGTGACACCATGGCGCATGGAAGCGCCCACACCGCCCGCGAGACCAAGAAAGCTGATCGCTTGTACAAGGCTCCTAGGACGACCAGTACTTGGACTAGCATCCTCAGGCGATTCTCTGGTCATCACAGCCTCACATGACCGGGTCACAGAGGCCACAACATTTGAGCACCTGCCACGGACCCAGAGTCCAAACAACTGGCGCGCATGGGTAGGCGACGTGTGCTTCCGCTACCTGCGCCATCAGATCCCTGAACTATTTAACCCACATGGTTCAGTTCCAGAACGCTTTGTGGGAACAGGGTCTGGAAGCGGCTGAAAAGATGCCCGAAGGTGAGCAGAAGGAGGAGATGCTTCAGCTCCTCCGTACGGGTTCAGACGTGGGGACCCAAGTGCTAAGAGCCACGTATGACTCCAGCGGACTCATCGCCCGAGCAGCAGCTTCTGATGTTTGCCTCCGGAGACACTTTGCTGCGCTGTCTCGGTTTTACCCGGACGTCCAAAAGAACATCTTGGACGCCTTTGAGGAGAAGTATTGTTTGGTAATCCTACAGAAAGATCCTTACCAAACTCCAAGAGGCGGAAGCGGTAAGGTCGGTTCAGGCCATGTACCGACCTAAGCTTGGTTCCTTTCGTAGGAACCAAAGCCGTTTTCGTGCGCGGACGCAGAGGCAACAGACCCACTCCGCTGCACCTCAGAGGGGCTCTGGTTTTCGTAGAGCCCAGGGCAAACACCCCGCCAGCCGAGGCCAGCGTTCTCCTAGGCAGGCCCAGCCAGCGGGTCCATCTGCCGCCACAGCCTGACTCCTTTCCGGCCCCCGCCCCTCAGGATCAACGGGAGTTTATAGTCGGGGGTCGCATTGCGAACTTCCTGCCGGGATGGCAGGCCATTACCACCGATAGGTGGGTTCTTCAGTTGGTCAGTCTAGGCCACTTTATAGAATTCACAGGAAAGCCACCCTCGAGGCCTCCTTTGCTCTCCCGGTATCAGGGTCAGCACAAAGCCTTGATCTGGCAAGAAGTACTCCGCTACTACGAAAGGAGGCGATAGAGTACGTCCCAGAGAACCAGAGGGACTAGGATACTATTCCCACTTCTTCCTGGTTCCCAAGAAACAGGGACCTCCGTCCAATCTTGGACCTCAGCGACCTCAATGTGTCGGTCACTTACAAGAATTCCGCATGGTGACCCTTCCGGTCTTATCCCCATGCTCAAACAGGACGCCTTTTTAGCGTCTCTAGACATGCAGGATGCCTACCTGCACATCCCTATGGCTCAGGCGCACAGGAGGTTCCTGCGCTTCCGAGTTTCTCGACCACCACCTTCAGTTCCGAGCCCTTCCTTTCGGACTGTCTTCCGCACCAAGGGTCTTTACCAAGTGCATGGCAGTCGTGGCAGCGTCTCTGAGGAGACAGGGCCACTACGTGTTCCCGTACCTGGACGACTGGCTTCTCATGGCCGCCTCCAGAGAGGCGTTACTTCTTGCAATCAAGAGCACCCAGGATCTGTTCCGATCCCTGGGCATCCTCATAAATTACGAGAAGTCTCTCCTGGTACCGTCAAGAAACTGCAGTTCATAGGAGCAGTTCTGGACACTGTTCGGGGAAGAGCCTTTCTTCCGGCCGACAGAGCGGAGCGCATCAGATCCCTCATAAGGGACCTATCATTAAGCAAGGTTGTACCTGCCAGGTCGGTCCTTTGCTTGCTTGGACACATAGCTGCGGCCATTCCTACTGTCCCTTCGCCAAGACTCCACATCGCATTACTCAGTGGATGCTCAAAAGTACAATGGGACCAAAGGCAAGACCACTTGCAGCATCCGGTCAGACTCACGAATTCAGTGATTCAAGACTGGCAGTGGTGGCTAGCCCCAGGTGCGCTCTCATCAGGCGTCCCGTTCATCGCGCCGATCCCGGAGGTCACCCTCACCACAGGCGCTTCCGGTCTTGGGTGGGGGCACACCTGAGCGGGTAAAGTCCCAGGATACGTGGACCCAGATGGAAGCTCACCTTCACATCAACGTGCTGGAAATGAGGCGGTCCTCTAGCCCTGCAGGCCTTTCAGTCAGTTATCCCCGTGTACTCTTCTACTTCAGACAGACAACACGGGCGGTGATGTATTACCTCAACAAACAAGGGCGCACTCTTACCCCTTTGCAGGAGGCCATGAGAGTGTGGGATTGAGTAATCAGACCACGCGCGAATCTGATCACTGTGCACGCGTTCCGGAGTGGACAACACGGTTGCAGACGGCCTGAGTCGTTCTCAGACCAGAGTCCACGAATGGGAACTCCTTCAAGAGGTAGCAGAGGATCTGTTTCTTCGATGGGGAACTCCAGATCTAGACTTGTTCGCCTCCCATCCAGCAAAACTGCCCAATTTTTGCTCGCTAGATCAGGGCCTGGTGTTTTCTGGCGAGGGCAGCGTTATCCTCTCCTGGGCCAACAGATTCCTCTACGCTTTCCCTCCTTTCCTGTTGATCCAGAGTTCTTCTCAAATTGCTGAGGAGCACGAATAATGATCCTGGTGGCCCCATTTGGCCCAGACAGATTTGGTTCCTTTGTTGATTCAACTATCTCGGGAACCCCGCTCCCGTTACCGCTCAGCTCCCACTTACTGTCTCAGGAGAAGGGTTCACTTGTCCACCCGGACCTCGTTCCTTGAACCTGGCATGCTTGGCTCTAGAGACATAGCCATTTTGCGTCACGGGTCTCGCAAGAGGTTGCAGAAGTCCTTTCTGCAGCCAGAAAGGCGACAGCTTATCACGGACGTCACGCATGAAATGGCGCCGTTTTTAATGTATAGTCGCGAGCGCGACCTTTCCTAGGTTGTCCTGTGGGAGTAATATTAGAATATTTGCTCTCCCTCTTTCAGTTAGGTCTAACCTACTCCTCTATTAAAGTGCACCTCTGTGCCATTTAGAAACACCACCTCCCGGTGGGAAATGGGCAGTGTAGCTCAGGTGGGCGCCTCGAGAATTTCTTAGGGAGTGTTGCACCTTAGGCCTCCTGTTAGAGACCCTGTGCCTCCATGGGATTTGCTTTTTGTCCTTGAACAGCTCACGCTTCCCCCCTTTGAACCTGCCGCGGATTGCGAGCTACGTTTTCTGTCGTGGAAAACGTTGTTTTTAGTTGCTGTTACCTCGGCAAGAAGAATTTCTGAACTTCACGCTCTCATGTGCAAAGAGCCTTATTTAGTTTTCCACCGGGACAGAGTATCCCTGAGGACTGAACCTAAATTCTTGCCTAAGGTGGTTTCTTCACTCCTCTGAACCAGGATATCGACCTTCGGTCTACTTCCCGAACTACTCTAATAGAGGAGAGGCTCTGCTCCATACCCTGGATGTTCACCCAGCCTGAGGTTTTACCTCAACAGAACTCAGTCCTTCGTAGTTCTGAGCAGCTTTTCATTTCCTTCTCTGAGAGAATGATGGGCCAATCAGTATCCAAACAGTCCCTTTCTCGCTGGCTTGTCCAGTGTATTTCTCACTGTTATGGTATCAAACAAAAGCCCCTTCCGGGTACAGTCCGGGGTCATTCCACTAGAGGGGTGGCTACCTCCTTTGCAGCGCTCAAAAATGTTTCCACTTCTGCTATATGCGCTGCAGCCACTTGGAGTTCTGTGCATACCTTTATCAGGCATTATAGCCTGGACATCGCCTCTCGGAGAAGGGCTGGTTTTGGTTTGGCCGTACTTCAGGGTCTCCTGTCCTAGGTTCAGGACCTGGTATTTATCCTTTATTTTCCTCCTCCCGGATTTTCTGACAGCGTTACTGCTTGGGAATCAGTCCTAATGGTGTAACCTGCTGCAAGAGCTGTGTCTCGAAGTAAGATAGTACAGTTACGTAAGAACTTACCGTAACAGTAGATCTTAGAACAGCTCTTGCAGCTGGTACATTCCCGCCCACCTTCCCCATGGAGGAAGCATGGCTCAGTCTTTCTGAGCAGGAATTGTTATCTTTCTGTCTTCTGACGGTGAATCCCTAGGTCTCCCATTTTGATGTCAGCCTGCGGCAAGAAGTCTCCGGCCAGGAGAACTGGGAATCTGGCGGGACTGCCCCTTTGCACCACGCCTGGCGGCGGAGGCGGGAGCGGCGTCGGGGGCGGTCCCTGTTTGTAGTTAGCTAGCTAGAATTTTTCCGTGGGGTCCTGGCGCCTGGCGGCAGCGTTCTAATGGTGCAACCTGCTGCAAGAGCTGTTCTCGAAGATCTACTGTTACGGTAAGTTCTTACGTAACTGTACTTTCTTTTCCCACTGTAGACTGGCCATCATCGTCATCTTGGTCTCCTTTCTAACGTATGGCGACTACTGAACTACCGAATGATTTCGAACTTTTTTGCTGTCCTCAACTGATGTCCTCTCCAACGTCATCTCTTGAGGGTCACCTTTCGAAGTGTGCATGCGGCAAACAGATCCTCTTGAAGGATCCCCATTCGTCCTGCATGCGATGCCTAGGCTCGGACCACGACACCAAGGCCTGCACCTTTTGCCAGGGTTTTAATAGCCACACCAAGATCCACCATCAGAAGGTACTTCAGGCATTTCTTCTGGAAGAAAAGCTTGAAAGTATGGACCAGGAACCTTCCTCCCAGGGAGAATCTTCATCTAAATCCCACAAACACCAGGACAAGCACTGGGAGAAGGTGAAGTCTAGGTACCCTACTCGGGCCTCGGACTCCAGCAGCTCTGGCTCCAAATCAGACCGCTGTCCCTTCAGGGCTCGGTCACAACCTTCCCCTGTCAAGGTCAGGTCTTCCAGTGGTTCTTCATCGCTCCAGCCTCTCAAGACTTCGAGGCCCTCTGCTTCATTGACACCTTCCTAGGCCTCTTGAAAGTCGGGTGAGCGCTACAAGTCTTCTTCCTTCCATCTCTCTGACACCGACTCCAGGTCGGTCTCCCAACCACCCAGAGGTCCTGATCTGGCGCCTAGGAAAACTAAAAACCTGCCGTCCTTCAAGCGGACCCTGGACCTACCACAAGTTGGCCCAAACACCTTTAAATTGGTTGGCTCTCAAGAGCAGGCGACACCGGCTAGACACCCTTCGCCCCGGCAAAGGCGTCGCCAGGTCAGAAGACATCGGCCAGGGGACAGACGTCAGCTACCCCAGAGCGGAAGACCGCACCCCCTGTCGCTGGCGGACGCCGGTCATAGGGATTCTACAGAGAAGGACAACCCACACCCCAAAGATGAGACGGGCGACACTGAGGATGCCGGGCTCCCACAGGAACCCTCCCTGGGGCCTGTCGTCGGGTATGAACATTGCAGAGGTAAAGGAGCTCTTTACCTTTTGGTGGGACACCATCAAGAAGGATGTGGTCCCCACCCGTCCTCCTACTCCTTCACCGCCTACGCCCCCTCCTCCACCTAAGGGGCCAATAGGACAACCTCCGTCCCCCAAGGAGCAAACTACACCTCCTACTGGCAGATCTACCGACAGGAGAAGGCCTCCCTCCAGATCCCCCTCAGGGTCACCCAGCCCCAAACAACCCAGATGAGACCGGTACACTCCGTTGGGGGAGGATTCAAGATTGGATACTTCAGAGTACTCCAGATCACCTTCTCCACTCAGCATCCCCTCTCCTGACCCATGCGACCTTCCCAGGTCTCCACCAGATGATCCCTCTTTCGCGGAGATCATGAGGCACATCCAGGACAACATGGGATGGGATGCTGAGGAGCTTGACCCCGAACTACAACGCCTTGCCCGCTACCTTCGGCAAAAAGACCCGAAGCCTGGGGTAGTGCCACCCTTGGTGGACACCTTCGCGGACATCACCAAGGCTGCATGGAAACGTCCGCTGTCCACTCCTGTGGTGCTGAGGAAGGCTGACCGCCTGTACAAGGCCCCTAGGGAGGACCAGTATTTGGCGAACAAACCTCTGGCAGATTCCCTGGTCATCACTGCTTCACATGACTGGTCTCAGAGACCCCAGCATATGAGCACTCAGCCACCGGAGCAGGAATCCAAGCAATTGGATGCCCTGGGGAGGTGCATGTACGTAGCTGCTACTTGTGCCATCGGGTCACTGAACTACCTTATCCATATGGTTCAGTTCCAGAATGCCCTGTGGGAACAGGGCCAGGACCTGGTTGAAAAGCTTCCCAGTGGCAACCAGAAAGTGGAGCTCCTAAACCTCCTCCGCACCAGGTCAGATGTAGGGACCCAAGTGCTTAGAGCCACATACGAGACTGCAGACTGTTCGGCCAGAGCTGCAGCCTCAGGCGTCTGTCTCTGGAGACACTCCTGGCTCTGTGTCTCTGACTTTACCCCAGACGTACAGAAAAACATTCTAGACGTCTCGTATAATGGCGAAGTGCTGTTCGATGAAGCCTCTGAGAAGGCTTTCAGCAAGATCCAAGATGCAGGGAAGGCAGTCCGATCTATACAAGCCATGAACAGATCTAGGCCTAGTTCCTTTCGCAGGAACCAGAGCCGTTTTTGCGGCCGGCTACAAAGGCAGCAGCAACGTTCCAACCAGCAGCAGAGGGGCACTTTCTTGCACAAGGCCCAGGCCAAATCATCCCCAGGCAGAGGCCAACGCTACTCAAAGTTGGCCCAGCCCGCAAGGACAAACGCTGCTACAGCATGACTTCTTCCCGGCCCCCGCCCCTCTTCAGGATCAACGGGCAAAGAAAGTCGGGGGTTGCATCGCACGCCACCCTTCAGGGTGGCAATCGATCACCACCGACAGGTGGGTTCTACAGTTGGTCAAAAATGGCCATTACATAGAGTTCATAGACAACCCACCTACAAGACCTCGCCTGCTTTCCCGTTATTTGAGTCAGCATGCCCTGCTCATACAGCAGGAGGTGCTTGCACTTCTGGAAAAAGAAGCTATAGAGCACGTTCCGGGAAACCAGAGAGGACTAGGGTACTATTCTCACTTCTTCCTGGTTCCAAAGAAAACAGGGGACCTCCGTCCAATACTGGACCTCAACAATCTCAATCTTTTGGTCGCGTACAATCGCTTCCGCATGGTGGCCCTCCCGGGCCTGATTCCCATGCTGAAGCAGGATAAATTTCTTGCGTCCCTGGACATGTAGGATGCCTACCTGCATATTCCTATTGCTCTGGCGCACGGGAGGTTCCTGCGCTTCGAGTTTCAGGACTGCCATTATCAGTTCAGAGCTCTTCCCTTCTGGCTGTCATCGGCATCTCTGGTCTTCACGAAGTGCATGGTGGTCGTAGCTGCGACTCTGAGGAGACAGGGCCACTAAGTGTTCCCCTACCTGGATGACTGGCTTCTCATGGCGCCTTCATGGGAGGCCTTGATGTCTGCCATTCACTGCACTCGGTGTCTGAGACTTTGGGCATTCTCATCAATTACGAGAAGTCATGCCTGGTTCCGTCCCAGACGCTGCAATTCATCGGAACAGTTCTGGACACCGTCCAAGGGAAAGCTTTCCTTCCCACAGACAGAGCGGAACACATCATATCCCTCATCAGGGAATTGTCGGCGAAGAAGACCATCCCAGCCAGACTGGTCCTTTGCCTGTTCGGACACATGGCTGCGGCCATTGCAACAGTCCCGCTAGCCCATCTCCACATGCAGGTAACCCAGTGGATGTTACAGATACAATGGGACCAAAGGCAAGACCATCTGCAGCATCTAATCCGAATCACGAAGACTGTTATTCGAGATTGGCAATGGTGGCTACATTCAGGGAACCTCTTGGTGGGAGTCCCCTTCACAGTGCCGTCCCCTACTGTGACACTCTCCACAGACTCGTCAGGGCTCGGGTGGGGAGCACACCTCGATGGTGTTCGGTCTCGGGGCCTGTGGACAGCCCAGGAGTTTCATCTCCACATAAATATACTGGAAATGAGGGCAGATCTTTACGCCCTACAGGCCTTACAATCAGAGATTCCACCGGGTACACTTCTGTTACAGACAGTTCCGCGATGATGTATTACCTCAACAAACAAGGAGGCACCCACTCCTACCCGCTTTACAGGGAGGCCAAGAGAGTGTGGGATTGGGTCTTGCAACACAGCGCAAACCTTATTGCAGTTCATGTTCCGGGAGTGGACAACATCATCGCAGACAGCCTGTGCTGCACTCAGGCCAGAGTCCACGAATGGGAACTACTACAGGAGGTGGCAGAAGATCTGTTTCGCAGATGGGGTACTCCAGAGATGGACCTCTCTGCGTCCCCATACAATGCAAAACTGCCAATTTTTGCTTGCTAGATCCAGGGCCTGGTGTTTTCTGGTGAGACACATCCCTCTCCTGGGTGGACAGATTCCTTTATGCCTTTCCCATTGATCCAAAGAGTTCTTTTAATACTCCGCAGGGAGCAAGCGACGCTCATTCTGATCACAGCCTTCTGGCCCAGACAGATATGGTTCCCTCTCTTGCATCAGCTATCCTGGGAACCTCCAGTGCCTTTGCCAATCAGCTCCCATTTACTGTCTCAGGAGATGAGTTTCTTAGTCCATCCGGATCTACGTTCCCTGAACCTGCATACTTGGCTCCTAGAGACATAGCCATGATGCAATACGGGGTCTTGCAAGAAGTGTCAGATGTGCTTACTGCCACTAGGAAACCGGCTACCTACGTGACCTATGCCATGAAGTGGTGCAGGTTCTGCCTATGGGCTCAAGCGTGTGGTTTTTCGCCTTTGGACTGTCCAGAGAAGCTAGTACTGGACTACCTGCTATCCCTTTTCCACTCCGGTCTGACTTACTCCTCGATTAAAGTGCACCTTTGTGCCATTTCAGCCTACCATGCCCCCATAGGCCAACGCACTGTAGCCCAGCTGGACATGACATGTGCCTTTTTGAGGGGCGTCCTCCATCTTAGGGCCCCGATTAAGGATCCAATCCCTCCATGGGATTTACCCTTCGTCCTGGAGCAGCTCACACTGGCACCTTTTGAACCAGCCGCGGATTGCGAGCTATGTTTTCTCTCTTGGAAAACGTTTTTAGTTGCAGGTATTTCTGCCGGAAGGATTTCTGAAATGCACACACGTATGTGCAAAGAGCCTTATTTGGTTTTCCACCAGGACAGGGTATCCCTAAGGACTAATCCTAAATTTCTGCCTAAGGTGGTCTCAGCTCTCACCCTTAATCAGGACATCGATCTACCAGTGTATTTTCTGAAATACTGTAATCGAGGAGAAGCCCTTCTGCACACCCTTGATGTGCATAGGTGCCTCAAATACTACCTGACCAGAACCAAACAGCACTGAAAGTCGGGCTAACTTTTCATCTCCTTTGCCCATAGGATGAAGGGAGCTACTGTCTCGAAGCAGTCACTGTCCAGGTGGCTTATCCAGTGCATTACGTTCTGTTACCAGAAGTGCAGCAAACCGTTACTGGGCGTGGTTAAGGGTCATTCCACCAGAGGAGTGGCTACCTCTTTTGCGGCTTTAAAGAACATATCCACCTCAGCTATTTGTGCTGCAGCTACTTGGAGCTCCGTGCATACTTTTATCAGGCATTACAGCCTGGACATTGCATCAAGGCGAAGAGCAGGTTTTGGTCTAGCAGTCCTTCAAGGACTTCTGTCCTAGGCTCAAGGTATCTCAAGAATTTCTACTTTTCCTCTTCCCAATGGTGCATGATTGCTATTACTGCTTGGAAATTGGAACTAATGGTGTAACCTGCTGCAAGAGCTGTTTCTCGAAGTAAGATAGTGCAGTTATGTAAGAACTTACCGTAACAGTAGATCTTCGAGAACAGCTCTTGCAGAAGGTACTTTCCCTCCCACCATCCCCGCTGGAGGTAGGTCGTAGTCAAGCATCCGTCTCCTAGGATAGGACATTTACTGATGCCTTGTTTTGCCACATGATGGCGGATCCTCGGTCTCCCCTTCTGATGTCATCCAGCGGCCAGGAGTCCCCGGCGGGAGAACTGAGGATTATGGGGGGACCGCCTCCTTATGTACTACGCTAGACGTCGGGGTTGGATGTGGTCCCCGCTGAATGCTGCTAGCTAGAAAATTTCTGTGGGGTCCTGGCGCCTGCCGGCTTCAGTCCTAATGGTGTAACCTGCTACAAGAGCTGTTCTCGAAGATCTACTGTTACGGTAAGCTCTTACGTAACTGTACTCTTTGATTCACTTTTGTCTAGCTCTTTCGTGTCCTTTTTGCATTGCAGTGCCCAAACCTGCACATAGTATTCCAGAGGGATCCAGCCAGTGCTGTATATATATCACCTCCTTTTTTACAGCTGCATAGCAGAGCTGTGCAAAACATATTGCTGTTACATAGTGTAGAGAAGGGGCTCAGGAGTGCCTGGAATGTTTTTTTTCCAGTGCATCAGTTGAAAAGTGGGATTTGGTAGCAGTCACGGTAAACACATAACGGGTATGGACAGCTGTGTCCTTCCACCTAAGTGGAATATTGCTCCATGTCTTCTTTAGTGCAGTGTGGTTGCCCCACCTCCACTCCCTGCCTCACTATTTTCAGATGCACCCATTATCAGTTGTCTGTCATTTCTATTACACACAATACATACATTAAAAAGGAGTAAAATTGTTTTTTTTTTTCTTTATTTGGCTAAAAATAAATATAAAGCATCCTGACCTGAAAGTCTGCCGGCCATTGCTCCTGTAGGTCCATGCTGTACATATGGTGCTGAGCTCGGGGTGGAACTTGTGCATGAATACAATTTTAATTTTTTAAGGTCGTTAAAGCAGCAGTACTACGAAATCAGGAAGTGAGCTATCAAAATTCTGTTTTTCAGCTGTAAGCATACGGCCAAAGTTCCAGTTTCCATACCTGTAAATGTTTTATTCCAGTCTTCAGTTTTTTAGATATTTGCAATTTATTTGAAGTGTTGTAGTGCTGCAACAAATATGGCAGCTGACTAATTTTCAGCTGTGCTTTTTCTTCAAGTCACATCATGTCCTTTGACAACAGCAGAGGGATCCTCTGCTGACTATTCCCGATGTCCCTGCAAGTCATACACATGTACAGTTGGCAGCAGCAGGAGTTCTAGTGCAACATGCTTAGAGGCAGAAATGTAGACAAAAGCAGAGAATAACTGAGCAAATTTCTCAGTGATAGTACAGTGCCGGCGAGAAAGAGTACCAGGTATATGATTAGCAGGGCACAGGGAATAAACTATCAAAGAAGCGCCTTTTTTTTTTTTTTTGTAGTACTGCTGCTTTAATTGCATTCCCCACTATGCTTTTATCAGCTTGGCAAGATGTATGTATTTTAGAAACACATACTCTAACCCAGTTTATTTTTGTTTTTTTACACTGAAGCCGTGACTCTGAACATACACATTACCGTTGGCGCTAATGCACAGGATGAGTCACACCTTCAGTTTGCAGACTGAAAATAAACATGGTTAGAGTGTGCATTTCCAAAATATATTTACATTGACAAGCTGATAAAAACATGGTCACTTGACAAAATCACCTTTCTGGTGGAATTTGGAAACTTCTACTGCCCTTGTTTATGAGGTATGGTCATAAGAAGGCTATGTTGAAAATTTGGGTCAAAATATTTATAAATGGCAAAGTTATAAGTGTGTGTTGAAATTTTGCAATGCACACCCATAATGTTGGTAATTTTAACTATTTTGATTCCAAATTTTCAACATAGCCATTTTTTCATTACATCACCTAATGAACAAGACAGGTTTCATTTTTCAAATCCTGGCCTGAATATGTTTTTTCACCTGTGCCGAAGAATGACACTTTGAACAAGGTTTGAAAATGTTAACCTACCGGATTCATTAGGTGGGTTTGTATCAAGGCTGTGGTGAACATTTTAGGTCAGAATATTAAAAAAGAGTTATGGAGGTGCAGTGACATTTTTCTAGGCACGATCATAAGATTGGCAATTTTTGACATCCAGCGCTGTTCTGAAGGGCAGGGCCATGCACTTCCTTTGGTGGATGGAGTCTTCCTTTGGTGCATGGTGATGTCCCAGCATGTCTGAATCTGTTCACTCTGGTCCAAAAGGCTTGTTCCCCCTACACTTAATCTGTTAGTCACTTTTGCCCAAAATGACCATTCTCATGCTTTGCTTGTGACCATAGAATATTCTAACCCCAAGAAATCTTACTGTATTCTGACTTATGCAGTATGGTCTCAGCATAAGGCTGCCCTGGAGTCTAAATGGTTAATAGAACTTACGTTAATCATGGAATGTTAGACTCAAGCTCAGTTTTCAAACCACTGTTCGTGGCAAACATTCTGCAACCATCAGAGTCTTTACTCTGCTTGCCTGGTAAAGACACCTCGGAGAGCCCTCCTTCATCTTTCTTGAAGATTTTATTTTCGTTTTTGGTTTTTTTGAAATAACATTTTATTTGTGTTCATTTTTAAAGTGCTATCCTTGAGTTTATAGGTAGATTAGTCTAGATTTAGTGTTATTCTGGTAAGTTTTTTGGTTTCTTGAGTCATCTAACCGGGAGGAAACCAATCATTTATTTCTATATTTTTAAGTTTCAGTTTTAGTTTTAAACCCTTTTAGGACCAGTTATTTAAGTTGGAGTGAAACCAGGGTAATTCTCGGTTCTCTCTTCGGTCTCTAAACCAACTGCAAAAAAAAAAAAAAAAAGTTGAAAGATATTCTTTCGTGGTTCTTAGGCTAACAAATCAACCCAACTTTTAGGGGGGTTGTTTATGTCACTACCCAAGAAAAGAGCTGGCCCAACAGGTTTTCAGCATTGTGCAGTGTGTGGGGAACAGTTTGCTAAAGCTAATCCTCATGTAATGTGTGATGCTGGCTGGGGTTTGAACACCTTGAGGCAAATTGTGAAATATGTAAGAATTTTCCTCAGTCAACGCTTGATTGGCATTTGAACCAATGGAAGAAAGAAAATGTCCAAGAAGGCTGCTAACCCAGCTGTGGGCAAAACTTCATCCTCTCAGAAGAAGAAACCGAAGGAACAGGCTGAACAACCCTCTGACCAGGGTGAAGGTTCCTCAGGTAAAAAGAGAACCTCAGACACTGCCTCTGAACTGGCAAGTTCTGCTAAGAAAAAGAGGAAGGAAGAATATCCAGTTAAGGAACTGCAACTGACTATTCCAGCAGTTCCAACCCCAGAAGCTATAGCTAGCGCTATAAGCATTCTCCAGCTGCTGCAAACCAGTACCGCAGTTCTGGTTCAGCAGCCCAGTTCACAGTTCTCTGTTCAGGACCTGGGTTCGTCCTTGGTTCCTGGTTCACTTGAACGGTTTACTGAAGTCTGTATTGAAGGCAAGGCTGAGAACAATGGGGAACTTCTTGAGACAGAAATATCCACTGATCCTAATCACCCTGTCTCCCCTGAGAAGGGAGCTCAGGATTTCTCTTCCTACTTTGATTTTATGAAGCAAGTGGCAAAAACTCTGGATCTCTCCACCCAAGAATCCACAGAGGAGGTAGGGGAGCCAGACTATGGAAATGATGTATGTGCCAGCAACAAAAAGGCTGTTGCCCATCCACAGATCCTTGGAGACAGGCCTCCCAAAATTCTGCAGACCGCCACTTCCATTCCCCTGGTGGACAAGAGGATGGACCGGAAGTACTGGGTGGCCAAGTCTGGGGCAGAATTCCTTTTTGGGTATCCTAGCTATGAGAGAGTGGTGCAGGCTGCTGCATGTGACAAGGCAGGGATTCCCCTGGGATCACATTCTCCAGAAAAAGATTCCAGGAAAATGGATTCTATGGAAAATAAATCCTATTTGGGTGCTTCTCTGGCTATGAGACAAGCAACCTACATGGCTTATGTATCCAGATACCAGAAGAGCATCTGGAACACTGTTCTGGAAGTAGCCAAGGCATGCCCTGCACCCATGACATCTGACTTGTCGGAAACTGCAAAAAGGGGCATAGAAGCTTCCAAATGCCAGTTTTAGATGGCAGTGGATGCAAATGGCATTGCTGCTAGGCAAATGGCAACTTCAGTGTGTCTGAGGAGATTTGCCTGGCTAAGGGCCACTAATTTGTCTCGGGATACACAGACAAAGGTGTTGGATTTCCCTTGTGAGCCTACATCTCTCTTCAGTGAGCAAACAGAGGCTTACATGAAAAAGATGGATGAGTACAAAGTAGCCTGTAAGAGTGCTGCTGCAAAAGAGAAGGCAGCAACACAACAGAAGTACCAGGGAAAAGGGGTCAGGGTAGATCCCACTACCAACCCTTCTTCCAGGCCCAGGCATTGACAGCCTGTCTGCCCCAGAGAGGGTAGTTCAGAGGCAGAAGGGTCTGCAGCTGGGCTGGCCCCAGAACTCTGCAAGGTACACCATCTGAGCAGACCCCCTGAGGAGTCTGCCAAGGTTGCCTTTCCACTCCCAGTAGGAGGCAGCCTGGCCCATTATCTCCAGGCTGGGAAACCATCACCACAGACAAGTGGGTCCTGGAGGTAGTGGACCAAGGGCTTGCTCTCAGTTTCAAGGTGTTGCCCAAACTAGGGGCAAGGCATTTCAGACCTGCTAGCTGAGCAGAGGCAACTCTGTTGGAGGAGGAAGTTGCAAAGCTGATTCTGGAAAAGGCAGTCGCGCCACGTCCCCTTGGCCCAAAGCAGAAGGGATCTCTACTCAAAATACTTTTTCACTCTAAAGAAAACAGTGGAGAGGCGACCCATATTGGCTCTCAAGACATTTAAACACTTGACAGAACTAAAGTTCAGAATGGTCACATTGGCTGCCATTCTTCCTACACTCAGAAAGGGGGATTGGCTGGCATCTCTGGATCTAAAAGATGCCTACTTCCATATTCCTGTCAGGCAATCACACAAAGTACCTCGGGTTCAGATTGCCATCACGTCACTTCCAGTTCAAAGCAATGCCTTTCAGCCTGACTTCTGCTCCAAGAGCGTTCACCAAGTGCCTAGCAGTAGTGGTGGCACATCTAAGGAGACGGGGTTACAGTCTTCCCATACCTGAACGACTGCCTAGTGGTAGGCCAGTCCCCTCAACAAGCAAGAAAAGCACTGACCACCACTCAGGATACCCTGCACACACTAGGCTTCCTGGTGAACCAGAGGAAGTCAGTACTAACACCAGTTCAGCTCCAGGAGTTCACAGGGGTGGAATTACACTCTGAGAGGAAGAGCCTGCCTGCCTTAGGGAAGGGTAGACAACTTGGTACAGCTGGCAATCTTTCAGCTTCATACCCCAAGACCAGCAAGGCATTTTCTCCAGTTGCTAGGTCACATGGCTGTATCAGCAGCAACAGTGTTGGGGTCAAGATTTCAGATGAGGGACATTCATTTCCAGCTGTGGTCTCCTTGGTCCCAGAGAAGAGATTCCCTGCCAAAGGTGGTACCAGTCACAGGAACCCTGCTTCAAGCTCTGCAGTGGTGGCAGGAAAAGGACAACCTCAGGGAAGGTGAGCCTTTCCTCCAGCTGCCATCAGTAGCAGTCTTAACAGATGCTTCCCTCCTAGGATGGGGCACCCACCTAGGGGAGCAAACTGCCCATGGAACCTGGCTCTAGCAGGAGTCTCTGCTTCACATAAACTTGCTGAAACTCAAGGCCATCTATCTGGGTATTCAGTCCTTTGCTGCAGGGCAAAATGGTTCAGGTCAGGACAGACAGTATAACCACAATGTACTACATTAACAAGCAACAGGGCAAAAGGTCTTCCCCACTGTGCACAGAAGCCATGAAAATATGGAACCTGGCTTATTCCCTGGGGATCGCTCTCCCAGAGAGAACAATGTCATAGCAGATGCCCTCAGCAAGATCAACCAGAACAATCACTAGTGGTCACTAAACAGGCAGATCCCTCAGGTTGTGTTCAGAAGGTGAGGCATCCCAGAGGTGGACCTCTTCACAGCCCCAGACAATCACCAACTGCCACTGTTTTGTTGCAGGCCTCCTGCAGTGGGCACAGTGCTTCTAGAAGCACTCCTGATGGATTGGACAGGGAAGTTTCTGTATCCTCCCCCACCAGTTTCCCCTGCTGCTCAGAGTGCTGTACAAGCTCAGGGTTCAACCAGCAACAATGATCCTCATTGCTTCAGACTGGGCCAGGCAGCCTTGGTACTCACTGCTACTGATCCTGTCAATATCCAAACCAGTCTCCCTGCCCAGGAGGCACAACCTACTGACCACCTCTCAGGGCAGGGTTCTGTACCCCAATCTCCAGTTCCTCAGACTCCAAGCTTGGCTCTTGAGGACTTGGAGTATACTGACCTACACCTCTCGGAGGGGGTGCTGGAGGTCCTCAGAGTATCTAGAAAACCTTTCACCAGAAAGACTTGCTCATCTAAATGAAAGCGGTTCTCTCTTTGGAGCGGACAGAGACAGCTAGATCACCGCCAAGCTGGCTTGTCAGTAGTTTTAGACTATCTGGCACATTTGCATTCCCTAGGCCTTCATCCTTCCACCCTTAAGATGCACTTAGCAGCTGTCTCTGCTTACCTTTCTGCTGGAAAAAGGACATCCTTGGCCTCCAACCAGGTATTCAGGAAGTTCTTCATGGGCTTCCTGCATTTGCATTCCTCTCACAGGGAACCCACTCCTGTATGGGACCTTACTATATGCGTTGGCCAGATAATGCAGCCACCATTCGAACCAATGTCTTTAGCAGAGCTTAAGTACGTGAGATGGAAGATGATGTTTATGGTAGCCATCACCTCAACTGGGAGGATCAGTGAGCACCAGGCCTTGTCCATAGAGACAGACTGCATAGCAGTCCACAGGGACAAGGTGGTCCTAAAGACCAATAGGAAATTCCTCCCTAAAGTGGTATCAGACTTCCACCTTAATCAGTCCATGACTTTGCCATTCTTCTTCGCTGACCATTCTACCTCAGGGCAGAGAAGACTGCACAGTCTTGATGTCGGGACATCTGTAAGCTACTACTTGGATCACATGAAAGGACACAGACAGGATAGAACACAGCTCTTCCTGACCTATGGAGAAGTGGATAAGGGCAAATCTGCCTCAAAGAGGGCCATTGCCCGCTAGATTGTTGACTATATCCAATTTTGCTACAGCAAAGTGAGTAGAGAGCCTCCTGTAGGCCTCAGGGCCCACTCTACAAGGGATACAGCTGCTTCTGTAGCAACTGCAAGAGATATCCCTTTGTTGGAAATCTGCAAAGCAGCTACCTGGAAAACAGTTCAGACCTTCAAACACTACAGCTTGAATACCCAGGCCAGAAGTGATGCCAGGTATGGCACAGCAGTACTGCAGAGCCTGTTTCTTAAATAGGTTCTCTACCCTCCTCCAAAAGTACTGCTTGGGTAGTCTGCAGAAGTCAGAATACAGTAAAATTTCCCGGGGTTAGAAGAAAAAATTACTATAGTAGTCTCATTTCTTCCAAGAGAATCTTAACTGTATTCTGAACTCCCTCCCTACCTCCCCTGCTAGAACCTATGGGCACTGTAATACAGCTGTTCATGCTCTTTGGAACCTGTAGGTGTTTCTTTTCTGGGCCTAGTGAATTGAGTCTTAGTTTTGACCACATTTTAAAATAAAGGGGAATAGCTGATGTTGGGTGTTAATTAATTTATTTAGTATAGTTTAGATAGCTTATCATGTGTGCTCCATGAGAATCTGACAGTTGCAGAATGTTTACCAGGGACAGTGGTTTGAAAACCGAGCTCGAGTCTAACATTCCATGATTAACTTAGGTTCTAGTAACCATTTTGGCTCCGTGGCAGTCTTATGGTGAGACTATACTGCAGAAGTCAGAATAAAGTAAGATTCTCTTGGAAGAAACAAGATTACTGTGGTAAGTAATTTTGTTTTTTTTCCATCCTGGTCTTAGACCAATACATCTTTCCTTGTTCCTGTTTCTGATGCACTCCATGTTGTTACGCAGCTTTCAGATTGACTAACCTGCCTTTTTCTCATTCCTTGTGTGGATTGGGAGCCACTTCTGCCTTGTTAGGGTGTCTCCCCATTTAAAAAAAAAAAAAATAAAGTGCCACAGGTATTTTGGTGGTGTAGGGTCTATGTGATGGATCTTCGGCTCTGGTGTCGGTCCCCCCCCCACACCAAAACTCAGGTTTTGTGTATTTCTGCATCTATTGCATGATTTTTGTGTACCTCAGAGTTTTTTTTTTTGGTGTTTTCTCTTCACAGAGCTCTGTTTTTTCCATTTGTGTGACCACCATTAGGGCTGGGTGCGCACTTCTCCTCCTCCAGGTCATTTTCCCACCATTGTTTTAAGAGCATGCCCATGGTGCATGCATTTGCTCAGTGCAAGACATGTTTGTGCAGCACATTCACCTATTAATTACATGACACTATTGTGCTTGTGTGCTTACTGGTGCGTGCACACCTGCACTAGCATGCTAACATCCTGCACGCACCTGCTAGTGAGCGTGCATGCCTACTTTGCACTTTTTGGCATGCTAATTACAGTACACAACTCAGTGGAGAGTTTTTTAGCCCAGCAAGCTATAGGGCTAATTAGTATTGTTTAATCTATTTTTACCTGTGGTAACTTTCATTCCTGGCACCATGGCTTATCGGAGACCATTAATTATGAAACGGTGTAAGACCTGCAAAAGTGTGATGAAGTCCTCCCCCATGGGTTCCTGTTGCTGTCATTGTGTTGCTCAGCATGATATTTCTCTTGGGTTTCTCCCCAGTCGGTCTGCCGAGCTGGGAAGGGGGGGGCACCTGGTTCTTCTATGGGCAGTGGTAAAGCAGAATTATGAAAATAACTTTTGTTGCTTCTGGGCAAGCTTTTAGGCTAAATGTTTCACTGGACATCCCAGCAAGATACACCCAACCCCAAACCAGGCCGCTCAGGTCAGGAGGTGCCATCCAGGCACTTCCTGGTGTATCGCAGCAAGAAAAGGCTGCAGAAATCGATGTGCAGGCACTTAGAATGCCAGGATCAGGATTTTGGGGAAGCCCCTAACCTAAAAGAATTGCTCTCTGGTGAGAAGGAAGTCTCCTCCTCTGAGGAGGAAAGGGAGTAGATGGAGCCCAAGTTAAGGATACCAATTCCCCCTGTTTAACAATAAGCCCTTGTCATGTTTGACAGCTGAGGCCTGTAGATCCTTACAGCTTAAGGAGGTGCAGTCCATGGAGATGGTAGATATCAATCCGATTCTGTCTGCGTCCTCTGCTCCAAAATGTTTCCCAGGTTTTATTCACTGTGATCAAATTACTGAGCAAGAATGGACAGTTGTGGATCGGAGAGAAAATCTTCCTGAACCAAAAACATGGAATTTCCTTTTTTTTATATATATATATATATATATATATATAGGAAAAGGTCTCACAGGTGGGAAGCTCCTCCTCTGGCAAACAAGGCTGTTTTATAATTCAGTAAAATACACCACCCTTCCTATTGAGGCTCTCTGGCCCTAGTAGATACTCATGATAAGCAGATGGATACCGTGTGCAGGAGGACATTTGCCTCTAATGGGACGAACATCCGTACATCTTATGCTTCATTTATTGTCTCCAGAGCCTTAAATTTCTGGGTCACTACTCTGACCAGTTTTGTTCCACCCGATTTGGAAGGTGCAAGCATTTTGCCGTTGGTGTCTATGGACTGCACTTTTCTTGATGATTCTACAGTTGACAGTTTGTGCATGTCAACCTGTTCAGCCTACCACATTGCTTCAGCCATGAACGGCATGTGGCTCAGACACTGGTCCACTGATCAAGCTTTAAAAGTGAAACTGTTTACCCTTTCTTTTGCGGGAGGCTTATTGTTTGGTTCTGGCTTGGATTCTATCTCAAAGGATCTTCAGGACAAGAAGGGCCACCTCCTTGTGTCTAAATAACTTTAGACCACAGTAGCCCAAAGGGGTCAAGGTGATGGCCAGTGCAAGCAGTCCTGAGGGGGGTTTCATCCCTTTCAGAACTTTGGTAACCAGAGAAATAGAGGAGTGTACTCAGGTAGCAGCAGTTATGGTAACAGAGGAGCTTTTACCAGGCACAATGAAGGAGGACCAGCACAAAAGCCTGGTGCCTCACAATGAAGGTATGTGGGCCCATCCATGCTCCCCTTTCCTTGGTGGAAATCTTCAGGAGTTCTTCTCAATATAGGTCCAATCAACATCAGATGCCTAGGTTCTGGAAATCCTTCACCTGGGCTGTGCCATAGAATTCTTAATGGTTCCCTCAAGGGGATGCTTTCTACCATCCCCAGTTTCCAATCACATGGCAAAACACAAGGTGTTGTCTGAAATTCTGACCCACCTCATTCAAATCGGCCATTTTACCCGTCCCACCAAGCAAGCAAGGTCAAGGGTTCTATTTCATAGTTCCCAAGAGTTGTGTGGGGGGGGGGTCAGACCCATTCTAGATCTGAAGCATCTGAACAAATTTGTCCAACACAAAACTTTCAAGATGGAGTCCCTGAGGTCGATAACCCGAGCCATTCAGCAGGGAGACTTCTTAGCTTCAATAGATATGACAGATGCTTACCTTCACATCCCCATCTGTTAGTCCCATTAGATGTATCTCAGGTTCTTGATACTGGGCCAACATTTTCAGTACAGGGTACTTCTGTTTGGCCTTGCAACAGCCCTTCGAGTTATCTCGAAGGAGTTGATAGTCCTGGTGGCTTAGCTTTGGCAGGAAGGGCATTCTCTCTATCCTTACTGGGATGACATACTCATTCTACGTACAGGTCAAATAATCAATTTTCGTGTAGTGCACCAATATTAAAACCTTTTTCTGACCGGCCATCTTTTTATTTTCATAAGGGAAATCTTAATGAAGTTCTGAAGTTACTTCTTACTATTCCTGATGGATTTAGTGATTGTGGTGATGGTTTGGATGGGGAATTTATAAGAATTGCTGCCCCCTTCATTGCTTCCGCTTTGTGTAATATTTTTAACCCATGTTTGGTTAATGGTTCTTTTCTCTTCATATGGAAATGTGCTAGAATAGTTCCAATCCCAAAGGTTTCTCGTGCAGAATGTTTGGATAATTTCAGACCTATATCTATTCTGAATCTGCCGAGCAAGATATTGGAAAAAATTATTTCTGTCCAAATATCCTATCATCTTGAGAAAAATAGTATTTTGTGTGATAAACAACATGGGTTTCGCAGAAATCATTGGACAGAGACTGCCTTGGGCAGGTTCATGAAACCGCCCTTAGTGGTTTTGACAATAGTCTTTTACAGGGGGCAGTTTTTATGGACCTGACCAAGGCATTTGATCTTATTGATCGTTCTTTGCTGTTATTTAAACTGTCAGAGATGGGTTTTTCTGAAAATGTAGTTTTATGGATACAAAATTAGCTGTTTAATAGGTCCCAGTTTATTACAATTGGCTCTTCTTCTTCATCTATTTTTCCTGTAACATCAGGTGTCCCTCAGGAATCTTTGTTGGGCCCCTTATTGTTTTCCTTTTTTTTATTAACAAGTTACAATCTGCTTGTAATTCATGTAAATGTTTACTCTATGCTGATGATTTAATTATTTTTCCCAATCACCTAATATTATCAGTGTGACGTCTCAATTTCAGTCTGAGTTCATTGAAGTTTGTAAGTGGTTTAAGAATAATCTATTGTTTCTAAACCTAAAAAAAAAAATCTCGTTTTGTCCTTCAAGTCTTAGGAAGGAAACTCTTACCTTAGAAATTCGTAATTATGAAGGACTGATACTTGAACAAGTTTTTGGTTTCAAATACTTAGGTGTTCAACTCGATCCCTGTTTAACTTTCCATACTCAGATAAAGACAGTTTGTAAAGCTGTCAACCAAAAATTGGGCCTGTTCTACAGATTAAAGGATTTTTTTTCGTTTGATACTCATTGTGCAATTACTGACTTTTATTTTTTTAGTTGTTTAACCAGGAGTAGCACACTAAGCTGAAAGCTTTTTTACAGGAGCGACCTGGGAGCATAGGGAAGTTAAGTGACTTGCTCAGGGTCACACAGTATTCAAGTGGAAGCTGTGGCATTCACACCCAGGTCTTGTTTGCTGGATGTCACCAGATTTGCAGCTCAGAGCCTTAAACTACTGCGCTAGGATTCTTTTACCCCATTTTGATTATGCTGGAAATTTGTACCATCGGTTGGCAGTGAAGGAAACGCATGCATTAATTGTTTTGTATAATAATATTTGTTGTTTTATTTTAGATGTTTCTTATCAGACCCACCATTGCCTATTGTACGCTAAGTTAGGTTGGTTATCTCCTATGTCACGGTTAAAATACCTTTATGTGGGTTTAATATTTAAATCCCTGAACTCTTTTTTTCCTTTGAGTAGTCTTGTATCTATCCATTATACTTCTCTTAATTTGAGATTCTTTAAAGGGAATTTTCTCCTTGCTCCCCCATTTAGAACAAAAGTTGGTTCACGCTCTTTTTCACATGCTGACCTTCCTTTTTGGAACTCACTACCAGAAAATGTTAGATCTGCCTCTTCATTATTTAGTTTTAAAAGTAATTTAAAGAATTTTCTGTTAAATTTTGCTGTTTGTACTTGTATGTAATGTAAATTTAAATGTTATTTGTGTTGTGATTTGTATGTTTGCTCGGGTTTAGACAGAAAATGGGCTTGTTCCAGTGCTTTAACCCGATTATCAAAATAAAAATTAAATGAAATTCATGCACCAATGTTGCCTCTGGCAAAGAGAAAAGTGCTCAGGACTCTGGAGATTCTGGAGTCACACGGTTGGGTGGTGAACCAGGAGAAGAGCTCTCTTGAGCCATCTCAGACCTTGGAATATCTGGAGGCAGTCTTCAACATGAATGGTTTTCTGCCACCTTCCCAGAAAGGGACCTTATTGTCAGAGGTCCAGTGGCTCAGGAATCAATCATCGGCCTCTGTCCACAGTCTGCTGTGAATTCTAGGCCTCATGGTGGCAACATTAGACTTGGTCCCATGGGCTCGCTTCCATTTGTGGCCTCTTCAGATGGGTTTGCTGATGGTCTGGGATCAGTCATTGAAGGATTATCAGGCCAGGATTCCCCTCACCCTTCAGCTTCATCATGCCCTGAGTTGGTGGGTGAATGTGCAGAATCTCAGCAAGGGGATTATGCTGAAACTTCCTCAGAATTATTTCTCATAACAAATGCCAGTCTGCATGGGTGGGGGGGGGCAATCTTGTGTCAATTTCCCACTTGGGGGATGTGGTCAGTAAAGGAACAGCACCTCCACATAAATGTTCTGGAGATGTGGGTGGTCTGCTTAGCTCTCCGGTTTCAAATCCTGTGAAAAACAACACGGTGAAAGTGAGGTCAGACAACACTGTGTCAGTGGCATGTATAAACAACCAAAGAGTCACAAAAAAGCAGGGAGATGCTTCGAGAGGTCTCCAAACTCCTGCGGTGGGTGGAGGAGAATCTTCTCTCTCAGCAGTACATCTGGCAGGGGAGTTGAACATTTAGGCCGACTGGCAAAGTCACAAAAATGTTCAATCCCAGAGAGTGGCAGTTGAACCCGGAGGTGCTGGAACTCCTGAGCATCCTGTTCGGTTGAATGCAGATAGATCTGTTCGCATCCAGCCACAGTACTTGAATCCAAAGGTTCTTCAGTCATTTTTGGTGTCCACATGCAGAAGTAATGGATGCTCTGACTCAAGAGTGGTCCTTCAACAGAGCATATGCACTTCCTCCGCTGCCTTATCTTCCAAAGATTTTTAAAAAATGAAACACTTGAGCAGAAACTTTCTTCTAAAAGCACCTGAGTGGCCAAGAAGACTGTGATTCTCTCATCTAGTGAACCTAGCTCAGCAAGTACCTTTCTGCCTTCCAATGCAAAGAGACCTTCTGTTACAAGGTCTCATTCTTCACCAAATTCAGGAGTAATGCAGTTCATGACCTGCCTCCTGAAAGGAGGTGGCTCCTAAAATTAGGTTTCTCCAAGAAAGTAGTTGAAACCTTGACGGCTGCCAGAAAGACTTCTGTGTCCACAACTTACACTTGGATATGGAACACCTTTTCATCTTAAGCGAGAGAGAAGGATTTCAAGCTTTCAAAGGTCTCAATTCCACAGATTTTGGATTTTTCACAGGATGGCGTGGAGAAGGGTTTGGCAATGAGTACACTGAGAGGCCAAGTATCCACTCTGAGTGCATCCTTGGGTTTCTCCCTAGGAACTAATAGAAAGGTCATTCATTTTTTACACACGGTTAACAGGAGTTGTCCAGTGTTCTAATCACTGGCCCCTCTGTGGGATCTTAATCTGGTTCTGAATGTGCTCTATAAGAAGTCTTTTGAACCCCTATCTTCCATATCACTGGATGTGTTGTCCTACAAGGTGTGTTTTTTTGGTGTCTATGTGTCAAGTCAGGAGAACTGGTGAACTCCAGGCCTTGTCTCACAAGGAGCCATACCTCCTTATGCATAAAGACAAGGTGGTACTTGGAACAGTTCCATCTTTCGTTCCCAAGGTGCCGACAGCCTTCCATGTGAACCAGGAAATATGCCTTCCATCCTTCTGTCTGCAGTCTTCTCAACCCAAAGAAGAAGGAATTGCACAAGTTGGATTTGCGACGGGCAGTTAGGATCTACCTTAAATGGACAGCTGAGTTCCGAAAGTCATTCTGTTCTTTTTGGAGCAGCCAGGCAGGGTCAAAAAGCCTCTATGGCCATCCTAGTTAGGTGGGTGCAGGCCTGCATCAGTAAGGCCTATGTTATGGAAAAGAAGACTCCTCCGGCTCTCATCAGTGCTCACTCCACCAGGGCTATGACTACTTCCAGGGTAGAGAGAGAGAGAGGTGAAGCCTGTGTTTTAGAGCTATGTAAGACAGCTACATGGTCTTCTGTCCACACATTACAAATTTTATGTTCAGAATTCTGCACAACTTTTGGTCACAGAGTGCTACAAGTAGCAGTATGCAAGTAATTCTTAGTACTTGCCTCTTGCATATGGGATAACATTCTTCCCTCCCAGTTTCTCTGGGTACAGCTTCATAGAGCCCTGTGGTTATGATTACCCATTGACAATGTGGAGCGCTACAGAAAGAAGAAATTTCTTCATACTTATCGTAATTTCCTTTTCTGTTTGCTCCAACATTGTCAGTGGGGCCCACCCAGGAGCCTTGCTTCTGTGTGAGAATCTTATCTGGTATGCTAGTAGGGATGTCCAGTCTGATAAAATCCCCTACTTTTGGACACCACTCTATTCTGCTGTGCTGTATTTATATATGAGAGAGAAAGAAAAAAAGTTTTTCAATCAGTCTGCAGCCGCAGGTTAACAGGATTCATTATATCTTTAAGAAGTTTTTTCCTTGTTGCAGATAGTCTCACTGAATGTAGTGTCTGGAAGTTATGGCCCATTGTATGGTCAGACTCGGTTCCCCAGATCTGTGACTGGTGTGGAGCATGCCTTGCTGCCTGATTGTCCTTTCCTGCAGGGAGGACAGAATCGTCCAAACCTTGTCTGATGGAGCATATTCTTCCTCAATGTCTTCTAAGAAGGTAAGACAGCATTTATTTACAGTACTAAGGGTTGTTGCATACAAGTAATTGGTTATCTTAATGTGTAGCTACTATGGCTCTGCGAGGTCAGTAGTGACTGGGGAGTTGCTGCTGCTTGGCATACTTATGTGCCCAGCGTTCTGGGGCTTGGGCAGTGCCATTCCTCTGGTGGTGGTGCACTATACTGAGTTATGATTATCATTGACAATGTTGGAGCTAACAGAAAAGAAAATTACAGAAATGTCTTCTTTTATAACCAAGTACCTTACTGTTTTTGTACTGCATCAGTCTTTGTTACCCTAATTGTATAAGTGGCCCCCATGTAAATGCAATATGTGTTGCACATCTCATTGGGAATTTTATGAAAACTGAAATGGTTTCAGAAATGGAATGTGCTTGGAGCCAGAATACACCCAGAACTGGGATGGGGTCTGGAACCAGGATAGTTCTGGCATTGAAACACAGCAAGCAAAATGGTTCCAGAACCTTTCTGGTTCCAGACTGAAACTGGAATACACCTGGAATCATCTGTAATTCTGTGGTCTGAGTGCATTCTGGGTTTAGAACCCTGATTCTTGGTCACAGAACCTGGCTCCAGGTGCATTCTGGGTCAGTGGTTGAGAACACTAACCTAGCAACTAGGACAATGCAATGTGCTTTACAAAGATTGTGCTGTAAGATATTGTTTTTTGTTTTGTAGCATTCTCTATTTGTCTTACCAGAGCTTGAGTCCCTGTAGATGGCTCCTAATCCATGTAAAACATTCTGTAGCCATATTGGCTCTGATCAGGGCTTGTCCCTACTGTTTCTCCTATTTTTTATGTAACATAGGAAGCTGTTGGAATTGCTGGCCACTTCCAAACACTTTTTTGGTCAGTCTAAGAGACAGGTTTGTAATAATCTCCACAGTCCTCTGATGTGCTGTCACATCTGGCCCCAAGTCACTGAATAGTAGGCAGGGCATAAATGTATTTTTTCACTTAGAGAGGGTTGTGGAAAGGATCACCTGGGTAGAGAATAAGTGTAGACAATAATGAGTTTCAAGACTATACTTGATAAATATTGAGAAGGAGTTTCAGGTTTATTTTTAGGATACCTTATTTAAATTTGATGGGTCAGATGTTCTTACAATGTCTCACTGTACCCATGTACACAGCAAGGGAATAGGATAAGGAAGGGTTTTGTTCTGTTGTAGCTTTTCAGGCAACACTACACAACACTTAATCTGCCTGCTTTAGATCTGAGCAACACTAGTATAGCATTCATATTCGTATTTTTCTGTTCTTTACTGCTTCCAACTAATGTTACCCTTTTGTATTACTAAAACAGTGTTATTGTGGTATATCACAGTATAGAAATGCACAATATTGGGTGAGTGCCTGTGGAAGTATAATGGGATACAAGACTCTGACACCAGTGTAGATGGAATTGCACTGCAGCAGTTTTATTCCAAAATAAATAATACAAACAAACTGTTCGATTACAAGTAAAATAAAACAAAACAAGTAGGAATACTTCTCCCAAGGAACATATGTAGAAATTCCCAAATAAAAATGAAGAACAAGCATTCAACTTTCCTTAGAACATACTAAGGTACTGGGGTTAATGCCTTGCAGAAGCCCTGGGCTAGACTAATTTTTGGATACCTCTGTGCTTACATTTATAGTACTAAGTGAACATGTGATTCTGAAAACCACTCCCCTTCTTATATAGCAGGTAACAAAAAGCTTATAAAGCAAATATTATTTTTAAACATTCCCAGAGGTTAAACAATGAAATATTAAATATGTAGAAGGACTGGAGTGTAAAAATAATAAATTTAAACTCAGTTGTTACCCATACATGGGTTGTTCCTATGCTCTCTGGACTCCTCCCACTTAGACTCTGTATAAATGTAAGAAAGGTTGGGCCGGACGGCACTTAGATAAACAGAGACTAAGCTGGAAAGGAGACCCTAGCATACAGGATACGGAACTGAGTATGGGGAACACTTCAAATATATGTGCTTCAGGTAACAAATTCTTTCCCCCTTTTTATTTCAGAAACAGTTCAAACCAGACATTGCTATAAGTTTAGCATTAGTTTAAAAATGCCTCTTTTATAGCAGCCTTTGTTAAGCTAGGGAAGAGCTGGTCTGCAGGTGAGAGCTGTGTACTTCCTGTGTGTAACCCTGTACATTTGTAATGCCTAGAAGCCTAAAAAAGGCATAAGTTAGCTTAGTATGCAGTCTGGGTCTCTTGGCTTAACATTTGTATTTATTTTCTTTGAGTCCCCTAATGCTTGCACTGAAATAGGCTTTTCCTGCACTGCTGGGTACCTCAGAGCGCCTGAAAACTCCTGTGTAGGACTGGGACGGCTTACTTTACTATAAGGGCCTTTCTGAACACTAAAATGCTACAAATTGCTATTTTTATTATTGGAAGCAGGTTCCCCACAAAGTACAGGCTACTAAAATGGGGAAAAATGAACATTCGCGATGCCAACTTGCTACTGCGATGTACGCACATTCGTGAAGGCATGCGCACGATCGTCTAGGCGAGTGAGCGCACGATCACGGAGGAGCGTAAATGATAACAGGGCTGTCTCTGGAGACTGGAACAGTGAAAATTAAACAAAGGGATAGAAAGAACATTAGGTAGGTGGCCTTCCTACCTAATGGGGATTCAGAAAGGGACATTACAGAATTAGAGAGACAAAGAGGAGAAAGGGTGCTGTTGCAACAGACTGGGGACACAAGAGGAAAGTCTCCAGAGGTCAGGCATCCTATCATATACTCCTCCCCACCTAAGAGGGAACATTGTAAAGGGTTCAGAAATACCAGATCTCTCTGAGGCGAGATGGAGCTTCAGCCTACCCACTCTCTGAAGCTCCACCTCGGGGGTCCCATTTAAAGATATATTAAACATATATGATATCTGAAGTATAATGATACCATGTATCTAGTCATTCACTAATTCATCACCCTGAGGTCTGTTTCTATCTATTGTGTCATACTGAGTTCTCCTCCATACCTGGACATATAGGGGGGCAGTATAGCGCAGTGGTCTAAGGCTCTGAGCTGCAAATTTGGTGACATCCAGCAGACCAGACCTGGTTTGAATCCCACAGCTTCCACTTGCATACTGTGTGACCCTGAGCAAGTCACTTAACCTCCTTGTGCTCCCAGGTCGCGCCTGTAAAAAAGCTTTCAGCTTAGTGTGCTATACCTGGTTAAGCAACTAAATAAAAAAATTAAAAAAAATATAGTCAGCGTTTTTATTAGCAGATCCTGGTCTATGCTTGATGGTGAATTTATATGGCTGTAATGCCAAATACCATCACATAATTCATTTTTTTTTTTTATCTTTCATGGCGTTAAGCCAACATAGGGGGTTATGATCCATCCATACTTCGAATTCTACCCCCCAAAGATAACATTTTAAGGCATCTATTGCCCATTTCAGGGCCAAACATTCTTTTTCGATAGTGGAATATTTAACCTCTCTTGTATGTAACTTTCTACTGATATATACCACTGCTCTGTTCTTCTCCCTCTACCATTTGGGACAGCACAGCACCTATTCTGGTATTGGAGGCATCAGTTTGTACCACAAAAGGGAGGTAAAAATCAGGACTCCTAAGTTCAGGAAAAGCACACAAATGCCCCTTTATGGTGCAAAATGCCTCCTCACATGCGGGTGTCCATTTTACTTTGGTAGGATTGTTCTTTTTAGTTAGGTCAGTCAGAGGACTTGCTATAGAGGAGAAATTAGGCACAAAATGCCTATAGTAGCTAGCAGGGCCTAAGAAAGATTTCACTTGACGTTTTGTCAAAAGACGGGAGCTTTTGGCTAAAGCATCAATTTTACTGACATCTGGCTTTACCTGACTATATCCTGTCCTGAAACCTAAATATTTAACTTCTCTTATAGCTATAGCACACTTGGTCAGACTGATTGTTACCCCTGCTTGAGATATGGCCTCCAGAATCTGGGTTAAGTGATGTATGTGTTCTTCCCAGCTAGGGCTGAACACTATCACATCATCCATGTATGCTGCACTGTAGCCCATATGAGATCTGAGTATCGTATCTATGAATCATTGAAATGTGGCTGGTGCCCCGAGAAGCCCGAAGGGCATAGTTCGGAACTGGAAATTACCTAGTGGGGTACTAAAGGCTGTCTTGTCTTTAGCTAGGGGTCAAGGGGTTTTTGCCAGTACCCCTTTGTGAGGTCTAGGGTACTGATGTATTGCAATTTCCCTAAATGGTTGATGGTGTTGTCAATTCGAGGCATGGGATATGCGTCAAATTTTGAAACAGCATTAAAGCTGCGGAAGTCGAGGCACAATCTTATGCTTCCCTCTTTCTTGTCCACCACGACCATTGGTGATCCCCATTTGCTAGTGGAGGGTTCTATTACCCCTAGGTCTTGCATTTACCTTAGCTCTTTAATGACTTCATCCCGGACTTTCTCCGGCAAACAGTAGGATTTTTGTCTAATAGGGGCTTCTTGTTTCAAGTGGATGTTCCACTCCTAGAGCCCTCCCAGGCTGGCAAGAGAACACTTTTTTATATTTTTGTAATAGACTGTCTAAGGTGCGTCTCTGTAGAGGGTCCAAGTCTGGATTTATTTTTAATGCCTCGTAGCCCTCATTCCCTTCATGATCTCTGGTATGCCTGGTCTAACTTGGATGTGTCTTGCTCAGGGTATATATAGATGACAGGGGTTGGTTGTCTCTCATGCCACTTCTTTAATAGGTTGGCATGGTAAATTTGCAACCTCTGCCTTCTGTCAGGGATATCTACCTCATAATTCACAGGTCCTACCTGCCTCTGGATGGTATAGGGACCTTGCCATTTCATGGTCAATTTGTTCTCTGAGGAGGGTAATAATAGTAAAACTTTATCCCCTGGCTGTAAGTTCTTTTGACCTACTCCTTTATCATATATTTGTTTTTAGGAGACTTGTTTTCCTTGGCTATAATAATGTGCAAGGTCACTCTGTTTCTTTAGTTTTTCCTTTAGACGTGTCACATGGTCCAGGGGGGCAGACCTTCTGTTCCCTTCCTACCTTCCCATCATTCTTTGATAATATCAAGGGGTCCCCAAGGGTTTTTCCCATAGAGTAACTCAAATGGGTAAAACCCTGTAGAAGACTGAGGCACCTTCCTGTAAGCAAACATTAACAGTGGAAGCTGTATATCCCAGGTCTTGCCCTCTCCCTGTACAAATTTCATTAACATTTTCTTCAGGGTTTTATTGAACCTCTCTACCAGCCCATCGGTCTGAGGGTGGTAGGGGGAGGTATATAACACTCCTATACCTAAAGACTGGTAAAGAAGGGTCAATAACTTAGATTGAAAATTACTTCCCCTTTCAGGATTTCCTTAGGCACTCCTACCTGACTGAACACCTTTAATAATTCCTCTGTTATACGAGAGGCTATAACAGTCCACATGGGGATAGCCACTGGATAACGGGTAGCGTAGTCACAGATGACCAGAATGAAGTGATTCCCCTTACTACCTCTTGGCAATGGGCCTACTATATCCATGGCCATGTGCTCAAAGGGAGTAGTTATTAATGGAAGGGGTTGCAAGGGGACTTTATCCCTCCCGGTAATGTCAGCTACCCTCTGACATTCAGGACAGCTACTACAATAAGAGGAGACTTGAGTATGAATCTCTGGCCAGTAATATCTATACAACAGCCTGCTGAGAGTCTTGTCTCTACCCAGATGGCCTGCCATAGGAACATCGTGTGCCAGGGATATTAGTCGCTCCCTATATTGGGTTGGTACCATCAATTTTCTATTATTGCCCTCGTTCTAGGATGTTTACACTCCCTATATAATAATTGGTCTATAAGGACATATCTGGGATACTCTTCTTTATCATTAGTAGTCGCCACCTGTGAAAAGCAAGGTTGTAAAGAAACATCGATACTTTGATCCTTTAAAAATGTTTCAGGATGATGTTCTCTCACCCACATCTGTGTTTCCTGTGGCAATATTTTAATTAATTGCTCCATAATAATAGCCTCCATTACCTGCTCAATGGTCTTGGTCAGGGGCTGTAATCTTGTGTAACACAAGACCTGTAAGCGGGTAAATGCCTCTTGTGGTGAATCCGCATTGTGGTATCTAAAGGTTTGAAACCTTTGTCGATAGGTCTCTGTACTAATATCGTAGCACTTCAGTATGGCCTGTTTCAAGTAGTCATAATCATTTACATGTCCTCTGTCAATGTAGCTGTAGGCAAGTTGGGCTCTACCAGATAAGTATGGGGCTAACCGGACAACCCACTGTTCTCTAGGCCACTTGCAGGCTTCAGCAACCCTCTCAAAAGTCATCATATAGGCTTCGATGTCATCATTCTCTGTTAACTTGGACAATTTAATATCCTTGGGTCCCTCTACTACTCTAGGGACTGGAAGCCTAGCCACATCAATAGTTTGAATGGCTCGCAAGGTGTCAGTCCAATGCGCTTCATTTTGTGCTCGATCCTCTTCTCGTCATCGTTCCAAATCCATCTGTTGGGTGCATAACCACCTTAAAAGGTCCTGGATCTCCTCGGGAGGTTTCTCTTCAGGTGGGTACTCCTCTGCCATGGTAGCACCTTCCTCCTTGTCTTTTCCCTCTCTCTTGGTCTCTCTCCTCCAGACATCTGGTAACCCAGGCCACAGCAGTTCCTGTGTTATTTCTGTTATCTTCAGAGTTCTTACACTCTCTGGTAGACCGGCAGCTGGGGTACTGGCAGCAGCTTGTTCCATCCGTCAGTGTCGTGAACACCAGGTCGGGTATTCAGAATTCCAAGACCACTTGGCTCAGCCCTGGAGTATCCCACTGCTGACACCAGTGTGGAAGTATAGTGGGATACAAGACTCTGACACCAGTGTAGATGGAATTGCACTGCAGCAAGCGAATAGGATAAGGAAGGGTTTTGTTCTGTTGTAGCTTTTCAGACAACACTACACAACACTTAATCTGCCTGCTTTAGATCTGAGCAACACTAGCACAGCATTCATCTTTGTATTTTTCTGTTCTTTACTGCTTCCAACTAATGTTACCCTTTTGTATTACCAAACAGTGTTATTGTGGTATATCACAGTATAGAAATGCACAATATTGGGTGAGTGCCATGTATACAGTCAATGGCTAATGAAAACTGTAGGTGGATGGTAAAAAAAAAAATGTGGCTAATGAACATACAATAGTTTACAATATGTATCTAAGCCTTTTCTTTCTTCCTTGTACTCGCCCCCCCCAAAAAAAAACATCTGTTTTTCCGCGTTCTTATTTGGGGGGGTCACTACTATAGCTTCCTCCCTCATTAACCCAACTATCTGCAGCTTGATCTTACTTATTATTACAGATATAGCTGTCCAGTGAATTGTACTGTGACAGCCAGGGTAATCAAGCTGTTAGAATCTTTACACTGTGTTATCCTTTCATATCTTGGTCCTCAGGAATGCAAGGGCATGTCCTCGAAGAGGAGAACACAGGAATTTTTAGTGATACACTGTAGCAATACCAAGCTATAGGGTGCTGTACCAGAGTGACTCAGATGTCCACTCCTCATGATTGCCAGAAGTGTCTGAAGGGCCTTGTCCATAGAGCTCAGTTTGGCCCCAGCTGTTGCAGTGTTTCACACTGGTGTCAGCTTATTTTAGTACCATGACAGCATTTTCTGAGATGCTATACAGTCCTTTCTGTGTGCTCCCCACAATTTGAGACAGGCTACTGCTGATTTGAACTGTGATCAGACTGTTCACTGACACATCAGTTCTTTTTCTACACTGTCCCTCATAGGTACTTGCAGTTTTAAGTGCAGTGCTCTTGTGAGCCATAAAGAGAAGCTTCCCACTTCTCTTTTAGCATTCTAGTGAATACCTGTTTGCTTATCTTGGGGAGGGGGGGTTGCAACTTTGCTCAATTACATAGAGGGTGAATCAGATCTGGTATGTGAAGGCACAATAAACAAGTCTCATTCCCATTTGATATTCTGCCATCCGGTTCAGATTTGTTGAGTCTGATATGGTAGTGTTATAAATTGCTGTGAAGCGGATGGTAGCAACTGACAATGCAATATCAGTATGACAGAAATAGTATTGAGACTTAAAATCTGGGGCATGAATATGGGAAGAATGCCTTTCAGTGCCAGAATGTATCTCATAAATCTCTCCCCTGAAGGGCAGGAGGTGGGTGTATGCATGCATTTCCCTGTGTGACACTTTCGGCATACATGCATTGTTTCTCAGGCTTGGATCCTGATGTTGGCTTCCTTTGAAATTTGTAACATTTCTTTCGTGAGTTAAATAAAAAAAGTATTTTTACCAGAAAGGAGCAGTCCTGGATCATGTTTGTCATCTTATCCACTACCTGGATCACGAGTGTTTTTACCAACCTCCCATGTGAAACAGAGTGGACACACATCTGAACCTTCCATCACCCAAGAGCCGTAGCACTAGGCACATATCTCAAGCTTCTATCATATAAAAAGGGCCCCAGCACAAGGCACACCTTTCAATCTCCTGTTGTAGAATGGGGTTAGCATTTGCAGGTGTGACATCATCAGATACTGTTGAGAGACTGAGATCACTGTTCACGTGGTGCTGTGATGTTAATGGCTCATTTACAAAGCATTATAGAAACAGAATTCATCTGCAAAAAAAAAAAAAACACTTGGCCCACACTGTTTGCACAGATGATCCCTGCATAGTCTGCCTTCACAGACCCTAAGTGGTTTCTGGCAACCTACCCTCCTCCCTGCCTATTCCCTAATATTCCATTCAAACAACATGAAGTCTTGCTGTATTCTGACTATATGTAGTTAGCTCCAGTACTTGAACTGCTCCAGAGAGTAAAGGGTTAACTAAATGCCAGGACATGGAATGTTGAGCTCGAGCTCGGTTTTCAAACCTCTGTCCCTGGTACTCCTCAGTATAACCATCAGATTCTTTACTCTGCCTAACTGTGAAGTTGCTCCAGAGATTCCCTCCTTCGGTTCGGTTAAGTAAAATCAGTCGGTTTTCAACCGCTTTTTCTTGTTTTATTCGGTATTCAGATCTCTGTCTATGGTACAGTAAGTTTAGCTAGTAGGTAGAGTTTTATTTAGTAGAAATTGTTCTTTTGTTCAGTTTTCTCCTGGTCAGTCCGGTTGGGAACCGAAACAAATTCTCTATTGTTATTTCGTGTGTTCTGTTTATTATTATTGTGGTTTCTGGTACTTATTGGTTCCTAAAAATGCCGACAGTTTTCTTCGTTTTTTTTTTTAACCAATCCGTGACATGGTTGGAATGGATAGGTGTATAGTTGTCTGGCTTGAAAGCTGTTGAGGGTAACTTTATTTAATCCGGCATGTCTGAGAAACCCCAAAAGAAAACTGGTCCCACTGGGTTTCAGCACTGCACAGAGTGTGGGGAGGCCTTTGTCAAGGCTGATCCTCACCTCGTCTGTGTTTATTGTCTAGGGTTTGACCACCTCAAAGAAAACTGCCAAATATGTAAAAACTTTCCCAAAGCCACTTTGGAAAAACATTTATGTAGGCTGAAGGAAAGGAAGGTCAAGAAGTTCACTGATCTGGATGGCCAGTTCGGTTCTCACCAAACCTGAGGGGGTTCCCACTGACCTGGGCAATACCTCCTCAAGCAAAAGGAGAGCCGACTCTGTGGAGTCGGTTCCATCTAACAAAAAATGCAAGTCAGCTGGTTCGGATCCCAGTTCCTATGTTCTGACCGCTGAAGAAATTGTGAAAGAGATTACTATTGTTCAGTCGCTTTGCCCTGTTCTGACTGAACAGACACCGACTCGAAGACTTATCGGTTCGGTCGGAAATAGTTGTTTCTGAAATTGAACCTGAAGCATTTTATTAGGGCAATTGGGAAGGAGAAGAAGAATATGAAGATGAGGAATATGAAGGCCTAGATGAGCTAGTAGAGCCCGACAGCTCCCCAGACGGGCCTTCCAATGTGTCTCCTCCCGGACTTTGAATCCCCCTCCCACTTCTTGTTCTACAAGAAAGTGGCTGATACTCTTCGGCTAACAGTGGAAGAGGCTGAACAGGATCAGGAGGAACCTGACTTTGTTGAAATGATGGATGTCCCAGAGTCAGAGTGTCTATCCCTTCAACAAAAACTAAATAAATAATATAAAATAAATAAATCCCTGAGGAAACAGACACAGACAATTCTGCAATTTTCAACATCTATACCTCCTGTGGATAAAAGGATGGACAGCAGGTATACCTTGTCAGGTCCTGGGACGGAATTCCTCAGAAATCATTGCAGCCATGTTGGGGTAGTGCAAGCTGCAGCCTGTGACAAGGCTAACATTCCACTGGCATCGCACCCCCGGGATAAGGATTCCAAGAAAGTGGATGCCATGGCTAAAAAACAGTCTTTGGCATCCTCTTTGGGACCCAGGCAAGCTAATTACGTGGTATATACAGCCAGATACCAGCAATCGATGTGGGATACGGTTCTGGAGCTGGTTAAGAATGCCCCTTCCCAGCTGGTCAAGGAGTTGGAGCAGGTGGCTGTGGATAGTACTGAGGCATCCAAAGTTCAATTCCATGCTGCTGCTGTGGACTCGAATGATGTGCATTCCAAGGCCATGGCTACATCTGTCTCCATGAGTAGATTTGCTTGGCTCAGATGTACCAATTTGTCACAGGATACCCAAACTGTGGCCATGGATTTTCTTGTTGGTAACTCTCTGGGGAGCAAACAGACGCTTACATGAAGAAGATGAATGAGTGCAGAACCACCTACAGGAGTGCTGCAGCAAAAGAGCAAGCCACTCCTCAGAAACAGCAATTTAGGGCTGGCAGGGGCAGGCCTTTTCACCAAGCCCAGGCCTCCTCTTCTTTCCAGCAGAGGGAGTTCTTTAGGGGAAGAGGCAGATGAGGGATGACCAGGACCCCAAAATACACTCAGTCTAAGCCCCCTGTCAAACACCTTGAGGTGTCAGTCAGGGTCGCCTCCCCAGTTCCAGTAGGGGGCAGGCTGGCTCACTATTTCCAGTCCTGGAAGTCTTACTTCCAACAAATGGGTCCTAGAAGTAGTGAGCCAGGGACTTGCTCTCAGTTTCAAAAGGTTCCCAAAAATGAGAGCAGTCTTTCACTCCTCCCTCTCCCTTGGAGACAAAGGCATTAGAGGCAGAAGTCTCCTCCCTACTACTTCTGCAAGCAGTATAGAAGGTACCTCATTGTCACAGGGGAAAAGGGCTGTATTCCAGATACTTCCCAACCCCAAAAAAGACAAGGGAGTGGCAACCCATCCTAGATCTAAGATACCTGAACAAACATATACTAAAGCCAAAGTTCAAAATTGTGACTCTGGGAATAATTCTTCCCTCTCTGAGACCAGGAGACTGGCTAGCCTCCCTGGATCTCAAGGGTGCTTTTTTCCACATGCCTATCGGACATTCCCACAGAAAGTAACTCAGGTTCGAGTTGCCCTCAGGTCATTACCAGTTCAGAGCGATGCTTTTCAGTCTAACATCTGCTCCAAGGTTGTTCAAGTGCCTAGCAGTAGTGGTAGCCTTTCTCAGGAGACAGGGTATCTTGTTGTTCCCATACCTGGATGACTGGCTCATAGTGGGTCAGTCCTCAGACCAAGTCGAGTCAGCTCTGGAGATCACTCAAAAGCTTCTGGACTCCTTAGGATTCATTTTGAACCTAGAAAAGTCTGTTCTGGAACCATCCCAGCTTCTCATATTTATAGGGGTGGAACTGGATACTGTCCAGGCAAGGGCATTTCTTCCTCCTTCAAGGGTACAATCCCTCATCACTCTGGCTTCCTCCTTTCATCCACTAGTGTCTCGACCAGCCAGACACTTCCTTCAGCTGCTAGGCCACATGGCAGCTTCCACTGCAGTGGTGCAAGGGGCAAGATTTCAAATGAGAGATATTCAGTTTCATTTAAGATCTTACCGGTCTCAGGAGAAAAAAAGACCCTCTCTCCAAATTGGTTCCAGTGTCTCAAACTCTGGTTCAGGCTCTCCAGTGGTGGCTGGAGGAGGACCATCTAAGACGAGGTGTCCCCTTCCTCAGGCTCCTACAGTGATTCTCACCACAGATGCCTCTCTACTGGGATGGGGAGCTCACCTGGACCAGCTCACTGCTCAGGGAACATGGTCTCATCAGGAGTCTCTACTGCACATACATCTTCTCAAACTCAGAGCTGTTTTTCTAGCACTCTAGACATTCTGAAACACAATTAAGGGGAAAGTGGTGCAGAGCAGGACAAACAACACCACAACCATGTGGTATAATAGGTAGGAAGGCCCTCGGCCTTGTGCACAGAAGTGATGCAAATATATGGTCCCTAGCCTATTCCCTTCAGGTTTCCCTGATTGCTGTGCATCTCCCAGGGATGGACAATGTACTAGCGGATGCTCTCAGCAGGATTTCTCAAGGTCACCACGAATGGGCCCTAAATCCTTGGATTCTTCAGGTCATTTTCAAGAGGCGGGACACTCCAGAGATAGACCTCTTTGTAGCCCCGGACAATCACCAACTTCCTCTGTTCTGCTGCAGACCCCTCTTCTTGGGTCTGTTCCTCAAGATGCTCTCCTATTAGATTGGACAAGCAAGTTTCTGTATGCTTTCCCTCCTTTTCCTCTGATATTCAGAGTTCTGGTCAAGATCAGATCTCAGCCTTGCAAAGTGATTCCAGACTGGGCCAGACAGCCATGGTACCCCCTACTATTGCCAAGGTCAGTGACAATAACACTTTATCTTCCCAGACAGTACACTCTCCTCACCTCCCCACAGGGAATGATTCTGTATCCCAGCCTTCAGACTCTTAGACTCAAAGCCTGGCTCTTGAGGAGCTAGAGTATGCAAGCCTGCACCTTTCCCAATCAGTCTTGGACATTCTTAATAAAGCTACCAACAGTCCCTATTTTCCTAGGACAGTCCCTATTTTAGGCAGCATGTCCCAGTGTCCCCATAAGTTTTGCAAAATGTCACTTTTGTCTTGGTTTTTGCTTACTTGTCCTAGTTTTGTCCCTTTATTTGTTGACTGCTAATCCGTGAGTGACAGTTATTTTAGCATCGCTGTGGCACTGCTCGGGCTGGACAGCAGTTTGCAACTTCAACCACTGCGCCTATGTTGCACTGCAAGTATGTCAGTGGGAGCACAGTAAAGCATGTTCCTTCCTGTTAAGTTAGACTGGGTAGTAGTGCAAACAAGCGCATGTGAACTTCTGCCTGCCAGCATCTGAGAGAGACTCCAGACAGAGAAGAGTCCAGCAGCAGTGATCTAAGGTACCTGAACCTGATCAGCTGTAGGGAGGTGTGTGAAAACAATCTGGTGTGGTGGTGGAATTCTCTGAAGTGAAGTTTACTCAGCAAATGAGGAGAGTGTAAACAGGTTGGGTGGGACTGTCAGGAGGAGCAATATATGCAGCTCAAATGTCTGATCACAGTTTAACGCAGGTTTGCTTCTAATGAACTTTCTGTATATCATGATTTGGAACTTGCTGCTGCAGAATGATGTACTGTTGTAATCTGGATGTTTGCTACTGGTGTTACTGTGGGGCGGCATGGACAGAGCAAGCAGCAAAATTTAATTGATTGTGTGCAGTGCTGTCTGCGGCGGTGCCCATGGGAGTGACACGGTGGGGGGCGGTCATGGTCAGGATGGACCATCCCAGTTTTAGGCCTCGGAAAGTTGGTAGCCTTAATTCTTAAGGTTAGTAGAAAACCTTCTACTAGGAAAACTTACAATTCCAAATGGCAGAGATTTGGTTTCTGGTGTTCTCAGAGGCATATTCAGTCAGATTCAGCTGATATTGCAACTGCTTTGGACTATTTGGTGCATCTTAACAATTTAGTCCTCAAGCCTACCACTCTCAAGGTACATCTGGCAGCCATATCTGCCTTCCTTTCGGCTGGGAAGGGCACTTCTCTAGCCTCTCATCCAGTTTTTAAGAAAAGTTTCAAAGGTCTGATTCATATTAATTCTCCCTTTAGGGAGCCTACTCCTGTTTGGGATCTGAATATCTGTATTGCACAGCTTATGCAGCCCCCCCTTTGAACCATTATCTTCAGCAGAGCTAAAGTACATGACTTGGAAAACTGTTCCTGATAGCCTTTACCTCTGCCAGGAGAATCAGTGAATTACAGGCCTTATCAGTGGAACCTGGTTTCATTTCATTTCATTTCACAGGGATAAGGTGGTCATTCAAACCAACAGAAAGTTCCTTCCTAAGGTGGTACCAGGCTTTCATTTAAATCAGTCTGTGTCATTGCCTGTATTTTTCACTGACCATTCTTCCTCTGGAGAAAGAAGTCTGCACAGTCTGGATGTGAAGAGGACCCTTATTATTACAAAGAACACACTGAGGCCCATAGAAATGACTGTTTACAGTTGTTTCTCACTTATGAAGAAGTAGGAGAAGGTAAACCTGCTTCTAAAAGAACTATTGCCAGGTGGATTGTCTCCTGTATCCAGTTCTGCTATTCAGAGTTGGGGAAAGATCCTCCCCTCAGGCCTAAGGGCTCACTCTACCAGAGGTACGGCTGCTTTGTTTGCAGCAGCTAGAGATATACCATTAGTGGAAACTGTAAAGCAGCCACCTGGAAAACTGTTCACACATTTACCAAGCATTACTCTCTCGACATTCAGTCCAGAAGTGATGCTAGATTTGGCACAGTAGAGCTGCAGAGCTTGTTACCAAAATAGGTTCTGTAACTCCCTCCGCCAAGGAGGTACTGCTTGGTATTCTGCATATAGTCAGAATACAGCAAGACTTCATATTTGAAGAAAAAAATTACTCACCATAGTAATGTTTTCTTCTAATGGAGTCTTGCTGCATTCTGACCTCCCACCCTGCTTCCCCTCTTGGAACCTAGTGGTTTGGGGATGTGGCCTAGCAGGTGCAGTGCTGCACCCCAGAGGTGTACTTGGGATACCTCATCTTTGTCTTTGGTTTTATTCAAGCATATATTGGTTGTGTTCACTACCTACTTGGATTCTTTTTGGGGGTTTCCCGACTTGAGTCTTTTAGACCCCCAAAAATATGTATATTTCCCTTTGGCACAAAATTAAAAAGAAAAAAAACACCAATTTCTAGATTGTTAGTTGCATAGAATTTGATGACAGGTGAGGACCACTTGGCCCACCTAGTCTGCCTATTTCCCTACCTAACGGGTAAGCTACAGATCCTAGTTAACCAACAGCCTACTTCTTCCTACCCCCCACTAGAATTGCCTTATGTCTGTCCCATGCATTCTTGAATTCCCCCACTGTTTTTGACTCTACGACTTCCTCAGGAAGGCTGTTCCATGCATCTACAACCCTCTCTGTGAAGAAATGCTTCCTCATATTACCTCTCAGCCATCCCCTCTCTATCTTCAAATTGTGCCCCCTTGTTCTTACACATCTCTTTTTCTGAAAGATGCTACCCTCTTGGACTTTGTTGATTCCCTTGAGGTATTTGAAAGTTTCTATCATGTCCCCCCTCTCCCTCCTTTCCTCTAGGCTATACATCTTAAGCTCCTTTAGTCTTTCTTCATATGTCTTCTGGTGCAGACCTTTCACCATTTTGGTTGCCTCCACTGGACAGCCTCCACCCTGTCTATGTCTTTGCGGAGATGGGGTCTCCAGAACTGTACACAGTACTCCAGATGTGGTCTTGCCAACTGTCTGTATAGAAGGCCAACAACTTCCTATTTTCTACTGGTGTTGCCTCTTCCTATGCATCCCAGTATCCCCCCCCCCCACCAAGCCCTCTTTACTGCCTTCTCACATTGCTGGCCCACCTTTAGGTCATCTGCTATGACTACCCCTAGGTCTCTTTCCATTTTTGTTGTTGTCAATATCTCATCCCCCATTGTGTACTCTTCCCCTGGGTTTTTGTTTCCCAGGTGCATTACTTTGCACTTCTTTGCGTTGAATCTGAGCTGCCATACATTTGACCATTCCTCCAACCTTGTCAAGTCCCTTTTCATTCTTTCCACCTCACCTTGCATATCAACCCTGTTGCAGATCTTTGTGTCATCTGCAAAGAGACATACTTTCCCTTCCAGTCCCTCTGCAATGTCACTTGTAAAGACATTAAAATGGACCAGCCCCAGTACTGAACCCTGCGGTACCCCACTAGTAACCCACCTTTCTTCACTGTGGACTCCATTTACTATTGCCCGCTGTGTCCTGTTGTCCAGTCAGTGTTTTACCCAGGCTACCACCCTGGGACCCACTCCCAGGCTGGCTAATTTGTTTATTAATCTTTTGTGTGGGTCTGTTTTAAATACCTTGCTAAAGTCCTAGGTAAGCCATGTCCACAGCCTTTCCCTGGTCTACTACTTTGACTGGGTGACCAAAGAAATCAATTAAAGTTGTCTGACATGACCTTCCTGCTGTGAATCCATGCTGCCTTGGGTCCTGTGCCCCACTGGCCTCTAGGTTCTCAACAGTTCTTTCCTTCAGAAGAGATTCCACCATTTTCCCTACCACTGAGGTCAAACTGACAGGTCTGTAGTTTCCTGCCTCTGTCTTGCTCCCACTTTTGTGAAGGGGAATCGCATCCGCCCTCCTGCAGTTCTCAGGTACCACACCGTCCTCCCATGTTTTATTAAAAAGGGTAATCAGTGGTGTTACTAGTTCTTCCCTTAGTTCTTTTTTTTTAATATAATGTTTATTAAAGGTTTTTACAATTCCCCAGATAGGGCTATGTTCATCAAGCTCAAACAGGTACATACACAATGAGATACATGGACCCATCCCCTCCCCAAAGCCCCGTCCCACCCTCCCTCACACAGTCCAGTAACCTGTTGGTCCAAGATAAAAGATTACTACATTAAATACAACCTAAATTGTATATAGCGTATGTAAAGGAGCCCAGGTCCTCTCGTATTTAGATTTATTATTGTTAAGACTAGATATGGTTTGCTCCGTTCTAAGATTAGCTAAGAATTCATTAAGCCATTCAGAGTAAGAGACTGTTCCTGTACTTTTCCAATATTTAAGAACAAATTTTTTAACTGACATGGAAATCAGTGCAATATGGAATTTACGGATGTTCACCGAAATCTGCGAATAATCACCCAAAAGACAGACCTCCGGGGTAAATAGATTGGTTAGTCCAAGCAGTGAGTCTGTATTAGTCTTAATACTATTCCAGAGAGGGGATAGTTTGGGTCAGTCCCAAAAAATATGGAGCAGAGTGCCCTCATTCTGCAAACACCTTGTACATTGACCAGAATTTAATATGCCCCATTTGGCCAGCTTCTGGGGGGAATAATAAAGGTCATGCAAGAGGTTAAATTGCATAAGACATAACCTATCCTGTGTAATGAAACAATGACAATTATTCCACAAGACGGACCAATCTTTATTCCATTGAGGAAAAGAATCCGACCAGAACTCTGTAGGCCCAAATGAATCCGGAAAGCGCCAATCATACAATGTGTTGTACAATTTAGAAACTACCTTGGAAGTATTGGCTATTGGATACAGATCCTAATGAAAAGAAAATTTGCGAGATGCAGGGACACTTTTCTCAAATTTGTTGCTAAGAAGGTGTCGGAGTTGAAGAACTTTAAAGTAATCCCTTGCTTGCAACCCAAATTTCCTTATGAAATCCTCTGTTGATAACATGATCCGTCCTCCTTAAGGAAGGAGGATAGTTTACCCTCTCCTAGTTTTGGTAACCACGAAGGGGATAAAGTCTTTACATCTATTTTAAAAGCTGGGGAATTCCAGATCGACTGAGACGGGTCCAGATACTGTTTATATTTCAAGAAGCCACACAACTGTGAGAGAATTGTAATGGATGTCGCCACCCTGGTATCTTCTAACTTTTTCGGCAGAGTAGATATATTTAAATATAGAAGAGTGGAAGGAGCTATATTACATGACTGAATCATTTCCAACTCTATCTTAAGCCAAGGAGGAGGAACAGAGGAAGGGTTAGGGTCTAGCCTCTTGAGATATTTGGCCAGATGACTGTCCCAATAATATAAGCTGAGGTATGGAAGTTGTAGACCACCTTTGCCTTTAGGCGCTGCTAACTTGTAGTATGCTAATTTCGACTGTTTTTTAGACCAGATGAAGTTTATCATCCTCTGAGCTTTTTTAAACCAACTCACCGGTAGATAGATGTTAAGTTGCTGCAAGGGATATAATAATCGGGGAGAAACATTCATCTTAATCAGATTTATTTTTCCCCACAGGGAGATGGGAAGCATCGACCACCTGTCTAAGTTCTGCTTCAATGTTAGCAATAATGAATTCAAATTTTTCTTGATAGTAAGTGACATACTCCTGGTTAACTCGATGCCCAAGTAACGTAAAGAGTCCTTGGACCACGAAAGACCAAGAACAGTAATGTTGTTCTTAAAAATCTTGTGGTTCAGGGGAAATACAATACATTTACTAACATTTAGCTTGTAGTTTGAAAGGCCACTATATTTCTGTATAATATCCAACATTGCAGGAATAGAGGATTCCGGGTAAGAAAGCTGTAAAAGCAGATCGTCCGCATAAGCAGAAACTTTGACTTCGGTATCCAGAATTGTGAGCCCCTGAACCTTTGGACATAGGGACAACTTACGGATTCAAGGTTCCAAATATAGGTTGAACAGTAAAGGAGAGAGAGGACAACCTTGCCTAGTACCAGAATATAGCGAGAAGGATTCAGAAATTACTCCATTCCCTGAAATTCTGGTTGTCGGATTTTGATAAAATGCTTTCACCCACCCTAGAAATTGTTGGGGGAAACCAAAGGAGTTTAATGTCTGGAGTAAAAAATTTCAATTGACTATTGAAAGCCTTCTCAGCATCCAGGGACACCAACACTGCTGGGAATGGGGCATCCCTAGCCACCGAGAAGACATGGGAAAGAGTGCGGAGGTGGTCCATGGAGGATCTACCTTTCATGAAGCCCACCTGCTGCATTCCTATCAGCCGATATTTTGGTTAGAATCTTAACATCCTGATTCAACAGAGAAATGGGTCTGTAGCTTTCCACCAATTCCAGGTTTTTACCCGTCTTAGGCAACAGCACAATAAGTGCTTCGAATAAGGTGGAGTCCACCAGTGCACCCGAGAGAATGTGCTGGTATAGTGAGAGAAGGTGTGGTATGATTTGTTCCTTGAAACATTTGTAAAAATTAGCAGAGAAGCCATCTATTCCCGGTGTTTTATCTACTGGAAGGCCCTGTATCACTGTTGTGATTTCAAGAGCAGAGATAGGGGTTACTAACTTTCTACACTGAGCCTCAGAAAGAAGAGGTAATTGGGCCCCCATTAGATAAGAGGACATCGCCTGGTCAGAAGGCGGATTGGGCATCTCACCGTACAGTTGTTTGTAATACCTAGTGAATTCTGAAACGATTTCCTGAGGAGAAGATCTCAAGGCCCCAATGACCAACTGGAGTGAAACAGCAGTAAAGCAGGAGTGACACTGCCCGCAGCATGGATGCCACTCACCTACCCACAGGTAAGCAGAACACAGACCCACTAACCACAACCACCTATGCCAGAGAACTCTGTATGGGCACATCAAGAGCAGCCCAGCCCATGGTAGTGTAGGGGCTACCTACGACCAACACCCATACCCGGATAACAGTACTCACCAGATGTAGACTGCAACCAGGGAATGGGTCACAGGCCCTGACCCACGATGTGGTAAACAGTAGTCCCTGCCCCCTATCCACACCCTGCCATGTGACAGACACCACAATGCTGGCACAACACCACTGACCCCCCAGTCACCATGGTTAATGGCTGACAGGCTGCACACACAGGAGCCAGAGACGCAGGGTGCTGCAGCTCACACAGGGGGCGGCACTAGTGGTGTGGTGCAGGGAATGCAGGCAGATAAAGAGGCCAGGCAGGGAGCAGTTAGGGTGCGGTGCCTGGAATGCATGAGGCAATGGTATCCAGGTGTAGCACATCCCATACTGGCAACGGCCGGCCGCATGTTAGGTGGGGTATATAACTGGAGGCCGGACAGTGATGCAGTATCCCTACAGCAAGCAACAGTGGCCCTAGAATACATCGATAGTCCCCAGGGCAGTAAACTCCTAGTACACCAAGGCCATGTGTACCATAAGGAGCGCACCCACTGGGATGAGAAATACTGGAAATGCACAGAGTACCTGGGCAGCCAGTGTAAGGGGCACACACAATAGGAGGAGGTGGTCACCTTCCTGGGGACACACAACCATGTCCTGGACTGCACTGGTATACAAGTGAAGAAGGTGTGGGAGGACATTAAGAAACATGCCCTCACAACATCAGAGACCTCACAGCAAGTGGTCACCACCTACAACAGTGCACTGCCTAAGTCTGCAAGTGGTAGGCTGCCCCAACTGGAGTACCTGAAGCAGTCCGTTCAGAGTGCAAGAAAGAAAGCAAGCCAGCAAGGTGCCCATTCTCCCGACCACACTTGCAGACCTCGATGTGCCAGAGAAGTACTGGGTCACCCAGAAGGGTGAACCTTTCCTGATATGGGACTCAGGTAGTGACAGGATAAGTGTCAGCTGTTTGCCTCTGACCAAGAAGGGATCCAGGACCAGGGGACATGGCCTCAGGCTACAAGGAGAGATGTTCTCTACCAACACCATGAAGTTTTTCTTCACAGAAAGAGTGATGGATGCCTGGAACAGCCTGCCCCAAGAGGTTGTGGGAGTCAACACTGTGTGGGGATTCAATAATGCATGGGATAGACACAAGGGAGCCCTGATGTAATAGAGGCATGGGATAACAGATGGACTTCACACAAGAAAGTAGGCTTAATGCACCGTTGGCCTGGTGCAATGTTTATTTACTTCAAATTATAAAGAAAAGAAAAGCTCAAACTGTGAGCAAAATAAATGTTTTACAAAAGACAAAAGAAATACTTCACTCTTGCGGCAAATTTCACATTCAGTTTCCACCTTGGATGGACTCTTTCAGTCCAACTCCTTCCCTGGTCAGAATGTACTGACCCTATCTAACATCATGCAGTTAGATTACTTCTTTTAAATCTGCCTACCAGGTCAGGTGCTATCAGCATCATCACAGTGTTTAAACATAATTTAGAAGGCTCCTTTTAATTTATATAAAGTTATGGAGCTCATAACTAAGCATCTACACACTTTTACTAGCAAGCCATACTACTTCTAAATAAGAGAACATTGAAACAGTAGTAAAAAAGCCCTCCCCAGCTCCCCTCGGTTCCCCGAAGCTACAAGGCTGGCAGCAGGAAGGGTCGAGAGGGCTACGGTTGTTGAAAATCCCTCCCCAGCTCCCCTCGGTTCCCCGAAGCTACAAGGCTGGAAGCAGGAAGGGTCGAGAGGGCTACAGTTGTTGAAAGCCTCCCCAGCTCCCTCGGTTCCCTGAAGCTACAAGGCTGGCAGCAGGAAGGTCGAGAGGGCTACGGTGCTGAACAGCCTCCTCAGCCCCCTGTTCCCCTGAAGCTGCCAAGGCTGGCAGCAGGAAGGGCTCGAGAGGGCTACGGTTGTTGAAAAGCCCTCCTCAGCTCCCCTCAGTTCCCCGAAGCTGCAAGGCTGACAGCAGGAAGGGTCGAGATGGCTACGGCAGTTGAAAAGCCCTCCCCAGCTCCCCTCGGTTCCCCGAAGCTACAAGGCTGGCAGCAGGAAGGTACGCGATCTCAAGACTGCGCTTGGTTTTAAAACTTGGCACCTTTTTTTCTGCTCAGCTCCCTGGCGCTGTAGTACTCGCTGCTGCAGCCACTTTAAACCCAAGGAAATTAATGTATTTCGACTCACAAGACTGTACCTACGATACACTCTAGCCTGCACACACCGCAGATTCAGTTCCTGACAGACCGAGCGCAATCCAGCAATTTCTCCAGTCTTCTACAGTGTGAGCCTGGTTTCTACTCTTCAGATATCCTTTGATTCTCTTCACAGGACGGATTCAGTCCTGACAAGCAGTTACACAAGCTGCAGACCGAACCTGGGGCCTTACACGCTTCCCGACTAAACTGCACAATCAGGCCACAGGCTCCCTTCCCCTTCACTGCCAGAGCTCAACTGAAACTCCAGTAGACAAAACTGGACACTTCTTTAGTTCCTCCCAGTTCTTGGCTGGATTGGCTGTCACTCACAATAGACTGCCCTGTTGGTCCAAAAGGCCAAGTCCAAACTACATCTCCCAGAGTCACTGCCCATACAATCCTCTTGTGGCTGGCTCAGATTACTAGTCCAAGTTCTGATTCGTCCAAGGCACCATTTTAGAGCTACCTTAACCCACACTGATTGGTCCAGTTCAGCAGTTCAAAACTAGAATGGGAACTAGGCAACACAGTTCTGGCTGCAAAGAAAGCAGGTTAGACAAACTGTATTTTCATTATTACTCTAAATGATTTCTGGCAAACAGTTACATCTTTCAGATATGTTCCCTTTGCACTCCTAGTGACTGCAAAAATGGAGTGAATTGGCAGCAGCTCGAGTGGTACTCAAGCAGAGAAACACACAGTCCCCCCATACAAACTAATTATGTCTGCAAGCAGACAGCTCTTAAAGAGACAGTACCAGAGGCTCTAAAAACACTCACAGATAAATGGCTTAAACGCCAAACACCATTCAGGCTTGGAGCATTCAAGCAAGCTCCTGGAAGTCTTTTGGGAACCCCCATTTGCAGGGGGGTTACAATTAGTAGAGTTCTAGTTATTACATAGAGGATAATGTATGGTCCTCTATCCGTAACAAGTTTGTAAACTCTTCGAGAGGTCTTCATGGCGACGTTTAGAACCTCGAGAGCGAAGCTCGAGAGGTTTAGTCACCATGACGACTTCGAGAAGAGTTTTCAAACTTGTTACGGATAGAGGACCATACATTGTCTTTTATAGTGTATGGTCACCTATCTAATGTATTTCAAGTTTGAAATCTCAGATTTACATGTGCAGTTACACTTAGCCATTAGAGAGAAACAATCAGCCAGTACAGTTTAACAAAATTTTTACTTACGTTTGGTGTACACAGCACGGATCGACATCGCGAATGACAATTGAAAGAAACAAACAAAAATGACAGTATTTTTACTGTTTTTCTTTTTAATTAGACATTTTATCTTTTAATTAGTCTATTTTGGTGCGGATGATCCGAAGTGCTGCCATGACCTCTGGAGCTGAAGATGTCACCTGCTAGGAGACAAATGAGAGGACAGTTGAGTCAAAGTTCAAAGGAAGTGATTTTGTTAGGCAGGGTCACGGAGTTCGTATACTTATGTTAGATTTAGTCAGTGTCCTCATTACAGTTTGTCTGATGCCCGCCTGTGAGGTAATTTATTATTTTAACGTTTACTGCCCCCTACAGAAAACAGAAGCTGACACTGTATTTTTTATAGATGGGCTCCCACTTTGAATTTACCGCTCGGGTAAATGGCAAATGTTCTGAGGTAAAGCTTGACAATGCGGCTCACGCTTTTGGAATGCATGCAAGGTTCTAAGTTGTTATGCTGCAATAGCTACGTACCTGGTGCAGCATAACAATGTTTTAGTTGGTATGGATTTTTATGCTTAACAGCATTCTACCATACATTATATTGTTGTTTGCACTATAAACTAGTGTACTGTTGAGGGGTGGTGGCTGGTGTGTGCATATTATTAGTAGAGTTCTAGTTATTACATGTTTGTTTGCACTATAAGCTAGTGTACTGTTGGGGGACGGTGGCTGGTGTGTGCATATTATTAGTAGAGTTCTAGTTATTACATGTTTGTTTGCACTATAAGCTAGTGTACTGTTGGGGGATGGTGGCTGGTGTGTGCATATTATTAGTAGAGTTCTAGTTATTACATGTTTGTTTGCATGATAAGCTAGTGTTCTACTGGGGGACGGTGGCTGGTGTGTGCATATTATTAGTAGAGTTCTAGTTATTACATTGTTGTTTGTACTATAAGCTAGTGTACTACTGGGGGATGGTGGCCGGTGGTACACTGCAGCTGCTGTTTAATTAATTTTAGTATATCCTCTAACACAGCAGCTGCTTGCAGGCTTGAAATTTTCTCAGTTTTTCCAGTTACCCAAGTATAAAACTGAGCTGAAAGTGTGCCTTTTACAATTTCTATTTCATTCCTACTGATTTGTTCTGTTTGCTTCTCACTTGCTGCCACGTTCTAATCCCCCCTCCCCCGTCCCCCTGATTAACTCCTTTGTGCATATTCACTGTCTGGCCCAGCCCTGATTTTCAATGTATTTAAGCCCTTGTATGTTTTCTCCTTTTCCCAGGGTCGAGAGGGCTACAGTTGTTGAAAAGCCCTCCCAGCTCCCCTCGGTTCCCCGGAGCTACAAGGCTGGCAGCAGGAAGGTACGCGACCTCAAGACTGCGCTCGGTTTTAAAACGTGGCACCTTTTTCTCTGCTCAGCTCCCTGGCGCTGTAGTACTCACCGCTGCAGCCACTTTAAACCCAAGGAAATTAATGTATTTCGACTCACAAGACTGTGTCTACGATACACTCTAGCCTGCCTACCTTGATTTAATTAACTTTTGCTGATTCTGATACACTGCAGCTGCTGTTTTAATTAATTTTAGCATATGCTCTAACACAGCAGCTGCTTGCAGGCTTGAAATTTTCGCCCACCCCGCCACCCCCTCCTCCAGCATTAATTAAATACGCTAATAATCCCGCCCACTTTTGTTCCAACCTAGAAACTCACTTGGAGGGCAGTCCTACCCCTCCCCCTGGCTGCATCAGTTCTAATTCAAACCAGCGAGGCAGTCCTTTTTTTTTTTTTTTTTTCCCCTCCACTCACTCTTGCCTATTCTCTATGTTTGCCTTTGTTCTACACTTACTTTGTCTGGAAAAGTAACTCAGACTGAGGGAATCCCAGTTTTATCTTTTCCCCTCACCTTTTCAAATTCCCCCTGCTCCTGTCCACTCCTCATAAACTGCACTCTATTGGAATACCTGCCTCTTGTGAATAACTTGTATAATTGACTGCCAACCTCTGGCCACTAAGGGTCTCACTCATACTGCCTTCACTATAGGTGTCACCCTGCCCTTAAGTCACCATTTCTGTCACTTATATTCTACTCTTATAAGGGACAATCTACCTCTGATTTAAAGAGGTTTCATACAAGGCATACTGTACATAATGTTCTCTCTGGCATGCCCAAGGTCACTTCTGGTGGCATCAGGATTACTACCCACCGTAATCGTCCTCACCTATCTCTCATGTAACATACCAGCTGGATACCCTGGGTCCCACTGCCATGAAGAATTCTCCTTTGTATTCTCCAACCTTATACCAACTAGAACCTTGCTCCCTTCTCCTAACCTGTCCCTCCATATAACTCATTCTTTCAAATTAGGGCTTTTCCTTCTCTACCTCTCCCCTAGCATTCCCAAATTCCTCAAGCGCAATTACAGATTCTACAAAGAAGTTTGGGTGATGCTTCTGTGCTTATGCTTGTCAGGAGACATAGAATCTAACCCTGGCCCCCATTGGAATGCCAGGTCCATGGATAACTCCTCATGGTTTTCCACTAAGGCATGAAAATTGCCCACATGAATATCAGAAGTTTATCAGCAAACTTTCCTGAACTTGAAGCCTGGATAGCCCTGTACTGTCTGGACATACTTGGACTAACTGAAACATGGCTCAGGCCAGAGATGCCTGATTCCATGTACAAAATACCCGGCTACAGCTTGTCCAGATCCGATCGCCCCACCAAACAAAAGGGTGGAGGAGTTGCCCTTTATTATAAAGAGCATCCCAATGTCTCTGTACTCCAGTCTTGGATAACAAATCACTGTGAAGCTCTGCATACAGTTCTACAACTAGGTGGTGATAAAAGGCTAAATCTGATCTGTGCCTACAATCCTCCAAAGGGGGCTCTCCCTGGCTTAAATGGGCTCTTGGATTATCTGGCCACTCTAAAGGGTGGATCTGAAGTCATACTAATGGGAGACTTCAACCTTGACCTGTCAGGGAGTCACGCCAGTACATATACTGAAGCTCTTGCCTGACTTAACTTTGCTCAACTTATCTCTAGCCCTACACGCATCTCTTCCAACTCAGAGCGCCAATCTCTCCTGGACTGGATGGCTACAAATAGAGCAAATAAAATAATTGCTGCAGGGACCTTTTCAGATTCTATTAGTGATCACCTGCCTACGTTCTATATCTGGAATGGCCACTGCCTTAACCCCTCCCCCCCAAAGAATCATTCAATTTCGGGATTTTGCCAAACTAAACCGAACTGCACTTCTCGAGGATATTAATAATATAGACTGGTCTCCCATCTATCACGCTGTTGATGTAAACACAGCACTTGAATACCTGATGTCTCAGCTTCTGGCCCTTCAGGATCTGCACATCCCTCTGAAAAAAAGGTGTCTCAGGGGCTCCCCTAATAAATGGCTAAAAAAAGACCTCCTTCGAGCCATGATAAAAAGAGATAAGGCCTGGACCTTGGCAAAGAAGTCCCAACAATCAGAAGACTGGGTTAACTATAAATAACTGAGAAATGCCTATAGAAAAGATATTCCGAAGGCTAAAAGAAGCTACTGCCTTAAGCTTCTAAATCTTCAGCGGGTGATACCAGGGGTTTTTGGAACCACGTCAAAAATTTAATTGGGCAAAGGCCCAAGACGGCTATTACCGACATGACACTGAATGACGCAAACTGTAATAAGTTACCTACTATTGCTAATGCTCTTAATGCACAATTCTTGGATCTCTCCGAATACACTGAGAAATTCAACCAACCTCTTTCACCTCCTCCTGAGGTGCAACTTTCGAATGAAACCCCTTTTCGTCTCACATTAGTCTCCTCCACCGAAGTGCTGCATCTCCTCAAATCAGTATCCACCTATGGATCTGCTGGCCCGGATGGGCTACTGCCAAGCTTCTTGAAGCAGGCAGCCCCTGCCTTGCTGTTCCTATTGCAAGAATCGTTAATTTTTCCATAATAACCCAAACGGTACCAACACTGTGGAAAACTGCTTGCGTTGTCCCTGTTCACAAAAAAGGGGATACCAAAAATATGTCAAACTATAGACCGATTGCCATTCTCTCTACCCTAAATAAACTTCTTAAGAAGGCCATCGCTACTCAGGTGACAAATTACCTGCATGTTAACAACCCTTATATCCCCTACCCAGCACAGAATCCGAACAGGACACAGCACCACAACTGCTCTACTTCAACTGAAAAATGCAGTCCTTACAGCGATGGATAAGAGCCTGCTCACTGGGGCCATATTTATCAATCTCACAAAGGCATTTGACCTTGTGAATCACTCTCTGCTACTTTCCAAACTGTCTCGCCTTGGCTTTGACCTGTTGACCATCTCCTGGTTCGATAGCTACCTCTCAGGGAGGTTGCAATTTGTCCATATTGAATCCGCCGTCTCAAATCTTTCCCCTACCTCTGTTGGAGTCCCTCAAGGATCTATTCTTGGCCCACTACTTTTCTCCCTTTTCATTAACAACTTGCCCTCCCTTCCCTGCTCCTCCTCGTTAATCCTTTATGCTGAAGACATGGTGCTTCTCTTCAGTGGTAAAGATACCTTATCAGTAAGAGCACATCTTCAAGCAGACTTCAACTGCTTGCAGGAGTGGTTACTACAGAACAGACTCCTAATGAATGCTAAGAAAACCGTAACTATGCTTTTTGGCACCCCCGTCAAGAATCAGGTCTCTTACTCCAGACTTATTGATACATTCTCTAGATGACTCCCCTCTTGAATTCATTAGCTCCTTCAGGTATCTAGGAGTCACTCTCGACCCATCTCTTGACTTTAACCTCCACATTGCGGCTACATGTAAGACAGTTTACTCAAAACTTGGTCTTGCCTTTAAAATTAGGTCCTCCTCAATGATGCTGCCCGGCTTGCTATTGCACAAGATTTCTCCTCCCTGCTCTGACATATTGCTCTCAGGTTTACCTTAAAGCTAGCAAAGGAGTGCTCCAGTATGGAGCACCTGCTATAACAGTATTTGCAGATTTGCTCTCTCCGCCACAGACTTACCCATCATTGCCTGCTCTACTCGAAACTAAATTGGCTCTCCCCAGACTCGCTCAGACACTATTCTGCAGGCTGTACAATTGATATGATCAGAACGGGTCCCCTAAATACCTTGCCGAACTATTAACTCAGCCCTCCCAAGCATACCTCCTCAGGGCATCTGCTCAAACCCAACTTGAAATTCCCAGATATCTCACACAAAAAGGAGAATGATCCTTCGCCATATCTGCACCCCCGCTCCTAGAACTCCATTCCCTCCCACATCAAACTCTCCAAATCCCACAAGGCCTTTAAACTGAGTCTTCGGGCACACCTATTAGAATCTGACTGCTGCCCTTGTGCTGTAACTTGAGCCTCTCTCCTAGCATTTTCTCCTCCCTATGGCACTTACTGATTTCCTGCTGGTCTCCAAAATCTGAAAGTTTCCCACACCCAGCAGAAATCCTATTGTTATAATGCTACTTCATTTAAGTTTTGTTTGCTGCTTGTCGTTTCAGTTTAGTCATTGATGTATCATCAGATGAAAATAATTAAATGTAATGTTATCTGTTTCTCTTTGTTATCACTGATAATGACTGTAACTGGCTGTATACTGTTCAAATGTTTGTTCTCACCTCATGCTGCATCATGAAATACTCTTTAATGTTGACTCTGGTATCCCCTGTCTGTACTCTACCGGGTCATGCCTGAATATAGGCAACATTGTTGTCTAGTGTACTTACCCGGTAAACAAAAAACAAATAAATAAATAAAACGTTTTTTCTCTAGCTGTGATTGACAAGTGATGTAATATAAAAATAGGCACTAGAGGCCGCTGTTGCCCTACACTGAGAGCAGACAGAAGACTACCTGGCATCAGGGAACACCCAGAGAGTGAGAGTCTGCTACATTTTCAACAAACTCAGCAGTAAGTCATTGTTTTTATTTAAATATAAGAACAGGGGCATGTTCAGGAGTGAAGTTTTAGTTAAACTACAGTAAATAACTGTACCCCTGTTGTTTTCCCTTGCAGGAGTACATACAACCTTTGGCTTACATTGCACTTGGCTGGAATTCTATGTGTTGGTTACTGGCTGCATATACCAATATATATGTTTCTTTGCTCTTATTATGGCAAAACATAGGAGAAGGACAAAGTGTTTCAATTGAACTTCTTTGGTCTACTGCAAGCTTCTTTTAGGTTTAGCATACGTAGATTCAAAGGGAGAGAAAAGTAAATTAATTGTGTAGCTTCAGACTGCCAGCACGTCAGCTACAACTCACGCTGCACAGCTACCCATGAAACAGTACTTATGCATGCCTGAAAGGGAGTCAGGTACGGACATGAACACCCTTGCATGCAGGAATGGGAGTCAGGTACAGACATGAACACCCTCGCATGCAGGAATGGGAGTCAGGTACGGACATGAACACCCTCGCATGCAGGAATGGGAGTCAGGTACAGACATGAACACCCTCGCATGCAGGAATGGGAGTCAGGTACAGACATGAACACCCTCGCATGACTGAATGGGAGTCAGGTACGGACATGAACAGCCTCACATGCAGGAATGGGAGTCAGGTACGGACATGAACACCCTCGCATGCGGGAATGGGAGTCCGGTACGGACATGAACACCCTCGCATGCCTGAATGGGAGTCAGGTACGGACATGAACACCCTCGCATGCAGGAATAGGAGTCAGGTACGGACATGAACACCCTCACATGCCTGAATGGGAGTCAGGTACATACATGAACACCCTCGCATGCCTGAATGGGAGTCAGGTACGGACATGAACACCCTCGCATGCAGGAATGGGAGTCAGGTACGGACATGAACACCCTCGCATGCAGGAATTGGGAGTCAGGTATGGACATGAACACCCTCGCATGCAGGAATGGGAGTCAGGTACGGACATGAACACCCTCGCATGCGGGAATGGGAGTCAGGCACGGACATGAACAGCCTTGCATGCAGGAATGGGAGTCAGGTACGGACATGAACACCCTTGCATGCAGGAATGGGAGTCAGGGACGGATATGAGCAAGTGGCATGTTTTTGCAGCTTCAATATCACACCGGACAGTCAAAATAAAAAGGATAGTTACAAAAGAGATTTTCCTGCACCCCATAATACTAGTTGCTATGCACATACACACATAGCAAATACCTGTTAGTCAGTAATGCTTAATTCAGAACCTAAACAAAAGCAGGTTTAAACAAACCAAACCAGTTTTAAAGTTCAAATGAATTACTACAATATGGACATGCAGTCCTCTTAGCAGCTTAATTACACTTCACTCAAGCTACTGTTAACTTACAAACGGTACCTTCATGCAGCCAGTCGCAGGGTACAAACCCTTCTTATGCTGGCATATTTTAACTCATTAATTCACTAGTATATCATTACTTCAGCAATGCCAGCACAAAGACTTCATTTTCACTTTCTTGTTATGCTGAACCAGATTTCTTTTTATTATACCCTATACAGTACTAAAAACTGTTTCCTATTATTTACAGCACAAGGCAAAATGCCAGGTCTCTTTATTATTTCTTATCACTAGGTCATTTGCCTTAGTTTATTTAGCGCTGAAAACACCCCTATCATTGGACCAAGAAGGAAGGTGAATATTACGGCCGGGGGGCACGCCCGGGGGTGGCCAACCATCTGAACTAGAAATATTAGACTAGATGAAGGAAAGCAGAAAGGCATAGAAACTGTTGCAACAGTAGTTTTTTTAGAACACCATTCAAGAGAAAAAGGGTCCAAATCAAAAGACAGGACTAATTCCTGTCACACCTGACTACAAAGGGCAACTAGAGTGTCAAATAGGTCTAAAACACATGGGCAGACTAGATAGACCTGGTGGTCTCCTTCTGCTATCAACTTCTATGTTTCTGTGTTTCTATGACTGCAACCTGCAGTATATGTCCCGTTGCACAGACTGGTGCGCTGATGGGACCTTCCAGTGCTGCCCCTCATTGTTCCACCAGCTGTACGTCATTCATGGCATGGAATACAGCACTATCATACTAACTGGATTCCTGCTGATGGCCAGCCATACCACCACCGCATATGTGGCCATCCTGCAAAAGTGCTTGAGCTGCACCCTGGCACTATGAACTGGCAGCATACAAGGCATTCTGGTCCATCTTCTCTGAGGCCATGCTGTGGGGCAGCTTCTTCTACCTATGCCAAGCTGTGTAGCACAAGGTTCAACAAGTGCCAGAGATACGGTGGTCCTACATGGCAGATGTGGGCTTCGCCCTGCACATCTGCTTCCTGCCAGCCCTGGCATTTGTGCCACCTGGGGATGTTGTGCCCACATTTGAGGAGCTCCAGTTCTCAGAATGGGATGAACTGTGCTCCCCCCTTGGATTACTTTGAGGACAGCTGGCTTGGTAGACCAATCCGGAGTGGACTCTGATGGAAGCCCATATTCCCTGTGGAATTCTGGAATTGTCACGAGGCTGCCCATTCCGGCCTTCCAAGAACCATCACCTCAGTGGATGGGTGGCATAGGGGGTTCAATTCCTTGCTGGGGGCTGTCCACCCTGGCATCTGGACACTCATCGATCGCCTCTGGTCCGAGCAGCAGCACAATGAGATTATGATACAGCAGTTTGTGTTGGGGACAGCAGTGCCAGTGTCACAGAAGTGGTACAAAGATGGCAGTCAGCAGATCATGGAGCTGGTAGGACAGTATGGCACATGCACTGCACAGGACTACCTGAAGGGCATCACCATGAACTTCCACCTGCAGGTGTAGGCCCTGTAGCATATGGCCAGTAGGCGGATGCCGCAGTTGTGCCCAGCATGCCTGAGTATGGTGCTCTTGCGGCTCTGTAGCCGTGTGGTACCCCCTGTGTCATGTACATATCCTGTGTGCAGTAGTAACGTTTGCAGTGTCAGCATCATGGTGTCCTATGTTGTTTGTCCAGCTAGTGTGTGTGATGTCTGTGGGGTTGCATGACTTCAGCACTGGCCCCCCCGCTCCTCGCCCCCCTGTTCACCTCCCCTGCTGTGTGATACATTTGTCCAGGTCCTGGGGGTCTGGTGCCCACCCCCTCCTTAAATGTGGCATTGTGGTTCCAGTGTGGTGTTGCACCATATGTGTCTTACGGGCATGTGTAGTGGCACAGTAATGGTGGTTTGGTTACACACACACCCATGCCCCGTCTGTCAGTGACAAATGGTACCACCATGCCTGCATCCCTGACTGTGCTGCTGTGGGCTGTTGGCATGCCCCACCACACACTTCCACTACCAGTGGCCCTGCTGTCTGCAAGGTTAGTGCATGCTCACTGATTGGGGGGGCACTTGCACCAGGTGTAGAGGCTCCTGTAGCATGGCCCATCAGGCGGCGGCAGTGGCAGGCACTTCCAACTGTGGTCAGTGGGTCCATGGGGGATAGACATGCCTGTTCCCCACACATGAGCATTGTCCTGCCCCTGTACAGTGTGGTGCTGTCTCACACCACAGCGCTGCATCCCCGCTCAGCTACCAACTGCACCTGCTTTGTATGTCACATCCATCTGGCCCGCCCTCCTGGCGGCATAACATGTGGCCACTGGGGCAGTGGGTACATGTTGGCTGTGCCTGTGTACATGGTGGTCTAGATTGTGTAGGTGTTGGCAGTTCCAGTTCCCATGCCTGCCATTGTGTGCCACGCATTACTCCGCTGTATGGGCACGCTGCTCTGGTGCCTGCCCCGGGCTGTCAAGCACACCTCTTTGTATGCCCACCTCTCCCCCTGTGTTGGGCGTGCTCTGGTAGTGCACACTGGCATGGTATGGGGAGGGCTGCTGTTCTATCCCTCCACGGGGCATGTGTTCCAGATGGGTCTGCTGCCCAGGGGGGGTCGTACATCTGTGCACCTGAGTGGGTGTTGCATTCTTGCCCTGCTACTGCCGAGGGGAGAGGTCATGCCCTGCTACAGGGCGGGTGTTGGGGTGGGGGGCCGTGACAACCAGGTCCCTGGGTGATTTCATGGCTATTGTCAGCCACCATGGCAGGCAGCATGCCAGTGTCCATGCAGCACACTGTCACGGTGTGTGGCAGTCACTCTTCAGGTGTCTGCTGGGGTGCATGCGCCTCCTGTTGTGGTGCTCCCATCCCTGTTGCAGTGCGGCCAGTTGCACTTGGTGTGCGGCGCCTTTGGGGTCTGCCTTGTGTTCTGGCAAATTTTTTTGCCGTCACATTAATTGCTGGCAGTGTTTTCCTTGGCACACTGGCATGGGTGAACCAGGATAGATATCCAGTAGGTTTCTGGCTGCAGCAGTCTTCTGACTAGATCACCACCACATATTCCCAATCTGATTTTCTCCAAACCAATGAATCTCAGTGTTGCTACAGAAGATGTCCGGCAGATTTATAGTAGTGAGCTATCATATTGTCTGTGTTCTGAGTCCTGATGGTGGTCTAGTGTTTGTCAGTTCAGATTCTTCAGAGGGTGCTTTGTATGCTTCATGTACGTTAGACCACAGGGGCAAGTGAGCATGTACACTACTCCAGGATTGTTGCAGTTAATAAACTGCTAAATGTCAAAGTGCTTTCCAGTCCATGGGTAACAGAATGATTTGCTACTAATCATGCTGGAGCATTGCATGCTGTGACCACATTTGAAGTTACCACTGCGGGGAATTGATAATCAAGTTTGTGACTTGATGGCTGGCCCGGTGGTGCTGAGGGTTGAGGCACTGGATGCCACACCTCATGCCATGCTGGTGACCAGGGTTCAGGAATCAACAGGGGAAGGAGAGGATTGAGCATCCAGAGGACTGCTCTCCGCTCCTGGGGTGGGAGATTGGCACTCCTGGCTGCTCTAGCAGCTCCCAGCGGAGGCCGGGAGACTGCAGCATGATGAAGAGCTCACACCTGGGGTATGGGAGTGATGGCGGACATCCTGCAAGTGGGTGCAGGAGCGTGCCTGCTTTGCACTGGACATCATTGCACATCCGCCCTCCCGGGGTAATGTACACAAGGAAAAAACCCTGATGGCCAGGTGAGGCGACGGCTGGTCCCCAGTGGCAGACACCCAACACGCTTAACACCGGCTACAATCCTGACCTTAACCCCTGGGGATCCCCAGCCTTCTCTTGTATGGCAGTGGGGGAGAGGAGAGGATCCTGAGCCCAATGTTTCCATCGGGGGTGTGGTTCAGGCAAGTGGTTAGGGGTGGACGCAGAGTGAGCCAGCCTAAGAGATGACCCAGTCCACCAAGGTGAAAAAATAGAATTTGAAAAAAAAAAAAGTTTGTGACGAGACTGGTTTTAAAGTGGTGTGCACCAAGGAGCCACGAATACTGGTTCCCCTCCAGTATGTAACCCGTGGTCTCTGATCAGGCAAGTTTTTCCAGACTTGGGTCCGTATATAAAATGTCTGAATGTTGTTGTTGTTGTTTTTTTCCCAAATATATTTTATTTAAAGTTTAAACACAGTACATGTGGTTACAATCAGATTCCATATGCTCATGTTACAATCGATATTATTCACATCTGTCCAACCTCCGCTATCTTGTGTAGTTAATTTGGTATACTGTGTTTTGTAATTGACATGTATTATGTTACATACAGGAACATATACATAAGAACAAATAAAAATAATACATTTCAACATTACAGACTTGATGAACCTGCAGTTCCAAAGTTGTCTAATGATGTTACCAACCTGATGTACTGTCTGATTATATTCTGTCATGAAAGTTGGTGGTGAATTCTGTGTTACATCCAGTGTGCCTTGTAATAGCTCTGCCCTCTCTTTTTTTTTTTTAACTCTGTTTTTCTGCCATACACTTCAGGCATCCTTCCGAGGTGTACCCTCCACTGCTACTTCTACTCCCTAGACTGAACCCCCTGCTTGACCTGAGGAACTCCCACAACCCAGGCAGACCTAGCCCCCCGGATCACCCCCCAGGGTGGGCCTGTCCTCCCTTGATGGCCTTTCTGTGATTAGAGAGGTCCTACCTTAGGTGGTGTGGGAGCCTGGAATCCTCCAATCGCAGGGCCAGCAGTTGGGATGTGGGCAGCGTCCCTCATACCCCCCATCATCTCCATGGAGGGTGGCAGTGATTTTTCTGGGGCACTTTGTTTCCCCTGTGGAGCCCGGCCAGCAAGGTGATGTAGTGCTGTGACTCCACTCTCAGGCATCTGCCACGCCCCCTACATACCCCCAGAGGTCACTCAGTGAGCGGGCGCATCCCCAAACCCACCCCAGGAAGATCTCTTCCCTCCTCTGCCGATCCCGGCCACCCAAGCTCACTTCCAAACCCGAGTCACTGGCGTGACGCGAGGTGTGGTGTCCAGCATCTCAACCTTCAGAGCAACTGGGCTGGACTCTGCCCTGTCTTTTTGATGAGTGTCATTATATACATGCTTCACTATGTCTTTTTGCTGTTTTCTTTCAATGAAATGATCAGCCATTTCTCTACTTTGTGATGTAAAATCTTCCTCCGTAGAGCACGTCCTCCTCACCCAAAGGAATTGTCCCTTTGGTATGTTGTTCACTAGATGTGGTGGGTGGCAGCTACTACTTAGGATCAATGTGTTTCTGGCTGTTGGTAGTTGATACAGTTTGGTAAGTATTCTACTGCCTGACTTGAAAACTAGCATGTCCAGGAAAGGGATTTGATTTGGCTGCTGTCGAAAGTGAATTTTAAGTTCTTAGTTGTCGAGTTCAAAAACAGTGTAAGTTCTGTGTCATTTCCTGACCACGCCACTAGAACATCATACATATGTTTCTAGAGTTTAATGTGATGACTAAATATGATTTCCTTTATCATTGTGCACATGTTTATTGTTCACACTGTTCACTGCATGTGCATCACTTCTTTGTTATGTTGTTATACTGTTTGCAAACTTACCTTGTAATCTTCCAGGTCACACCCAAAAATAGGCATTCTTTGTCTAGTGTGCTTATCCGGTAAACAAAAACTAAATAAATAAAACCTTCATGCTCACACATACAAATTAGCCATATTCGGAGGAGAAAGTGGTACCATTGCCATCCCCTTATGCTGTATATATTTGCTTCCCTCAATGAAATAATTAGCCTCCAAAACAAACTAAGCTAGGTCCATGATATATTGTTTCATAGGTATCACTTCAGGGAGTCTATTTCTCAGAGCCATGCTAATCACCCTTTATGAGTGATATTGGAGTAGAGGCTTTCTACATTGAATATTGCTATAAAGTCAGTGTCATGTGTGACACGTGGACAGCCAGTTCTGAGTATACTATGATTTTTTGTGATATAAAAATGTGTTATGGACTGTCTCTCATGAGAGATGCTGAGACAGCATTTGTGAGATGACACACACACATACCCAGGTTTTAGATACAAGACGTTACCTGGAACGCCAGGAGCTAATTACAGACTAGAACAGGCCTTAATCAAGAATCTCCTGTTTTCTAAGTTAAATATAGCTTTAACTGCTAAGATGGACATAAATATCCATTTTATGACGTTTCGAGGAGGAAACCAGGTTTGGCACACTGGTGCGAAATCATAAATGCTTTGATGTCTGTGTAAGAGGGGATACTGCTCATAGAAAAAAGGAAATTTACAGACTTGATTGGGGAAGTCACATGGGGAAAGGAGTTTCTGCTGATGTAACCTTTAATTAACTGTCCTTCTAAAATGATAAAACCTCCTGGGTGTATGATTTTTAATAAACAGAAGAGGAGCTAGGTGACCTCACACAAAGGGGTTGGCAAAGACATTTTTTTTAAACAGTATTCTGTTTTCCTTCAGAGAGACTTTTAGCTACACTCTGACAAAGAAACATCTTTGAGCACTTTAAGCAAGTATACAGGTAGAGAGAGACAAAATCTTAGTACTGTAGTAGGAATTGCACTGTTAAAACCATGTTCTTTTAAAATATTGTATGGTTCTTGTGATATATAGTTCTGTATTTTATGTTTTACATATTTTTATCTATTTTAGTAAAACTCTTAATTTTAGACCATACTTGGTCTGTCTTTGAATTTCTTTTCTTTAACAAGTGAAGTATATATGTTTAAAGCAGACACTGTGCATAAGCTTGAATGGTGATACCAAACTGGAAAAAGGTAAGAGTAATCTGAGGTCTTTATTAGAGTTTTTAAGGGTTCATTTTGTGCACATGGTTGGGTGCCTATAGGCAAAGATATCTGGCCCCTTGAAGACAGAATTATCTGAGCCTGTGCATTGGGTACGCTAACAAGAGGTTCACAGTTTGAATCCCTCCAAGACTAGAGACCAAAGGTTGATTCAATCCCATAAAACAGACAGGAGGGTTACCCTGTTTCTGTTAACTGTTCACAAGACTGCACTCAGAGGTTGGCACTTTGGGAGTAGAGGGCTGACCTGCTGAGTGGGTTTGTGACATTGTGTATATCGGTGTCTGTCAGGATATTGACAATGTTATTAGTGTCCTTGACATAAGCTCATAGAGATGGAATAGGCTTCTTGATATAGACATAAAGAAACTTCTACATCAGTTCACAAGTGGAGCCTGTCAAAGAGACAGCAAGCCTCCCTGGAACTGGATGAATCTGTTAATGCAACTTGGGTAACAGACAGTGCAGGTTTGCGGAATAGGAATTCTGGTTTTGTAAAAGTCATACAGATGCAGTTTTCAAAAAAACAGAATAAGAGTTTCAATTTGTTTATAGGGGCAAGTGAAAGGACTCTGCCTTAGAATGATTCCTGATCATTTGTAAGTGTGATTTTGGACAGGTTTATGATCAGCAGTTTGGGTTCTTTAGCTTCAGCGATCTTTGCCCCATATGCCTTTCCTGCCTGCCTCGTGATCTCAATCTGCCTGTCCTTGGGGGGCATGGCCTGAAGCTGTTCATGGTGGACTCAGCTTAGCCTAGCTCCTTCAAGCACTCTGCGTTTTGAAAATTAAATAGGAGTTTCCCCTAGTCATTGCACCTCAAACTGTGGATGAGTGCGGGGAGAATCTATGGCGTCTGGAAAAAGCAAAAATAAACAGTCTAAACTGCAATTTAATTCAGCAGAACAGCCCAAACAGCAGCGCTGTGGCCCGGAGGAAGGTGTGAAGCAGCATGAGGCAGTTATAATGTTGGAAGGCCTTACAGAATTTGAGCGTTCCTTGACTTCGGTCCCAGTTACACTTACACTCATTCAACACGACATGAAAGAAGGATTCACAAATATTACCTCCCAAATAACACATTTGCAGTCTGTGGACACCGGGCTGTCTGAAACCTCGGCGACTCACACCTCACAGTTCATCGAACTAGAGCGGTGGGTCAGGCAGCTAAAAGACTCCCTATTGGAAGCCACGAGGGCCAAGCAGGCATTTAGGAAAATGGTGGAACAGCTGGCAGACAGGATGGATGAGCAGGAAAACAGGTTGTGCCGATCCAATCTAAGGATCATTAGCCTCCCGGAGGGCACAGAGGGGAAGGGTCCGGGGAGAGAGCTGCATGCCTGGCTGGTGGAGCATTTGGAATTACCCCTGAATCTGGTTCACTGCAAGGTGGAACACACGCACAGGGTGGGTCCGAAGCTGCCCCACTGACTCTAAGCCCAGGCATTGCCTCATTAAATACTTGAGGTTTACTGATGAGGGTGCAATCCTGAAGTGGGCTAAAGAAAAAGACCCTATTATGGTATTCAACAAGACGGTCTTAGTGTTTCAGGATTATAGCCAGGATCTACAATTGAAACAACAAACATTTGGGGAGATTAAGGCCAAGTTACATCGGATGGGATGTCCCTTTGCTTTTCTTTACCCAGCTAAATTGAAAAAAGGCAGATCTGGTAATGCACCGCATTACTTTTGTTGCTTCTGTGCAGCTGCCAGATGGGTAGAAGAGGAATCCAGGAGGAATGTTGAAAGTAGGTTCGATCTTAATTTTTGCTAGACATGTACACTTAACTGGTCCCTGTATGTGGGGCTTAAGGGTGTGAGGTTTGGATTCCTTTTATTTTTCTTCCCTAAGTTACTGAGCTCCAGGAATGCCACAGCATGCTGTGGGGGCCGTGAAGGGTATCCATATGCAGTAATCTGCTTTGGCACAACTATATCCCAAGTGTTGTCTGTATACAAATGTACAGACCTGCTTCCCCTGTTTTGCAGTGCTCTGCAGACATTCCGTGAGATAGGAGCCCCCATTTGTGGTGCTGAATTTCGGGATCGGCCTAGTGGGGACTCATGCTGGTTTGGAGGCCTGCATAGTGGCTCACCCTCGACCTGGTCTGGGGATCAGGGTACTGGCGAAGGTGGCTGGTGTGTGTGCTGTTGCGGATCTGACTATTGCTCACTCTGGTGGCTCCAGTGATTGCAGGGTGGAGCTGCCCCTCCCTTGGAAAGGGTCGGATGAAGCCTCATCGAATTAGCTGACCTCTGGGACTTGAACATCTTCTCTCTGCATGGCCCTGCTGTAGTTGGCCTGTCAACGGTTTATCCCTCATCGATGATGCAGGGCTGCGGATCATTACCCGGTTCTGAGAATTAAGCTGTTTGGTGACTTTGCGGAGGTCTACCCCTGACCTGGTCTGGGGACCAGGGTACCAACGGGGCTGGCCAACAGGGACTGAATCAGACAAGGTGCTCTCTCACTGCAGGTGCAGTGGCAACATCAGGTTGGTAATTTGGGGGTATACTGGCATGCAGCTCAATCACCCTGAATGGCTGTGGTCGCCGGGTTTGTGGAGGGTGGATTGGGAGCTCAATGGTGCAATCCAGCCCTGCTATCACCTTGTTACTCTCAGTCTATTTGTGGATACCCTGTGTTAAGGAAGCTGGTGATGAATTGAGCTGTAACTTTCCTGGACCCTACCTAATCCTTTACTTAAGGATCTTTATTTTGACTGTTTTTTTTTTTATTTATCCTACACTGGACAGTTGTTTAATGTCCTTTCACAAACTTGTTGTTATGTTTTGCTGGTTGAGGGTACTCCTATTGGATTTTTGCCTGTTACAGAGAGTGCCATACAATATGAATCGAATCACAGTTTCAAATGTTTGCTAATGGTTTACAAGGGAAATCAAGTTGGACCCTAGTTGGTCCTTATGGGAGGGAGGGGGGAATTCTGTTTTTCTTCCTGACATAGGTTTGTGCTGGGCTTTCAAGAAGGAGAGCAGGTTGGGGAATCTCTGGGTGGGGAAGTTTTTTTCCAGAGTATCAAAGGGGGGTGGTGTGGGGAGTTACCTCTCTGGGAGCCTAGGTGCATTGGTTCTGTGTTAGCTTGGCGCTCTGGGGGTAACTTCTCTGCACTCTGTTGGGAGGGGTTTGTTCTACCTATGTGGGGGAAGGGGTTAGCATATTTCAAAACATTAAAAGATATAGAGATGTTAAAGGACTAACAGTTCAAACTAATGCCAGGATTGGATGCCTTGGGGGGTTTAATGAGTGGCCGGTGTGGGGTTCACGTTGCTTGGATAATTTTCAGTCATGGCGGGTACCCTGAGAATTGCCACATGGAATATCAATGGACTGAAATCTGTGATTAAACAGAAAAAGTTCCTTACCGAGGTGAAAAGAGTTAAATGGCAAGTTGTGATGCTGCAGGAGAGACATATGTTTAGGGAGGAGGCACTAAGAACAGAGGCGGCTTTGGGGGGCACATGGATCTTGGCCACATTTTCCTCAAAAGCTATGGGGGCAGCTGTGTGGTTGCCTCAGGGCATTCAGGCGGTAGTGCTAAATAGATGGGTTGATCAGGCTGGTTGGTATGCCCCCGCCAAGGTGGAATTCCCAGGCCTCGGTGTATTTAATTTGGGCTCAGTGTACACTCCAAATCTTGAGGAGCCCCAGGTTTTTCAAAAACTTACTCTTGACCTAGTTTCCTGGTCTGGCCCTTGGCTCTTAGGTGGTGATTATAATTGTGTGCTAGATGGGGTCCTGTATAAATCTAGTATGAACCCAATCCCCATTTCCAGGAATGCATGTGCCTTAGGGGTAATGGAGGCTGAGGTAGGGGTGGTGGATGCAAGGCGGTACTTGTTCCCATCTGGGAGGGATTATAGCTTCTACTCACATGTTCATAATTCCTACATGCGGCTGGATAGAATACTAATCAGCCAGGTGCTTCTTCCGGGTCTGAAGGGAGCGACATACTCTCCCGTCCTTCTCTCAGACCATGCCTCCCTGACACTGGAACTCTTTGTCAGGAGGAGGGGCGTCTGGCAGATAGGTTGTGGAGGTTGGACCCCCTCCTGTTGAGGGACCAAAAATATGTGGAGGAGCATTCAGGAGTTCCTGACCTTCAATGGGAGGGGGGACACGTCCGCTAGGATTAGGTGGGAGGCCTTGAAGGCATACATTGGGGTCAGTCCATCTCATATGCGGCTCATAAGGCTTGCACCACTGAGTGAGACCTGGAGGAACTCCGTGCTAAGATTGATGCGTATGAGCAGGCCCACAAGGCAAACCCCACCCAGGCTCTCTACCATTTAGTACAAAAATTAAAGTGGAAATTTAACACCATCAGCAGTGTTAAGATGGAAAGGGCTATCCTGCTTGCTCAAGCTAGAGCATAATTTGAAGGGGATAGGGTGGGAAACTTTCTAGACTGGCAACTCTGCAGGAGCCTGGCAACTCCGCAGGAGGGAGGGGGAGAGGGTGGTAACGTGAGTTCATGACTTAACCTGTGGTCTAATAGAGGACCTGGAGGAAATCATCAATGCTTTTGGGGATTTCTACACAAAGCTATACACCTCAGAGGTCTCCCCCACTGTGGAAAGAATTGAGTCCCTCTTAGACAGGGCATCTATGAAGACCCTGAGTCAGAAGCAGGCTGATAATTTGGAGTCCCCTTTATCAAAAGCAGAGATCAGTGTGGCTATTAGAGCCCTAAAGGGAGTTAAAGCTCTGGGGCCTGATGGCTTGTGGTATTCTTCTTTAAACGATTCCATGAATCGTTGATTGGCCCTCTCACAGACATGATCAAGGAGAGTCTTGAGGCTGGCTTGCTCCCTCCCCTCCACCCAGTCAGCAATCATAACCATCCTCCCGAAACCAGGTAAGGATCCTTCTTGGTGTGCCTCATATCAGCCCATCTCCCTTTTGACAGCTGACTATAAAATCTTAGCTGAGGCACTAGCTGCTAGATTGGACCCTTTACTTCTTAACATTATACACCTAGACCAGACCGGGTTTGTTAAGGGTCAGCAAGGAAAGCAAGATATTTGGAGAACCCTTAATGTTCATTTTATTTATTTATTTTACTTTATTTTTATTTTAGTCTTTGGTAACCAGGTAAGGCCCACTAGGCACAAGCGCCTGTTTTCAGGGGTGATCTGGGAGCACTGGGCGGTTAAGTGACTTGCTCAGAGTCACACAGTATGCAAGTGGAGGTTGTGAGAATCAAACCAAGGTCTGGTCTGCTGGATGTACCAAGCTTGTTCACAGCTTGTTACTTTAACCTCTAGGCTATACTGCCGGCCCTAATTGGGCTAATAATTGGGGGAAGTTTGCCAAAAAGCATAGTGCACCTATCCTGGCACCTGACGTGGAGAAGGTGTTTGACTGGGTGGAATGGGGTACCTTTTCTCAACCTTGGAGAGGCTTGGATTTGGCCCTTCTTTTATCTCCTGGATTAAAGCTTTAGACACACAGACACATCCTCAGATGACAGTCAATGGCCGCCTTTCCCCCCATTTCACTCTGGAGTGGGTCACCAGACAGGGGTGCCCTCTGTCCCCTCTGCTATATATATAATGTCGCTGGAACCTCTGGCAGCAGCGATCAGGGCGAATGAGGACATCAGGGGATACAGAGGAGGTAGTAAAGAACACAAAATAGCAATGTATGCCGATGACCTCCTGTTGTACTTACAGCACCCGGCTGAGGACTTGCCCAGGGTGAACAAGGTCTTGGCCGAGTATGGGGCCCTCTCGTGCCATAAGGTAAATTGGTCCAAGAGTGAGGTATTGCTGGTTGGAGTTCTGGATAGATAGTCCCTAATAGCACACCGAAATGGATTGCAGTTGATGTCTAAAATAAAATACCTGGGAATTTATATCTCAGGTAAAGTGGGGTCCTTGTACGCCCTAAATTTCAAACCATTAGTCCAATGTATACAGAGGATTGTGACAGATGGGCCTTCCTCCCCTTATCGTTGTTGGGCAGGGTGGGTGTTGTTAAGATGATGGTGTTACCCAGATGTCTATATCTGTACCAATCCCTCCCTATCAAGGTTCCCCGGGCCAATTCTAGGCATATCAATGCCATACTCCACAGGTTTATATGGCATGGCAAGTCAGCTGGGTCAGCAGGGCAATTCTCCAGCTACCACAGAGATGGGGGGGCCTGGGCCTCCCAAACTTCCATTGGTACTATTTAGTGTCCCAGTTAGCTGTGCTGCCCTTGGGAGTCGATGTGGAGGAGGTGGGATGGCTGGCAATGGAAGAGGGAGAATGTGTGAACTGTGTAAAAGGGGCCTATTGGCTGAAAGTTTGTGGAAGGGAATATCAGATGTTCCCCCCAACCGCTTCTTGACTACCACGCTTTGAGCCTGGCAGACTGTTCATTCCCTGACTGGCAGGCCAATGACCCCTACCAGGTATACTCTTCTTTTGGAGGCCATGAAGCTCAAGGGTTGGCACACGGTGGTACTGACTCAGAGACTGTTTGACTGGCACCGTAGGGGTCTGAAATGGGTGGATCAGTTGTATGAGGGAGATGTCCTGGTAAATTTCCAATATTTATGTGCAAAATGGAATATCCCTAAGGGAGATTTCTTCATCTACCTAAGAGTTTGGAACTGCTTTGGTTCACGTTGGGAGTGGAGGGTGGATGGGCTTAGCCTTCCCCATTTGAAGAGGGTCTCTTCTGCCCCCAAACGGGGAGAAGTTGTTATCTATGTTTTATCAGTCTCTCCAGGGTGGGGAATGGGATGAGCTGCAAAAAATTAGGCTTAGATGGGAAGATGACCTGGGCTGCGAGATTGAGGGCTGCCTCTGGACAGCTGCCTGCAGACATCTAACAGTATGCTCAAGAAGTAATAAATTAAGACAGGTGCAGTTTAATTTTCTCCATCAGGCCTACTTCACACCTGTCAGGCTACAGCAGGTGAACCCTACTAAACCCAGTGAGTGTCCTAAATGCTTCAATGCCCCCGGGGACTTTATGCACCTTGCTGTCCTCTGCCCAAAGGTTGCCCCATTCTGGAGCGAAGTTCATTCTATCATGTCAGCAGTGCTAGGCTTTAGTCCCCCCAGTAGTCTTGAGGAGTTTTTGCTGGGTGTGGACCCAGACCACCCTGGGGGTGAGGGTAGGGGATAGTTACGGTCAATGCCAGAAAGACAGTGGCGCAATCCTAGATGGCTGCAACTTCACCTCAGGTACAGCAATGGGCTAATAACATGAAGGCATGCATGGCGATTGAAAGGGCACAATTGACTGCCCTGGGAAGACAGAATGCTTTTGATGAGTTTTAGAACCCTCTGATTGCAGCAATTGAGGAAAATAAGTTCCCAGTTTAGTATTGACTTTGGATGAGCCTCTGCTTCCCTGCAGCACTTTGGCGACCTTCTCTCTGAGCGGGCCCTTGTTCCATTATCAGTTTGTTCTCCCTGCTGTAGCCTGACTTAGTGACTTAGTGCTTGGCCGATGCTCCACTGGCCTCGATTCGTGTTTAGCTGTTGTCCCTTTGTCTGGCCTGCTGTAGGTTATCCCCTTAATTCAGATGGACCTCCGACACCTTTGGTGATTATAGGGGTAGATCCCTTCCGGCATCTCGGGGACAGTCCTCGGTCTGGTTACCTAGAAGGAGGAACTCCTCTGTTGGCATCCCTTGGCTTTAGGACATTATTAGAACAGTATTAGCACAATGTTATATGTCTTATTGACTGTGTTTACTTGTACCATTTTGTTGTACAGTTTTTAATGCCTATTGTAATCCAGCTGGGTAATTCATGTCACCATCATTTTGGGAATGCATTGTTTGAGAAACCTGTATTGGTCTTAATCTCTTATCTCAATAAAATATGTTGGGAAAAAATCTGCCTGTCCTTCCTATGTAACTTCTCCTGTTTCCTCATGCCTAACCCTCTCTTCATCCTCATCCTCTTCTTCCTGGTGGTTCTGGGTCCATATCAACCTCCAGAAATGTAAACGGTTCCCTTGTTGGTGATTACCCTGTTAGTTTTCTATCCTCGATTCTGTATAATCACTTGAATCACTCTTGTCCTGATGATAGGTCTTGCCCATCAGTATAGAAGTCAGCACTCCTGGGTCACCCCTGAAAATAGGCACTTGTGCCTAGAGTAGTGGGCCTTACCTGGTTACAATGGAAGGAAAAATAAATGGTCTTGTGGATATATTTGGTCTATGCTGTTGTTTTGGGGGACCATGCCTGTTATGTATTGTGCCCTCCTTATAATCTCCTGCATCTCTTTCAAGCTTTCTTTATGTTTTAGAAGAGCTGTCCTGTATCTCTGTATCTGTGTTTTAACTTTCTCTTTCAATAATTCTTCTTCCGAAAATTTGTTAGCTGCTCTGGAACCACAGTTGGCTATCTCTTGTTGTGCCTTCTCAACTTCTTTTTTAGATTTTTTTAATGATGAGAAGCATTAAGTCATGGCTACATTTGTTAAGCTCCTGTACCCATTTTGTGAGAAACTTAATATCCTCAATGGTCAATGCTGATCAATGATGGCCTTTGTATGTGCAAGCACCTCGGGATCCTTTTATCCCTCCAGTACTGTGATGGAGTGATAGAGATTCTGCATGTAAATTAAATCTTGTTTGTTTCTTTTTCAAGGCTTCCAGTGTTTTTGCATCTACTTGATCTGAAGCTGGGGTGACTTTCTGCCCTTAAAAGGTATGTAGCAGGTCTTTAGCATTGAAAGATGTATTTTCTATGATCATATCTGACACTGATAAACACTCCAGTGTTAGCATGCTGGTTACCATTTCTAAATTGAATAGATTTGTGGTTCTGTGCACAAAAATACTGACTGGGAAAATTAACCACGTGATATTGTGCACTTTGGTTCATTAAGTGCTTCTGGTCACTGTGCTCTGTTTACTTAGATATAGAGGTATATTAGAAAATAGTAGTAGTAGTACATTCATTTATAAGGCACCCTTCCCCAGAGACTCAAAGCATACAGGTATAGACAGACAGAAAATGAGTAATGCAATAAACAACAAGCATTTGTCAATGCTGAATTTTGTCTTGCTGGCATTGGCATTGGTAGTGCCATAGTTAGAGATGCATAATAGGAATGGCAGTGAAGTATTGAAGTGATGCCAACCCAACCCCCACCTTGTAGAGACTGACAGGCATTGGGGTGTGCCTTTGGGTCGTCAGCTATAACGCTCATGCCATTGTGCCTCACCCTACCCCGTAGACATGGAAAAGTGTTGTGGTGTGCTTTGGGGTCTTTGGGTGTTATACTTACCCCATTCCATAAGAAAATATGCTGAGGTGGGTGCAGTATAGGAGAATGGGGTGAACTTTGTGGCCGAACAGTGCAAGGCACACCACGGTGCCTGTCACTGGCTGCAGGGTGGGGGTGGGGGTGGAATGGTGTGAGCATTACAGCCGATGATCCCAAGTCACACCCTTGACGCCTGTCAGTCTCTACAAGGTGGGGTGCTACAGTTGGAAACCCTAACACCATAGGTGTGTGTTGGTATTTTCACTCCAAATTATCAACATGGGCTTTTTGTGAGCCCACCTCATGAAAAGCGGCACAATCAGTTTGTTAGCTGAATGGTGGTTTTGCACAGCAGCTATGCTATTTGGCGGCACAGGGATGAAAACACATTTTGGGCAGGATGTGGAAAATGACAACTGCATTGTTCATGAGGAGGCGTAAAAAATGGCAAAGTTGAAAATCTGGAGTGAAAATATGAAAAATTGGTGAAGTCATGAGCATGCATACAAACTGCACAACACACGTCTGTAACCAAATTATTTTTGGGAGTTTGTTATCCAGATTTTTAACACAGGTATTTTGGGACCTCTCCTCATGAACAGTGGCGCTGTGATTTTGTTAATCTGTCCCAAAAGTTGATTTCCCACAGCAACCACTCCATTGTGCGCCACAGGTGCAGAAACACATTTTGAGCAGGATGTGAAAAACAACAGCTGTACTCTTCACAAATCTGGCATGAAAATATTGCAAATTTGCGAAGTTACAAGGGTGCGTGGAAACTACGCAAAGCACACTTGTAACACAGTCATTTTATGGACTTTTGGTACCAAATTTTCAACACAGGCATTTTAGAACCTCTGCTCATGAACAGTTTCACCGTCATTTCCTCAAACTGTCCTGAAAACTGATTTTGCACAGCTACCATGCTATTCTGCTCCGGACGTGTGAAAACACATTTCAGCCAGGATATGTAAAATGACAGCTGTACTGTTTAGCAGGAGGTGTATACATAGATACATAGACAGTGTCGGCAGATAAGGGCCTATGTCCCACCTAGTCTGCCCATTTGAGCTTGTAAGTTCAGTTTGTTTTCCTAGAAGTCTGTTTCCCCTTACCCCTGCCCTCTAGAATTCCTTTATGTCTATCCCATGCATTCTTAAATCCCGTGATTGTTTCAGCCCCCACCACTTCCTCTGGCAGGGTGTTCCACTTGTCTAAAAATTACAATTTTGAAAGTCTGGAGTGAAAATATTACAAATTCACGAAGTTACGAGCGTGTGTGGAAACAGCGCAATGCACGCTCGTAAAACAACCATTTTGGGGATTTTTTTCACCAAATTTGCAACATTGGCTTTTGAGGCCCCCATGAACACTGGCATTGGTGTTTCATTACTCAGTCCCGAAAAATGATTCTGTGCAGTGACTGCGAAATCACCTTTCAGGACCGAATAACACCATGACAGTGACTGAATTCATGAGGAGAGGTCCCAATACACCCCATGTTCAAAATTTGGTGCACAAATTCCAAAAAAAAATGCTTGAGATATGCACCAAAGTTGAAAAAACCCTATTTATGCCATTATACAGCTTACTAGCATTTCTTCAGTTAGCGGTCAGCTTTGAAGAGTGCAGACGTGTTCACGATCCACTGAAGATCGTCATGCCGGTCTCTGGAGGTAAGTATGGGGTGGGGGTTTGGGAGGTAGGGTGTGCAGAGGGTGGGCACAGGTTGTGGGAGGGGCAGGAGATGGCAAGGGACCATTTTATTTTTCATAGAGTTAAAGAAAAGAAAAAACATTGCTGGAGCGTTTTTATTTTTCAAGCGGATTGCACGCTGGGGGTGGGCTCCCAGTGTGCCACATAAGTGTTTTGGGGCAGATGCTGTAGCCAATGGGGAATGGGCACCACCGTCGGCAAACAATGAAAGTGGGGGGGCAAGGGTCGGGGGATTAGCACCCCCCTCGGCACATAACAAATGGGGGGGTGCATTATGCTGATGGGGAGTGGGCTCCCCTGTTGGCACATACATTGGGGAAGGGCATGCCGACAGGGGGATTGGGCACCCCCAAAGTCGGCATTATGGCAGGCAGTGTGCCACCATGCTACATTTATTTTCTCACCAGGGAAAGCACGTCGGGAGGTCCACTGCGTATGACGAGCTTTGCTCGCATTGCAGTGGACCTTTCCTTAGATGTGCTCACCACATTATGTATGGATGGTGTGGCACTGGCATGCAGGCTTATTGGAGAATGAGGGATGCACCTATTGATGTGTGCCCTGCAGTTGCCCAACAGTGACTGCGCCTCCAAATCTGCTACTACTGCAATATGTTGGCTGCACATGCGTGAGCCAACATAATAAAAAAATAAATAAAAACAGCTTAAATTCCATAATACCATCATGAATACTAAAGACTAATCCTGACACCTGAAAGCTTGTATGAAAAGGTAAGCCTTTAGCCTCCTCTTAAAGACCTCCACCAATGGGGCCCTCACTCAGTGAGCTAGGCAGAGCATTCTACAACAAAGGGCTGCCAACCTCAAAGTCTGATCCCCAAAGGATTTCATCCAGGCCCTTGGAACCAAGAGGAGATCCTCCTCAGTGGAGCAAATGGGGCATGAAGACTGGAGAGGATGCAGAAGCTCAAACAGGTAGCCAGGATGCAACCCATGTAGGGACTTATAGGTTAGTAAACCAACCTTGAAGGTAACACTCCACTCCACAGGCAGTCAGCACAAGTCACACAGGACCGGGGTCACATGACTAGGTCTAGGGAGGCCAGTCAGCAACCTGGCTGCTGTGCTCTGCACCAACTGCAAGTGTTGTAGGGTACCTCCATTAACTCTAAGGTACAGCACATTATAGTAGTCCAGACCGGACACAACAAAATCATGCACTAATGTTTGCAGATCTTCAGGAGGGATAAAGGACTTAATCTGTCTGATGTAAGATGGCAAAAGTCAGTTCTGACCACAGCAGGCATCTGAGCCTCTAGTGTCAGCCGATCATTAAAAAATTTACTCCCAGATTTTTCACCTTGGCAGAAGCAAATAGCCTGGATGACCCAACTGGAAGCCCCATCTCTCCCATGACTACTCCCCCCCCCCACCTGGCTGTATCCACAGCACCTTGATTTTGTCCTGGTTAAGTCTCAGCCAACTACATTCCATCCACTTCTGAATTTCAGACAGGCATAAATTCAGCATCTTGACTGCATCGGGCATCCTGGCTACCCCCCTCCCCTGCCTCAGAGACTCAATCCACCTTGACATGCTGTCCATGCACTTAGATTGGCCTCGCTCCCCCTCCTCTCTAAGCCCAACTTATGCCTAGTAGTTCTTCGCAAGCCCTTTTTTATTTGCAGCAGTATCTGATTGGAACTCTCTGCTCAATTCTGTCCTGTCCTGTTCTACCCTGCCTCAGTTCCAGGCAGAACCACTTACCTATCTCTCTGCCTCTCTGACCTGCTCTTGTTTCCGTTAATTCCTCTTGTCTACTCATCACTCATCTGTTGCTCTTCAGCTCACCTATCCTTCTCTTCCCCCCCATCCCTGCCAATTTCTCTTCTGCTGCCTTTTCTCAACCCCCCACCACTCCACCCCTCTCTCTGTCATGCCACTCTTCTCCTGAGTATTATTCACTCTCCTTGGCTTGCTATCCTGCCATGTATCTGCTAATGTAAATATTTTACCTAGATATTCAGATGTAAATACTGTATCTTACCTGTATCCTATTGCAGGTGAACCTTATTATGATGAATATGCTCATACCATTGCTATCTTATTATCTCTGGTGTATATACATTATTATGCACCTAGCTTGTATTGTAATCCTATGGCTAAATGCTCCAGGTCGACCCTGAAAAAGGGACGGTAATTGTCTCAGTGGACTTACCCAGTTACCAAAACTCAATAAATAAATAAAAGGCACATACAACTGGGTATTGTCTGCATGGAAGAGGAAACCCTAGTTGTACTATTGAATGATCCTCTCCAGGGGCAGCATGTACACTGCAAAAAGCAGGCAGGGACGTGGGAGGGTTGCCGGAGACCAAATAGGGTCTGCAGAGATAGATCTGGCAGGGAACATCTGGGCAGACAGGGTGGGCCAAACAGTCCATTTCTGATGAAAACTTCTTTGCTTTTATGTTGTACTCATTGTTTGTTTGTTTGTTTGAATTTTGATAACTGGGTAGGTCCACTGAGACAGTCAAGTCCCTTTTTCAGGGGCAACCAGGGGAATAGATACAATTCCATGAGTAGAATACAAATACCATGGGGTGCAGACAATTCCAGGAATGGATACAAGTACAGTTGGGTACAAGAGGTAATACAAATAAGCAGCAGCAAGATCAGTATGCTGCAGAAAAGCAATACACATTTGAAATTAAACAGTTGGAGCCGCAGTTGCATTCTTGAATATGTAGTCAGTTCTGACAGTTTTTGGCCAATGTCCATTGAGGATACGACTTTGGTAGGGCTACGGTCAACAGTGATGGAGACTTGAGACTGAGGAGTTCAGGTAGGTCAATTTCAGAGTGGACATTACAAACAACCGGTATAGTAGTGAGAGGCCAACGTTATAAAGTATATGAGTACAAGCATTATGTATTTTACATATTTACATATACACAAGCTAATTACAATATATAGGAGAGAGGAGAGGGAGTGCGGGGGTGAAGAGTTATTGAGGAAGCAGGTGAGCCAGTAAGGCATTAGAAACTGATACAAGGGGATAGGTGGGAGACTTCGAGAGATACAAGATAAGGAGTGAGGAGCAAAGGGTTTATCAGAGGGTATTAGGTGCAGTCGCCGCAGCAGTTGGGGGAGGGGGAAGAAACATTCCTTATAGATTTTCTTAAACAGTGCAAGAGTCGATCATGAGAGTACACTGTGGAGGAGGGTATTCCATTTTTAAGGAGCCGAGAAGGTAAAAGATCACCTACCTATGGCCAGATAAACCTTAGGAAGGCTCAACAATGGGAGGTGTGAGTGTCGACAGGTCCTGGGGAAGGATTTTTCTAGCAAAAAGTATATGATTTTTTTAAAAGGTGTTTGTGGACTTGTTGACTGAGAAAGCAGGATGCTATATCAGGGATTTTAATGGGGGGGGGCAGGAGGAGGACTTGTATGACAGTCTGAGCCATTGTGTGTTGCTGGAGCACATGCGTGCAAGCAGTCAATAGAGCACTTATTGTTAGTATTAACTTCCAGATGAACCAAGTGATCCCTGGAGCATGTCAGTCCCCTGTGAGTGGGAGGACAATAGAGCAGGAGGGTGGTGTCTGCAGAGAAGCCTGCTATTCTGCAGAGCACTCTGTACATGACAATTCCTGGTCCAAGGTAAGAGCAGATGTAATCCATGGAGGGTAATAAGTCACCAATCATGATAGGTAAAATTGCAAAGGGTGTTGGTGCCATTGTTTAGCACCTCTCCTTCCCCTACCCCATGGGGCACTGCTCTGGGCATGGTATTCATAGCATGAGTAGGGCCTCTTGTAAAAGGCTCTGCCCCACCTAGCTTCCATAAGGTCTCCAGAAAACTGAAGCACTTTTCTTTTGGATTAGACTTTTGTAGGAGAGTTTATTACATTGGCTTGCCGCACTTGCGAGCAAGTAAACATCTTGTGGTAGTGCAGATTTGGAGATGCGGCCGCTGTTAGAAGTAGATACAGAATACGCATCAGTAAGTGCGTCCCTCATTTTTCCTAATCAGTCTGCATGCTCCATGCATGCTAATGTGGCGAACAGGTCTGGGGAAAGGTCCGCTGCAATCCGAGCAAAGCTCGGCCAGACGCAGTGGACCCTTCCTGCGTGCTTGCCACCATGAGCAGCATGGTGGGCGTCCACCTGCCCAATAGCTGGGATCAGGGGTGCCCAATCCCCAGCTGACTTACTGTGGCCACAAGTAGCCCCCATTTCCTATATGCCAAGGGGTGCCCAATCCCCTCGGTTTTCGTTCCCCGCTTTCATTGTCTGCCGACAGAGGCCCACTCCTTCGGCATAAATCAGTCACCCCTGCATTTCTTATGTGCCGAGGGGGCCCAATCCCCTCGGCTCTTGCCTCCCCGCCTTTCATTGTGTGCTAACAGGGTGCCCAACCCCGTCAGCATAAATTCAACCCCCATTTTCTGCTGACGAGGTGCCCAATCCCCGTCGGCTGCAGCACCCCCCAAAACAGTTAGGTGGCACACTGGGAGCCCATCCCAGCATGCCACATCCCTGAAAAAAAAACTGTCCGTGATGTAATTTGTTTTCTTTCCTGTAACAAAAAGGTCCTCATAGTCTCCTGCCCCCACCACACCCACCCTGCCTGCCTCCCCACACCCCTCACCCCTACTTACCTCCGCAGTCTGGCGCAATAATCTTCGGTGGACTGGGAACACATCTGCACTCTTCAAAGCCGACCGCAAACTGAGGAAATGCCGGTAAGCTGTATAATGGAATGAATAGGGTTTATTCAACTTTGCTACATATCTTGAGCATTTGTTGGAATTTTGGCACCCAATTTTCAACATGGGGTTTTTGGGGCCCCTCCTCATGAATTCTATCACTGTCATGGTGTTAATCGGCCTTGAAAGGTGATTTCACAGTCACTGTGCGAAATCACCTTTCGGGACCCATTAACGAAATGACAGTGCCAGTGTTCACGAGGTGGCCTCTCAAAAAGCTTATGTTCCAAATTTGGTGGAAAAAATCCAACAAATGCCTGTTTTACATGCGTGCATTGAGCAGTTGTTATGCAGGCTCGTAACTTCGTGCATTCGCAATATTTTAATGCTGGATTTTCAGCATTGTAATTTTTGTACACCTACTTGTGAACAGTACAGCTGTTATTTTCCACATCCTGCCAGAAATGTGATTCCGCACTTCTGGCGCACAATTGCGCAGTCGCTGTGGGAGATCAGTGCTTGGGCCAGATTATGAAAATGACAGTGATACAGTTCATGAGCAGAGGTCCTCAAATGCCTATGTTGAAAATTTGGTGATGATACTCCATAAAATGACTGTGTTACGGGCGTGCGTTGGCAGATTGCACGCACGCTTGTACCGTCGTGCATTTGTGATATTTTCACTCTGGATTTTCACCATTGCCATTTTTCCACACCTCTTGATGAACAGTACAGTCGTCATTTCATATATCCAGCCCAGAATGTGTTTTCGCACTTCCGGTGCCGAAAAGCGTGCTTACTGTGCAAAATCACTTCTTGGGACACTTTGAGGAAATAACAGTGACACTGCATGAGCAGAGGTGCTTAAATGCCTATGTTGAAAATTTGGTGCTGAACGCCCATATGTAGAGACTGGCAGGTGTCAGGGGTGTGACTTGGGATTATCGGATGTAATCCTCATGCCATTCCACCTCCACCCCCACCCTGCAGCCAGTGACAATCATCAAGATGTGCCTTGGACGCTCTGGCTCCAAAGTTCACCCCACTGTCCTATACTGCACCCATCTCAGTGTATTTCCTTATGGAATGGGGTGAGCATAAAGACCGAAGACCCAAATGCACACCGCGCCACTTGTCGGTGTCTGCAGGATAAGGAGAGGTGAAATGGCATGAGCACTATGGCCAACATCCAAAGGGACACCCCAATGCCTGTCAGTCTCTGCAGGGTGGGGGGTGGGTTCCATCAGTTCAATACTTCACTGCCATTCCTATTATGCATCTCTCTAACTCCTGCACTACCAATGCCAATGCCAGCAAGACAACATTCGGCATTGACAAATGCTTGTGTGGTCCACTTTTTCCATGTACACTTCTGTCTTGCCTCCAACCTGCCACCATTAAGAGAGAGGCCTTCAAATGGGAACATACCTCTCATCCTCTTGCCTCATGAATCAGGCACTAGGCTTAAACAAATCGGGGGACAAAGACCCCAAATCAGGGACACATCTTAAAAACTGGTACTAGTCACTCAGAAAGCTGATAGAATAAGCATTTTCTGAAGAACAAGTCTGTTACTTTAATGTTTGACATCATTTTGTGCTTTTAATCTCCACAGTTCTGTCACAAAAATAGAAATGTTAAGAGGGACAGAGGAAAATTTTGAGGCAAAATCAGGGATGTCCCTGAAAATCAGGGACAGTTGAGAGGTATGAATGGGAAATTAATTGCCTTGGCCTTTGTGTTCTCAGTGAAAACTGTAACTCTTAGCCAGGCAAGCCTCCTCATGGCAATGAAGTGAGCCAGGAGTGGACTCTCAAGGCAGTATCATTTGCGTGCACAGCCATGTGGAACTGATACTTAGCGATCTCTAGTGCTGCTCTCGCAGTTTCAGCAAAATCATCACCCACTTCACCATCAACCTTTTCACTCAGAGCTATGACTATATTCTACAGATCCTTGTGGTACTGGCTGTGTATGCCATATAGGCTGCGTGCCTTAGCTGCAAGGTTGCAGAGGTGTAAACCTTCTTTGCCACGTAGTTCAGTTTCTTGGGATCTTTCTAAGGGGGCATTGTACACAAGGGCTTCCTAGCCCTTTTGCAGGCAACAGCTTGGGTCACTTCCTCATAGTCTGGGTGGGAATACAAGTACTCAACATCTCACCTGTCCACTTGATACTGCCTTTCTAGTTTCTTAATTAATGCCAGGAGCAAAATTTGGGGTTGCCAAAATTCTGCTTGTGGCTTTCCTGAGGGATTTGTGGATGGGACTGATAGCTTTCTAGTGGAAGTCAGACCCACCATGCTCATGAACTTGGCCTTTTTTCTGATAGCTTTCTAGTGGAGATCAGACCCACCATTCTCATGAGCTTGGCCTTTTTTATATGCTCTTCAGGTTCTGTGGAGAGGATAGCAAGGGTGTACACCATCTGCATTTCAAAGGAGGACTATAAGGAAATATCTTCATTAAACCATGGAGGGGAACTATAGTCCTATTCTGGATTGTTTCAGGCTCAACCAGTTCCACCTCTTCCTCCTCATCCACCTCCTCCAGGACAGGTGCCTGCTGCATGACCTGAACCTGGGATGGGGACAGAAGCAGTGACTAGGTTTCCCATAACCCGAAAAGCCTGGAAAAAATGCCACATCTTAGTAATGTCCTCCGCAGAGGGCATAGCTTGATTCCACTGCTAGCTGCAGGTCCCATACGGGGTTAGTAGCAACTGTATGCTTTTCTTTTTCTTTTTTGTTTTTCTTAGCTATTGTTGATGACACCAGCATATCTGAAGCTTTTTTATTCTTTATGCCATGTTTTGCATCAGAGTTCCCCCAATCAGACATCCTGTGCTTCTTACTGAAATCAGAGGGTGGCTTTGCAGCCTTTTAACCTACTTGGGTAGAGACTGCTGCATGCTGCATTTTTTTCGGTCACCTCAGGGTTCAGTGACCACTGTGAGGATGAGGAACATGCCAGTGCATGGTTTCCACCATCAGTTGCAACCCCTTCCATTTTAGATCCATTTTAGGAGAGCTTTAAGGTGACACAAAAGCAGACTCTGGAAACGAGAAACACTTCCTTAACTTCAATCTTTTTTCTGTGTGTCTTTTAGAGCAAAATTGTCTTAAAACAGCTCATGGCAGTCTGCTTTTCCATGAGCTTGAGTAGAAGTTGCAGTTTTTAAACCATGTAGGCCCTGTTTTATTTTTTGAACCTATCAGTCATGCCAATTGACTGAAACATGTCCTGAGACAAAATACTCAATCCCTTAAACCAAATGTAATACGGTCTCCTAGCACAATACGTAAATCAGATGTTTTAAATATTTTTTTTACCACAAAATGCAGTTCCTTTACTCTAGGCAGCAACCATGCTTTACCCTGTTTTCTCTTGGTCCAGGAACTAAAAAGGAACTGCAGAAAACCGTAGTAACCCCTATGCCAAACTGGGGGGGGGGGGTTATGAATTTGATGCCTTGCGGCATCAGGGAGGTTGGATGCGTGTGCCACTTGTGGTGCATGAGGGCCAGGAGAAAAGTGCATCAACCAGCATGCAGGGAGAGTCAAAGAGGAGTTCAAGTGGGGATTTAAAAAGTGCGGACGTGTGGCAGTTGGAGACGCAGGGCGGGCCGAGCAGTGGGGGGCTGGGGTAAGGAGATTGCCCTCCCAGCCCCATATATGCAGGGGTACCCCATTCTCCACAGGTGGGGCAGCAGACAAGAAAGATGCAGCAGCAAGGTTTGAAAGTTTAAAGGAACCTGTCTGGCTCCACTGCTGAGGTAACAAAGGTGGCTGCCACAGAGGGCCCAGTGACCGAGGTGACAGTACGTCTCCGGAGAGGAGAAAGGTGGCAGATTTCAACCCCTAGCACTGCTCTGTGTCCACTATTCAGGTATGGCTGCTAATTTAGAGGAATTTCTGGTACTGGGAGAGAAAGAGTTTGGCCCCCGGCCTGGGCGAACCCTGCTCGTGAATCGGCAGTTGCAGGTGGCCAAAGGGAAAGGACTGTGTCCGAGTTAAGAGCTGGTTAATAACAGAGCTCCATTAAAGTAAAGAGAATGTGCCTAAAAAAAAAGTTTAAACCGACGCACTCCAACAGGCAGGAAATGTAATGTAGGAACTGCCCAGAAATATATGAGAAGGGAACAGCAGTAAAGGGAAAATGATCCAAAGCACACAAAGCTGTGGGACATGCCAGATAAATGATCCTGACAGGATCAAGAAAAAAACAGAAGAGCCCAGAATGACTCTGAGAACCAAAGGCATTCCGTTGGTCAGGGGTTCGTTTCCCTGGGTTCCCCATTTGCAAGTTGGTGCCCCGACCAGTTGTTCATGTGGATTACAGTTGAATGAACTGTAAATACTGTGCCTCCAGAGGAAAATACTGTGGCTTGAGCCTTTTACAATTTAAAAATAAATGTTGCTGTTGTATTCAGTTTGGTTTGGGGCTGAATCATTAAAGTTACAATGGTTTGCCATGCACTGCAATTGGACTGATAGCCATCGAGGGGCACGCCCGCTGTGCTGAGTGAGTGCAAAGAGTCATCAGAGCATGTCTAGGTGGCACCCAGCTACCAACAGGAATCCCAATTTATTGCTGCATCAAAAGGGGCTGTACAGAGCCCACACTGTGGCCATGACTACTGCTCCCGCTGACACATCTGGACCACCCCAACATTATCAGGTCCCGGCACCTTCGCTGAGGGATGAGAATTGGACAGAAAGTAAGCCCTTTCCTATCTACTACTGTCCTACGTCTCCTTTCTCCCTCAAACCATGGCTGGAGAACTTCTTCTCTCTTTAGAGTGCTTGAAAATGCTCCCGGCTGCACTTCTCACTTTAGCCAAATGGCCTCTTACTAACAGTTGCTGCTATTGTTCAATTTCAAGTTTATTTATATTTAAACAAGATAAGGCACTAGGCAAAGCCTGTTTTCAGGGCCGTCCTGTGTATGTGAACAACATACATAAATAACATTGCATACAAACAGGTTAAAACATAAGGAAAACATAAGGTTAACATTAATGGCAATTATACAGGAAAGGGTGCCATTCCAGCAGTGCCATCTTAAAACTGTAATATGTACTGTAGGCATGTTATGTAATTTAGGGGGGAAGAGAGTTCCAAGTGGTTGTGGCAATGTAATCAAAGCACATTTGTCCATATTTAGTTCTTGTTTTAGGAATTTTTAACCCTCTGCCTGTAATGTGCCATAATTTCCCACACTGTTACCTTAAAGGAAAACTACACCCAAAACTTGAGAAAAATATATGTTGTGCAGAGTGTTTTAATTTGTATGTGAAGTTCTATTGTTTCCTTCCCTCTGACAGGTATTAGGAGTTTTTCCTAAATTAGCCTGCTAGCTTTAGGGTAGTTTTACTACCCCGGAGATCTCCAGATCAAATAGCTTAATTTATTTTTTTGTCCTACAGTGCACCTTGTTTCATGTGATGGTGGTGTAGCAGAGCCCATAAATCCAGCAGAAAGCATTGCATTACAATCAGTTCACAACAGTAGAGATGACTATATTTTAAAATGTGTAGAATTCAGCTTGGTGACCACCCTCATCCTAAAGGTTTTACTGTTCTGAAACACTTTGCTGCTGGTAATTTTTGTGCAGCTTGTAAAGCTTCCAAGATATCTAGTTTGTCTGGCATGTGTGTGCTGAATGTTGGGTCTCTGTTACATCACAGTCACATGAGACAAGATGCACTGTGGGAACAAGAAATACAATTACGCTATCAGGTATGAAGATCCCCAGGGGTCGTAAAACTAACATAAAGCTAGCAGGCTAATTTGGGAAAAACTCCTAATACCAGTCAGAGGGAAAGAAACACTAGAACTTCACCTACAAATTAAAACACTCTGCACAACATATGTTTTTTCAAGTTTTGGGTGTAGTTTTCCTTTACGGTACTGTAAATAAGCATACCCTGCTTAAAGTTTATATGCTGCTCAACCAGTTCTCCGGAAATTCCCCCCTTCTCTGAAACTGTTAACACCTAACCCCCAGACATGGGAAGGGAGAAGGCTGCTGCTTGATATTACCACCAGAGGTTGGGAGCCAGAGCAATCAGCTAGCCTGCCAGTAACTGAGATCTGTGAAACGCCCCAGGGCAGGAGCTGTGAAATTCAAGGAGATCAAACAATTAAAGATCAAAGGTAAAGTAGTGAGCAGGGGGTTACACCTTGAAAATATACACAAATAGCAAAACAGTCTCAAAACTAACACAGAGTACTGGGAAACTTACTACAATAAAATAAATATTCTGACCCTCCCCAACCACCCTTAAGCACTAGCTTAAACTCCTTCCCACCCCACACCTGTCAGCACCCTACCTGCCCTGACTTTTCATCCCCCCTCCCTAGTTCATTACTTTCATTTCTCTGCACTGTAGTGTTTTGACTAGTTGTAAGATTTTGGTTCAGGTTGTAGAGCGTGTCTTGCTGCAGATACCCATATCTTGCAATGTTGCACTATTATTCTTTGCACCTTATTTGTATGTAAACATCTATTCTATTGTATTTGCTCAATGTTTTCCTCTTCTCCTCCCCTGGGTCGCACTAGGAAATAAATCTTGGCTCAGTATGCCTTTCCGGTTACCAAAATTAAATAAATAAATAACTTATAAATTATTTGAAGAACTTAGAAGGACTGGAAGGGGACCCTGGAGTAACTGCTTTCATTAGTGGAGAAAACAAATCTGATGTTGGAACATGAGGTAGAGCATGACCAAACAGCAGAGTTTGAATTACAATCCAAATTCCATTCGGTCTCCAGGGCAACATCTCAAGCTGGAGCTGACTGCAGATTGGCTGATATCACTATTGGACTCATGTTGTTAGAATGTGTGACCTTCAGGCTCTGGTTGTAGAAGAACAATGAAACACATAGTTTTTTAATTCTAGAAGACTAAAACAAAAATGGAAAACTGAGCTTTTCGATCAATGCTGCAAAAACCTGGAACGATCTCCCAGTAGCATTACAAACTGGCATAAGCCATGATACTTTTAAAAAAGAACTGAAGGGGCATCTTTTCAGAACCTTGGAATGTTAATGTTTTCTTAAATTATTTTATATTGTAGTATTTTTGTACTGAATGTATGTTGTTGTATTATTGAGTCTGACAGCTTGTTTGTTAATAATCGTGTAACATTTTGACTGTTTTCTGTAATGGTCTCAGGTCACATATGAAAAAGGGATTTCGGCTCATGTGCCCACCCGGTGAACAAAAGTTTAAATAAAAATTAAATAAACCATCACTGAGACCTCATGATTCAAAGGTACTCAATTTGCAGAAGAGACAGGGCTGCACAGGCTATACATCTATACAGGACTTGCCCCTGTATAGATTTTGGGTGAGGCTGCACCTGGAGTAACGTGTCATGTTTTTGAATCCCTACCTAAAAAAGGTCATAGGCAAACTGGAATAGGGTAACTAAGATGATACATGGGCAACAAGGTAGGCCATAGGAGCAGAGACTGAACAGCTTCAGTACATATTCTCTGGAAATCTGGAGGTACGGCGGGACATGACTGAAACATTTAAACACATACAGGGAATAAGTTAATTGGACACTAGTGAACTGTTCACTAATAGTAACAACAGTAATATCAAGGCCAACTATGGAATCTGGTTGGGAGATGTTTAAGCAGGCTATTGGAAAATACTTTTTCGTAGAGTGGGTGGTGGAAAAGTGGAACAGTCTGCACCCTTAATGAGGTCAGTGTAAATATGGTGGGGGATTCAAAGGGGGATGTGACAGGCACAGGGGACTGGTAAAGTGCACTGGTGGGGACAGAGTGGGGGATTGGCATGGACCGTTGGTGTCCACAGAACTACCTCACCTAGGTAGACAGCAGGAAAGACTGGACAGACCTCGAGGCCTTCTTCTGCTGTCATGTTTCTGTAATTCCTTTTTTTGACAGCACTGCAATGAATTATGAGTGTGATAACACAAAGGATATGTATTATGACGTTTTATTGGTACAATGTTTCTATTAACTATGCACATAGTGTAGTTATTCAGTTGACCATGAGTATTGTCAATATCTGTTGTGTAATCACGTTTTACTCTGTTATGTAGTATTTGTCTGTCCTTTGGGTGCTCCCTGTTTAAAGGGAATTGTTTCCAATAGGCTTACCAGGTTAACACAAAGAAACAAGGTTCTTGTGCCTCGCTCTGGTGCCATTGTCATGACAATCCTTACTGAAATACAATAGACTAATTCTGCAAATGAAGCCCTTGGTCTTTTGCAATTTAGACTTTGCCTCTTGTTTTACAGTTTTGGAAAACAAACTTCAAAGGGGCAGCACTAAGGAGTCTCAGATTTTTTTTAATGCATAAATCTCCATACTGAATGTGAGCATACTGTTCACTAATGCTATGTGCACGTCCTTTGAATCCATCCCAGACATTTAGCCTGCAGGAAAGTGCATATGAGAACATACCTCTCAACCTCTTGCCTCATAAATCAAGGACACGGCTTAAAAAATCAGGGACGAAGACCCCAAATCAGGGACACATCCTAAAAATTGGTACTATTCACTCAGAAAGCTGATAGAATAAAATGATTTGTGCTAAAATGCATTTTCTGAAGAAGAACAAGTCTGTAACTTTAATGTTTTACATTTTTTGCTTTTAATCTCCACTGTTCTGTCACAAAAACAAAAATTTTGTGAGGGACAGAGGAAATTTTTGAGGCAAAATCAGGGACAGTTGAGAGGTATGTATGTGAGTGCCTGTCATGTTATGGAGTTAGTCATTAATGGTATCTAAAGTTCTGCCAAGACAGTTTATTTTAGATTGCTACATCAATGGTTAGTGAGGGGAGAGTATCGTGGGGAACCTCATGTTGCAGAAATGCAGGGCTGCCTGTTTTTTCTTTTTTTTTTTTATATCCCATGCCAGCAGCGTGGTGAGGATTAATTATACACTAAGGCTGAGCGTACCTCATTCATAAGAACTGGCTTAGAAACTACATCTTATCAGTTTCCTGAAAAATCCTAGTCACAATTTATGATACACTGCCAGCGCTGCTTGCAGAGGGTAAATGAGATATACACAGGCCCTTGGGGTTTGTGTGGGAGGGAGAAGCCAATCTGAGATGTGTTTCGTAGAGTATATATGTTGTGTGTCTGGATCTCGTTGCAGTCTGAGGTCACGCTTGGCCTTGGGATGAATGTTTCTGGCAGATTTTGAAAACCCTGTTTTGAAATCAGTTTCCTTTAATCATTTCAGTGCTGATTTCATCAGTTTTACATGAAGGATTTTGTTTCTTGTTGTTGAACCTCATCATTCCTGAAAACGTTATCACTTAAAAGGGGGTTAGTGTTGTGTGACTAGGGGAAAAGTAGCCCTGATGTTAAATGTGAGAACAGCAGGAGGGGCTTTTGAGCCATGCAACATCTCCTTTATGGCTAGAAAGAACGGAGCATCATTTTACACACATTCTTTATCCCTCAGCTTTAAGCAGAAGGGGAAAATCTCCAAAGCCAGGACACCAAGCAGGCTCGATAGAAAGGTAGGCTAGGCAGGGAGAGAAAAGAGGGGCACATAAAGAATGTTTGGGAGGTCCCAAGGGGTTGAGGATGAGGGGGTCTACCTGGAGAAATCTAAGGAGGCTAGTAAGGTGGTCAGGCGGGCCAAGTCTAGGAAGGAGCTATAAATTGCGGAGATCAAGGAGGGAAAGAAAGCTTTTTTCCCAGTATATCAAGGAAATGAGGGACATGAAGGTGGGCATAGTAAAGCTAAAAAGAGTGGAGGGGTGAGTGGAAGGCAGCAAAGAGAAGACAGACATGCTGAATGAATACATATGCTCTGTCTTTCCTAAAGAAAAGGATGGACCCAGTGCCACATGGGAGGATGAGGGGGAGGGAATGGGGGGGAGATCTGTGAGGGACAAGGCAGTAACAAGTAGCACATGGGGAACCAGGCTAGAAAGGGAGGGGGGTCATTTGATTCCGGGACTGTATTGGGGCAGATGGGCACTATACCACCAAGAGAGTACCACTGGACCCGAAGAAAAATGCAGATATCAGCAGCCCGGAAGCTGGACTTAAAGTGAGAATTGGGGGGTAGGGGAACATTTTGGTGCTTGCCCCCTACCTTGGACATTGGATCATGGCATAGCACCAAGGGACTGGTACTATGTCATGCTGTGAACTTCAACAGTGGTGCAGTCCAGCATGTTAGTGGGTACAAATGCGGTTTGCCCCCACTAACAATGGTGGTAGCATTTGCATTTTACCATAGTTGCTGAGGTGGGCCATGCTAAATGTTATGCATAGGGCCAAGTATTATGTAAATCCAGCCCTGAGCACTATAATCAAACACATAAACAGTAACAGAGAGTAACTGTGACATTAAACTGGGATTACACTTAGCTGATACTTGACTGTCAATGTTGGGCCTTGAGGGACCCTCCCAGTGGGTCCTGTGTATCAGTTCCATTCTCTGGTATGGATGGTTTGTGTAAGTGTCTGCCATGTGACAGACACATGCCCCTCCAGGCTAGTGTTTTGTGTGCCCTTCTTCTTGCCATGTATGTCTGACTGTGCAGTGCACTGTTGGGGGAGGGGGAGAGTCTTCTGCTCAGGTTGCAAGGTAACAAGTGTAATGGTAGTTTACTCACCTGGCAAAGGTGATTGTGTTACTGTATATCAATGGCACCTCCAGACCTTACCATAGGGTTATGTACGCCTGATAGGCTGCTGATGCACATGTGACCTAAGATCAAATTACAGTCTCTCCTCCAAGCCCCACATCCAGGTTCCTCCTAGCTCCAGTTTTGATTCTTCCATAGCTGTGAAAGGAATAGTTAACTGATATGCACAGACAGAGTGATGGTACCTCAGAGACAGATGTGTCACAACAAAAGCTGATTTAATAAGACTATACGATTGTTTATACTGTGACCTTACAAAATGATCTTGCTTCTTCTGGGTCTTGATGACGCCTGTTTCATAACTATTATCATAAATCATGCAAGAAAGGAGATAATCCTCTGTTATATCTGTATACTTTTTTTTTTATATATAAATTCACTTGATATTTCTTGCCATCCGCTCCCCAAGGAGGACTGAGGTGCCATGGATATACAGTAACACAATTGCCTTTACCAGGTGAGTAAACTACCATTGTGTTACCTGTATATCCATGGCACCTCCAGACCTTACCTTAGGGTGAGTAATAAACAGTGCCGTCATAGCTTGGGGGGGGGGGGGGAAGAGCTGTCCGTAGGCTCAGTGTGGCAAGATGCCATTAATAGTACCTTATATCCAAAAGTGTTCTTGACTGGTAGCGAGGTATCTAGTCTGTAGTGTCTTGTGAAAGTGTGGATGGTGGACCACATGGCTGCCGAACAAATTTCTTGTCCTGTCACGGAGTTGCACTCCACCCATGATGTTGACAACACCCTGGTGGAGTGTGCTTTTATTTCAATGGGCGGTACCTTTTTGTTTGACTTGTATGAGTCCATGATCGCTCTTTTGAGCCAAGTGACTGTTGTCCTGTGAGCTGTGGTGGAACCCTTCTTATGTTCTGTAGTGATCACGAATACTTTCTCTGTAAGTCTGATGGGCGCAGTTCGGTCTACATACATTCGTAGTGTTCTTTGGACATTCAGCATGTGGAGCATCATTGCTGAATTGTCATTGGGACTGTTGTAGAATGTTGGCAGTTCAACAGGTTGGCTTGTATGGAACTGAGAGTTTATCTTGGGGATAAATGATGGAACCATTCGAAGTGTGACCCCTTGGTGTATGAATGTAGTGAATGGCTCCTTGTGGGATAGCACTGTCAGTTCCCTAACCCTGCGGGCCATGCAGATTGCTACTAAGAATGCTGCTTTTATTCCCAACCAGTATAGCTCAATGTCTCTCATTGGTTCGAATGGGTGTCTTGTGAGTGCATTCAGAACCAACGTGAGGTCCCATGGGGGCACGCTTGCTCTAATTCTGGGGCGGTTGTTTGCCGCCACCCTGAGGAAGCATACGGTGTCCGGGTGTGATCCTGGGTAAACCCCCTCTATTCTTCCTACTGCTGCGCCTATAGCTGATAGTTGCACTCTCAGCATTGATGGGGCCAGACCCCTGTTAAGACCCTGCTGAAGATATAGTAGGATCTCAGAAATTGTCGCGGATTCAGGGTGTATGTCTTTAGGTCAGCACCATGTAGAAAAGGAGTTCCACTGCCTCGAGTACATCGCAGTGGTTGAGTTTCTCCTTGACTGAAGCATGGTTTCTATGACCATTGTGTGATATCCTGCATTCAACAGTCTTTCCCTTTCATGTGCCAGGCTGTGAGGGCAAAGTTTTTGAGGTTGGGGTGTCTCACCGGTCCCTGTAGTAGTATGTCCAGACAGGCTGGTAAGGTCAGTCTATCCATTACCATCGCCACAATGGTGGTGAACCATGCCCAATGCAGCCAGTAGGGGGCAATCAGGATTATGATTCTCCGCAATTGGCGGATTTTTGCGAGTACTTGGTTGAGTAGTGGGATGGGTGGGAAGACGTACGAGTAATTGTGAGACCATGGGATTGATAGGGCATCCACCTTAATGGATTGTGGTTCCCTGAATCTGGAGTAGAATTTGTGTGTCTGTTTGTTTTTGTTTGTTGCCATTAGGTCTATGGCTATCCTACACCATCTCCTCTGAACCTGTGCCGTTATGTCTGGGTGAAGTTGCCACTCTCTGGGGTGCAATTGTTCCCGGCTCAGCCAGTCTGCTGTGGGGTTCAGTTTGCCAGCTAGGTATGTGGCTGTCAACTGTGTCAGAAGTAGTTGGGCCCAGTTCAAAATTGAGTTTGATTCCCAGATCAAGCCTATGCTCCTGGTTCTGCCCTGTTTGGTGAGGTAGGCTACTGCTGCCCTGTTGTCCTAACGTATCACGATGGATAACTGCAATATTTTTGGATGGAGTGATATCAGCGCATTGCGGATGGCTTATAGTTCCAACACATTGATTGATAACCTTTTCCCCTTGGGAGACCACCTTCCCTGGGCCGTTATGTGTCCCAGTGTTGCCCCCCCCGCCACACAGGATGGCATCTGTGTTCATGGTGACATTGTGTATTATTTTGAGTGGGTATCCTTTGTTCAGATGGTGTGTACTTGTCCACCACTGTGGTGAAGACCTTGCCTTGTAGGTCATTTTTAACCTCTGATGCATGCTTTCCTCGGTTGGTGAGCTGTACTTGAGTAGCAGCATCTGTAGTGGTCGCATATGGAACCTCGACCAGGGAATCAGGTCGATGCATGAGGACATGCATCCCGGCAGCTGGGATATTTGTACTATTGTTAGCTCGTTCGTGGTTATGAGCCATTTTGTCAACCATATTATGTTTGTGATGCGTGCCTCTGTGGGTCTCACTAGGCCTGCTTTGGTGTCGATTAGTGCCCCCAGATGCTTGATGTTTTGGGGTGAGGTAAGGCAGCTCTTGGCTAGATTGACCACCCAGCCGTGATCACTCACAGCTTGTAGTGTTTGTTTTGTTGCTGCCTCCGAGTCCCAGTATGACCTGGTTCAGATCAGCCAATCATCTAGGTAAGGGATGATGTGTATGCCCTCTTCCTTGAGTTTTGCTGCCAGGACGATTGACACCTTGCTGAAGACCCGTGGTGTTGACGCTTTGTCGAAGGGTAGGGTTCTGTACTGAAACCGTTGTCCCAGGATCTGGAATCTCAGGTATTTCCTGTGTGCCAAATGCATGGGTATGTGTAGATATGCGTCCTTCAGGTCTATGGAGGTTAGGTGATCTCCCAGTCTGAGGGATTGGAGAGTTCATGTTATTGTCTCCATTTCTAATCTTTTTGGAGTTATGAACCGATTTACAAACTTTAAGTCCAGGACTGGGTGGTATTCTCCTGTCTTTTTTGGTACGAGGAAGAAGACTGAAAATATTCCTCTGCCGATTTCTTCTTGTGGGACTCTCTGAATGGCATTTTTCCTTAGCAGTGCATCCAGAATGTTTTGGACTTGGTTTGGGGGGGCATCTTCTGTTTGATACGGGTGAGATTATTACTCTCTCCCTGTCCAGGAGTGCGTTGAACTCGATGACGTAACCCCTTGTTACTACCTCGTTCACCCATCTGTCCACCATTGTTGAGGCCCACATTGAGCTGAACAGCTGTAAGCATCCCCCTAGTGGGGGTCAAGACCTGTTGATGGGATCAGTAAGTTTTGCTTGGTTGTCGGGTAGTCATTGGGGGAATCTCTTAAATGGTCTTCCCCTTTGAGAGAGAAACTTTCCCCTTGGGGGTGACTCCTTTCTCTGTATGAGCCTTGACCCCTTTTCTGGTAGGTGGACCTGCTACGAAAGGTGGGTGCCTTTCTATCCCAAAAGGAACTGTTGCCCCTGCGATCTGGTCGCGATTGAAATGAATTGTACTGGGTCCAGTGGGATGGCAGGTATCCCGAGTCTCTGTCACCATCTGAGTCCTTCCCCTGGACGGGTCTTCTCAGGAATTCATGAAGGCTGTCCCCGAAGACTCAGTCTCCCTTGAAAGGTAATTTAAGTAATCTCATCTTAGACTCCATGTCTGCTTCCCATAACTTCAGCCATAGGGACCTCCTTGCCCTATTTGTCACCGTTGCCAACCTGGTTCCCATCTTAAGTGAGTCCATGGCCAAGTATATCGCTACTTGCATTGTCTGCTGTAGCAACTCAGCCTCCTGTGAGTTTGGAGTTAGTTTCCTCCCTATCTCCTCTAGCCACCTGATTTGGGCTCTAGCAGCATACGCTGTTGAGGTGGATGTCCGTAAGGATTGTCCTGACATCTCATATATCTTTTTCAGGTATTCCTCATTTTCTTGTCCCCTGGGTCTTTTAATTTATTTATTTATTCAGGATTCGGAAAATACCTTTGAGTCAAAGACTCATTTACAAAGGTTCCTTGTCACATAGTTAGGACATCACAGTAATAAGGTAAATACAATGCATGAAACAGGACAAGCTAGACTCATTGACAAAGGTTCCATGTCACATAGTTAGGACATTACAGTAATAAGGTAAATATAATGCAGTAAACTGGACAAGTTTGATACGTGGTAAAAAAATACAATTAAAGGCTCGCAATCTGGGTTTAACAAGCTTAGGGTGCTTGCCAGACCAGAAAAGCATTTTGGCATTTATACTGCGATGCTTAAAATTGGAAGGGGGGGTAAGCCAGCCAGAGGCCTTTGTCATGATAGGGGAGGGGTGAGTGACAGGATAAGTGACAGTCACAGAGGACTGGAGGTTTCTCCTAAGATGGGTTTTGAAGGGGCCGATTCTGTTTTCATTTGTGAGGGAGCTAGGCAGACCATTCTTCCAAGGAGGGGCCTTGTAGCTGAAGGATCTTTGAAATTGGGAGGTTTTACAGTGGGGAACTGTGGGGAGATTCTTGCTGGAGCTACAGGTTACTTTTTGGGCAGTAGCTGGACACACTAAAGAGGTAAGACGGGGGGACAAAGCAAGGGTGATTTTTTTTTTTTTTAGCCATAAGGCAGGTGTGGAACTTGATCCTATTGTCTAAGTTAAGCCAGTTTGTGGAGTTATAGAGTGAGCAGGTATAAGTGAGACGGTCGCAGTCTAGTACAAGGTGACAGGTTTTGTTGAGGGAGAGACGTAGCCTACTAAGGCCCGAGGTGGTGGCAGCACTATAAATGAGTAAACCATAGTCGAGAAGGGAGAGGATAGAGGATGAGACAGCAAGTCGGAGGGCGTCTGGTGTAAGGCAGTGTTTAAACCGATAAAGCAAGCTGAGGTGGGCATTAAGGGCAGTGGACAGGTGATGTATGTGCTGGTGGAAATTAAGTGCTGGGTCAAGGGTGATGCCCAGATATTTAAAGGAGTCCACTTGCTCAAGAGGGGTTCGATCCACAGTTAGGATCTGGGGGCAAAGGTCCTTCCTGGAGTTCTGGGGGTTAGAGAAGATCATGAACTTGGTCTTCTTGTAGTTCAATATGAGGCATTGTGCCAAGAACCACTGTTCGGCTTCACTAAAGGAGGACTGGAGGGTTAGATGGAGTTGAAGAGGGTCAGGGCTGGATGCGTAAAGTACAGCATCATCCATGTATCATAGTAGGTTGCCAGAGCAGGAAGCAGGGAAAGAGTTAAGGTAAATACTGAAGAGAAAGGGACCAAGGATGGACCCCTTGGGGACCCCTGAGAGAACTGGGAGTCTATTGGATAGAGTAGTGCCAATTTTAACCTGTTGGAACTGGTCCGATAAGTAGTCTGTGAACCAGCGTAGGGCATCCTGGGAGAACCCAATATTGGAGAGAGAGACTACCAGGAGTCGCTGTTCCCTCAGCTGGTAGGACAGTTCTTTTATTAAGCTCCGCTATTTTGGAGTCCATCTTTGGAGCAGTGCACCATATCTTTATGTTGTCCTCCTGTACAGGGTATAGCTTGTCCAGTGATCATTTTTTGGGAATCCTGGTGGGGTCAGTTGTCTCCCACTCCTTTGTTATTATGTCCTCCAGTGTTGAGCATATAAGGAAAAAACTTTCTACTTTCGGAGGTAGCTGGAGCATTGGGTCCAGTGTGCTCTCTGGAGGTGGAGCTGGAGCCCCGAACCCCAATGTTGCCCAGATCCACTGAATTAACTCAGTGATGTTCTCGGGTGAGAATAGCCTGGTGGCAATGGAGGATGCCTCTGGAGTGGGGGTGTCCTCTGTCCTGTGGTGTTGCAGGCTCCGTGTAGTCATCATTATTATTATTGTTTTCTGCTGGGTTGTCATGCTCAGCAAGTGGAGTCTGGTTTGTTGTAGTGGCCTGTGCCTGTGGCTGGGTATTTTCTCCAGCCATCTTGGTGTTTAAAATGTGTGTTGTATGTGGGGAGAGGGGAGGGGAGGAGGCATGGGTGAAGGTTTATTCAAGCTGGTCAACCGTTCAAGCACCTGCAGCATGAACGTCTGCTGATTCTCCATTATGGCTGCTGTAGCCATCTGGAGAGCGATTGTGGCTGGATCCACTTGCCAGTCTCTTCTAGTGCGGCTTGGTCCTGCCAGCACAAAGTCCTGAGTCTCCATCTGCTACTCAGGACTGTGCAACTCGCATGCTGTGCAGAATGCCCTGTTTTGGTGTGGTAGTAAGGAGACCTCGTAAGCCCTGCACTCCCTTGATGCTGACATCTGAAAGACAGCAAAGGGATTCCTGAAATATATGCCTCAGTATGCTTGATAATAATAGCATTATACAGCATGCTTTATTACCCCCACCCATCTCCGTAGTGAGTGCCAGAGTATGCTTTAAATGATCAAAATGTTTAAAATGTGCCCTGTGTGTATTGGGCTTTGTTTCTGTCACTCTCTCTCTCTCTCTCTGTCCCCGACTCTGTCCATTTCGTGAGATTCTCTTGCCCCCGGTACTATTTTTGGCCAGATTGTATCCCTTATGTGCTCTTCTCGCTGCGGAGTGTGTTTTTTTTTCGCATGAGTGAGGTACCAGTGCCCTCTGCGCATGTGCTAGTCCCTCTGGGGTCTGTCTGCCTTACTAAGATGGCAGAAGGCTATTGCGCACGTGTGGGAGTCAGGATCCATCTCCGCACATGCTCAGAGGCCCTCTGAAGCTGTCTGCTGTACCAAGATGGCGGAGCGGTACTGCACATGCGCGGATGTCAGAATACGTCTCCTCGCATGCTCAGAGGCTCCAAATCGCTGACGGGGAGAGGAAGGAGGTGGAGAACTTCACAGCCAACATCTATAATGCCTCCCCATGCTGGAAGCCCAAAATGCTAGAGCCTGCAGTCACTAGGTAGGGGAGGTCCCTTCATACCATGCCATGCAATGGAGAGCCTGAATTTAGACCTCGCATGGCGTAATCTTAACTCACTGTAATTCTGACTATATGAGAGTGGGGGGATCTAATACAGAGAGAGAGGAAGTGAGTGAGGGAGGTCTGTAGAGGTCTCCTGGGCCAACTGCTTCATCCGTCCGCTATGTAAAGGGACAGATGAGCATAATTATTAAAATCATCACTTTTTAGACTTGCCCTTACTTTGTGCAATCGCTTAGGCTGGAATAGCATGTGTGCTGTATTGTTGCTGGAAGCCCTCGCTCGGAAGGGAGGAATCCTTGCCAATTCACCATAATATTGGATAGAACCTCTGAAATTCTGCCTGAACAAGCAAAAACACTCATACTTTTGATCCTCCAGCTATCTTTTAGACCTGTATGTTCCGACGCAAGCCAAACGTGAGGAGGTACAAAGCTGACTGTAGCTAAACAACTTAAAATAACTGTAATACATCGTAAAATATCATTTTGATATAATTCCACCTGTAGGAAGCCTATGTGGGGTTCTCGCTGTGGAAAATCTATTTTTTTTTTCTGTCTGTGCTAGTAATCACAAAATGAAATTTATTTACTTTATCTCTAGTTGCACTGGAGCTTGGGGATGTGCTGCAGCCTTAATCAGATGCACATCGAAGACTGGAGCTAGGAGGAACTTGGATAGGGCTCGGAGGAGAGAACATAATTTGATCTTAGGTCACATGTGCATCAGCAGCCTATAAGGCATACATAACACTAAGGTAAGGTCTGGAGGTGCCATGGATACACAGGCAACATAATTCCTGCTGCAGTAATAGCTGACTGTACTCAGGAGAAGTGGTATATGGTCGGGTGGCTGGAGTGAGATTTTTTTTTAATTTTATTAAGTTTTTGTTGACCGGGTAAGTGCACTAGACAAATCCTGCCTATTTTCAGGCGAGACCTGGGGGAGTGGGATACAGATGAATGCCAACTGACCTTGAACCAGATTAAGCTGTTGGCGGTATTTTCAGTGAATGAGGGAAATTTGGCCAGGACACCGGGGACACCGGGGAAATTCCCCTACTCTTTTCGGTAAGTGCCATGGGATCTTTAACATCCACCTGAACCACCACCAATCCAGGCAGATGGGACCTCGGTTTAACGTCTCATTCGAAAGATGGCACCTCAGAAGTGCAGCACCCCTCTCATGCTGCACTACAGTGTCAGTACTGGGATATTAACCCAAGTGCCAGAAGTGGGAACTGAACCCACAGCCCTATGATCTCTCAGCCTCAGAGGCGAGTGTGCTACCTACTGAGCCACTGACACTGTTTTGCTTGAGTTTCAAAAAATTTTTTTTTAGAAACTAAGAAGTCTTAATTTTCATAGTGACACTGGATGTTTGTAATTCAAAAAAGGCTATGAAAACAGCCAAATATGTCAAAATGAGTTTCAAATGCATCAGAATGCATTTAAAACCTGATAACGTCTGAGGGCCTAACTGTCCCCTAGACTACCAGCCTGTGGGGTTGAGGATATCGTGGTTTGTGGAGACACCACACTTCTAAATTTAGCACTATACCACTGAGGACAAGGAATTTGAAAAACGTTTCCAGAACTTTAAACATTTCTCCTCCCTTCCCTTCAGTAAATAAGATAATCTGCTCAACTTTGAGGAGCCACTGCTCTACCAGACCTGCCTTCTCACTAAGAAATCACTGCTAGGACTCTCCCCTCCGAGGGTCTCCACCTCCCTACAGAAGTAATCATCGGCCGTCACCACCCGTAGCTCTGTTACGGCCACTTTCAAGGTGCCCAGAACCAAGACCTCTCTTGCCCAGAGATCCTTCTCTACAGAGCCCCCACCTGGTTCAACTCCCTCCCTAGCTGCATCTCCAATTTGCCAAAAACTGGCTTCCTTCAAAACAGACCTTCAGAACCATATCTTTAATACCCGCTGTTGTAGGTTCAACTAACCCCCTGTTGTAACCTATGGTACCCACCTGCCTTGCCCCCTGGCTCGACAACGTCCACTGGACAGCCTGTCCCTATCCCAGACCCACTCCTTCCCTACTAGGCCCAAACAGGGATGTAACCCTCTGTCTTCTCTGAGGACTTACTATATCCATGAGTGTAACTCACAATTTTGTAACACTATGTAACTTAAGTGTAAGCCCCACCCAGCCCGGTGCTTACGTTAGGTGGGCAGGGGACTTCCGCTGTCCAGGGGGTACTCGCACCTGGTCCATTGATGTGGCTGAACCTGATGCAAGCCTAGCTGTGATTGTGATTATTGTTGGTGCTAGTTAGGAACCAGGTGTCTAGCTAGAAAAGTGCATGCTACTTGTTTTGGGTTCCTACAAAAAGAAAAGACAACTCTACCCCTCCTTCCCTCCAAAAAGCAAGACAGGAGAAAGACTGCCTGCGGGCATGGGAGGCTCTGGCTACCCCTCCCCCATGGCAGGGAGGAGAAAGGCAGGGCTGGTGGGGGAGAGAAGAGAGAGTTGGAAAGAGAGAGAAGGAGAGCAGGGTGGAGGAACAGGAGGAAAGAGAATCCCAGGCCCCCCAAAAAGGAAACCAAAGGGCTGTTTGGTGGTTTTCCCTGGCAAAGGCTCTGGGGCTGCATCCCTCTCCACCCCCCCTCCCCTTTCAAACATAAGGAACAGGAAGGAGCCAGACAGCCACTGGGGCTGTGCAGGAGGGCCCCTGAGGTTGGTTGCTCAAAAGTACTGAGGCAGACTGTCTGGCCTGAAGATACTGCGACCTCCAGCCTGGGGCATGTGGGAGGCTGCATCAGGTACAGATCTTCCTGCCAGGGGAGAAGCTGGGGAGACTAAAAAGGCACCAAGGGGAGATGAACTGCTGTGTCCCCCCCATTGCAAAGATCAGAAGAACCGAGGAGAGAAGGACGAACAGGCTTGCCCGGTGAAAGCCATATAAAAGGTTTGCGGATGAAGCTGGAAAGGCCAGGCAGGTGAAGAACTATGCCACCCATTTCATGGGAGATGATGTGCTGTGGACTGCAGGGGTCATTGCACCATCCAGGCACTGTGAGTACCCCGAGCTGCAGCTCAGGGGAGACTATTGTTTTCTTTGCCAGGAGGGTCAGGAGGGAACCGTCCTCTACACCAGTTTATCTTTGTTTTCTTGGAACTTGTGTTTGTGTGTGTGTGTGTGTAAGGGCCCCAAAAGAAAACAGCAGGCCTGCAGACTAAGGGACCATAAGATACCCACTAACTGTGACTGGTCTGGGTGCACCCAGGGGGAAAGGAGGGAAGTGGGGATAAGTGAATGTTTGGTAACCAGGGAATTTTGGAGGAGTAGCCACCACCTCCTTTGTATTAGCTTGTAGTAATAAACTGGATACTTATTGTTCATCTGTTTTTCCTGCTGTGTATGTAAAACCATTGTGGGGAGTGATTGTGGGTCTGGGGGGTCATCACAGGCAGTCATTAGAGGGAAGACCATTACTTATCCTGGGGAAACATTCTAACCTGTTCTACCCACAGGAGGCAATGCAGGGGCCCCAGGTGGAGACACTAAGGCACCACAGAAACTACCAGCAAGGACTCAGGCCTGGGCCCTCTGGGAGGTACTGCTGAGCCCCCAAGACCGCCGGGACAGTCTAGGTGAGTGGGATTATCAGGGGAGTGTTACAAGTGTTGGCACCGCAGAGATTCATTCACTGACTTGATGACTCTGTGACTGGCCAAACCCGACTTTGGTTGACTTCCCTACCCCACATTCAGTTGTACCCCTTTAGTATTCCTTGACTTCTATAGTTGGGTGATAGTTTGCACTGGGACCAGGGAGATGGCTTTCCAGGACATAGAGGACAGGTGCGACTTTGAGGGGCTAGACTCCCTTAAGATGCTACTCGTCCATAATGTGGCCATGGGGTGATGGAAGGAGGACATATTAGACTTTTTAGACTTGGTCTTGCCCGACTGCGGGGGGTTGAAGGTCCGGAGGGTGACGACCGACTGAGTCTGAGGGTGGAGGGACATCACCCTGAAGGCTGGAAAGGATTTAGGGTCCATGGAGGTGCCCCCCGAGGTCACCCCTGTGGGGGTCCAAAGAAACCTGGACCTTATTAAAGAAAGGCTCAGCCAGCAGCCTGCCCCTTAGGGAGCCAGGCCCCTAGGGCCTCCCACCCAAGGGACAGGAGGGTTTGGTAACTTGTCTGGGGGAGTGGCTCAAGGAGGAGGGGAAAAGCCTGCATGATGTTCAGTCTCTACTCCCTGGTGGGGGTTGCCTCTGATAGGGCTGCCAGGCAGCTTGATCCTCCTCCCTGGGGGTAGCCCGCGAGCAGTATAAGAGGTTGCACACTTTCTCAGGTACCCTCCCCATGCCTGCGGGCGAAGATGATTTCCACTCCTGGAGCAGTCAGGAGGCCCAGATGATCCAGGTCTGGGGGTGCCCGGAGGAGGACAAATGCAAGCAGGTTTTGGAGAGCCTCAGTGGTGTGGCACTAGATGTGATCTGGTCACTCCGGGCCAGCCAGCTCCACTGCACAGCCCTGGATTATTTGGACATCCTGCAGAGCACATTTGGGGTGGTCGAAAAGAGAGACACAGTGCTTGGCTAGCTGTGGGGCACCACTCAGAAAGTGGTTGAGAAACTGTTCCAGTACATCACATGAGTCGAGACTGTGGTGCGCAAACTGGCGGAAGCGGGGCATGACCCTCCTGCCATGGTGGCGTAATTGCAGTTTGAGCAGATACTGAGGGGAGCAGTGCATCCCCCCCCTGACCATGGTTGCCTTTGGGCTGCAGACTCAAAAGAGCGACCCCCCCCCCTCCTTCAAGCAGCTACTGGATGAGGTCAAGGAGGAGGAGGTGCAGCAGGAAGTGGGGACCCCACGGGGGGACACTCACCACCACCAGCACTGCACTACAGCACAAGGAGTCAGCCCAGCCTGAGTCAGTCAGGTCGCCGGACCTGGGGCCAGTGTTGCAGGAGGTTCAAGGCATGAAGAACCTAGTATGGGCAATGCAGCTGGCTATGGAGTCTCTCTCTTTCCTGGCCCGGGAGGTGCCTGATGCCCGGCGGCCACCCCCAGGCTATATGGCTTTGCGGTCTGGCCCTCGAGGGCCACTAGGTCCGCAGGATGGGTGGATTTGATTCAGGTGTGAGCAGGATGGCCATACCAGGCGGGGGTGCCGCAGGGAGGTGAACCCCCAGCTGGTAGTTGAAAGGCACCGGAGTCAGGAAAACTCCAATGGGGGCAGGTAAGGGAGCAACCCTCACCCCCAAAATGGCCTTTCTACACCCTCTGGATCATCCCCCATATGTCTACCAACCGGGACATGCCAAGGGGCCTAATCGTCCCTCGGGCTGACACTGAGGTTCTGGTGGAAGGGGTGGCCTGCTTAGCACTTCTGGACAGTGGATCCCAGGTTGCCATCATCAACCGGCCCTTTTATAACCAACATCTCACCCACCTCCCCCTCGACCTCTGTCTGGATTGTCTCTGTGGGGTATCAGCAGCAAGGACTACCCTTACAATGGGTATTGTGTGATTAGTATCTCCTTCCTGACCAAGGGAGGAGAAGCCCCACCCTCCATAGAGGCCCTAGCATTGGTCTGTCTGGAGCCAAAGAGCATGTCAGACACCCCAGTGCTTTTTGGGACCAATGCCAACATGTTTGAGCATTTGGCCCAGATGTGTCATGACCCCGGGTGGCACAGGTGAGCTTGCAAGCCTGTTGGTTACTGCCGCTGTGAAGCGATTAGGGCTTGAAGTGACCGACGATCTCACAGGAGTCAATAGAGGTGGGGTTGGGGTGGTTCGGCGATTGGAATGGGGGAGACTGACTCTCCCCCCAGGGGCTGAGTGCCGGGTGGCAGGAATTGCCCAGTTCAAGAACTCTCTCTTGGGGGAGGCGCTCATGCTTGATGTCCCTTCCCCGGGCAATCTTGCACCTGGGCTCTTAGTCCAGAGTGGGGTGCTGCCCACCCTGGCCAGTCCCCAGGCCCGGCATGTTACAGTTAGGGTCCGGAATGAGTCAAGAAAACTGGTGACTATCCAGCGGGGTTGTGTGTTGGCATCCATCTTTCAGTGTGATGGGAACATGTCTGTCGCTCCTGGTGAAGATCCAGGGGAGGAGACAGACCCGTCCTTGTTCTATTTTGGAAGCTCACCAATCTCTAATGCCTATAAATGGAGCCTGAGCCAGAAGTTGGTTAAGTGCCGGCTGGTCTTCTCTTTGCATGAGTGGGACATGGGATGTGTCACCAGGGAAGAGCACCACATCTGACTGAGAGATGACCGCCCATTTAGAGAGCAGTCATGGAGGTTATCCCCCAGGATGTGGAGGATGTGCGGAAACTCCTTATGGAGTTGCTGGGCACCAAAGTCATCACAGAGTCCTGCAGCCTGTATGATTCCCCTATTGTGGTGGCTAGGAAAAAGAGCAGAGTGGTGAGAATGTGCATCGACTACCGCTCACTAAACAAACAAACTATCCCAGACCAGTACACAGTGCCCAGAGTGGAGGAGGCACTGGCCAGCTTGTCTGGGAGCAAGTGGTTTTCCATGCTGGACTTTCGGAGTGGATACTGCCAGATACCCATGGCTGAGGAGAACAAGGAAAAGACCGCTTTCATATGCCCACTGGGATTCTACCAGTTCGAGCGTATGCCACAAGGCATATCTGGGGCCCCGGCCACCTTCTAACATTTGATGGAAAGGGCTGTGGGAGACATGAACCTGTTGGATGTCGTAGTCTATCTGGATGACCTTATCATTTTCGGGTGGACCCTGGAAGAACAAGAGGCCCAGTTGATGAAGGTTCTGAACTGACTGGAGGAGTTCTGCCTGAAGGTTTCCATCGACAAATGCAAGTTCTGCCAGCCACAGGTTAAGTATGTTGGGCATATAGTCTCAGAAAAGGGGGCACAAACCGATCCAGCTAAAGTAGAGGCCCTCAAATCGTGGCCATGGCCCACCCACTTGCGCGCCCTGCAGTCTTTCTTGGGGTTCTGTGGGTATTATCAGCGATTTGTGAAGGATTACTCCCTGGTAGTGCGTCACCTGTATGACCTGATTCAGGGTTATCCGCCGACAAACCGGTGGAAGGGTCAGGACTACCTGCACATTTGGGAACCTTTTGGGTCCCTTTGGATGCCGGAGTGTGAGGAGGCTTTCCGGCAGATCATCTAGTGATTGGGGGATACTCCAGTCCTTGCTTTTGTGGACCTGCTTAAGCTCTATGTCCTGCATACTGACACCAGCCTTACCAGGCTGGGGGCTGTCCTGTACAAGGAGTATCCTGAGGGGTTCCTCCCCATGGCATTCGCTAGCCAGGGCCTGACCTCCTCCGAGAAGAACTAACCAGTGCATAAACTGGAGTTCTTGGTGCTAAAGTGGGCAGTCTGGGAGAAGTTCCATGAATACCTGTATGGGGTACCGTTCACTGTGCACATGGACAACAACCCTCTGACCTATGTCACCACCACAGCTAAGTTGGACGCTGCAGGGCATCGGCGGTTGTTGGCCCTCTCCATGTATAACTTCAGCCTGGAATATCAGAGTGGGTGGGCCAATGTGGATGCGGATGCCCTGTCTTGCCGTCCACGCCCCAACACCCCAGACCTCCCGGTCCGGGTTGAGCTGGCTCTGGTGCAAGTGCTGTGCTCCCAGGCCAGGCCCCCTGGCAACACCACTGACTGTCCCACCCAGAGCATAAAAGTGCTGGGAGCTTCCTCTGAAGCAATCCACCTGGCTTATCTGAATGTTGCTGGCCTGGACCTTTCGTCCTTGCCCCAGCCTAGTAAGGGCGATTTGCAGCAGGAGCAAAGGGCAGACCCTGGTATCTGATATGTGCTTCAGGCCCTCTCTGAGGGGTGGTCACCCCGGCAGGTGCAGAGCACCCACCCCGAGGCTCGGGGGCTGGTTAAGGAGTGGGAAAAGTTGGTGCTGCGAGATGGGTTGGTAATGCGGACTGTGTAGGATCGAGATTCCTCGGGCCATTTGAGACAGCAGCTGGTGTTGCCTGGGGTCTACCAGGAAGTGGTCCTCAAGTCACTGCATGATGATATGGGGCACCTAGGCTATGACCGCACCTTGTACACCTGTCAGGCCAGGTTCTGTTCGCTGCGGATGAAGGTGGATGTGGAGGGCTACTGCAAGCGCTGCTTGCAGTGCATCCAATGGAAAACCTTGTCTCGACGAGCTGAGCCCTTGGTCAACATCCAAACTAGTGGGCCCCTGGAGTTGTGCATTGACTTCCTGTCCTTAGAGCAGGACCAGAAGAATGCGGCCAACATACTAGTCTCCACAGACCACTACACCCGGTATGCTCAGGCTTTCCCCACCAGGGATCAAAAGGCAAGCACTGTGGTTTAGGTCCTGCAGCAGTATGTCCAACACTACGGTCACCCAAAATGGGTCCATTCTGACTAGGGTTGGGATTTCGAGAGCCGTTTTGTGAGAGAGTTTCTGGCATGTTATGACATACAAAAGTCCCACACCACCTCTTACCACCCCTTGGGGATCACCATCCAGAGCGTTTTGACCGAACACTGCTAAACATATTGGGCACCTTGGACCCCACCAACAAGGCTAATTGGAGTCAGTGGGTGGGACAACTGGTGCACGCCTACAACTGCATGAAGAACGATGCCACCCAGTGCTCCCCCTTCTACCTCATGTTTAATCGTGAGGCCCGGCTGCCGGTGGTCCTCTGTTTCAGGGTATCTGCTGATGGGACCTTCCATAAATCGTACCTGGAGTACACCAGTGACCTACAGGAACAGCTCCATGTGGCATACAAACTCACCTCTGAGGCAGCGGCGCAGAGCTGTCAGGGGAATAAGAGGAGGTATGATGCCAGAGTGGGCAGCCAGGACTTGGAGGTGGGGGACAGGGTCTTGCTGTGAAACCTGGGGTTCCAGGGTAAGCACAAGATCCAGGACTGGTGGGCCCCAGATGGTTATCTAGTGGTGGAGAAACTGACTGACCTGCCGGTATACCATTTTAAGCAGGAGCATGGCCAGGGGCTCAAGAAAAAAGTACATCAAAATCACCTGCTCCCCATAGGGGAGATTGTGCCTACCCCGGCCTTGGAGTCCAACCCACCAAAGGCAAGGTTCCCCATCACCCGAGGGATGCATAAGTGGTGGGAGCGGGTGTTTTCTCACACCCAAGGACACTCCATCATGGGCCCTGCTTTGGACGTCCAACAGCCCTCCATGAGGCCTGGGACTCTTCAGTGAGGTGAGCGAGGAGGAGGAGGAGGGGGACTCCTTTTGTTTACAGTGGGGAACATGGCCCGACAGCTCCCTCCCCTGCTGGGAAGGGTCCTGCGGGATCCCTGCCCCCTCCACCAGCTCCAGCCACTTGGAACCCCTGACCTACCTGGACCCTGAGGCCCTGCCCTTTATCCCTGAGGCCCAGCCCCCGTTTCCGGCATCCAGGCCACAAGTGGAGTGGGTTTTGGGAAGGAAAGGGGCCCGCTAACATGCCTGCCTCCATGAGATACAGAGTCGCCTGCCGTTATGGACTCTGCCCTGGTTCTGGACCCAATTCCCAACAGTGGTGAAGTACAGGGATTGCCCAAATGGTGGATGATGGACCATGGCCTTACCAAACTGACCACGCCCCCTGACCCAGTCCCGGTCCCAGACGATGCCTTGCCCCACAGATCTGGCCGCCCCTCCCCATCCCACTGTGAAGCTCACTTATGAATCCCTAGGTGAGTCCGTAAATCTGCCCTGTGATGTTCTCCTCCAGCCTGTGGTGCCAGTTCTCCATCCTCCGGTGTGTCACTCTAGGGGGGGTAGTGGAGGCATGTAGGTGCCCACCCCCTCTTACCCGCATATAGTATGCTACCAAGATCTGACCTATCCAAGCTTGTTTGGGGATCCAGTGGTTGCTGGGACTAGTTAGGGACAATGGGTAGAGTCAGTAAAGTGCCTATTGTTGGTCATGGGTTTCCCAGAGGGGCTTGCTGGGATGCCAAGTTTTCTGCCAGGGGAGTGTGTAAGCCCCCCCCAGCCTGGCATTTATGTAAGGTGAGCAGGGGACTTCCGCTGTCCTGGGGGGTACTCGTGCCTGGTTCATTGATGTGGCTGGACCTGATGGAAGCCTAGCTGTGACTGTGATTATTGTTGGTGCTAGTTAGGAACCAGGTGTCTAGATAAAAAAGCACATGCTACTTGTTTTGGGTTCCTACAAAGAGAAAAGCAGCTCTACCTCCCTCCCTCCCTCCTCCAAAAAACAAGACAGGAGAAAGACTGCCTGCAGGCATGGAAGATTCTGCTACTTCCCCACAACTGGAAGTAGGGAGGAGAAATGCAGGGTTGGTGGGGGAGAGAAGAGAGAGAAAGAGAGAGAAGGAGAGCAGGGTGGAGGAACAGAAGGAAAGAGAATCCCAGGCCCCCCAAAAAGGAAACCAGAGGGCTGTTTTGGTGGTTTTTGCCTGGCAAAGGCTCTGGGGCTGCATCCCTCTCCACCCTCTCTCTCTCTCTCCCCTTTCAAACATAAGGAACAGGAAGGAGCCAGACAGCCACTGGGGCTGTGCAGGAGGGCCCCTGAAGTTGGTTGCTCAAAAGTACTGAGGCAGACTGTTTGGCCTGAAGGTGCTGCGACCTCCAGCCTGGGACATCTGGAAGGCTGCTGCATCAGGGACAGATCTTCCTGCCAGGGAAGAAGCTGGGGAGACTAAAAAGGCACCAGGGGGAGTTGAACTGCTGTGTCCCCCCCCCCCGATTGCAAAGATCAGAAGAACGGAGGAGAAAAGGACGAACAGGCCTGCCTGGTGAAAGCCATATACAAAGGCCTGCAGACGAAGCTGGAAAGGCCAGGCAGGTGAAGAACTATGCCACCCATTTCATGGGAGGTGACGTGTTGTGGCCTGCAGGGGTTGTCACACCATCCGGGCACTGTGAGTACCCCGAGCTGCTGCTCAGGGGAGACCATTGTTTTGTTTGCCAGGAGGGTCAGGAGGGAACCATCCTCTACACCAGTTTATCTTTGTTTTCTTGGAACTTGTGCAAGTGTGTAAGGGCCCCAACAGTAAACAGCAGGCCTGCAGACTAAGGGACCATAAGGTACCCACTAACTGTGGCTGGTCTGGGTGCACTCATGGGAAAGTGGGGAAGTGGGGATAAGTGAATGTTTGGTAACCAGGAAGTTTTGGAGGAGTAGCCGCCACCTCCTTTGTATTAGCTTTAGTAATAAACTGGATATTTATTGTTCATCTGTTTCACCTGCTGTGTGTGTAAAGCCATTGTAGGGGGTGATAATGGGTCCGGTTGGGGCCATCACAGGCAGTCATTAGAGGGAAGACCATTACTTATCCTTGGGAAACGTTCTAACCTGTTCTACCCACAGGAGGCAATGCAGGGGCCCCAGGAGGAGGCACAAAGGCACCACAGAAACTACCGGTAAGGACTCAGGCCTGGACCCTCTGGGAGGTACTGCTGAGCCCCCGAGACCGATGGGTCTGCCCAAGTAAGTGCAATTATCAGGGGAGTGTTACATAAGTAACATACAAACTACTACATTATGTAACATAAGTGTTTCTAAGTTAAATGTTCCTTTTACTGCACCTGTAACATTAACCTCTGTTTTAATCTGCACTATAGTAACTGTCTTGATGTCTGCCCCCCCTGCGATGAGGTGCCTTTGTAAATGAGTCTCTGACTCAAAGGTTGTAAACCCGATTTGTAATGAATAAATTAATAATCTTTCCAAGGCCATGGTTTGAATGGCTAATGTTTTGCATTGCTGTAGTGCAGGTGTCACACATGTAACCCATGTATTAAGGATATACTGTCTGACCAGGGTTAAAAGAACCCTAATCCAGTGTGGAAATGGCTCCTATCCCTCCCGGCCTATATCCTCCATGCAAAAAGAAGAGTTATTGGTGTCACCTTCACCTGACACCCCGAGATGAATGAGATGTCTCGTGCCACCCCTACCCAAAAGTGTCTCAGCAAGGGACAGTTCCAAAAATAATGCATGTATGTATCCAAGGCCTCCCCACACCTCACACTCATTGAGGAAATTGATGGGTTGAACTTATGTACAATTATTGGAGGGCAAAACAAGTGGCATATAAATTTCTACTGGGATTCCTTGTGTTTATTACAAGGCAACAAACCCATATGCGAGTGCACAACTGTAATCCAGTTCTCCTTTGAGATACTTGTTTTCATGTCTTGTCATGCCACCTTTTGTATCAGCCCTTTGCTGTCAGTTCTGAAAGCATATACTATCTGTTCTATTTGTGCTAATGGTGACGCTTCCACAGGGTCCCTACCCTGACCTCTGCAAAAGGCCCTTATTTGCAGATATCAGAAATGATAGGAGCTCAGGAGCTCTGTTTTCCCCTGCAGGTCCACAGAAGAGCATATCCCTTCCCTCGTAAACAGGTTACCTAAAAAACACATCCCTCTTTCCTCCCATTCTTTAAATGTTCCATTTTCCGACCCGGGTAAGAAGTATGGATTGCATGCCACAGGCACCAGTAGTGTATTGTCTTCTGTAAGTTGTTTCACTTGTTCCCATACCTCCATCACCCAGACTGCTAATGGGTTTGTATTACCTAAATGTTCATATGTCTTATGCCCCCCCCCCCCCAATAAGGTATGTCAAGAGTCACCCAGGACAGCCCTCTCTCCTCCAGATACAACCAGCTAGCTGTTGGACTTTGATTCACCCAGTCTTGAATATAATGATACTGGATTGCTAGATAATAATCTTTAAAATAAGGAAAATTCATGCCCCCGATGTGTCAGATTTAATCATTGCAAACTCATTCTAGGGCATTTTCTTTGCTGTAAAAATGATGCAAAGCCCTTTTCTAATCCCCAAAGGTTAGCCCTAGTGAGCCCCATTGGGAGCATTGGCATCATATATAATAGTCTAGGTAGAACATTCATCTTCAATAGATTAATCCATCCTAATCATGAGATGGGGAGTACTCTCCACTGTGTTAGATCACTGAGTAGTGTATTAAGCAAAGGTTTGTAATTCAGTTGGTACAGGGTGCTCAGATCCCTTGAACATGAAACCCCAGATACTTAAGAGAACCACCAACCTATTTTAACTCCAGCTACCCTTCCCCCCTCTGTGGACACCCAGTACACAATAGCTGAGATTTATGTAAGTTAATTTTGTAGCCTGAAAAGGCAGCAAAATCAACAATTTATTTGGGCAGTGCCTGTATCAAGTGTTATGGCTCCATAATATATAATAGCACATCATCTGTGTATAAAGTAATTTTGTGCTGGGTCTTCCGATTCCCCCATCACGCACTGACTCTTCCTATTTTCCCTTACCTTCACAGCTAAAGGCTTGATAGTGACTGAGGAAGGAAGTGGGGAGAGGGGATACCCCTTTCTTGTCCCTCAGTGAAGATGAAACTCCTTTGTTAGAGTTCCATTTACCAGAATTTGTGCCACTGGGTTCTTGTATAACGACTGTACCAAACTGACAAAGTCTTCTCCAAGTCCAAATTGCCTCAGTGTCTCAAACAAATATCCCCATTCTGTACGGCTGAAGGCTTTCTCAGCATCCATGGACAACACACATGTGCACTCCAGATTCCGAGAACCCCAATTCACCACATTTAACAGCTTACGCATATTGCGATAAGATAGCTGCAAACAAAATCAGTCTGGTCTGGATGGACAAGGTTGCAGAGTACCTGTTTTAAACATCTAGCTAAAATCTTAGCTTTGATTTTAACATCACAATTTTAAAAGAGAAATGGAGCAATGAAAGACATATTCACATGGATCTTTGCCTGGCTTTAACAACACACAAATGGCTGCTTCATAACATGTTTTGGGAAGGCCCCCCTGTTCCCTAGCCTCCTTTATTACACCCCACACAGTGGTTCCACAAGGGACTCTGCCATCACCTTATAATATTCCCTACAAGTTGACGGGCCCCCCACCTCCCTTCTTAAGCTCCTCAATGACTCCTCTAGTCTCTTCTTGAGAAATTTCTGCCTTAAACATAGCTTTTGCTCCTTTGAAACAGTAGGGAGGGTTATGCTATCCAGAAATTCTTTGGCTGCAGTAAGTTTGCTATCACATTCCACCTGGTATAATTGCTCACAAAAAGCACAGAATGCCTCTCTGATCTTTACTTTCTCTCTCTCACCAGTTGTCCTGATCTATTTTTGATAATAGGGATGTAGGTAGAACCTCTTTTGCCTTTCACCAACTGGACTAGCAGATGGCCTGGTTTGTTTCCTGATTCAAACATTCTTTGTCTATCAAAGAACCAACTAATTTTTTCCTCATTGTTGAGTAATAAGTTTAGTGCTCTGCTTACTACTAATCAGCCTTATGCACTAATAGGCAGAGTGGCTACATGCCGCAGTGTATCTACAGCATGTAGCCACTCTGCACCCACTGCACTCCCCACGCTGAATGCACAAATGGGGTGCGTGCAGCCCCAAGCACCTAAACCCTCAGGCCTGCAACATGCCAGGGGTGGGCTCTGGGCATGCCAGCAGTTCGCACTGTGTAATAAGGCATGTAGTGCTGGCCGCAGGGGTGCAGAAGAGGGTACAGGGTATGCTGGGGGGACCCTGCCATACCTCCAGTACACGAAGGCATGCACACAGTCCCCCATCTGGACCAGGCAGTCTGACCCTGTCCCCTGCCAATGGAACACCACCACCCTTCTCCAGTGCCTGCCCTCACACCCTGGCACACTGTGCCCACCCACCCATCCTCACACAGCACTAAGCCCCCAATACTGCAGGACCTGATGTAGTGGTGCTCCCATGGCACACAGACTGCCCATCCCCAAGCATGGCTACCCCATTGAGGTGGTCTGAGGCCCCTCTGTGGCACCAACAACTCCTACCCAATGCCCTATATCCTCTGGTGCCACGGGTAGAGATAGCCAGCAGCAGAGTCCTCCACACACTGCCACAGGTGCTGGCCAAATCACATACACAGGTGCGCAGCAGCTGCTCCCCTCTGCATGTGTCAGATGGCCAGTGACTGTGCCGGTGTGTGGAGGGCTGTGCCACTGGCCATCTCTGCCTGTGGCACTGGTGAGCATATGAGGCATTGGGTGGGGGTTGCCGGTGCCACAGTTGAGTGGGGTCCTCCTGTGGATGAGGGTGTGTACAGGGTGGGGAACACTGTATACTACTGTGCATGTGGTGGTGGAGGTTGCCTCTGTTGGCCAGACTGGTGCCTTCTACATGGGGGGCATGTGGACGTGGACGATTGTTGGTGCCCTGGGGCGTGTATCCATGTGGTGAGTGCTGACTGGGGTTGTCAGCATAGGGGTATGGGTCCCTGCACCTGTGAGTGTTGTACATGCACCCGGACCCATGCCTGTGTAAGGGATCCACTCTGGGACCCAGTACAGGCATCCGACTGGATGCCCAGCTGGGTCCATGGTTCCATCCACAGTCCCCCTGTGGAGTCCTGCACACTGGCAGGTGGGCCCACAGACAGGTGGTGGCCGGTGATGAATGCTGCCATTGTGCCTCTGTCCACAGGTGTGGTGCTAGGCAGGCGAGATACGTGCCTCTGGCACATACCTCCCGCCCATATGTGTATAGGGCCCAAAATTTGCCGCATGATTTCCTTTTCTTTTCCTAGAGCTACCCTCAGTTCTAAGTCCTTGAGCTTACCCTCTAATTCCTTCTGTTATTCTGTTCTGTCTTTTTTAATCTGTGCCACGAAACATAATGGCCCCTGCATGTATGACTTACCGGCCTCCCAATATGCCCTTTTTGATGAAGCAGATATTTGATTCATAGTCATATATATCCCATAACTCTTTAATATAGTTCTAAAACTCTTCCCTGGCTTGCATGTAAACAGGAAATTTCTATGAAGAGGCCCCCTCTCATTTGTTTCCTGATTATAAGGTCAGGATGCCCATGGCTTGGTTGGAAATATAGATTGTGCTCTGCCACACCCACACCACCGGGTGGTAATGCATCCAAGGCATATATATGTAATCAGTTCTTGACCAGGATTTAAGCAAAAAGTGTATTCCTTAGCCCCTGGATTGGCGGTCGTCCAGCTGTCCACCAAATCCAGCTCACACATACCAAGTTGCTGTTGTGCCATGGCATTTCTATGACGACCCTTTCCTCTCTGAATGGCCCACCTGAAGATTCATAACGCAGTTAGAATTCCCCCAGCACAAGTTTTGGGAACTGCTCCCTGGTGATAAGCTCTAACAAGTTTTGATAGAAAGCAGGATCAAAGACTGCAGGGGTATAGATACTGCCATATATGGCCCTATCCCCATACAACTCACCTTCCACAAAAACATACCACCCCACCTCAGTGTCAACCATTATTCTGTGGATCTGCAGGGGAAGTTATCTGTTTATCAGTATGGCAACTCCTTTCTTATACGAAGAGTAGGAGACTGCAAGACAAGCCCCCACCCACCACCTTTCTAATTTAGTATGTTCTGAATCTGTAAGGTGGGTTTCCTGCAGAAGAGCCATGTGGGTTTGTTGGCGTTTAAGTGCTGTGAGCACTTTGTATCTTTTAATTGGGGAGGAAAAACCCCTGACATTCCAGGAGATTATATTAATATTGGTACCCATTGTATTTAAAGGAGACTTCCTTTACTGGCATCAAGTCTTTCTCTGTGGCCCTTAAGTGAAATCATGCTATTCACCATGTCTTTTTCATTTCTTGGATTGGAATGGAATAGACTACTTTAGTATCAAAGGAACAGTTCAGGCACAAAACATGAAACATAAACAACTTGATCACCAAACCCCATGCCCCCCTCTGAAACATTTAAACATATTTATCACCAATATTTAATAACATTATGACAACTCTTTCACTAACCACACACTCTGAAGGTCAGTTGTAGTATAGAGAGATACTAATTCCTCTGCTGTGCTCAAACCTCCCTCCCCCAGCTTAATTTCTGCAGTGTCATTCATAGTTACCACCAATGCTACCACCCAGTATGCGTTCTTTATTTATAGGAATCCTCCATGAATCATTCACTTGTCCCCCTTCTGGGGATCAGATTAATTGTGGCCCTTCCATCACCCCCACAGGGGTTGCACACTCCCCGCCAGAGAAATGGAGAGGGAAGGCCAACCTCCTTGTAATGCATTACTCCTTTGCATCGAGTTACTCTTGATAATAAAGTGTTGGCATACCCATTCCACATCCTCATTCCATAGTCAGTTTGTAAGTAATGCTTCACTTATCTAAATTAAAGACATTCGATTCTCCCCTCCTCCACAGCTGCCAGACACCCCCTCCCTCTCCCTTACAGTAATCCTGCTGACAGATGCCCCACCCCCGCCTCCACTGTAGCGGTTCTGCCTTTTCCTATTGCCAGTTATTCCCTCCCTGTGTTAGACCCCCGCTTCCAGCACTCTGCATCTCAGTATAGTGCCCCCTCAGAACTGCCTCAGAGTTAGCCCCATCACATTTTCACCTTATATTTCAATCTCCATCTGTTTTGGCGGGACAACATAGTCCTCTGCATTCACACTGTAAGCCCTTGTTTGTCCAGGGCGAGGTACAGGGAAGAGGCCATGCAACACCCAAATCATAATGTGCAGCACCCAGCCCCACTCCCCTCCAGGCTCACCTTACCGGTGCTTGCTGATCCTGGCTCTGGATGCTGGTCTTCTTGGGATCATCCATGTAATTCTTTATCACAGACAGTCACCAAGCACATCTTCACAAAGCTGCATTCCTCCCAACTCTCTTAGATGTTATCTTAGAGGTAAAACATCCACTGTCCTACAGTCCATCTCCATACAGGTCCCGCCTGGAACACAAGCAGGCTTGTGGTGTCATACATTCAAGGCAGTCCTGGGCAGCGTCCAGCAGTCAGGCCAAACTCTAGGGAGCCAAAGTGAATCATCTGTAGACCCTGAGACATGGCACACCGACTACTAGAATATAACAGCATCCTTGGCAATAGAGTCTGGTCTGCACACACCCATAACATGGATGGAGATGAAGTAGTCCTGCGTGTATAAGATGCCACCTACTGACACTTGCTTGGTCACCTCATTTATTCAGTTTTTTGTCCAACTCCTGCAGAAAGGTGTTTGCCTTGTCTGACTCCCTAGATGTGTAGCTGGCTCCTTCATACCTTATTTTAAGGAGGGTCAGATAGGAAAACATAAAGTCAATCTTTTTTTCCCTCAGCCTCTCCAGGATAGAATTGAAAACCTTGTCTTTTTCTGTTCCTTTGAAGAAACGTCCTGACGTATAAACAGGCAGTTCCCTTCATAACTGAGCTCTTTCTGCTAATGGTATGCTGTCAGAACAACCTGGCAGTCACCATACATAGTAACATAGTAGTTGATGGCAGATAAGGACCACTAGGCACACCTAGTCTGCCTGTATTCCCTGCCTGCATCAGCGGCCATTGACCGTACTAGGTCATTGGCTAGTGCCTCTCTTCACCCCATCTAGGGTTCCCTTATGTATATCCCATGCATGTTTGAATCCCCACCACTGTATTAGTAGCACCACTTCCTGGTGTAGACCATTCCAAGCATACACCACCCTCTCCTTGAAGAAAAACGTCATCACATTTCCCCTTATTTTGCCCCCCCAGTCTCATATTGTGTCCCTTTGTCCTAGTACAGCTCTTGTAACTGAAAGATGTCATCCACCTGCATTTTGTTCAAGCCTTTAAGATACTTGAAGGTCTCTATCATAACCCCCGTTTCCCTCCTATCCTCAGGTGTATACATATTGAGGTCTTTTAATCTGTCCTCAAATGCTTTCTGATCCAAGTCCTTCACCATCTTGGTTGCCTTTTTCTGGACTGCCTCTATGCTGTCTATGTCTTTGCAAAGTTGTGGCCTCCAGAACTGTACACCATATTCCAGATGACGCCTCACCAGCGTTTTGTACAATGGCATCACCACATCCCCTCTTTTGCTAGTGATACCCCTTCCTATGCACCCCAGCATCCCACTGGCCCTCGCCATAGCCTTGTTACACTGTTTGGCCACCTTTAGGTCACCTGAGATGATTATTCCTTAATCTCTGTCTTCCCTGGTGACTGTGAGCAATCGCCCCATCCTGTAGCTCTCCGCAGGGTTTCTTCACCCAGGGGTGCATGATCCTGTACTTCTTTGCATTAAACTTTAGTTGCCACACCTTTGACCACTCTTCCAGCCTTCTCAGATCCCTCCTCATTCTTGTGACCCTCTCTGGTATGTCTGCTCTGTTGCAGATCTTAATATCATCCTCAAATATGCAAATCTTCCCCTCCAGCCCGTCAGCAATGTCAACGATGAAGACATTAAAAAGAACTGGCCCCAGTACTGATCCCTGAGGTACCCCGCTGATCACCCTCCTTTACTCAGATTTGATCCCATTTACTACCACCCTCTACTTCCTGTCCCTCAACCAGTTGTTAACCCAGTTTTCCACTTTGTGGCCACCCCCAGGCTGCCTAGCTTGTTCACCAGTCTTCTGTTGGGTACAGTGTCGAAGGCCTTGCTGAAATCAAGTTAGGCAACATCCACCGCTCTCCCTGATCCATCTTCTTCATCATCTAGTCACAAAAATCAATCAGATTTGTTTGACATGACCTTTCTGCTGTGAATCCATGCTGCCTTGGATCCTGTGCTCCCATGGTTTCCAAGTGTTCCACAATCCTCACCTTAAGCAGTGCCTCCATGATCTTACCCACTACTGAGGTGAGGCTGACCAGCCTGTAGTTTCCTGCTTTCTCCCTGCTACCACTGTTATGGAGAGGGACTAGATTTGCTCCCTTCCAGTCCTCTGGAACCACCCCTGTATTGAGTGACTCACTAAACAGGTCTACCAGCAGTGCTGCTAGCACCATCCGTAATTCCTTTAATATCCTAGGGTGTTCTGCCGTCACTTTCTATTTACAGTATGTATGTATACAGTGTTTGAATTACATTTTATGAGCTTTTGAAGCCTGGTATTTTTTAATGTATTTTTAACAGGAGTCGATCTTAACATTGTTTTATTAGCCCAAACACTAGTGCAAACTGACCAGAACTAGTGCAGCTAACTCTCTACTTGCCTGTCTTGACTAGTATAGATTTTCATGGCTGTTAATGAAGTTAAAAAAGTCTCTGCTTTAGCATTTTGTAGTCCTCATGCTAATCTCTCTCAATGTTCCAGATGGCCTGGTGTGATTAACAGCTCATTAAAAGCTGCAATTATCTGGCAGTTCAAGAGAAGGATCCCACAAAAGACTCAATGTGAGTCATTATCACTCCACTGTTAAGACTTTCAGCTAGTGTCCAGGGTGTGATCAAGGGCAGAGTGCTGTCACTAGGTTCCAGTTTTCTGAATGTGTCTATGTCAAACAATGTGTCCAATATTATTAAGTCCAGTGCCCCTCATTTTTATGCATTTTGAGTGATTGTATCCAACATTTCAGAGACAAAATGCAGAGAGGTATACATGATTGGCCCTGCAGGTGGTGGAGTTAATCCCAGTCTCACCATAACTTCCCTCTCCCCTCCAAATCTCTTAACTCTGTTCTTTCCCTGGACACCACTGCAGACCAGACTCTAAAGTGACCATTCATAGACCCATAGCTGCCACTACTGAAAAGTGTAGGGGGTCCCCAGCTGTTCTACATGGACCATGCCAGCCATCACCATCCATACAGTCCCGCCCTTATCCCACGCAGCATGTACTTTCATCCTAAAAACAAAGCTTTGGATCATGTATGGTACAAAAATAAACCTTGATCAAATACATAATTTAAAACCTTGAAATAGGCATTTCTGGGGTGCATAGATCATCCTATACAGAAATAGTATAGTGTTATGCCTGTGTACTGTTTCCACTGGGCTGATGAAAGGACAATGTTAAAGAAAAATCTGTTATTGTTGGGGCAGAGCATATCAAAATCAATGCTTTTACAAATAAAAATGTCATAGTTTTCTATTTCCCCAAGCCACTTAGGTTTGTCTAGCCCCCAACCCCAAAGAAATCTTAGATGTGTCCTGGCTCACTTGAGACACTACAAAAACTTTCAGAAGTGCATGTCTCTAGTTGACTATGGGGTGGGGACCAAGAGTGTCTTTCTCTGCCTGACTCTGTTCATTGCCCTGTGGGTGGTGGTGACAGTGTGGTGAGGTGCATGCTGATGTCAGCTATTGTGTGTGCAGAGGTGGGACTGTTTGATTTAACATTTGCTGTTGTGATATCCTCTTTCTGTTTGGAGTGGGGGGGCAGAAAGAGGAAGAGAGGAGGCCATGGTATAAAACAATGGGGGGGGGGGCTCACTGTCAGTGATGGCATTGCAGTCTTTTTTTTCTGCTGGGGAGCTGGAAGCAATGCAGGAGCTGGATAAATGTGTAATAATCAGAATATTTCTTGGCTTTGCTTGCATTGTTTCCTGTATAAGTGATCAAAATTTTCCATTTTAATTAAGGGATAGTGCAACCATCCATGGGCTAGTGCAATTTTGAATCAACTTGCCCTGCTGGCTAGTGCAAAAAGAGGTTAAGGTTGACCCCTGATTCGTAATGACATTGGGGAAGGCATTAAAGGCAAAATATGACTTCTTGTGGATGACGCCAAGCTCTGTGGGAGGACGAACACAGATGAATGGGTACAGGACCTAAAGAAGGATCTCGTAAACCTGAAAAGGTGGTCTGGCATATGGCAGCTCAGGCTGAATGTAAAGAAGTGCAAGATCTTGCACATACAAAGAAAGAACCTGAGGATGGAGTACAACTGGGGAGATCAAGGTCGCTGAATCAGAGGAGGAAAAGGACTTGGGGATAACCAACACTAGTGACCTTCTGCAGGTTATGCAGTGTAGAAAAGCAGCCAAATGGAAAGGTGGGATGTACTGCTAGAGGTTCATGAGCAGAAAGGAGGAGGTTTACTGCCACTGCACTGTTCCTTGGTGAGACTGCACGTGAAGTACAGCACACAATACTGGAGCTCCTACCTGAAAAAGGATATCAACCTGGTCGAGGCAGTTCAAATGAAGGCAACAAAGATGGTTCAGTGAGAGCAGGACAGGGCATATGACAACAGGTTGAGAGAACATATCAAATCATGTGCTCACTGGAGGAGAGGAGACAGAGAGGGGACATGATTGAAACCTTTAAGTACCTGAAAGGTATAAACAAGGGGAATATTGGTGACCTTTTCTGTCTCAGGGGAAAAAAAAGTCCACCAGGGAGCACTGTTATAAATGGGGAGTGGGGTTCAAGAAGGAGGTCTGGAGATGCTTCTTTTCTGAGAGAGTGGTGTTTGGATGGAATGAACTCCCAGCTGAGATTGTCACTCAAAAAACAAGGGCAGGAGTCAAGACAGGGTGGGACAGGGCAAAGGGGATGGTCAGAGTTGGAGGAGAGGGGGGCCCATTGTAATCTCCAGATCAGGGGCTCTGCAACTGAACAGACTCGATAGACCATAGGCCTTCTTCTAATGGCTATGTTGTATGACACACACACACACACACACACACACTGATGAAGCCTCTATAGAAAGAAAGGGAGGTGATATAATGTATGTTAGCTGTGACTAGTCAGTCACATAATAAAAACTCTAAAAGTCGCTTTCTGGTGTCTGCACCATTTTTTATTTGTTTTTGTTTACACACACACACACACACATATACATACATACATACATACACACACACACACACCATGACTGGGTCCTGGGTAATGATTTCCTTAGGCGAGAACTGGTTATTTCTATTTAGAAAATAAGCATTTTTTTAATCAAGAACCTTATTGCCCCTCATTCAGGTACACATTTTTCCCATTAGATTTTTTTTTTTATTTATTTTATCATTTTTGGCCAGGAAAGACACACTAAACCAAGTCTTGTTTCTGGGTGCATCCTGTGAGCAGAGTGAAGTTAAATGACTTGTTCACAATCACACAGCATGCAACTGATGGCTGTAGGATTCAAACCTAGGTCTCCAGGTTTGCAGCTAAGTACTCTTTACAACTATGATATACTACCTTCCATATTTATAATTTATAAATTTGAACCATGTTTACATACTCAAAAAATGGAATACTTTATAATAAACTTTCCAGGTTAGTTCTTTATTGTTCAGTTTATCATTGTTCAATATACTGACAATGAAATTGTCTCATCTTCTGCTAGGGGGAAAAATATATTATTATTATTATTGTACATTATTCAGTCTACTGCTAAATACTTCCTGGGTGAGTGTCCTGTTTATCTGTTTGATTGTTTGGATATACATACTCCTAGACCAGGTTTACGGTCTTTTTGTGGTCTCGATTTGTGCATTCATCACAACTAGACCCTGTTTGGGAGAAACTCCTCCTGGGTTGCTGGTCTGCAGGTGTGGAATGTATTACTATTACTCTTAGAGCTCATTCATTTCAAAAATCTCATCTTGGTACTTTAAAGAGGTGGGCATTTTGAGACTGACCTTAAAAATATGTCTGTTGTCTGGTAAATGTTTGAGTTGAATTTGTATATAAACAGTATGTAAGTTTTATTATATAGTTGACTGACTTTTACTTATTTTATACTTACTAATGCATTTCCTTTTTTGTATCTACTGATTGTAACTTTTTGCATGCCCATGGGGGCACAGCTAAAATGAGTTAACACTCAGTATGTACGTCCTGTTCAGAAATAAAATGAAAATGAATACAGTATCCTAAAACCAGCAATCAGTAAATAATTCTGCACCTGGCAGTAAGTTATTGTAGATCCACCAATCAGAACTTGGCTTTGAACATGGCAATATTTTATAACAGACCCCCCAATTAAGTATTAAAGCATGGCAAGGGCCAGGCTACAAGCATTTGACCCATTGCTACCAGGAGTGTTTTTCACTAGTGTTTCTGTTATTTTCTTACTCTGTTATTTAAAATGAAATTATCTATATGTTTCCTTCATGAGAAGTAGGGAAATCATTTATGTATTTTGTTACTGGAATCTGTGCTTTACATTGGTTGTAAAGTTGTGTTGGTACAGTGCAGTCCTGATTATCCAAGAAGTGAAGGTAAAAACAGGCAGCTACCCAAACAATGGTGCAGAAAAAAAGACCACTTGTGGCCATAGGATAAGCCAAAAAATATATAATGGGTCTGATTTTAAAATTAATGGGACTGGTGCACGGGTTTTGCATCAAGGAGAAATTCCACAAAGGGCTCCTTGCACTGTACCTTGCACCAATACCAGTTTTGTAAAGCACCCTGCTTCACTGGGGGGATGGCGTGTGCCAGCCAGGCTTGTACCATCCTTGCAAAGGCTGCACTGGTGCGCCATGACTGAAGGTGGCTTGCATCGGGGCAGTACTGCAATATCCCATAATTTTGCAAGCTCCTCCCCCCCACTATGGGTGCATAGACCCTGCTCGGAGCTGCTCTAACATGCCGTGTGATACTGTTGAAGCAGGGACACTAGTTTACTGGGATTGAGAAAGGGCAAATTCCATTCTGCACATTGTAAAAAACGATATTGTCACCGGTGTCTGCTAAGCCAAAATCCGGTTTTACCAGTGTTTGGTTTTGTGTATTTTAACAATTTTTAACTCTGTTAACATGCATTTTAGCAATTTTGACCTCCAGTATTGCACATCCATCCATCCTTGTACCACTTTAAAGTTATTTTAGGTACAAGATGTGACAGCAGCAGCAGCACTACAGCCTCTATCCCTAAGATGTGATGGAAGCAGCACTACGGCCCCATCCCTTAGGTGCGACGGCAGCACCAACAGCACTAAGGCCCCCCTCCCTCAGGTGTGACTGAAGAAGCAGCACTGCAGCCCCCATCCCTTAGGTGTGATGGAAGCAGTACAACATTCTCCTTACCTCAGCTGTGATGGCAGCAGTACTGCATTTCCCATCCCTCAGGTGTGGTGGCAGTATCAGCACTATGGGCCGTATCCCTCAGGTGGGACAGCAGCAGCACTACGTTCCCCGTTATCCAGTGGTGATGGCAGAAGCACTACGGCTTCCACCCCTCAGGTTTGACAGCAGTAGCAATAATGCAGTTTACTTTCCTCAGGGGTGATGGCAGTAGTGACAGCACTATGATCCCCTTTCTTCAACACCCACACCCCACATGCACAAGTTACAAATTACTTGGTCTCTTTGCTTATTAGAACTCAGATGTGAATTAATCTGAACCACCACCACTAAGGTGGACCTTTGGTTTTTCCTATTATCTAACTGCCTGAATTGGATTTCTGCCTGTGACGCCACTGACCTGGGTTCAGGAATGGACTTAGGTGTTGGAGGACCAGGGTGAAGGCTTGAGTGTCCAACAACCACTCGCCTTCTCCTGGAAGGGAGGATGGGTTCATGACTCAACGTTTGCTGGTCCCTGGTTAAGGCTAGAGGCATGGCAACATGTCGGCCTTCACTGCGGGAGGGAGTGTGACAGACGTTGGCTTGTACCTCGACATCATGTGGCCCATCACGCTCCCAAGAAAATGGTAAAACACCCACTGGCCAAGCGGAGGACGGCTGCTTCTCCCTCCAAATGCCCGAAGTCCCAGACACACATGTCCATTCTGACCCTTGCCATGCCTGGTATACACAGGAAGCCCTTTGGGGTAATTCTCCTCCCCTGGTAGCCTCCCACAGGGGTAGGGCCCCACCCAATGAAGGGTTACTTTGGGTTACCTGGTAGCATGGCAATAAGGGACAGTAGATGGTGATTGGGACTCAGCAGTGGAGGTAGGTGGCCTTGGCAGGTCTGAAGGAGTGGATGGCCAGGAGGGTAGTAGGAGCAAAAAAAAAAATGCCTGAATTTGCTTCTTTGAACTAAAGTGTCTTCACCTAAAAAATCTACAAGTGATTAGTGGAGAACCTTCTAATGTAAAATCATGCGTCTCCCAAACATGTGGATGCTTTTTCCTTTTTTTTTACTTGGTCTCCATGAAAAGGGTGTCTCTCAGTTTTCATGTCTGAGCTCAGATGTGAACTGAGCACCACTCTGCCCACCAGCATCATACAGTCCCTGGGGTCTTAACTTCTGTGTGTTATTGAGTGTACTTTCTGGCTTGGGTGTGTTTGCAGCAACGCACTCGCCCCAATGGCATTATACAGTGCCAGGTAGAGTGCCAGCAGCAACTGGGCCATATAGCAAATTCAAGACTATACAGATGCCAAGTCCCCCAACTCATTTAGAGAAAACAAGAAGCAAACATGAGCAGCCACACTCTGCCAATGGGCATCGCACAGTATCTGGCACCTTACCTGCTGTACTGCTCTGAGTGTGCAGTCTAGCCTGGGTGCTGTTGCAGCACCCCATCCTCCCACACAGGTATAAGGCTGTGGCAGGTAGGGTAACAGCAGCATCCAGTCATGCAGCAATTCATGGGTACTCAGAACCTAAGCCCCCCTTACTCAGGGGTACACAACTAACAACAACAGCATGGAGAACTGCCAGCTCTTACACAGTTAAAGCTACCAACAGTCCCTATTTTCCCAGGACAGTCCCTATTTTAGGCAACATGTCCCAGTGTCCCCACGAGTTTTGCAAAATGTCACTTTTGTCCCTTTTTTTGCTTACTTGTCCCCATTTTGTTCCTTTTTTTTTTTTTTGCTGACTGCTAATCCGTGAGTGACAGTTATTTCAGCACCATTGTGGCGTTGCTGTGGCTGGACAACAGATTGCAACTTCAACCCCTGTGCCTGTGTTGCACTGCAAGCATGTCAGTGGGAGCACAGTAAAGCATGTTCCTTCCTGTTAGATTAGGCTGGGTAGTAGTGCAAACAAGCACATGTGGATGTCTGTCTGCCTGCAGCTGAGAGGGACTCCAGACAGAGAAGAAATCGGCAGCAGGGAACTAAGATACCCAAACCTTATCAGCTGTAGGGAAGTGTGTGAAAACAATCTGGGATGGTGGTGGGAGTAACTGAAGTGAAGTTTGCTCAGCAAATGAGGTGAAAGTAAATGGATTGGATGGGACTGTCAGGAGGAACAATATATGGAGCTTGAATGTCTGATCACAATTTAATGCAGGTTTGCTTCTAATGAACTTTCTGTATACCATGATGTCACCTACAACAACGTATGCCGGCATGCTTCAAAGGCCCCGCGGCTCAAACATCATTGTCAACTGTATAGTGACCTTGGCTGGCTCTCCCCCACTGCAACTAGGCTATATTATCCTGGCTGTCTATGTGACTCTATTATCAGATTAGACAAGCCTGCATAACTAGCTGAGCTACTTCATCCCGCTTCCTCTATTCGTGAATTGAGATCATCTGACAAATCTCTTTTGAGAGTTCCCCGTTGTCGCACCTCTAAAGGAACTGGTGCATTCGTGCATGCTGCCCCCCCAGATGTGGAACATGCTGCCACAGGATCTTAGGCATACCTCATCACACTACCTCTTCAAGCGAGGGCTACCTAGCTACCTCTGACCAATGTGCCTGTTTCGACCCTACCTGACAGTACATAAGTAAGCCTGTCCTACTATCTCCCCATTCCCTGCCTTATTGCCCCCCCCCGGCTCACCCTCTTCCTTATGCTTTCTCTCCCCTGTCTGTCTTCATACCTTATCTACCTGCTGATCTCTTATATTTCCCTGTGTTTGTAGCCTACTGCTCTATACAAGCTGTATTACTGATCTGTCCAGTACCGGCTCATATGAAATAAGCCCTTACTGCTATGCCTTTATTCATGCTGTTTAGTGTCTGAACTATGCCTTTTGCTCTACACATTGTTGTTTTAACTTGTATTTGACCTTACTGTTTTCTACAGCTGGACAGAATATGATAATTGGATACTGGTACAACCAGGGTCTTCGCCTCTCTCCTGCCCTCCTAGCGAAATACTCCCCCGGGTTTGACCGGGACTGCTCGCCACGCTCATGTCCAGCTACAGATCCATGAGCCAGGCTTCTTTTCCCTATTTTTACAGCAGCTAAAACCGTAAGATTGCCAAAAATCCCTCAAAACCCTGACTGCGCGCAGCTCTCATGCCTGGCAATGGAACCATGAACCCAGCTACTTGTCCCTACTTTCAGCCGCCTAAGCCGTTAGATTGCCGCAAACCCCTCTGAACCCCGACAGCACGGAGCTCTCATGCCCGGCAATGGAACCATGATCCCGGTTACTTATCCCTACTTTCAGCCGCCGCAGCCGTAAGATTGCCGTAAAACCCCTCTAAACCCAGACAACTCGCTGCTCTCAAGCCCAGGAACGGAACCATGAGCCCGGCTACTTATCCCTACTTTCAGCTGCTAAAGCCATAAGATTTGCCGATAAACCCGCTAAGCCCTGACAGCCCGCCGCTCCCATGCCCGGCATCGGAACCATGTGGCCTGCTGCTTGTCTCTACTTCCAGCCGCGAAAGCCATAAAATTGCCGTCACAGCCAAAATGCCGTAAGTTTTTGCCCGCATAGCCCTGACAACACACCACTCCCATGCCCAGCAACGGAACCATGAGACCGGCTGCTTGTCCCTATTTCCAACTGCAAAAGCCGTAAATTACCAATACAGCCCCGACATGGACTAACCAGGATAGTCTCAGGGGCCCACTTCGAGCTTCGCTTACCTAGTAGTCACCTGAGTTGCCCCTCCTCGGCACTCCTGACTGCAGTGGTCACCAGCCGCAAATGTACCAATAAGCAAAACCAGGTGCCCCAGGTCACTCAAAGGTAACCTGTGCCACCGTAAACCATAGTCGCTGTATAGTTTCCCCCTACCCCTTTTGGGCTTCGGATTCCTCTCCTCACTTTACCTCAGTGCTGCCGAGGTACCACCGTAGCCAATCGGACCCGTTTGTAAACGACAAACAGCGATGGACCTCACCCTACGCCCTCTGGTATGTCTGCTTTCAGGGGCTGCCTGCCGTGTTTCGCGCCCAGGTTGCAGTACCATGAGCCTGGCCGTATGGTAGTACCCTGAGCCGCCTAAGCCGTAAGCCGTATTTGTGCACTGAGCTGCTAATAGCAGTTTTCTCGGCATGATCCTAGCTTACTCATTTCGGATCCTCAGGCCTCCTCCTCCACGCCGTCCACCCTCCCTCCCCCGCTTCTTTAAACCACGTCTGCCTGGGACCAATGAATAGCTCTGTCCCTGTACCAGTACCCGCTTTTGCCTTTTGCCTGCTATAAGCTATTTTAGAACAATGTTGTATTTGTTGTACTTTGACTAGTGTCCACAATGTTATCCTAGCCTCATAGCTTTGCTCCTTTGTCTTTACAATTGTACTGTTTATGTTGTCACCCTCAGTATGTATTTTGTCTTGTACTCTCCCGGGTCGTGCCTGAAAATAGTCACCTGTTGGCTAGTGCACTTAACCGGTAAACAAAAACTAAATAAAATTTGGAACTTGCTGCAGCAGAATGATGTATTGTTTTAATCTGAATGTTTGCTACTGGTGTTACTGTGGGGCTGCATCTCTCAAGCAAGCAGCAAAATGTAATTGATTGTTCACAGCATTGTCTGCGGTGGTGCTCGTGGGAGTGACACAGTGGGGGGGGGGTCATGGTCAAGATGGACTGTCCCAGTTTTAGGCCTCAGAAAGTTGGTAGCTTTATACACAGTCAGCAGCCCAACTTGCCCACCCAGCTTAAAAAGAACACTCCCAAAATTCAAAACATAGTAGTGGTGCAGGCTTGGGGTTTGTAACACTAGCAAGTGGGAGATCTGGGTTTGTGATCTGATCTGATCCAGACTCCCCTGCCCTGGGCTGACGGAGTGTGTGATACAGAGGCACTGCGTGATGACCTGAGTGAGGCATATTTCAGTGGGTTGCGGGGGCTGCCTTGATAATGTGGGTGACCATACAGTGTTGTAAGTCCCTACCAGATTGGTTGATCCCACACACACACCCAGATCAGCAAGCATCCTTTGATACTCTGAGGTCAGCAGGACTAACAGTTCAACTTCCCTGATGCACACATTTGTACTTTGAGGGTGTATACCTCACTCACCTGAACAAACTGACACAACAACGAGCTTTGTAGAAATGGCCACAGCCATGTGTTTATTAATAAACCAATTATCCATATATACATTTGCTTCAGCATGATGTGCACAGCTAGGTAGCCTTGGAAGGAATCTAGCTCACCATGGAGCAATTAGATTGTTGATGGCTGACCTGCCTTACCATCAACCAGGACCCTGCGAGGGCAATAACCTCTGGGGCATGAGGGATGGCTATGTGACCGGCTGCAACTAGCTTCTCTCCCATCCGAGGATCCGCCATGCCACAGGATGCTGCCCGAAGAGGGTGCCTTCCGAACTCCATCCATCAGGCCCGCTCTCCTGTCAATCTCAGGGAGATCTGGCTGGTCAAGACACATGATCCCCTGTTACCCCCTCCCACAGTGTTCTAAGACTACCATGCCACCACAAGGTGAGCTGTCACCAACTCACCCCCCACAAGCACCTCGCGCTAATACTCTTGCCACTGCCCATTGTATGTCACCCAGAAACAGGTCTACTCCTTCCTCTGATAAATGCACACCACCACCTCTATACAGACCTGGCTTTTTTACAGACACTCCCAGGTGCTTTGCTATAGACCCCCCCCCCACTGAGTCCATAATCAGTCACATGGCCACGTTCTGCAGCCGGTGCACCTTCTCTATTGCCCTGATGTTCCAGGCATGCCGCCACTGCTGCCACCGCACCGTATCGGACAAAATTATATGCACCTGGGACTACCATTGTTTCACACTGCCAGGTCCTGCCTCCCCCTCTCCTTAAGCTCTCTCGCAGGTATAACCCCTATATAATTTCCCCCCAAATAAATGACTAAGACATTAGGCTGCAACCTCTTCTAGGCCTTCGCTTGCAGTGTTGGCAGTAACTCATTCCGGTGCATCCTGTGCCATCCCAACCCAACGAATGCACTTCTGCCCTCTCAGGTGCCAGGAACAGATTTTCTCCTCCGGATACCACCTTGCCCTGAGGGTCACCCAATGGGTGTACGAGTTGCCACAAATCCAGATCTTCTCTGCTTGGGCTGCAACACCTATCCAAAACAAAGCAAGAGAGAGTTATAACATGTGTGGTCTTATATATCTTTCAAAAGCCTGCGACTTCCATCTACCCAAAGTCTGTATTGTCCTATCTGATGAGCCCTCTGCCCTGGAATGCGATGTTGTGCCTATCCTAAAGGAGTGTGTGTTGTAGAGTTCTGCAGAGAGGCCCAGCAGTTGCAAAGTCTTCTGCAACATGTACCTAAGCTGGTACACTGTTAGGCGGACACATCCCCATGATGGAAGAAGGCCCTTCCCATTGCTGGGCGCTGTGTTATATAATCCTACACCCATGCTCCCACATCCCACTGAAGCCTGTGGGGCGCTGCTAGTCAGCACCACCGCCCGTGAGCAAGCTGGTCTCTCTTGCTCTTCCATATGTGGACAAAGACTCCAGACATTGTAACCTCCATGTTGGCCTCTGCCAACACTAGTGATCTCCCAGTGGCCTTGCAGGGCTGCACAAGCTCCGACACCCAGAATGCCCCACAAAATGCCAACAAATACACTGTCCGGAAGAGCCTCATCCCCTCTAGGGATGAGCATGCCTTAGGCAACTCATCCCAGAGCTGCTTGAATATGGTAGGGCTGATAGGGCGTCTGTTGTCCATGCCCTTCAGGGTTGCCTGCACCCAACCTTTCAGCATCTTCCTGAGAGCAAATGCCCTCATGGAATCAGGGAAGCCCCTGGCTTTCTGAAACCTGGCAATGCCAGCCATGTGCTGCTCGACTGTTGCCCAGGTAGTCCCTGCATGTTTTTGATCAGTACGTACTTGCACAGCTGTGCCACTGGGATCGGCCATGTCCCTGCCCACCCTTGTGCATATTGCACTTCAAGAAAACAGTTGACCCCCCTCTGGTATGCTATTCATGTCCTAGGTGCTAGGACATTGTCAATCAACTCCCAGGCTTCTGGGTGATCAATTCCCAAAGGAATGGCAGGACCTCCCTGGGTTGTAGGTCTGCCGCTGGTGCCAATTCTCGGAACCTCTGCCACTATAAATGAGAAAGAGCATCAGTGATGTCATTTTCAGTACCTGGTACGTGCACTGCCTTAAAGTTGATACTCAGCAACAAACACTTCAGGACAAACAACCACATGAGGTAGCCCATCAAGCCCTTGCACACTAATTGTTTATTTATTGTGTACACCACTTCAGTGTTGTCAGATCTGAATATGATGTGCTTGTCCCTCAGCACATCCCCCCAGATCACCAATGCCACTACAATGGGGAAGAATTCCATCACTATTATCTGCCTTGTAATGTCTTGTCTAATCCACTCTGGTGGCCACTGCCCTGCACACCACTTATCTTGCAAGTAAGTCCAGAAGCCCAGGGCCCCCAAGGCATCTGTGAAGCATTCCAGTTCCTCAATGGAGACTGGAACCGGCCGCATGAATACCCCATTGACGCATTGCAGGAATGTCTGTCAAATGCCTAGGTCCTCCTGCATTGCTGCTGTGAAGTGGATTCTATGGTGCAGTTTTGTACAGCCCGCCCCAATGCCCGCTAGGCACCTCATGAATGTCCTGCCCATTTGCATTACCCAGCAGGTGTAGTTGAGGTGGCCACCAGTTGCTGGAGCTCCCATGGCGTGACTTTACGTACTCTCATTTCAGAGTCCAGCCGGATGCGCAAGGCTGCCAGCTTGTCTCGGGGAAGCCAGAACACTTGCTCGCGTGTGTCGATTTCAATCCCCAGAATGGAAAGCCTTGTTCATGGCCCCTCCATCTTGTCCTGGACCAGTGATACACCCAGCTCAGTACACACCTCATGGAATGCTGCCATGATATGAGTGCATTGCCCCAAGCCGGCCTTCCCCACAATCAGAAAGTCATCCAAATAGTGTACCATGTGGTCGACCTTGGCTTTCTGTGCAGTGGCCCAGTGCAGGAATGTGCTGAATTGCCCAAAAACCACACACCCCATGGGCATGCAGTTGTCAATGTAATAGTACCCATCAAATTTCATGCCCAGTACCTCCCTACCTGCTGGGTACACTGGCAACAGGCAGAATGCTGATTCTATATAAGCCTTCCCCAGCAGTGCCTCTGGCCCACCTGTTGCACCACCCCCACTGCCCTGTCGAATGACATGTAATACTCTGAGGTGTTGACCGGGTCAATGTAGGCATTGACTGAGTCCCCTTCTGGTTACAACGGGTGGTTTATCTTTCAGAACTCACCCGGTGCTTTATTGGGGACTAAGCCAATGGTAGACACCCTGAAGCATGGGCAAGGGGGGAAGTGAAGGGGCCGCTGATCTGACCCGTGGCCAGCTCCTTCCATAGATTTTTCCCCACGACCTCTGGTCGCTCCTTGGCGGATCGCAGGTTGTCAGCCTCGTATGCCCTCCCTGGACCTTGGTAAGGTATACAAAACCTTTCCCTGAATCCTGCTGCCAAGGAGCGAGCAGCCACCCTGTCCAGGTAGTTGACCAACCATCCCTTAATATTTCTGGCCTTGGCAGCCTTTGTCCCTCCTTTCCGAAAGAGGCAAAAATTGTTGGCTTTCCATGCCCTTCAGTAGCTTTCCCACACTGTTGAAATGAGTGTGGTTTCCCACATGCCATGCACTCATGCTTTTATCTACAACGCTTGGTCTTGCATTATCTGTGGTTGTAGCTGAAACAACATCCTCTCCCGCCCCCCTTTTCCCCCATTACCCCCTTGATAGCCTTTCTTTGGTGATGGGGTGTGCCTCACTAGAAAACTGCTATCTGTATGTTGACCCCCCCAAGTCTATCGTTCACAGCAGTGCGAGGACCAAGACTGCCGAAGACCGTGCCATGTCCACCTGCTTTCTTCTCCAATACTCTTCATCATATTCTAACCACCCCCACCTTGCTAGCATGCATGATCGTTATCCTATTAAAGTAGACCCACAGCCCGTCAGCTTTTCCCGGGGCTGCCCTGGGTGAGGATACCTGCATAGATTATGAAACCTGCTGCCCAGTTCTCCCACATCCACCACACTGTTGCTTTGCACTTCTGCTCCACCCTGTCATCTCTGTTCTTGTCCTTTTTGTCCTTTTCCAGCTCTTTAGGCCAATTAAACAGGGCAAAGACGTCAATGTATTCTCCATTGATTATTTTCTGCCTCACCTTGTCAGGCAAGTGTGACTGAATGGGCTCTGCCAGGGATAGGAAGCTTACTACCCCTTGCTGCCGTAGTATTGGTGGTGGCAGTGATGCCAATCACACTCCAGAATCCCCGGTACCTGCTGCAGCAGGGACCGCCTGGACCACTCCTGGCCGAGCCCTACTGTGGTCCTCCGGTAATTCCAGTAGCTGTTCAAGCTTTTGTTCTACCCGGGATTGTCTCTAGTTTCCAGCCAGAAGCTGTATGCTAGTCTCCCTCAACCCTTGGGGTATCGCCGTGGCTATGCCTCCAGACCCTGCCACCGGCTGGCTGACCCAACCATTGAGGGCTATCTGCTGCGGGAGCCATGGCCCGTTACTCCAAGATGGGTAGTTCACTTGTGGCAGAATGGGTTGACTATGTCCCAATTGCTCGGGGGTCCCCAAGCTTGCCTGCAGTAGTGCCAGCTGGCCCTGTGGCAAGTTCCCTGTCATGCCCAGGCATATGGGTGCTGATGCCACTGCTTCTGCCCCCTGCCCTACCGGAACGTTTTCTATGGCTTCCAACTCTCTGCCCCATTTCTGCTGATGCCCCCTGCTCCTTTTGGGGGTACCTCACTCCTAAGCAGAGCCCTCAGCTCTTCAGCTGACAGCTGGTCTAACTCAGGCATACCCGCTACTTGGTCCGCTGTCGCTGCTCCCTGATTGACCCTCTTCTTGCGTGGCTTTTTCAGAGGTGGAGGAGGGGGCACAAGTGATTCATCCGGAATGGGCATTGGCTTTTCTGGCTCTTGCCCTGACATGCCCGGCACCCCCGCCGGATCACAGGTTCAGGTGGCAGGGTCAGCAATGCCAGGGTTACTGGCTGCTTCACCGGGTTGGCCTCTTCTGGGTTCTTGGGTTCCAGCAGGGACAGCAGCCCCGAAGGACCTGCACACCCCTCTTCACCCTGATCCCTGAACAGCACCTCCCACCACACCTTACCCTTGCCTCGGACGAGGGCAGCCAGCTGCTGTTCTAGGTCTCCACTCATCTTCTCAATATTATGTTCGTAATCTGCAATCAAACAAAATCACGGCCACTCTCCCCTAGCTGGTGCTTAAGCTGATGCTGCCACTTGCAACATGGGTCATTGACCACAGGAGATTGTTAATACTGAATGCCATGATTTTTTTGGGGGGAGGGCTCTTCCTGGGCCTGGCTTTGTGGGCCTCCCATTGCTTGAGCATACTCAGTGGCCCTAAGCCACTCAGGGGCTAACCCACTTCTTTTTGGGATATTTGAATATACTACCCATAGCTGATTCCTCAGGGAACACTACAGAGTTTGTTTCCCTGATATAATGAAATAAATTATTAAATTACCAATAAATTATTTGCTTGTTTTGTTTGTGTGCATGGAATGACTTCAATGGTTGCACTCGGCAGAGATTCAGGGCTGCGTTAAAATTCTGGCACTCAAACATAGAGTCCTAGTCTCACCGCCCAGCTGGTGAAGTCCCTTTAACAATGCCTGGTTCTTGTGTCTGTGGCTGCCGCTGCCTCAGCCTGTTCCAAACTCTACTGACACTGGCTGTGCCACAACTTCATAATACTTTACACAAGCAACAAAGCACCTGATATTTCCCAAGTCACGACCCTGCCTAATTTTCACTACATTAGAGCCAATGTCCCACGCAAAGACTATTTTCACAGATCTATTCAGTGAGGAAATAGTTTAGATGTTTTAAAATATTATCTGCATTGCAGTCCACATCAGTCCCCTGAACCATGCTGCCTACATGCCCCCTGTGAAACCTTGCCACATTGAGGGACACCAGCATTCCAGATCTGTGCGATGTGCTCTGCTGTTTCCAGAGCTGAAACACCTGCAAGCCTCTCTGTGTGCTCTGTGCGAGGCCGCCCTGTGCCGGTCCCAAGATGGTGGCCCTCGCTTTCTATGTGCATGTGTGAATACCCGCTGGCCTCGTGCATACGCAGACACCTGCTTGTCTCACACATGTGCGCTTGGCACGTTGTTGCACTGTTTTCCTCATCAGCATGGGCCGCTGGCCTCCTCATGCCAGCCAGTCTGAAACAGGGGCATAATACTCCCAGAAGGGAGCCTCCCCTGTGCCCATCGGCCACCAGGCCCACCAACATCAGAGCTCCAACTCGGGGCCACATTGGATGGGGTGGGAACAGGAAAGGGGCCTTGCATGGTCCATGGTGCACAAAAATTGGTGCAGGGGATCCACTCTTCTGCATCCTCAGACTCTCTCCTGCACCCTTGAGCACTTCTGTTCTGTGGGGGGGGGGGTGCTTCAAATCTCAGGCCCTAGGCCGCAGCAACTATGTGGCTACCACCCCACCAGGCCAGTCCCCCCCCCACATCTCATCTGGCTCCCATCCGAGTGGAAGCGCTGATCGTGACATGGAGGGATCAGGACCATGGAGCTCACTACCTCCCCCAGGCTGCATGAACACCAGCCCGACTACATAGAGCTACCAACAGTCCCTATTTTCCCAGGACAGTCCCTATTTTAGGCAACATGTCCCAGTGTCCCCACGAGTTTTGCAAAATGTCACTTTTGTCCCTTTTTTTGCTTACTTGTCCCCTGTTTTGTCCTTTTTTTTTTTTGCTGACTGCTAATCCGTGAGTGACAGTTATTTCAGCACCGTTGTGGCATTGCTGTGGCTGGACAACAGATTGCAACTTCAACCCCTGTGCCTGTGTTGCACTGCAAGCATGTCAGTGGGAGCACAGTAAAGCATGTTCCTTCCTGTTAGATTAGACTGGGTGGTAATGCAAACAAGCACATGTGGATGTCTGCCTGCCAGCAGCTGAGAAGGACTCCAGACGGAGAAGAGACCGGGCAGCAGGGAACTAAGATACCCAAACCTGATCAGCTGTAGGGAAGTGTGTGAAAACAATCTGGGATGGTGGTGGGAGTAACTGACGTGAAGTTTGCTCAGCAAATGAGGTGAAAGTAAATGGGTTTGATGGGACTGTCAAGAGGAACAATATATGGAGCTCGAATGTCTGATCACAATTTAATGCAGGTTTGCTTCTAATGAACTTTCTGTATATCATGATTTGGAACTTACGGCGGCAGAATGATGTATTGTTTTGATCTGAATGTTTGCTATTGGTGTTACTGTGGGGGCGGCATGGACAGAGCAAGCAGCACAATGTAATTGATTGTGTGCAGCATTGTCTGCGGTGGTGCCCAAGGGAAGGTAACACAGTGGGGGGGGGTCATGGTCAGGATGGACTGTCCCAGTTTTAGCCCTCGGAAAGTTGGTAGCTTTATGACTACACTACCCTACTGCTTGAGCCAAGTAAGCCCCACTAGAGGCCTGGTGGATTCTGTTTTCTTTTCTTTTCCCTTTTTTTTTAAAAAACTGTGTGACTCACCCAGCTGAAGCTTGTTCCGGGATGGCCAGGGCAGCCAGGAGAAACGCGGGGCTGCTCCGGTTCTCCCGGACCTCGAAGCCTTCTACAGTAAACAGCCATATTTGAAATGTTATGCTTTAAAAAAGTGCATGCTGAAGTGCAGACAGTTGGAGAAGCTGAGATTATCTAGTTTGTTACCAAAGGCAGTGAGAAACCAAGTCAGAAGCTTTGCTGACATCAATAATGACACCCCCATGCTATCACTATTCACAGCTGTGATCAAGTCAGTTCTACAGAAAGGCTGTTGTTATAAATGATACAGAGGACAGCAGGAATTACTAAGCTGCAAAGGAGGTACTGTGGGTCTACTTCCCATGACAGCCCACACACCCCCAGTATCCTTAACCTCAGTGCTAGGCTGCCAGGCCCTGGAAGCACGGGAAGTTAAGTTTTCCTGCCAAATTATCTCATTCCTGAACATCAGTAGAACTTTGTTACACAGCCCTAAGCAAGCAAAGTGAAAGCCACCAGCTCCAACATGCCTACCTGAGGCCATGCGGCCTCTAGGCCCCAGACCCAGCCTTACCTCTGGTGCAGTTGGTGTGTGCTGATCCTGGTTTCCTTCTTCTGCTTGTGACCTGGGACAAGGAGGAATGAGGAGGAATTCCTCCTGTGCAGCACCTCTTTAGGGCTTAGCTCCTCCCTGTCCCTGGCCGCAAGCTCCCTTCCCCCTGGGAACCATACCCCCCCAGCCCCTTCTGGGTGGTCCTACCTGGGTCCCTATTGTCAGTCCAGGTGGCCCAGGCCATTCCCCCAGACAAAGCCCCACTTGCTGCGATACCTTGCTGACTCCTCCATTAAATAAATGCAGTTGAAGACACCCGACTGAACCCCCCACACCTGATTAGCCAAGTGTGCTGATACTAAGCTTTTTGGGGGGTTTTAATCATGCAATGAGAGAGCAGTTACATCAGCTGATCAAAGGGTTAGATGAACAGCAGTTAAACTTTAAACCTGACACTCCTGCCCATACTGCCCAGCCCAGTTGGACTTAGCTTTTAACGTTGTTTTAAATCACCTAGTGTGAAACATGTTTAGGCATATACTTTTTCTGCACAAAAACATTACTTTCACAGGGTTTTAAATAATTGATTAGCAGTTTTTTTCTTGGGACTATACTAACTGTACAGAAAGTATTTATATAGATTTTCTAGAAGTGCTGTGATTGTTTAACACAGTGAGGCAAGAGCTATGCATTTTCACAAAGATTTAACACTTTTGTGAGCAAAATGCTAATCAATTTTTAGAGTTAAATAAATCCCTGCTTTCAGGTTGACAAGCAGTCACATCAGCTGAGGAAATGAAGGGTTAGATGCAGGAGCAGTTAAACTGTAAATCCGACACCACCACCCCTGCTGCCTAGTCAGATTCCCTATGTGCAGGGCCACTAGAAAAATGCACCCGCAAGTTTTTACTTTGAACTGTGTAAAAAGTATTAACACTTTCAATACAATACTCTCAAATGTATTAACAATTTTGCATGCAGACTTGGGTTTGGCTGAAACAAGGCAGTGCAAGGTGATGGGATGGTTTTATGTTACCCTGCTTTCATTTGAATCCAGTTGTCTGGTTTGGTTTCAAAATCCACTGGCCAAGCATAAGTACACAAACACTTAACATCTGATTTTTGTTGAAGCAGTCTATCAGAAAACTTTTTGTTGCTAGAGACTGAAACAGCAGGTGGGAGAAAAGGTGCAAATGATCCCATTCACCTAAATGGGATGCTAACTGTGAAGCCTTTTTGTAAGGGGTAAGGCAGTTTCTTCCTTGTGAACATACTTTCATTCAGACTAGTTTTCATTCAAACAGTTGAGGATTTTGGATGGCCCTGCTGATTATGAACTTGAATAAGCTAGTTGGTGATAGTGATCCTGCGCTTAGCAATCTACAACCTAGATGCTCACATGCAAAGAATACAATAAAAACCTTATTAAAGTCTAAAAACAAGCTTATGAAACACATAAAATGTATCTGAACATTATCTTTACCATACAAAATCATTGCAGCCCGAGTGAAACTCACTTAAATTACAGGGTACCCCGACTACTGTATGATGTAGTAAACATATATTGTTATTTTTTTATATTGTTTGTAAAATGGGTAAGGCTCACTAGGCAGAACTGTCTGTTTTCAGGGGTGACCTTGGAGCACTGGGGAGTTTAAATGACTTGCTTGGAGTCGCACAGTACGCAAGGCTGTGGGAATCAAATCCAAATCTGCTGGATGTACTTAGTTCATTCACAGTTTGTTACTCTAACCTCTAGGCTATACTGCCAGCCACAATAACCCCCAGATATAGTGTTTTAATATGTGATTTCAAAAATAGTGTACAGTACCTACAGTGCAAATTATGAACATTAAGCACTTTACATTTTACTGAAACAGAATTCTTTGCCACTCCATCTGCTTATTTTTTCTTACACCAAAGTGGGTGAATAGTTGACAGAGCACTGTAAATAGCTTTTGATCAGGCTTCATTATTCTACATCCAGCAGCAGATAAGATGTGTTTCTTCTGGATTTATTTAATATTGATTTTCTGTGGCTTGCTAAATAGAATCTATTTAGCACTGTATGAGGCAGATGTTTTTAAGTTTTTGAAGAGGGGCAACACATCTTATCCGTTTAGGAGGATTCATTTTAGGATCATAGGTTTTTCTTCAAATTTACAGTGCCTTCAGAAAGTATTCACCCCCCACCCTTGGATTTTGTCACATTTTGTGATGTTGCAAACTCAAATTAAAATACATTTATATGGGATTTTTTTGTCACGTATCTACACAAATTACTCTATAATGTCAAAGTGGAATGAAACTTCTGAAATTTTTTGTACATATAATTTAAAATAAAAACCTGAAATGTCTTGATTTGACAAGTATTCACCCCTCTTTGCTATGACACTCCAAATAGAGCTCAGGTGCATCCAATTTCCTTGTGAGATCATTCTAAAACTTGCATGCAGTCTACCTGTGGTCAGTTCAAATGGTTGACATGATTTCAGAGGAAATACACCTGTCTATATAAGGTCCCACTGTTGACAGTGCATGTCAGAGCAGAAACTCTACCATGAAGACCAAGGAGCTGTCCGTAGAACTCAGTGATAGAATTGTGAGGAGGCATAGATCTGGGGAGGGGTATAAAACATTTCTAGGGTGTTGAAAGTTCCCAGGAGCACAGTCAAGTCCATCATTAGGAAATGGAGAGATTATGAAACCACCCAGACTCTTCCTAAAGCAGGCCGTCCTCCCTAACTGAGCAACTGGGCAAGAAGGACCTTGGTCAGGGAAGTGACCAAGAACCCAATGACCACCCTGACAGAACTACAGAGTTCCATGGCTGAGATGGGAGAACTTGTCCAGAGGACAACAATCTCTGCAGCATTTCTCAGATGTAGCCCCTATGGGAGAGTGGCTAGACAGAAGCCACTCCTGAGAAAAGCCCACATAACAGCATGCCTGGAGTTTGCAAGAAGGCACATGGCAGACACTGAGACCATGTGGCAAAAGATTCTCTGGTCTGATGAAACAAAAATTGAACTCTTTGGCCTGAATGCAAAGCGCTATGCCTGGTGTAAACTGAACACAGCTCATCACCCGTGTAACACCATCCCTACCATGAAGCATGGTGGTGGCAGCAGCATCATGTTATGGGGATGCTTTTCAGTGGCAGGGACTGGGGCACTTGTCAGGATAGAGGTAACAATGAATGGAGCCAAATACAGGCACATCCTTGAGGAGAATCTGCATCAGTCTGCAATAGACCTTGGACTGGGGTGCAGATTTATATTCCAACAGGACAACGACCCCAAGCATACAGACAAATCAACACTGGAGTGGCTTCAGAACAAGAAGGTGAATGTCCTTGAGTAGCCCAGCCAAAGCCCAGACTTGAATCCCATTGAGAATCTGTGGAAAGACTTAAAGATTGTGGTTCACTGACGCTCCCCATCCAACTTGACAGAGCTTGAGCAAATCTGCAAAGAAGATGGGCGAAAATCCTCACATCCAGATGTGCAAAGCTGATACAGACATACCCAAGAAGACGCAAAGCTGTAATTGTTGCCAAAGGCGCTTCTACAAAGTATTGACTCGGGGGGTGAATACTTAAGTAAACAAGATATTTCAGTTTTTAATGTTTCATAAATTTTTGTTACACAATACAAATATTTTTGCCCCTTTAAATTGTTGAGTATGCTGTGTGAATCAAGGGGGGAAAAATCATTTCAATGCATTAAAAATTCTGGTAGTAACACAACAAAATGTGACAAAATCCAAGGGGGGGGGGGTGAATACTTTCTGAAGGCACTGTAAAACATATTCAGGTGTCAGTGTATTCATTTAGTAGTTTATGCTGACTAATATGTGCTTCACAAAACAGTAAAGGATTTATTGTGAAGCACTCTGGGTCTGTAGTAGAACTCCTGCAATTTCCGAGCAATTTTTGCCAAAAGCCTCTGCAATTTCAGGCTACTTTTCTCACAATTTTCCAGTGGCCCTGCCCATGTTTGCCGATACTTGTATTTTTTTGTATCATCCAGTGTAATATAAATAGTAAAAGATGTTTAGGCACATACCAAATGAAAACTGTGGCTTCAAGAAAGAAAGCAGTCCTCAGCTGATGGAGAGGTTGGTGGGAAGCATGGGTGGTCAAATTGAAGCATGGCTGGTTACAACAAAGCAGTGCAGGTGGTTTTCTTACTGATTCTATAAGCAGCAATGCAGAAAGAATGCGAAGCAGAGCAGCATTCATTTTAATATGCTGAAATCTGGTCTGGCCTGTCAGTGCTGCTGTAGTGCTACTGCTTGCAATGCCAGTGACAGGGGGTTGGAAACGAACTCTGGTTGCTCGATGTCTGGCCAGGAGAGTAAGATCAAGCAGCAGGAGGCTGCTGTCCTCCTCCTCCAGGGAGGGTCAGCTGCAGGTCCCACTGCTTTACCACCTCCTGGGTCACCATGGGTGCTGGTGCAACGGGGCTGCAGTGCGATCAGGAGGGGAGAATGCTGGCCAGAATCTGGAGCAGTAGCACGTCTCTATGTGCCCTACCTTGGATCCCCTTGAGTGCTGGTGTCCTCAGGGACAGAGGCCAGAAAACAAACCAGGAACAATCACCCCACATCAGCCACTGGTAAAAGGGACCCAGCTGTTCCAGACTTCATAACCAGGCTCCATGAGGGACCAAACGGGCTGCGCGATCCACACAAAGGGACCTCTGGAGGGGATGTCCTGGGGTCCCCTTCCTTCTCGCCTGAGGGGGTACAACCCAGCCAGGGTGGGGGCAGGCCCACAGGAGCTCCTGAGCATTTCCTGGGGCAAAGCTAGGGGATACACAGCCTAGGGAGCTTTGAAAAGTGAATGTGAGAAGGGAGCATAGAAAGGGAAAATAAAAAAAAAGATGCTGAAATCTGAGGGATTCTGTTCAGTGACATACAATTTCTGTGACACACTGGCACAAGAATTCAAAATCCACAAACCAAGCAGGATTCTATGATTTTTACCGGTGTTACTGGTTAAAATGAAAAACCTTGGTCCTTGTGTTGAAGCCCTCCCTGGGTTGGGGGTAACCCTGTGCCCTCTAGGAAGGTGCCCCTACAGCCCCCAACACCTGACAGACCACCGCTGGAGTAGCAGGTGGTATGCGGCAGATACAGGCCTGCTCCCCTCTGGTGGCACTGCTGCGTTAGTCCCCCACACACAGACCCACTCTGACAGTGCACTTGTTCTACCAGGGCCAGTTGTCACTCATCTCCCAGCAGCCTGAACCATCCAACACCACCACAAGCTAGGGCATGCCCAGGATAATCTGCCAGCCACTAGGGTGATTGGCCAGCAGGTCTTCATCACTGGCCACTGCTGCTGCAAACCCATCCTGCAGCTTTCAGCATTTCCCTCTGGTGCATCATTTCTTTGGCACAGCTGTCGGCTTGTGGCACACCTGGAGACTTGGCACCAGGCCCCCACTTTTTGTAAAATCAGGCACAGAGTCCCTGTTGCATGCATGTTTGCTGCAGATGGCAGTTCGATGCACCATGTGACAATCTAATGGGGCTTTTCAAAACAACCCTAAAGGTGGTGATCCCACTATCCCTGCAAACTATCATCCAATTTCACTACTACTCATTCTAGCTAAGCTGCAAGAGCGTATTGTGCTCACACAACTCACCCCATATCCCAACTCTAGCTTCTTTTTCACCCCTTTCCAGTCTGGCTTCCACAAGTCCCACTCCACGACTGCCTCCCTAATATGGCTCACTGACTCTATACTCACCAATATGGATCAGGGGAACGTTAATTCGCTATATTTTTCAACCTGACAAAGGCATTCGACACTGTAGCACACATCCTCCTCCTCCAAAAACTCACAGCTGCTGGGCTATCCACTTCAGCAACAGCCTGGTTCCAGTCCTGCCTATCAGAAAGATTATAATCAGTCAAGATAGGCTCCTCCCTCTCACCTCCCCTATCTATCAACACTGGAGTTCTACAGGGCTCATTACTCAGACCAATATTATTCTTAGTCTTTCTAAATGACCTACCTGCAGTCTGCTCCTCTGCTAACATTCACATGTACAGTATGTAAACGATATCATCCTCTACACCTCTGGTGCTTCTCATATTGCAGTGAAGTCTAGACTACAACAGGATTTCGACAGTGTTCAGCTCGGGTTCCAGTCCAACCAGCTGTTCCTGAATGCTAAAAAGACTGTCTCTACGACCTTCAACACTAGACAGAGACTCGCTAAGCTTCACTACCTCCTTGCCTTTCACACCCTGGATGGTACTCCAGTTGAGAATGTCACTTCCTTCAGATACCTTGTGGTCTGGTTAGACCACCACCTGGACTTTTCAAAACATGTGAATGCAATTCAAAAGAAACTTCACCCCAAGCCTGGTGCTTTATAAAGGAACAAAGATAGCTTTCCACCTATGGCACACCATGCTGTTGTGCTGCAAATGATCCTCCCTACCTTTGACTATGCTGATATAGTCTACAGTGCAACACCAAAAACTACTCTGGCCAGACTGGACACCCTCTTTAATTCCTTTTGTCATTTTTCTCTGTCCATCCCCCCCCCCCACACACACACACTCATCACTGTGATCTATATAAGGCCCTCTCACTCCCATCTCTGGAGTCCAGACACATGTCCCATACTGCCAGTTTCATGGCCAAGTTCTGGACTGGTCAACTCCCATCCTATCTGTCTTCCTCCATCTGTGCTTCCTCACAGCACACGTATTCCCTCTGTAACTCAGACCCCAAATCCTTCACTATCCCTCATCAATCTACTTCCACCGGATGATCTGCCTTCTCCTTCTGCTGCCCCAAACTCTGGAATTCTCTTCCCCTTCCATCCATAATGCCAAGTCACACAATTTTCTCTCCTCCTTCTGATGTGAATACACAACTCCTACCTGCTCCTGCCAATACCAACCAACCACTCAACCTTTACAATCTTCCCTTCTCTGCTACTAACCTCATCTTCTCTCTCCCACCGCACCGCCCTCCAAGTTTATACCTCATTCTAACCTACTTCCCCCCACACTTTGTGCATTTCACTACCTGGTGTCCCTAAAACATTGGATCTTAGATGGGCAGCTCCAACAGCTCCTCTAAACTGCTACACCTACCTGCCCAGTCTTATTTCCTGTTCCTGATCCTGTTTATTTATTAATGATGTAAACTGGCAATGTAAAATTTGCTGTTTTATTTATGCAAACTTCGCCATTATTGTAATGTCTACTTAATACTGTTATTCTCACTTACTCTCAGTGTATACATGCTACTCTGCTACTTATACTCCTCCTCCTCCTCTCCTTCCCCCAGGATTCATCTGGAAACGAGCTATCCTGCTCAGTATGCCTTCCTGGTGAAACACTTTAATGAATAAATAAATAAATAAATGCAATTAAAAGATAAAGCTAAAAAAGTAGCGCTCACCCCTACAACAAAATATGGGCCAAAGGTTTTCCTGCACACACACGCTTTTTCAAGGCAACCACGGCACCCATCCTCTATACCTTATGTAGAATCCAGTACATCACATGACTACAATTCCCACATGTTTCTAAGTAGCTATTGGAATTACCATTAAAATCATTCTTAAAATAAACTATGTATGTAAACAATGTGACACAATGTAATGCAGGTCAAACACTAGTATATAAGATTAACCATTTCTATTAAACCAGTGGCAAAAATTAAATAGTTGTCTTTTGGATTATCACTTTTTTGTCTTTTAATAAATTACATATTTTTGGGATTATGCTATGGCCACATGGTCTTTTTATTCTGCACTAGTGTTTGGGTAGTTGCCTGTTTTTGCCTTCACATCTTGTTGTTTTGGATTGGCTGTAAACGTGTTACTTAGCCACCTCCAGGTCCTTTGTTGTTTCTTGATTATCCAAGCTGCTTGGCGACATTAAACAAGTTTGGATAATCAGGAGTTTACTCAACTGGGACAAAAGCATTTAAAGTGATATTCACTTGGGAGCCATGCTACTGGTTTGTTAGAAAGGAATGTTTAAATAGTAGACTTTTGTTAGATCGAGACTGTACGGTACTTGGTTATGGGGTCAAAATGTGCAGCCAAAAACATAAACAAAATGGCATTTTACAAATAAAGGTTGCAGAATAGACCCATAAAAAATGTATTGGCCCCATTCAAGAGGGGCTTAGTACACCACAGAAAGGGCACATAGCAAGTTGCACACTTGGGCACTACGCACTCAGCCCAGGCAGATATGTAGAGCCAGGATTCACTGTCCCCAGCTGGCCTTATGGTAATCCAAGTAGCTTCTTACAAAGAGCAGGGCCCTACTAGATGGACAGAACTGGGCCAGATCACTGGCTTCCAATCATAAGCCCTGGCCATTCCCAAAGTAGATATGCTGCTTTGTGTGAGCAGTAGATCATGGGATACCACAGTCTGCAGTAGGATTGCTGTGTCCACAGGTGCAGCAGACTTAATTTTTCCATTTTGGAACACTGTGCTCCACAGCTTCATCTTCTCCCCAGCCCCATGTGACAAGGAGGAGGGCTGAAGTCTGTGACTGGAGGGAAATATCATGTGCTCTTGATGCCTGTTGGGGGTGGGGGTTCACACCCATTATGGCAACCCTCTGGCTGTGTAGCAGTCATCCCCTGACATCAGCTTGATGGAGGGCAAATGGCATTATGCTTGCGCACTCTGCTAGCCCATTGCTAGCACACCCACTCCTGCCCTATGCACCAACCAGCCACATGATTGTGGGGATTTAGGCACAGTTAGGCTCTGGCAGGGACACACAATGTGGATGGGCTGTTGGTGCATCCATAGCTGACCTTTGGAAAGCCAGGTACATGTATCTTGACCTGATGCACCATGAATTGTGGTGCTTAGTGCTATGGCCATAGTGCATAGGGCCCAGATTTAAAATAAATATTGAAATTTAGAAAATGGGTTTGGGAAATGCCACTTACTAACTGGCTGAAAGCATTCCAGAGCAATACTTTTAAACTTTTATGTACCAATACCAACCAACATATAAAAAGGACAACATACTAAGCATATTAATGTGCCACTTTCCAATATCAACGTTTTAAAAAGATGCCTCTTTTTCCTTGCTTAACCAAATGTTGCTTCCACTGCCGCCTCCCTCCATACACACAGAAACGCACATAAATATTACTTGAAACAATAGCTGTAATTTGTTTTAATTTATCAATCTCTTCATTTCTCTTTCTTCAACTCTTTTGTTTAAAGTTATGATTGCTGCTGTGGTCCTAGCCACTCATTCTCCCACCCAGGTCACCTCATTGATAGTTCACAACAAAAAAAGGCTGCTATTATTACTATGTAGACAAGCATTTGTCAATGTCAGATGTTCGCTTGCAGGTATTTGCAGTGATGTTTGGCACGTATGGTGCTTTACCTTAATGCCCTGTGCGATTCCTGGTATTTGCACTACAAATTTTCAGCATGACCTTTTTGTTACCCCCACCTCATAAAAGCATTTGAGACCTCTGCTTATGAACAGTACCACTGTTATTTTGTTAATCTGTCCTGAATGTTGATTTCCCACAGCGACCACACCATTCTGCTTTCGTGCGTGTAAAACACAGTTGAGGCAGGATGTGAAAATGACAGCTGTAGCATTCATAGGGAGGTGTGAAGGGATGGCAATGTTGAACATCTGGAGTGAAAATTCAACAATTTCTCGAACTTACGAGCGTACATGGAAACTGCGTAAAGAACATAGAAACATAGAATTTGACGGCAGATAAAGACTACTTGGCCCACCCAGTCTGCCCATTTCCCTACCTAATGTAGAAGCTGCAGATCCTAGTTAACCATGACACAGTAATTTTGTGGACTTTTGTCACCAAATTTTCAACATAGGCATTTTGGGACCTCTGTTCATGAACAGTGTCACTGTGATTTTCATAATCTGTTCTGAGCATTGATTTCTCACTGTGACCACACCATTGTGCGCTGGATGTGCAAAAACACATTTCAGCCAAGATGTGAAAAATGTCAGCTGTACTGTTCATAAGGAGGTGTGAAAAAATGCCAGTGTTGAAAATCTGGAGTGAAAATATACTTCAAAGTTGCGAGTGTGCGTGGAAACTACGTGAACGCACGCCAGAATATTCAGTCATTTTTTTAATTTTTTCACCAAATTTGCAACATAGGCTTTTGAGAGCCTACCTCATTAATAGTGACACTGTTGTTTAGTTAATCAATCCCAAAAGGTGATTTTGTGCAGTGACCATGAAATCACCTTTGGGGACCGAATAACTCACATGACAATAACTGAATTCATGAGGTGGGGTCCCAAGAACCCCCTGTTGAAAATGTGGTGCCAAAATTTGCAAAAATGCCCGAGATAGCCACCTAAGTTGAAAAAAAAAACATTTATGCCATTATACAGCTTACCGTCATTTCTTCAGTTTACGTTCGGCTTTCAAGAGTGCAGACGTGTTCCCACTCCAATGAAGATCATTGCGCCAGGCTTCAGAGGTAAGTATGGGGTGAGGGGGAGGTGGGGTATGCAGAGGGTGGGTGTGGTTTCGGGGAGGGGGCACAAGACATAGCGAGGGATGGTTTTCTGGTTTCACAGGTTTTAAAAAAACAAAAGATGTTGCAGGACAGTTTTCCCATTTACAGGGACAATGGGCATGCTGGGGTGGGCTCCCAGCATGCCACCTGGGTGTATGTTGGGGGCCTGGAGACAATGGGGACTGGGCATCTGTCCTGCACATACAATGTGTTTGGTGGGGGCAACAAGGGAGCAGTGTAGACGCAGCAGAGGGAGGAAGTGGAGGGATTTATTAGCAGCCAGAGGGAAAGGGTGACGCTAATATGTTAAATACCCACATCGCTAACACCGCTGATTGCAGTGGTGCTTTTCTTTAACTGAAGACCACTGCAGCCAAACTGCTGTCATACACAGCTCATGCATCCATTGGTGCAGTAGGGCTCACACGCTACACTGAGCACTGCATTGGACAGGAGGCCTCACACCTTCAAAAGTCGACTGTCCTAAACGCTCCTTGCACATGCATGCAAGCGAATGCAAAATAAACAAGCATTTGTCAATGCCGAATGTTGCTTGCTTCTATGTGCTGTTTAGGTATTTGGAAGTCATTGGAGTGCAAATATTGAAAATTTGCGAACTTACGAGCGTGCGTAGGAACTGCACAATGCACTCTCGTAAAACAGTCATTTTTAGGAATTTTTTCACCAAATTTTCAACACAGCCATTTTAAGACCTCTGCTCATGAACAGTGTCACTGTGATTTTCTTAATGTGTCCCACACATTGAGTTCGCACACCGACTGCACCATTGTGCGCTGCATGGGTGGAAGCACGTTTTAGGCAGGATGTGAAAAATGACAGCTGTACTGCTCATGAGGAGGTGTGGTAAAATGGCAGTGTTAATCTAGACGAAAATATTGAAAATTCCCAAACTTACAACGTGCATAGGAACTGCGCATACACGCCTGTAAAAAATTCATTTAGATCGCCACCAAATTAAAATAGGCTTTTGAGAGCCCACCTTTGAACTGGCAGTGTCATTTCATTAATCAGGTCCAAAAGGTGATTTTGTGCAGTGACTGTGAAATCACCCTTCGGGCCTGAATAATGCCATGACAGTGACATCATTCATGAGAAGGGGTCCCAAAAACCACATGTTGAAAATTTGGTGCAAAAATTCCAAAAAATGCCTGAGATATGCAACAAAGTTGAAAACCATCTAGCCCATTATTTATTTATTTATTTATTTTAACATCAGTTTAACAACCTTTGAGCCAGTGGCTCATTTACAAAGGTACCTCGTCACATAGAGGACAAAGACATACATACATACATACATGAGACAACCGCAGATCAGCAATACAGTTGAACAATAGGGCACAGTCAAGGTTACAAGTATTGAGGGACATAACACTGTTAACAGCTAAATTAAGGTAAGGGATTAGGTGGCTGGATAGCAGAGGTGAAAGGAAGCCCTGCAGGAGGAGAGTGGGCTAAGTAAGGAAGAGTGCAGCTCAGTGAGCACTGTCAGGGGAAGGGGGGGAGGTCAAGGGCAGCGGCAGTTGTGTGAGTTGACCAAGTGTTTTCTGAGGCAGTATTTAAAACATGCTAGCGAAGGAGCATCAGTGATACCAGCAGGGAGGGAGTTGTACCAAGACGGGGCTCTATAGGGGAAAGCCCTTTGGCCCTGGGAGGTCCTGGCCCTTGGAACGACCAGTGCAGTTTTGCAGGAGCTGCGAGTGCGCACTGTGGGATTAGTTCGGTGGATAGAGTTAGCTAGGCCAGGAGGGGATTGACCATGGAGTGCTTTATAGGTAAGTTGGCAGGTTTGGAACATGAGGCGCTCATCAAGGTTGAGTAGGGTGGCCATGAAATAAAGAAGACAGGTGTGGGTGAGTCTATGGGCACTGGTAATAAGTCGACAGGCTTTGTTGAGCGTTAGGCGTAGCTTGAGTAGGGCGGTCTGGTCTGCCGCGCCATAGACAGGAAGGCCATAGTCGTCTAGGGATAAAACCGAGGAGGTGACTGCCAGGTGGAGGGTGTCTGTGGGGAGGCATTTTTTGTGACGGTAGAGGATACCCAACCATGCGTTGGAGGCAGAGGTCAGGGCAGAGATATGGTCATGAAAAGAGAGGGCAGAGTCAAAGGTTATACCAAGGTATTTATAGGAGTGTACAAGTTCTATGGGGAGATTACGGGTGGAGTGGACAGAGAGAGGAAAGTTGCTGGACTTATTTTGGGGTGTGCAAAGAGCATGCTTTTAGTTTTCTTAAGGTTGATGACGAGTCGGTGCTCAGTGAACCAGGTTTCAGCAGAGTTGTAGGCAAGCTGAAGGGAGTTGTGGAGTGAGACGGGGTTACTGTCGGAGGCAAAGAGTACTGCGTCATCAGAGTAGAGTAGGACATTTCCTGCACAAACGTTGGGCAGGGAGTTTAGAAAGAGGGGGAAGAGTAAGGGTCCGAGAATAGAGCCCTGGGGGACTCCCGAGTGGATTGGGCAGGTACTGGAGAGAGTGCCACCTACTTTCACACATTGAGAGTGGTCGGTCAAGTAGCTGGTGCACCAGGAGACTGGACCAGTGGCAAAGCCCACACGGGCAAGGGTAGCTAACAGGAGAGGATGCGAGACAGTATCAAAGGCTTTTGATAGGTCGATAAATACAGCACCAGCTAGGGAGCCAGCGTCAAGTGAGATGTGAAGGAAGTTAGCAAACTCCAGGAGTGCAGTATTGGTGCTATACCCGGCCCTGAACCCATGCTGTTCAGGCAAAGGACATCATATTTAGCGAGGTAGTCTGAAATTTGGGTAGCCACAATTTTCTCTAAGGCCTTAGAGAGGGGAGAGAGGATAGAAATAGGCCGGTAGTTACCTGAGAGCGTCCTGTCACCACCCTTGTGAATAGGGGTAACAGTGGCGACCCTCCAGACAGAGGGGAATTGCCCTAGGCAGAGGGACTTATTAAAGAGGCAAGTGATAGGTGAGATGACCTGATCCAGGACCTGATGTAGGAGACAGGGATCAAGGGAGTCATTACCAATAGTATTGCACTTTAGGGCTTTAAGCGAGTATGGCCTGACTTCTTGAGTGGTGACACAGCGAAGGTGGAACAGGGGGCGAGAGATGGGAGGGGCAGTCATTGGGGAGGAGGATTGAAGAAATTGCCTGGGAGCACTGAGCTAAGGTCAGTAAAGGAATTATTAAGGTGAGTAGCAATGAGGGCAGGGTCGGAGGAGATAGTCCCATTGATGTCAAGAAGCGATGGTGGAGGGGAGCATGCTCCACCATTTAGCTGCTTGACATTGTCCCAGAAGGACCTAGGGCTCCCCCATGAGGAGGTAAGTGAGGCTTGGTAATAATCGGTCTTAGCTTTGCAGATGGCCCAAGTACACTTATTCCGGGCAGCTGCATAGGCCTGTCTGTCTGCAGGGCGGCCAGTTTCAACAGCAATGTGCCATAAGTTATCCCACTGCTTAAGAAGTGTGCGTAAGGCAGGGGTGACCCAAGGGGTTTCTCTTACTTTGGATCTATGAGAAGTTAAGGGTGCAAAGATGTCACAGGCAGAGTTAAAGGTGCGGACAAAGAAGGCGAGTGCCTTGTCAATGCCAGGGGTGCTTAATAGCGGGGACCAATCAGCGCAGCCTAGGTAAAGTTTTAAGTCTTTCAGCCCACCAGGTCTAAGCCACCGACGATGAGTGGTATGTACAGAGGGCTTGGGCAGGGAGGTTGCCCAATTGAAGAGAACCGGGGGAGTGGTCACTAAGGCAGTCCAGGAGGATTTGAATATTGTGGACGCAGCAAGGCCTGTTAGTGAGGACCACATCCAGAAGAGTGCTAGTTCCCCTACTAGGATTTATTCTAGTAGGCTGGGAGACTAGTTGGGTTAGATCAATAGCAGCAAAAGCCTCACGGGAGGCGGAGGATGTGGGACTAAGCCAACTGACGTTCAAATCACCCACCAGGATTTGGTCAGAGGAACTGGGTAAGGAGGTAAGATAGTCAATTAATGGGCCCAGTGCCTGAGCTTGGTTTTTTGGGGGTATGTAAGCTGTAATCACGAAGATAGGACCCCTGGAGGGGTCAGGTGATAATTTTAGTGTTAGGGCCTGGGCCTTATGGTCAAGGACAGGGGGAGGAAGGGTTAATCCAATGAGAGGGGTCTTTAACATAGATGGCACATCCACCACCTCTCCTACCGATCCAGTCCAGCTGGTGGAGGGAGTAGCCCAGGAGGGAGACCTGGGCGTTAGAGGTGGAGTCAGACAGCCAGGTTTCAACCAGGGCAATCACGTCCGGTTTATGAACAGCCACCCAGCATTGTAGTGAGTCCAGTTTTTTGAGGAGGCTACATACATTCATAGATGCGATACGAAGTCCAGTGGATTTCAACGGGGAACCATTGAAGACAGGCCCAGGATTGGGATGGATGTTTCAGACAGGAGCAGGAGGAGGAGGAGAGCTGCCCTTGGAAGCAGGTGGCAGAAGGAACGTTTACGCCGATTAGAGGCAAAGGTATGAGGGGATAAGGTGGTACAAGGGGTAGGTAGGGTAGCACAGACTGGGAATGCTAAGCGTGATAAGATACAAGAGAGGCCGGGGTGGGAGAGGGGTGCCCAAGGAACAGGAGGTACGAGGGAGGAAGTAGGGGTGTGGGGGGCCAGAGTCAAGAAGAGGGGGGGGAGGGTGGAGGGCAACTGGAGGCATAGGTGTGGCTGGTAAGTGGGCATATAGTAACCCTAGGGGAGGCAAGGAATATTAGAAGGAGGAGAAGGAGTGAGAGACAAGCTGGACAGGGGATGACAGGCATGCTAGGAGTGGGGTGGGGATTGTAGGGAGGGACAGATAAGGACTAGGAGGCAGAGACTAGAGTGGACAGAAGCTAGAGCTCCAGGGGGGTGAACACAGAGATAGTATAGGGCGGTTGGTTAAGGAGCTAGATAGGGACGCGGGGAATCCAGCGCCCACTGGTGGCCTGCAGGTATAACCTGCAAATGGGAAAGTAACATAGAAACATAGAAACATAGAAGTTGACGGCAGATAAGGACCGTAAGGCCCATCCAGTCTGCCCATTTCTTTTTCTACCTTATAAATGTGCCATCGGCCTTTGCTCTGTCAGTGACCTATCTATTCATAGTCATTTGTATTGCTCCCTTATGCCTATCCCATGCCTGTTTGAAGCCCTGCACTGTATTCATAGCCACCACTTTTGTGGTAAGCCATTCCATGCATCTACCACCTTTCTGTGAAAAAAATTTCCTCACATTCCCCTTAATCGGCCTCCCTCTAATCTCATGCTGTGTCCTCTTGTCCTGCTATTTTTCTTATATTTAAACATGTTAGACTCTTTCACCTTGTTTATGCCCTTAAGGTGTTTAAATGTCTCGATCATATCACCTCTCCCTCCTTTGCTCAAGGGTATACATATTGAGCTCCATTAATCTGTCCTCATATGTCTTCTGATGCAGTCCCTGCACCATTTTGGTTGCCCTTCTCTGGACTGCCTCAATTTGATTAATGTCCTTGTGAAGGTGTGGCCTCCAATACCTGCAGTACTCCAGATGGGCCTAACCAATGTCTTGTAAGAGGATTATTACCTCCTCTTACGACATTGTGATACCCCTACTAATACACCCTAACACCCCTAGCCTTACCTACTGCTTTAGAGGTCTGCTTGGATGATTTTAGGTCATCAGTGATGATGATGCCCAAGTCTCTTTCTTCCTTTGTGACTGCTAGCAACTCCCTCCCAGCCTATAAGTGGCTTCAGGGTTTCTCTTCCCTATGTGCATGATTTTGCACTTCTTTGCATTAAATCCCAGTTGCCACTCTTCTGACCATTCTGCTAGTTTATCCAGATCTCTTCTCATTCTGCCCACCCATCTGGATCATCTACTCTGTTGCAGATCTTGGTGTCATCTGCAAACAGACAAGCCTTACCCTCTAGTCCATCTGCGAGGTCACTAATGAAGATGTTGAATAGGACTGGCCCCAGGACTGATCCCTGAGGTACCCCACTTGTGACTTGCATCTCTTCTGACTGTATACCATTTACCACCACTCTCTGTTTTCTGCCAGTCAACCAGTTTGCCACCCAGTTGACCAACTTCTGAGGTGAGGACTTAGTATTTGGAACACAGGAAGTGATGTCACAGGAAGTGACGCAGTCAGCGTGAGCCAATATAACAAGGGCCGCCCCTGGGTGGGGGGTTGTTGGGCGGGCGGGTGGCTAGCACCCCACAGCCGAGTCTGCAGAGACAATCAGTGGGCTGTGGAGCGTGATGCCAAGAGTCTTAGTAAAAATCAAAAAACTCTCAGGAGTTGTGTTGTAGGAAGCCTTTACCCGGAAGCAGCAGGAGTCCCGAGTACAGCTCCTGGTAGGCTTTTTGTTCTTCACTCCGCCGCCCGGCGCAGCTGCTCTGTGGGGGAGACCCACCTGAAGCAGCAGGAGTCCCGAGTACAGCTCCTGGTAGAGCTTCATTATACAGCTTACCGGGCATTTCCTCAGTTCGCGGTCAGCTTTGAAGAGTGCAGACGCCTTCCGGTCCAGCGAAGATCATCACGCCGAGCTCTGGAGGTAAGTATGGGGTGAGGTGTGTGGGAGGCAGGGTGCGCAGTGGGTGGTCTTGCAGTTGGGAGGGCGCCGGGAGAAGCGCCCGTGGGACCGCTTTTAATTTACAGGTTTAAAAAAAAAAGACGACGTGGATGTTTGCCACACTGGTGGGCCTCAGCATGGCAGAAGGACGGCTGGGGGCATGGAGCCGACAGGGATTGGGCACCACAGTTGGCCAAAACAAGGTTTGCTACATTGGGGTGGGCTCCCAGCTTGGCACCAAAGCTTTGGGGGGGGCGTGAGGAGCTGCCAGCACACAGCGGTGCGACGCGGGATGTTTGCCACGCTGGGATGGGCTCCCAGCATGGCAGCAGGGAAAGCTGTTTGGGGGGACGTGGAGCCGACGTGGGATTGGGCACCCCTTGGCCGCTGAACAGATTTGCCACGCTGGGGTGGGCCTCAGCGTGGCACCAAAGCTTTGGGGCGGAGGCGCGCCAGCACACAGCGGTGGTTTTCTTTGAAGTGAAGACCACTGCTGTCATACACAGCACCTGCATCCATTGGTGCAGGACCGCCACGCCTGCTCAACGGAGCAGTGCATTGCACAGGACAGTCACACCTCCAAACTGTCCTATTCTCCCATGACGTTCCTTGCGCATGCGCGCAAGCAAACGAAAAAATAAAGGAACCCCATCTTGCGCTGTGTGACTGTCCCTGAGGGAGGTTTATGCTGGGAGAACACAAAAACTATTTGTGCAGCTGACATACCCAGGATACACGTGTTGCTTGCCATACTGTACTGAATCTTTTCTGACTGCCTGCACCTGACCACTGTTCTGAGTTTCTCCAGTGCTCCCAAGTGACAAACTTTAAAATTACAAGTAACACACCACAGAATTATTTTAAAAAACAAACAAAAAAAAACCTTTAAAAAATATTTTTAAGTATATATTTCTGTTTTGGGGGGAGCACTTGAAACCCATTTTCTAAGCACAATAATATACTCCTGTGTGGGCAGTGTTGTTTATACTTGCCCTTTCAGGGGCTATGAGGCCTTCTGCTTGTGGTGTTACGCTTCACTATGCCCCTGGGTGGGTGAGTATAGCCCAATACTGCCCACTCGGTTATGTATTTTTTTCCTTATATGTTGCTGAATCTATAAGAGTACTATATAAACAATCCTAAATATTGTATACACAATAAAACTTGTAAAAGCTGTTGTACTGTAGGTAATTTCTTAATTCATATTTTATTGCACAGCTCACAAGTAGCAGCAGATTTGATGGGAGGTGCAGTCAGGGTCTCTAGAACCAAATTAAAGCTCCATACCAGAACCAGGTTGTGGACTGTGGGGTGCAAAAGGAGAATACCTCTGAGGCACTGACAGGAAACCTCAAGCTGGCTCCTGTCTTGTCCTCTGTGAGGGCGTGGAAAGCCAACACTGAGGCCAAGTGGACCTTTATTGAGGAATATCCTAAGCCCTGAATCCTTAAGAGGCATGAGGTAGTCCAGCACTTGATTAATTTGAAATGTAAAGGGATCCAGGGCACGTGCAGTACATCATACTGTAAACTGTTTCCATTTTTGTGAGTATGTGTACCGTATGGACAACTGTCTAGCTGCCAGGAGAATAGTAACAACTGCCAGGGAAACCTTGAAGTGGGATAGCTCTATGTCCTCAGGAGCCAGGTGTGGAGATGCAGGGATCAGAGATCGAGTGCACCAGAGCACTCTGCTCCTTTGTCAGAAGTCCCACTGACAGGGCGTTCCATTGCCAATTGCTGGAGTAGAGTGAATCAAATTTCTCTGGGCCAGTATGGTGCAACCCAAATCGGGGTGACTGGCTGAGCCCTCAGCTTGACCGGGACCCTCTGCATGAGAGGGGCTGGGGGAAAAGCATACAGGAATCTCCCCTTCCAGGAGAGGGACTGCGTCTTGCTAGAAAACTCCAGACCCTGGAGTGAATGAGCAAGAACACTGCTGATTTATGTTGTATTGAGACACAAGTAGATCTATAGTATGTCTGGGCAACCCCATTTTCTGAAGAGGTCATACATGGCAGAGTGTTAGAGTTCTCATTCATGGCAGAGCTCATGGGACTGATTGAGACAAACCTCTAGAGCGTTAAGTGTACTACACAGACTGACAGAATTACATCTCATTCCACTGTCCTGTGCCACTCTCATCACCTGTCTGTAGAGAGGATAAGAGTCGACTCTGCCTTGACAGTTGATGTAAAACAGCACCAAAATATTATGTGTATGGATCAGTAGCTGATGCCCGAGAAGGAGGGCAGCAAAGACCTGTAGGCTGTGCAGAACTGCCTTCATCTCCAGAGTGTTGCTATGCAGAACCATATCCAGAGGAGTCCATTGTCCTTGAGTTTTGAAGAGGCTCAGTCTAGGTCCAACTGTGGTCATCACCAATACAGGGGCTGGCCAGAGGAACAGGGATCCCATCTCGAGGTTTGAGTGGTCCAACCACCAGGACAGGGAGTAATAGAAAGGAGGAGTCACTTGTATGAGACACTCCAACTCATCGGAATGCTGTACCCACTGCTCTCTGAGGGACCATTGTTGGATACTCATGTGGAGATGGACCAGTGGGATGGTCAGTATAGCAGCTACCATAAGGCCGATTACCTGTAAAAGGTATCTGACTGAGACATAGTCGCTGGAGGAGATTAGCTGAGTCTGGGGCACCAGTGCCGTAATATTGTGTGAGGGAAGAAATTCCTGACCCAACCCTATGCCCAGAACAGCCACCATGTATTGGAGCCATTGACATGGGGTAAGTACTGACTTCAGTTTACTGACCAGGATGTCCAACTGTTTGAACAGCTGTCTGGTCTGAAACAGTGTGTATACTATGGCCTCCCATGACAGGGCTTCTAGAAACTGATTGTCTATGTGTGGGAAGACACAGATGCCCTCCCTACGGAGGGCAGCAGCCACTGTGGCAAAACTTTGGCAAATGCATGCAGTGCAGAGCACAGACCAAAGGGTAAGACATGAAGCTGATAGTACAAGCCCTGGAGCTTGTGAAACTGGAGGAAGGTGAGGGGAGTCAGAAAGCATCAGGGGTGGTGGTGGTGGGAGGGTGCCTGTAATGGTTTGACCTCTTGTAAGTCTGACATGGGTACTAGGAGGCAGGTTTTGTGGCCTGTGAAGTGGAAGGCTGAGATCTATGTTTCTATTCCCGGGAACCACATCCCTGACCCCTTGAATATCCACAGCCTGGATGTGTGTAGGGCTTATGAAAATAACCCCATCACCTACCACAGAGCTTAGGGTCAAAGTGTGTAGGGACCTCAAAGTCATATTTGAGGACTATAGATCCCTCAGAGCATTTTCCACACCTGATCCAAATAATTGCTTTCCTCTGACTGGGGTGTTATGTACTGACTGCTGAACATTAGAGGCAATGCTTGCCACTGGAAGTCATGGGTGGCAGTGGAGACAAATCTCAGAAGCTACTGCACAGGCCACAGCATCAGAGGCAACATAAACAGATCTGTGCAGCTGCTTTCCAGTTTCCTGTCCATTGGCAACAGTCTGCCTAACCAGTATCTTGTCAGGGCTGTCCGGCATTTTATCAAACAGCAAGGCCATGTATTTACAGACAATTCTGATATTTTATCATGTGTGCCTGATAGTTTGCAATCCTGATACCAAGGGTAGCAGAAGCAAATGTCATCTTCCCCATCATGTCCAGTTTCCTCAATATCTTGTGCCTTTGATCTGTCATGGTCAGCTATTATTACTACTGAGTGTTTCAGGCTGAGATGAATAGTAAAGCTCAGCTGTAGGGAAAGGATGTTGTTTATCTGCCTTCCTAGGAACTGCTGGCAATTCAGCAAGTCTATTCTAGGCAGCCAAAGTTGCATCATCTAATGCTGAATGCACAGGATGGATGATGACAATATGGAAGGCAGACACCTCCAAGAACTCATAAATGTTTTTGGAGGAATCCTCCTCCCATTCTTCAAAACCCAGTTTAGTCTGGACCTGTTTAAGGAAGGTCTGAGACAAGGTATCCTCAGCAGGAGATCTTGGAGTGTTTTTCATACTCTATTCTGAGCAGGAAGAAAGAGTTGAGCTACAGCCAACTAAATCAAACACTTCTTCTTCTTCATCCATGGCCTCCTCCTCTTCTATATATTCTGGACTGTATTCCAGTTCATCATCAACATTGACCATCGTTGGGAGACAATCAGTGGGACTGGGAGATAATGGAGGAAGAACCGTTGATGGATGTCCCGCCGATGGAAGCTGTTCAGGGCCTGGCATGACAGAGGGGCCTGTTAACTGTTGTGTTGATGGTAAAACCAATGGTGGCATTGCCAAGGGTGCTGTCAGAGGTGATGACGATAGTGGCAGTGGCATAAGGTGCTGAAACAGCTCCAACATTGTTTGTTAAAGGATCTACAAGTTGATTGGCCCCGAAGGGGTTGATGATGGTGGAACCATTGACCGGATAGTGTCCAGTGGTGGTATAGGCTGTGAAGCCCCTGACAAGGGAGGCAAGCCAGCATCAGACTCTGACCTTGGCATCTGAGAGATGGTCATGGGGCAGCAGGACCCGAGGCTGTGGCCTGGGACCCTATTTTGTCAAACAACTTACATCTTAGAAGAGAGCTTGAACAGTCTGGGGAAGCAGCTTTTTCTTTATGGCACTTCTCCTTCTCAGAGTGGTGGTATTTTTCTGCTGACTTTGAGGACTTGTCTTTCTTCATCGAATCAGCAATAAACACTGGAGTGATGGGTCAACAGCAAACTGGGAACAAAGGTGATTAAAGATAGCAATGCTGCCTCCAACGCAGCCTGTTTCTCCATTTTCTTAAGCTTTAGATGAACTTCTAAAGCCATCTTGCCACGTCCTTCTATTTTCCTAATTAAAGCCCAGCAAATAGAGCAGGCTTTAACACCATGACCTTTACCAAAGCAGCGGATACATATGAAGTGATTGTTGTCTTAAGTTAAATTCTAAAATAGCAAACTTGAGATAGTAGCAGTATCAGTGAAACGTTTCAAGTTTGTTGGCATTTTTCAGCAGCAGTGGACTGATGAGCAGTTGACAGTGGGAGACATAAGTCAGGCATGCAGGGGGCAGCCATGTTATATAGGTGCCAATGAGGCATGTCGAAGTGTGCGGTCCTTGACAGCAAAAAATTTCCAGGTGGTCCTGATGCTGACAGTTTACAGTTCCATGATGTAGCTCACTGGAGGGAGATATCCTAGAAGATTATAGAAAATGTAAGCAGAAAAAGACCATGGGTCCATCCACTCTGCCCTGTTTTACCCTGTCTTAGCCAAGGACCCATTATCTAGCCAGAGTTATTGCTCTTTCCTCCCCCTTGCCTAATGCTTCTTCCTATGTGTCTATTAAGCCTTTTACTCTGTCCCAAATGTGTTTGAAACCATTCATGCTTCTTGCACCCACCACCTCTGCTGGTAGGCTGTTCCGTGGCTCAACCACTCTCTGTAATATAAAACTTTCATAAGTCCCTCCAGCATCTCCACCCTGCCAGCTTCTACTCATGCCCCCGTGTTCTTAATTTGCGATTTCTGCTGAATGTTTCCTCACAATCTACCTTGTTCATTCCTCTCAGGAACTTGAACGTCTGTCATATCGCCCATCTCCCTTCTGGTCTCTTGCTTGTACACATTCAAAGCCTTTAGCTGATTCTTGCAGGATCTTCCTTGTCAACTCTGAATCATTTTGGTTGCTCTATGCTGCACCATCTTTAGCTAGTCTTTCTCTTTCCTGTGGTGGGGACTCCGGAACTGGATGCAGTATTCCAGATGTGGCCTTACCAGTGATCTATAGAGGTAGTATCACCTGTTCTCTCCTGCTGTTGAACCCCCTCCCAGTGCACCCCAACATTTGGTTTTCTTTTTAGGCCGTGTTATATTGGCTAGATTGTTTTGGAGTTACTTATTATGACTCCAGTTCCTCACAGGTAGTGTCCAACTTAACCCCTCCCATCCAATATTCATTCCTGGTGTTCTTGTTCCCTATGTGCATCACTTTGCACTTCATGGCATTGAATTTCAACTGCCAGACTTTGGACCACATCGCTAACCTTAGCAGTTCCCACTGCAACTTTCTAATCCCTTCCTTGCTTTCCATCCTGCCAGACTTTTGTGTCATTTGTGAAGAGATGCATCTTGCACTGTATTCCTTTTCCTATTTCAGTGATGAACATATTGAAAAGGACTGGCCTCAGGACCAAACCCAGTGGAACCCAACTCGTGACCTCCCTTTCCCATGACTGGACCCCGTTTACTACTAACCTCTGCTGCCTCCCCCAGACAGCTTCCCACCCAGATCCTCTAACTTATTCAGCAATCTTCTTTGTGGCATACAGTCAAATGCCTTGCTGAAATCAAAGTAGAGTAAATCCACTGCCTGTCCCTTATCCATGGCCCTGCTTACCCAGTCAAAGAACACTATCAATTTGGTCTGACAAGACCTCCTTACCACAAATCCATACTGCTTACTATCCTCAAACCCATTTCTCTTCAGGTAGCCCACCATTTCCTCTTTGACTAGTTTCTCCATTTGTTTACCTGCTATGGAGGTAAGATAAATGGGTCTGCAGTTTCCCAGTTGCTTCTTGTCTCCTCCATTGTGGAGAGGAACTATGTCTGCTTTCCTCAAGTCTTCCAGAACTGCCCCTGACTGTAGCAATCTATTGAATGGTCCTACCAGGGTTTCAGCAAGCTCTAATGCCAGTTCCTTGAGCTCCCTTGGGTGCATCCCATTTGGCCCTGGGGCCTTATATAGTTTCTGGGGTGCAAGCCCTTTTCTGACCTTTTCTCCTGTAATTACCACCAGCCCCACCTCTGGGATGCCTGCTGAGGCAGCCTTTTTGCCGCTTTCAGGCAAGGTCTCACTGCCCTCCACTGTGAACAGTGAGCAAAAGTAGTCATTAAGAATGGCTGCCTTTTGCTTGTTTTCCTTTATTACCCTGCCCCCCGTCAACCTAATAATTCCTGCTCTTGTCTTCCCTTTTTCCCTGATTTATCTAATTAACTGTTCCCTCCTTGAACCCCACTGCAATATGCAGCTTCATACTTGCTTTTGTGTCCCTGACAGCCGATTTGTTCTACTTTCATTCAGCATTTGGGTGTCATATGGTATACCCCTCACTGCTCATGCTTCTTCTATTAGTTGCTGAGTGAAGGTTAGAAATACCATCATTACAATCAATGGATTGTTGCCTTCAGCCCCTTCTGACAGACACAGTGCCCTCAGACTTAGAGCCAAGGACAGGTTTTCTAAATGTTCAAGATGCAGCCTCAGAGGTTTGTTTTCTTTTGTAACCCCTGTAGAGAAACCCATTGCTTTCCCTGTCATTGCTATGGCCTCCTGAGTTGCCACATTGTTAGTATTCATCCTTGTGTCCAAGTTAGTGACATTGAAGGAGTCAACTTTGGCTTCAAAGGCTTGCATCCTTAGGTCTAGGGCTTTGATGGCATTCAGAACCATTTGTAACACAGGTTCTCACGGCCCCATGCCAGTTACAACTGCAGGTTGCTCCGCCACTCCAGTCATGACTGAGTCTCGCTGGCCTTTATTTTTCCCCAGCTCTCCTGCTTTTTGATGGACCATCGTCCAAGTATATGCAACATCCAAATTTCAAATTTTAGATAATTTTTATTGGTAGGTAAATATCTATCATTTTGAGTAACTTTAAAAACAAATAAGAAAGCATTAATCCTGTTTTCGGTCAATTCCAGATTTCTTGTACAGGAGCTCCTGTAAATTTCGACTGCTGCCAGTGGCTGCAGGTTCTCCCTACCCACTGTAGCTAATTTCTAACAAATAAAAATGTAAAACACATACACACACTCCTTGAGTTCTTTTTAGTTTCTAGTAGCTCAAAATCAAGTTCATTTACTGAATTTTTATTTTTATAAATTGCTTCAGAAAGGCTAATTTAATATGCAAAAATTTGCAACATTTTCTAAAAGAGATATATTTTTAAGGCACATACTTTTATTGATCCCATTTGTGATTTTTTTTTTGCACCTAAAAACTGAATGTTTTTTCCCATTAAAACAGTAAGAATCATACATAGGTAAAAAGCCATGACAGAGTGTGCATTAAAGGATTGTAATGTACACCCCAAGGGTGTGCTAAGGAGGATATCATTATACTATCTCAAAAAGCAAGGACATTCTTAGCAAAAAACATTGTTAATGCACCTGTTGAGGTTCAAATTAAACAGACAAAAGTAGAGAAATGTGGTGTTAGGGTTCCAAACCTTGACACCCCACCATGCAGGCAGGAAAAGGAAAAACCATTATGGTTTCACCTCTCCTGAGTCTTTGCAAATCAGGCCTGGGGTGTTCCTTGGGATTAGCAACAAAAAAGTGGGCTTGCACTCCTAAGTACTCATTGCAAAAATATCAGCCATGAGAAAGAACTGTAAAAGTGCAACAAGATTTTATTGTCACTTACATCAGTCCATATCGCACAGAAGACCAGTTATATAATAAGTGCTCCCCCAACCTTAATAACACCCGATGGCATTTCATGCCTCAAATTGGCACTTTGTGAAGTGTACAATAATCAGAAAATGTGCTATTTAAATAATGTAAAGACCATGACATCATAACAGGTGTAATCAATATCCCCACCCTCTAAACAAATTCTTAAAGACACACTCAAAGCACACTAAAAACCATGTCAAAATATTTAAAAAGCAATGTCTAAACTAGTTCTTTAAATATGGCATATATTATGCTGAGATACATTGGGGGGGTCGACAGCAGATGAAGGGAGGTAATACTACCAATCTACAGGTCCCTGGTAAGGCCCCATCTGGAGTACTGTGTCCAGTTTTGGAGACCACATCTGAAAACGGATATAAACAGGTTGGAGGCTGTCCAGAGAAGAGCGACCAAAATGATCCAGGGCCTTCAAGGTCACTCATATGGGGAGCATCTGGAAGCATTAAATATGTTGTCACTGGAGACAAGGAGGGAGGAGGGAGACATGATTGAAACATACAAGTTCCTGTGAGGAATAAATAAGGTGCTATCCCCGGACTTGTTCAACAGCCTCCAATTCTAACACTAGAGAGCACGAGTGCAAGTTGGGGTGGGGGAGTTTCAATAGGAAAGTAAGGAAACACTATTTTACAGAAAGACTCATGAAACCATGGAATAAACTACTAGCTGAGGTAGTGGAAGTAAAGCCCATACCATCATTCAAACTGTGGTGGGACAGGGCTAAAACATGATCAAAAGAACAGGAGCAGTAGGTGTCATTAGGCAGAAGGGGGTTAGGTCCTGGGATCTAAGAAGGTCCAAGGATCACATGCTGGTTTTTTGTCATCACCTTGTACCCAGACAGTCTGGAATTTTAGTTTAATATGTTCTGGGTAGAAAGGGCTTGATCCAGTATGCTGCCTTTCGTTGGTTTGGAGAAAAAATATTAATCTGTTCCAGCGTTGTAAGGATTTGAAAATTTGGTTCTGATCATGCTTGGTAAGGTCATTTGGATAGCTGTCTCATATGAAAAAAAAGAATTTAGGCCATAGGGAAAAAGTGTTCTGTTTTGCATGGGGGTAATCTTTTTTTCGTGAAAATTTTTTTTTTTTGGTATGGATGCCATCTTGTTTCCATTTAAAAACATTTTCAAAACCCATAAAAATGGTATCATGGAAACACGCCAACACATGTATCTTGCTAATTAGGCCCCCCATTAGGTGGATTCTACAGTTACTTTTAGAAAAAAATGGCCAAAAAATGTTTTTTAACAGATTTAAAAATCGTTTTTATGAAATGATTTTCCTTTATTGTATGGCCATATGAAATGAGAATCGACCATGTGAAATAAGATTGCCTTCATACAAAAGAACCATTTGGATTTTTTTTCACGTTCTTTTTTTGTATGAAGGAATCTCTTTTCATGAGTATGATACAATCTAACAAAAAAGATTCCTTCATACAAAAAAAGAATTTGGACTTAGTTTTTTTTACATTCTTTTTTCGTATGAAGGAAATCTTTTTTCATGAGACTGTATCATTCTCACAAAAAGAGAATCCTTCATATGATAAAAGAACTTGGACTTCGTTTTTTGCCCACATTTCAACTTTAACGAGCCATAACTCCATCAATATTTGCAAGTAAGGGGCAATCTAAATATCAAAATAAAGGTCTTAATAAGTGCTACAACACTAACACATAATACCACACAAGAAATGTAGGGGCCATATAAAAAAAAACATAAAAATTAAAACTTTAATAAGCCATAAGTCCATCAATAACTGGAGTTAAGTGGCAATGTGAGTGTGTATATATATATATATATATATATATATATATATATATATTCATGGCAAAAAAACTCTGTTTAATGCATCAGTTAGGGTTGTTCCAAAGCGACAAAAGTGAGGAAATTCGATGTTAAGGTTGAAAACCCTAACTCCCCATTCCTCCCACCCCCCAGCTCCACACACACACACACACACACACACACACACACACATATGCACACACACACATACACACGTGCATGTAAGGGGCAGGACCAAGGCAACATGACCAGTCACAGACAACCAGCAGCAGGTGACAGAAATAACATAGAACTGTCTAAACATACTACAAGACACATCCATCATCATGGGCCAGCAACTGTTCAAGTTCTGCTGCCATCCAAGTGAGTTTATCCTCTGCATGCATGTTGCCTATCAGTTGTTAATGTAATACAGTATACAATTTTTATATCTAATAGATTTTGGATATCCTCTCAATGGCAGTATGTTGATAATCATCACTGTAATGACATGCCAATATCTGGCAGTAGTGTTACAGCCCTTTGTTGACTGTTAATGCCTCCTGATGTTACCCTGGAATAAGATAATCCTGTGTCAGTATAATATTCTCTGCACAGCAGTACTGTACAATCATCTTACATTGTAGAATATAACATCAGTGTGGAAATCTCAAACCTGATAACTCACATGTTAATACTATACAATAGCTTGTAGGTGTTAAAACTTTGTCATTTTAAACAGAAGATTGTGTGCCTCCACTATTTGATATACTGCTGCTACTATGGTATTCAAAGCATCAATGTTTAGACATCTATCTTCATGAGTACATAGTAGCAGAGATCCATTTAAGACACTTTAGGGTGTCTAACAATGCATTGATTTTACCATTATATAAGAAACAAAATTGCAACAGTACAGTATTATCTAAGTCATTCTCTAGTATTATTTGAACCTTTACAGTTCTATATGACACTGTCACCCAAAGTATTCTGCCACTAGTTCAGTCTTTTTACCTTGCTCTGACTCTGTAACTGTTAGTGCATGTTTATGTTTGTATACACATTACTACCTATGTGGTATTAGTGCTGGTCAAACACAACATTTTTCCACCTCTGTACTTATGAATGAATAATATTAGACAGGCTTAATACCAGGGTTTCATGTCTGTAAATGGCTCCTAATATCACCCCAACTGTAGCAAATAATGTATTTTAATGCAATAATCAACACTATGCTGCTCACTGCTATCTAATCCTAAACACATCAACAGCACTGTCAAACTGTAGGATACAAACTTTTAAATATCATAATGGTCCATGGTGGAAATGATCATGCAAAGCATTTTCACATATTCACAGTCATATGACTATTGTCATAGACTGGCAACATCATGAGCCATTTATACCACTGCTAGTTTTGTTAGTGGCTCTGCATGAGGCAGTAAAATTACTAAATATTTATTTTGCATACTGTTTTGAATAGCTAATAACAGAACTGTCACACAAGTATTGAGTACTGTATGTATTATTAGATATGTCACAAGAAATGATCATTCATGCAACATGCATGTCTCAATGTGAAAAAGCACATCTTGATTTGAACAAATGTCTGTTTATCAATAAATGTAATTTAAGGGGTCTCATACTGGGTTTTTTTCTGTGTTTGTCCACATTACATAACACATAATGTTATAGATAGTTTCTTTATGTTGTTACCTCATTATATCATCGCAGCATGAACAAACAATCTGTTTCATAGAAATTCTATGTGTAACAGTATTGTTGTGACATGTGAACATATGAAGATGTGCACAACACTCTGTATACCCATTACTGTTCAAATGCAACAGTTGTTGGCCCATGATGATGGACGTGTTTTGTAGTATGTTTAGACAGTTGTATGTTATTTCTGTCACCTACTGCTGGTTGTCTGTGATTGGTCGTGTTGCCTTGGTCCTGCCCCCTTCTTGCATGGGCTACTAGACTACCAGGGATTACAGAAAAGACACATGGGGGCACTAGGCTACCAGGACATTAGACAACATAACATTATTTTTATAATCATAATTATTATTTACTATGATGGGTGGAGGGGGGCCACTAGACTACCAGGGATATGTCATAGACTATTATTATTATTCAGATGGGGCAGAACGAAGCCCCCTAAGCAAAATCCAGCCTTATTTATGTTTGTAGGGTACCCTTGGGCTCAGAAACATATCTTTAAAATCTGGCCATCTTGTCCCTTGCTTGCAATGCAAAATCGCAATCAAAGAATCTCGTGATCAAAGAATTTGGAGGCTCGCAATCAAAGAATTTGCAGGCTCATGAACAAAGAATTAAAACTGTAAGAAATCAAAACATTGACAGAATTCCAGTAAACCACCACCATGGTTCATCAGAATAAAGCCTCCTGTGTAAACCCACCCTCATTTGACTTCCTAGGGTGCCCCTGGGCTGAGAAAAATGAATTTTTAATCTGCCCATCTCATCCTTCCCTCACAATGCATGATCATGATCAAAGAATCTCGTGATCAAAGAATTTATAGGCTCATGATCAAAAAAATTGCATGCTCATGACCAAAGAATACAAAATGGTGAAACACGATTTTTTGACTGTTTGGAACCGAACCAATGCCATGCCTCGCTAGAACAAAACCCATTGATCAAAACCCACCCTCATTTGTGTCCCTAGCCCACTCCTGAACCTAGATATTTGTAAAAATAGGTCACGATGCAAGATCGCGATCAAAGAGTCTTGCAATCAAAGAATTTGCAGGCTCGCAAAGATTGTTAGTGAGCCATGAACGAAGATTTTAAAAGCTAATAACTCTATTTTTAGACTGATTTGAATGGAACCAAAGGCATGGCTCAATAGGTTGAGGCCCCCTGAGTAAAACCCATCCAAGTTTTACTTCAGAAGTGACCCCTGAGCCGAGATTTTTGTGTTTTTATGATCAGAAATTTCAAAACAAGATGGCGGACCTCACGATCAAAGAATTTTGAAAATCCTCGGGGACAAAGATTCTTGAACCGTGAGGCTGAAAATTCTTTGATCGCCAGGTGGGACCAGATGACCAAAACCCTATTCTTTGTTTGCAAAATAGACATATAAATTTTCCCATTGACTTATAATGGGAACTTAAAAGTGGCATAACTTTTGAATGCCTTAGTGTTTTTTCACCTATCAAAAAGCAGCATGTTTGGTCACCAAAGCTCTGTCAAACAAACCATCTCACAGAGCAGCACACCACATGATGGCCATGCAGGGTCATGTCCAAAATCCCAAAAGCTGCCTCCAAAAATTGATAATGTTGCATTTTGCATCACTTTTGTATGCAAAGACTGTAAGTCCGACTAGAACACAATTCAGCAGATCAAGAGAGCTATCATGCCCCACCATATGTACCAAATTTCAGGCAAATCCATTGAACAAGTCCAAAGTTATTAATGCCCAAACATTTGACTTTAGTATGTAACTGACCGGTGAACCCTAACTATAGTGGCGCAACTGCGCCACTGTAATATATATATACAGTATGTATATATATATATATATTCATAGCAAAAAACTCCGTTTAATGCATCAGTTAGGGTTGTTCCACAGCGACAAAAGTGAGGAAATTCGGTGTTAGGGTTGAAAACCCTAACTCCGAATCCCCCCCCAGCACCACACACACACAGACACACACACACACACATGCAAGTATGGGGGAGGACCAAGGCAACACGACCAATGACAGACAACCAGCAGCAGGTGACAGAAATAACAAACAATTGTGTAAATGTACTACAAGACATCCCCACCCACCTGACCAGGTACTGCATGCTCATTGGAGATCAACAGCAAAACTGAGGCCATGTACACCAAACGTACACATCCCTGATTGCAGCTGCACACAACGTACCACACTTAGTAGTTGCATGGCCTTACCTACCGATGCCCCACACCACACCACAACTGGAACTGTGCCGTAAGTCAATATAAATGCTGAAGGTGCAAGATCACAGTTGTACAAAGGTTTTAACACTAGTGAGTATACAGTAATTAAGAGAACTACATAAATTAACTACAAGACACAGCCATGGTCAAGATAAAAGTAGTGTTGCATTTAGTATGTGATTTACATAGTAGTACATTTACTGCTACTGTTTACTCAAGATAGAGAAGCTGATGTAAACATATGGAAAAGCATTGCCTGTTCAATGCTGTGAAATTAGTACTGCCAGTATCCGATGCATTCTTACTGATGAAGGTATACTGCTGATGTACATACATATGCCTTCAGTGTGTTTGAATACTAAACATGCAGTAGATATTCTTTGTAAGAAACAATGTTATTGCGTGGATCAGACCAAGCAACTTTTAAATATCATAGCACTACTGAGCCAACAATGACGTAGCTGTATCGGAGATGTCTATAGCATACATTTTCCTGTAGGCACTTACTGAGTATGTTGTGCCTGATAAAGACAATGTCATTGCATCTGTGATGACTACCTTATTGAAATAGTGATACATTTACTATTGTTGCAATGACTAATCTATGTCACTTATGGACACAGCCTAATTTCTTTAACAGTTGTTTCATACTCAGGCTGTATGCCTAGTGTTTTAGTTTGCCACTATTCTGTCACTGATGCTATCAAAGTGATAACTATGTTAATTGTGCTACAACAGAAATCAAGTAGGTATAGCGCAGATATAAACAGAATGTCTTTTTAGTATTGATTTAAGTCACAATGAGATAAGTGTACTAGGATGGCAGGGGTTATTCTCTATCACTGAGTCTGTCAGTTATAATCACACTAAGGTTTCGATGACTGTAATGATCACGTTACACTGTTCATCTTCATGAGTTCATATTCGCAGCCATTGTCCAGTAACTAGACAGTGGATGGTGTAACTGGGTGGGACACTGTGTTGCAAAGCTCCTGCAGTGCCTAGCAGAGGAAGAGTATCTACACATGAAGGTAATTAAGCAATAAGGCATGACCAACGGTTATTTAAAATGGTCTGTTAATCACCCTCTAGGGGGTTTATTGTTGAATGAGGCGTACCTGAGTGGCACATGTTGTTAGACAGTGATAAACTGACCATTTACATAATACCTGAGAGTGGCTTATTGCTATCCTAATAAAACTGTTTTTTTAAGCAACATTAAACCATGTTCATCGTATGGTTAGGCTCTACATGTATCTTAATAAAAAGTAAACATAAGGCTGTTAGAATGTTTACAGCCAATCAGAAAGCTGCCTTTCTCAAACCCTTGTTATAATCAGAGATATTATACCTGTACAACTCCTTGGTTTGGCTCAACTCTATTGCTCAGGTGGCCCACCACATGTGGTGTGGTGTGGGGCATCAGTAGGTAAGGCCATGCAACTAAGTGTGGTACGTTGTGTGCAGCTGCAATCAGGGATGTGTACGTTTGGTGTACATGGCCTCAGTTTTGCTGTTGATCTCCAGTGAGCATGCAGTACCTGGTCAGGTGGGTGGGGATGTCTTGTAGTACATTTACACAATTGTTTGTTATTTCTGTCACCTGCTGCTGATTGTCTGTCATTGGTCGTGTTGCCTTGGTCCTCCCCGTACTTGCATGTGTGTGTGTGTGTGTGTGTGTGGTGCTGGGGGGGGGGGTGAATTTGGAGTTAGGGTTTTCAACCCTAACACCGAATTTCCTCACTTTTGTCGCTGTGGAACAACCCTAACTGATGCATTAAACAGAGTTTTTTGCTATTAATTTCCTTTCTTTTTGAGAATGAGAAGTCAAACTAGAAAATAGAAACTTTTCAGTACAACCGTGCAATCCCAGCACATCATTTACTGTATCAATACAATGGTGGTACTACTCACCCTTTGCCTGCCACGATCTCATCATATAATTTGGTGTATGTATACTATGCTGGCAGTATATGTCCACCAGTCCATACAGTATCATCATGTAATTTGTCATATAGATGTAGTGCTGCGGGGCACAGGACCTTCAAGATATACACTGTCACCACATGATTACCTGCATGGATGCAGTGCTACTACTGCATACCCTTCTGGCCTTCCATTCACATCACATGATTAGGTGTATCAGTGCGCTGTTCACAGAGCACATACTGTACACGCCACACTACCAGCAAATAATTACCATTATGCATACAGTAGTGATAGTGCACAGCTTTGCCATGCTGTTAATCCACCATTTGATTTCATGTATAACATATCAATGGTAAGTCTTACAAAAAAGAACAGAACTAACGTTTACACCCACAGTAATGAAATGTGACACAAATCAATACTTGGATTGTCGAATGACCACATAATATTTTTTGTGTTGGGTATCTATCTACTTATGCATTACTATTACTGCTTGTGATTACATGTAATTAGGATTGCAATACCACATGAAAAACTATATTTGCCTGCTCTTTAACATTCTGTCATTTTGCAGTAACTGGTACTACTGTAATAAAACATAGAATCTGTTGCCATGTTTTTCTGAAACACAGTTCAAGATCTCCACATTTTTCATGTTGAACTTCACTTGCTTAAGTTTTAAGATACTGTTCAAACAACTATGTACATGTTAAGAAACCTTTCTGAAAACAAGTGATAATAAATAGTATGTATTTCACAATAAACACTTGTTGAACTGTGATGTGTGTCTCAGCTTGTACTGCACAAGAAATGTAACTATTTGTTTATTTGACAATGATTGGTCAACAATTCTGTTGACGCTGTCCTTATGGCCTTGTAGCATTGTATTATGCCACAATGTTTGCCCAAGTGTAAATCTACTTACATACTTACTAACTCAACATCAACATAATGTGTCGTAGTCATGTATTTTTATAATAATCTTAACATGTTTGAAAACATGATAAATATTGAGCAACATATTGCTTAATTCTACAGCTATCTGAAGTTAAAGATTAGCATAAGGCTGTAAGTAAGTTTTCACTGAACTATAGAATATCAGCTGCAACACCCTTGTTTTAACTTCTATTAAAACAATAGTTTGTCATCATACCTGTTCCATAGATACTACCCATAAAGCAAAAATGAAACTGAACCAAGTTTTCAACCCTAACAGCAAATTTCCTCACTTTTGTCGCTGTGGAACAACCCTAACTAATGCATTAAAACGGAGTTTTTTGCCTCTAATTTCCCTTCTTTTTGAGAATGATAACGAGAAATAGTGAATGTAATGCAGCGGCGGGAGCGCGGGGCCCACATGATGTCTTGTGACATAGTAACAGGAACAGCAACGCAAACAGAAGTGCTAACAGTGGTGCACATGGTAACACAAGCGTGAATGACAACAGAAAGGGGTAACGCACATGGTGGCATAGACGGGAACGGTCTGCCACGTGATGTCTTGTCACATAGTGACATGGTGCCCGCAAACGGAAATGTCAATGGGCATGGTGACGCAAAGTGAAACAAAAAGACAAACAGTACTGTAGACAGAAATGGCAAAAAATAACAGAAACGCAAGCGGAAATGAAAACGCAGCGATAACGCACATGGTAGCAGACGGAACGGTAAGTGAAACGGGAATGGAATCGCAAGCTGAAATGGCAACGGTAACAGTAATGTAAGTGCACAGGCTGGTTTTCCCCAAAAGCTACATAGAGAAAGACAGTGAGTATAAAGAATGTATGCATAATAATGGGTCTCGGAGCAGAAAATGAGGAGTTGGAATACTAAATAGCGTATATCTCAGGAACCGTACGACGTAGAAAAAAATTTTAAAAGTCATATGATTTATGATTTTCCTGGCTAGTTTTGCTCAGCATTTTTCCGACGAAAAGTCCGTATCTCGCACCGTTTCTGAGATACGGGCCCTGAAAGGCGCAGTAAACGCCGTAATGTTATCCTATGGGAAAAAAAGAGAAGTTCAGAGTGCCATAACTTTGCCTCCCTGTAATATTTTTTCACCAAACCACTGAAAGGCACATCTGTGGGATGTTGGCTGTGTTCCCTGCAAATTTTAGTCCAAAAGACCAAACCGTTATTTTGCAGCAGGGTGCCAAAGGATTCCTGTCATGCGTCGGGCGCCGTAATGTTATCCTATGGGAAAAACTGTCAATTTTAGACTGCCGTAACTTTGCCGCCATGTAATATTTTTTCAATGAAATACTGAAAGGCACATCTGTGAGATGTCAACTGTGTTCCCTCCAAATTTCAGCCCAAAACCCCCAACCGTTCTTTTGCAGCGTAGTGCCAAAGAATTACTGTCATTTTGGGCATAATGTCGCAAAGTAGTGTCGTGATTTGCGAAAGCTTTCGCAAAAATTTGTAACACTTTCGTGAGTTCGACACTATTTTGCGAAAGTACTTTTTTCAGAAATCTGAAAAACATATTTCTGGGGTGTTTTACCCCAAAATAAAGACATGGCTAGCATCCTTAGGGCCCGACTAGGTGAATACAAAAATAATTAGGTTGCTAGAGGGTCGCAATTTTAAATGCCAAGCATTTTTCTGAACACTAACTGAAAACAAAATGGTGGATTTGTGACACTAACAGGGCTATTTGTGACACTAAAAAGTGCATTTGCGACACTGTCGAACTTTTTGTTAACTTTTCCCATTGACATAATGGGAAATTGTTTTTTGAATAACTTTTGAACCGTTTAATATTTTTTCACCAAATCTTCGAAAGGCACATCAGGGACCCCGGCCGCACGTTCCCTGAAGATTTTGGACCAGTCGCACAAAGCATGCAACCTGTACACACGACCGTAGAATTCCAGAAAAAGCGTAAACGCGTGCGCAGATCACACTTAATAAATCCACAGCCGTGTATCTGACCAGTACAAAACTTGGCAGATCCCAAGGCCTATGGTTCTTGATCGTGTATTCCAAATATCAGGCAAATCTGTCAAACGGTTGCAAAGTTATTATGGTGCAAAGTTTTGGGGTTTAACATAGAAATGGCTCCTCAACCCTAACTATGGTAGCACTACCGTGCTACCATAATATATATATTATAGTGGTGCAGTCGCGCTACTATAGTTAGGGTTCAGCGGTCACTTACATACTAAAGTCTAAAGTTTGTGTGTTAATAACTTTGGACCCGCTCAACGGATTTGCCTGCAATTTGGTATGCACAGTGGGGCTTGGTAGATCTCTTGATTTGTCAAATTGTGTTTCAGTCAGACTTACGGTCTTTGTATATGAAAGCACTGAAAAATGCAAAATTATCCATTGTTGGAGGCACATTTTGGGATTCTGAATGTGGTCCTGCATAGCCGTTGTGTGGCATGCCATACTGTGAGATGACTCGTTTGTAAGAGCTTTGGTAGCCAAACATGCCGCTTTTTGTTTGGTGAAAAAATATTAAGGCATTCAAAAGTTATGGCACTTTTAAGTTCCCAATATAAGTCAATGGGAACATTTATATGTATGTTTTGCGAATGAAGAATAGGGTTCTGGCCATCTCATCCCATCTGGTGATGAAATAGTTTGCAGCCTCGTGGCTCAAGAATCATTGTCCCCGAGGATTTTTTCAAATTCTTTGATTGTGAGGTCTGCCATCTTGTTTTCAGTTTTCTGATCGGAAAAACACAAATATCTTAGCTCAGGGGTCACCACTGAGGTAAAACTTGGATGGGTTTTACTCAGGGGACCCCAATTTATATAGCCATGGCTATTGTTCCATCCAAATCGGTCTAAAAATAGAGCTTTCAGCTTTTTAAATCGTCGTTCATGGCTCACTAACAATCTTTGATCGCGAGATTCTTTGATCACGATCATGCATCGCAAGCGAGAGACGAGATGGCAAGATTTTAAAATGTATTTTTATAGCCCAGGGTTGCCCTACAAAGGTATATAAGGGTGGGTTTTGCTCAGGGAGCTTCATTCTGCCCCATCTGAATAAAACAACTTTCATTTTCATTATCCTTGGTAGTCTAGCGGCCCCCTCCCCATCGTAATACTGTCCATAGCAATCCCTTTATCCCTGGTAGTCTAGTGGCCCCCCCATGAGTATTTAATGAATTTGTTGTTTTCTATCCATGGTAGTCTAGTGCCCCCCATGTATGTGTATTAATATTTTTACACATATCCCTGGTAGTCCAGTGCCCCATCTGTTTGATTATTATTACTATCCCTGGTAGTCTGGCGGTCCCCTGCCCCATCACAATAAAATAATAAGGCATCTTCAATGTCCTGGTAGTCTAGTGGCCCCCACCCCCACCCAGCCAATGCCAGCCCACCCAGTATCCCCCACCCTTCTGTGCAGGCAGCCGGCACAGCACAGCTCACCTCCAGCCAGGCCGCGGCTCACCGTATATTATGGTAAAGAAACAAACAGGTGCTCAGAAACAATTTCAGAGCACCTGTTTGAATTAGGTTCATAATATACACTGTCGGGCGGCTGGCCGTGGAGGTGAGAGGTGGCTGTGCCAGTCACGGGCTGGGGAACGGTGGGGGTGCTGATGGGCTGGCATGGCTGGGTGGGGGTGGAGTCCACTAGACTACCAGGACATTGAAGATGCTTATTTATTTTATTGTGATGAGTGGGGGGACCACTAGACTACCAGGGATATTAATAATAATCAAATACAGATGGGGGGCACTAGACTACGAAGGATATGTGCAAGAAATATTAATAAACATACATGGGGGGCACTAGACTACGAAGGATATGTGCAAGAAACATTAATAAACATACATGGGGGGGCACTAGACTACCAGGATATGTGCAAGAAATATTAATAAACATACATGGGGGGCACTAGACTACGAAGGATATGTGCAAGAAACATTAATAAACATACATGGGGGGCACTAGACTACCAGGGATATGTGCAAGAAATATTAATAAACATACATGGGGGGCACTAGACTACGAAGGATATGTGCAAGAAACATTAATAAACATACATGGGGGCACTAGACTCTGAAGGATATGTGCAAGAAATATTAATAAACATACATGGGGCACTAGACTACGAAGGATATGTGCAAGAAACATTAATAAACATACATGGGGGGGCACTAAACTACCAGGGATATGTGCAAGAAATATTAATAAACATACATGGGGGGGCACTAGACTACGAAGGATATGTGCAAGAAACATTAATAAACATACATGGGGGGCACTAGACTACGAAGGATATGTGCAAGAAATATTAATAAACATACATGGGGGGCACTAGACTACGAAGGATATGTGCAAGAAACATTAATAAACATACATGGGGGGGCACTAGACTACCAGGGATATGTGCAAGAAATATTAATAAACATACATGGGGGGCACTAGACTACGAAGGATATGTGCAAGAAACATTAATAAACATACATGGGGGGCACTAGACTACCAGGGATATGTGCAAGAAATATTAATAAACATACATGGGGGGGCACTAGACTACGAAGGAGATGTGCAAGAAATATAAATAAACATACATGGGGGGGCACTAGACTAGCATGGATAGAAAACAGACATATTCATTAAATACTCATTGGGGGTGCTAGACTACCAGGGATAATGGAACTAATGATTTTTTTTATTCAGATGGGGCAGAACCAGGCCCCCTGAGCAAAACCATCCTTATGTTACTTTGTAGGGCACCACTGGGCTACAGAAAACTTTTTTGAAATCTGGCCATCTCGTCTTTCACTCTTTGTTTGAGAGTGAGGAATGTCTTTGATCGTGAGGCTGCAAATTCTTCCACCGCCAGATTCTTTGATTGCAATCATGCATCGGGAGCGAGGGACGAGATGGCCAGATGAAAAAAAATCAATTTTCTGAACTCAGGGGTGTCCTAGGAAGACAAATGAGGGTGGGTTTTACTCAGGGGACTTCGTTCTGATTAACCGTGGTGGTGGTTTACCGCAATTGTGTTAATTTTGTAAATTACACAACTTTTTATTCTTTGGTCATGACCATGCAAATTCATTGATCGTGAGTCTAAAAATTCTTTGATCGTGAGATTCTTTGATCGTGATTGTGTATCATGAGCAAGGGATGAGATGGCCCAATTTAAAAATCAATTTTCTCAGCCTAGGGGTGTCCTAGGAAGTCAAGTGAGGGTGGGTTTTACTCAGGGGGCTTCGTTCTGTTTTAACCATGGTGGTGGTTTACCGCAGTTCCTTGCATTTTTTTATTTATAAGGTTTTTAATTATTTGTTCGTGAGCCTGCAAATTCTTTGATCATGAGCCTGCAAATTCTTTGATCATGAGATTCTTTGATCGACATCTTTAATCGTGAAGGCAGGACAAGATGGCCAGATTTTTTATAATGGAACATATAGGGAAATTGTACTAATCTTTGACATTGAATATGTTGGAAACGGTTTGGTCTTTTTACTTGAGTTTGGAGGGAAGAAAGGCAACATCCTACAGATGTGGCTTTTGGTGGTTTGGTCAAAAATGATTACAGGGTGACAAACTTACAGCACTACAAAGTTGATACTTTTTCCCATAGGATAACATTATGGCATCTGCTGCATTACAGGAATTATTTGCCGCCCTGCTGCAAAATAACGGTTTGGTCTTTTGGGCTTTAATTTGGAGGGAAGGAAGCCAACATCCCACAGATGCCCCTTTTTGTGGTTTGGTGAACAAATATTATAGGGCGGCAAACTGACGGCACTCCAAAGTTGATGCTTTTTCCCATAGGATAACATTATGGCATCTGTCGTGCCTTTCAGGGCCCATATCTCTGAAACGGTGCGAGATACAGACTTTTCATCACAAAAATGCTTAGCCCCCAAAGGGGGCTAAGTACAAAACTAGCCAGGTAAGTCATAATTCATGCAAATTTTTTCTTTTTTTACGTCGTATGGTTCCTGAGATATAAGCAATTTAGTATTGCAAGTTGTAATTTTGTGCTCCGAGGTCCATTATTATGCATACATTCTTCGTTTTCACTGTATTTTTCAACGCAGTTTTTGGGGAAAAGAAGAGTGCGCCATTTTGTTACTGTGTCAGTTAGCATTTCCAGTTGTGCTTCAGTTACCGTCCACATCACAATTCCTGTTTACGCCACCGTCTGCGTTACAGTTTGCACTTTTGTTTGCGCTTGCATTTCTGTTTTGTTTGGTATTATTGTTGCTGTTACCATTATGATTTGCATTTGCAATTGTGGTACTGTGTCCGTGCGAGTTATGGTTTGTGTTTTTGTACGCGCTTGCGTTTCTGTTTCCGTTTCTGTCTCCTTTGGTGTTATTGCTGCTGTTACCATTTGCATTTGTGTTTCCAATTGTGGTACCATGAATGTGTGTGTTACCAGTTGTGTTTCGTATGCAATTCCATTTGTGTTTCCTTTTCTGTCACTGTTTGCTTGCATATATATATATTTCCATTTGTGTTACCATATACGTTTGGAGCACCACGTGCGCAACTGTTTGCTTTGTGTTTGCATTGCACTTACTGTTACTATGTCATACAAAATCATGTAATGGGAGCGCCTCCCACCAACTTGCGCAACTTTCTACTTTTCTATTCTTTCTTAAAAAGTAAGGAAATTGTATGCAAACAATTTTGTTAAGGTATCAGTTAGGGTTCCTCTACAGTGAAAAAAAGCAAGGAAATTCAATTTTAGGGTTCCCACCCCTTGCACCCCACCCCAGACCACCCCCACCAACAGTCATCGGTGTGTGCTAGCTCTTGGGACAAACCTCACCCCAACCCATGTAAACAAGCTGAGGTGGTGCAGTGTAGGAGAATGGAGTGAGAATTAGGACCAAGGACCCCAAAACACACCCCAATGCCTGTTGGTGGGGGTAGGCTGGGATGGGATGTAAGGGGTCAGAACCCTAAAATCGAATTTCCTCACTTTTTTCGCTGTAGAAGAACCCTATCTGATGCATCAACAAAGTTTTTTTTATATATATATATATATATATATATATATATACATATATATATATAAATATATATATATATATATATATAAATATATATATTGTATATATATATATATATATATATATATATATATATATATATATATATATATATATATATATATATATATATAGATAGATATATTATATATGAAGGTGTCAATGAGTAGTACAGCGCAACACATAATCTTCCAAATTTTCATGGGATATGCAGTGCACCCCAAAATTACCTGTAATATTCACCATGGTGCTAAATCAACAATGAAAGTCTGATCATCATTAAAAATGCATCAAAAATGTATATCTTTTACTATAACCATAGCAAATTTCAGAACAAACTGACAGCAATTTACTGACTTATGGGTAAAGAACTGAAAAACATATTTTTTTCCCTTTTACAATCAAATGCTGGCAGTTAATAGGGACATTTAACATACTTTTTTACAGTCAATGACTGGCAGTTAAGAGTGACAATTAATACATTTTTCCCTTTGAAGTGAGTCCCACAAAAAAAAAAAAAATTACATCAGCACATAAATTGCTTTTCTGGAGGCATGAAAGCACAGTGCTCAGTGGGCCCGACACTTCCACACCCAGATGCATGTGTTCCTGTATGGAAAGATGGAACATGGACATGTTCCAAAGGGACCTGCATTCATGTATCGAAGAATGGAATATGGATGTGTTCCAAAGGGACCTGTGTGAAACAGGATATTATTATTAAGTGTGTGGCTATCCGTGGTGGTCTTGGCATGGGCTGCAGGATCTTCCTTATCTATCGCCCTTCTGGCCCGATGGGGGAATTCCTGCAGGAGTCTGCAGAGTTCATCGTGAGTGAAACATTGGGATCCCCCAGATGTGTTTTTCTTGGGGATTTCAATGTTTGGGTGGATGATAGAGATCACAGATGCAGCAGTGATTTCTTGCAGGTTATGTCCTCTTTAGGACTGACACAAGTCGTTGCTGCACCCACCCATTAGGATGGCCACATATTGGATCTGGTGTTTTCACTGGGGCTTGAGATCATTGATCTCGGGATTGATCGGGTTTCTTGGTCCGATCATTGCATGGTGAAGTTCACGCTTGGGGCTCCCGCCATAAGCCCTTCCCCTGCTGAGATGATTAGCTGTCGCCCTTTGCAGGGTTTAACCCCTGAGGGTTTTCTGACGGCAGTTAAATTATCATGTGTGGGTGCTGCATGCATCGGAGGTGTTGGTGCCAGGGTTGACACCTATAATAAGGTGCTCTCTGACACCATAAACTCCCTTGCACCTGTCCGTGTACGACCCAGAACTTCATATCTGAGGTCCCCATGGTATGATGGGGACCTCAGGGAGATGAAGAAGATGGGTCGGAGACTAGAACACTGCTGGAGAAGGTCCCGCTCGGAGGCAGACAAACTGGTCCTGTGTATGCACTATCATGCATATCAGGAGGCAATCAACCATAAGAAGGCAGCGTTCCTGTCCAGGGAGATTGCTGCCGGGAGGAACCAACCAGCTTCACTCTGCCAGACTGTAAACAGACTTCTTTATCCAGTCTGTTTGCAGCCTGGGAGGGTTTTTTCTAACAAAGATTGTGAGGAGTTTGCTTGGTTCTTCTCGGACAGGGTGTCCTTGATCCGGTGGGAGGCTTCCTGATCCAGCAATATTATAGCTGACAGTGGTTGCTGGATGTGTTCTGAGTGCACTCCGCTGAGCTGGGGAGAGTTTAGACCAGTGGAAGTGAGTGAGGTTATCGAGGTGGCAGCCAATTTGAAGCATACCTTTTGTGAACTGGACCCAGTGCCAACACGTTTCTTAATGAGATGTGTTGACTCTGTCAGCCTGGTGTTTGCCGTGATTGTGCGGTGTTCCCTACTTGAGGGAGTCTTTCCGGATGCCTTGAAGAAGGCTCTGGTGAGACCCCTTTTAAAGAAACCTTCTTTGGACCTGGAGATCATGGCAAATTACCGTCCTATCTCCAATCTCCCATTTTTGGGGAAAGTGGTGGAGAAGGTGGTAGCGCTTCAATTGGAAGAGCACCTCATGACTCACAAGATGTATGATCCCTTCCAGTCAGCTTTTCGGGCCAGACATAGCACAGAAACTGCGCTTGTTCGGGTGCAGAATGATCTCCTCAGGGCTAGAGATCGAGGGGACAGGACAATTCTTGTTCTCCTCGATCTCTCTTCAGCATTTGACACTGTGGACCATTATGTGTTGCTTGTCCGCCTCAGGGAGATATGTGGACTCACCGGCACTGTCATCAACTGGTTTCAGTCCTTTCTTACCAACAGGAGGCAACGGGTTATGATGGGTAATTTCTCATCTACACCCTGTCTCCTTCCCTGTGGAGTCCCTCAGGGTTCGGTACTGGCCCCAATGTTGTTCGCAGAGTACATGCTGCCCCTGGGGGGGATCATTAGGAAGTATGGCTTGAGTTTTCATTGTTATGCCAATGATATTCAGCTATATTTGTCATTTGCCTCAGGAACAGCCAGGGCAATAGATGTGCTAAACATCTGTCTGACCGAGATAAATGACTGGATGGCTTCCAGCAGGTTGCGACTGAACCCTAACAAGATGGAGGTACTGGTAGTGGAGTCAAACAGAGTTCGTGATAGGATGGCCTCTGACTCAGCAACTGGACTTGTTCTCGGAGCTGTGTCATTGAAGGCCTCCTCTTGGGTGCGTAATCTTTGAGTGATTCTGGACAGGAATCTGACCATGGAGGCTCAAATAGCTTCCGTGGTTCGAACCTGTTTTTTCCATCTCAGAAACATTGCCAGGATTAAGCCCCTTGTTCTGCCTCTGGACCTCCCTACCTTGATACATACCTTAGTCACATCTAGGCTGGACTACTGTAATGCGCTCTATCTCAGGGTCACTGGGGGACTTCTCCACAGACTGCAGCTGGTGCAGAATGCAGCTGCCTGGTAACTAACTGGGCAGCCTAAATTTTGTCATATTACACCAGTACTGTGTGAATTGCACTGGCTGCCAGTCAGGTGGAGAGTCCTCTTTAAGGTGGGTCTTCTCACCTTTAAGGCCCTACACGGACAGGGTCCTGGCTACCTGTCAGTCCTCCTGACACCTACTTCCTCTATCCACCCTCTTCGATCCTCCAGTGGTAGCCTCCTGACTGTTCCTAGAACGAGGCTTAAATCAGCCGGGGATAGAGCTTTCAGTGTTGCAGCTCCCATTCTATGGAACTCATTACCAGCTTTGGTCAGAGAGGCTCCCACTATAGATGTCTTTAAGGTCCACCTGAAGACATTATTTTTCTCACAAGCATTTGATGCTTAGAGTATGATTTAATCTATAGTTTGTGATTTATTATTTTATTTTGTATGGATGAATTTGTTTAATGTTTTTAAATTTGTACGGTGCCCAGAGCCTCTGGGATTGGGCGTCTTTTAAATAAACTTGCCTTGCCATTATACTATCTCAAAAAGTGAGGACATTCTTCAAAAAAAAAAAACAGGGCACCAGTTAGGGTTAAGGTTAAACTGACCAAAGTAGGGAAATGTGGTGTTAGGGTTTCCAATGCTAACACTGCCACTCCCACCCTGCAAGCAGCAAAAGTAAAACAAAATTATGGTTTTAGGTGTCCTGAGTCTTGTCAAATAAGGACTGGGATCTTCCTTGGGCCTATCAACCCTAAAGCTCACCCCGTTTTCATATAGTTTACACATTATAGCTTATTTACTGATGGGAATGGGGAGAGTGTTAAGGTTGATAACCCCAAGAAAGATCTCAGGCCTGATTTGATATGACTCAGGGCATCCAGAATTGTAATTTATTTTCTCTTTTGCTGCTTGCAGGGTGGAGGTGGGGTGTTAGGGTCAGAAACCCTAACTCCACATTTCCCTCCTTTTGTCAGTTTAATCTGAACCTTAACCAGTGCATTAACACAGTTTTTCCAAAGATTTATAAAGGCACAGTAGTTCCCCTATAGCTAGGGTTGCATAGGCTGTTTAATGTTAAACCACAATTTTTGCATGTTAAAGGAAATGACGAAGATACAGCAACGGGTGTCTTAATACTAAAGCCAATTGCTGTATCATGACAAAAGTCTTTTGAGCCAATAAGTGAAAATTTAAAAGTGTTTTATTTCAGAAGGGAAGGGATTGTAAACTAAACCAGACAGACAGACAGACAGACAGACAGACAGCCAGTCCCTTCCACTTTCAGATCTGCTGGCCACACACCTGCACTAAGAAGTTTTGTAATGGTGTGGAATTTTTTTCATGAAATTTTCAGGGTTGAAGGAATCCATGCAGAAGTTGAGCTTTTGAATAGTTTTGTGAAAAATGTATTATAGGGTTCCACAGTTATGGCGATTTTGCAGTTAGCATTCTGACACAAACAGTTAAAAACAAGCATTAGTCAATGCCAAATGTTGGTTGCTTGTTAAACATTTTTTTTCAATTGTTACCCCACATTTTGAAGATTTCAGCTCCTGTCTGATAGATGATGTCATGCAGCTACTGAAAAATCACCCTTCGGGATGTAAACATTTTTGGCTAGGATCTGAAAAATGACAGCTGTCAAATTTATGACGTGCTGTGAAGAAGTGGCTATGTTGAAAATTCGGGGTCAAAATAAGAAACGTTATGAGCTTACATTCACAAATTTCAACGCAGGCTCATAACTTTGTTGTTTGTGAATATTTTTGCCACAAATTTTCAACATACCCTTCTTATGACCCCACCTCATGAACAAGTGCAGAGTAAAATTTCAGCTCCTGCGGAGAGGTGATTTTATACAGCAACTGAGAAATCACCTTTCGGGATGCAAAAAAAAAAAAAATAATAATAATTGGGCCAGGATCTGAAAAATGACAGCTGTTACATTCATGAGATGCTGTGAAGAAATGGCTCTGTTGAGAATTTGACATCACAATACTGAAAATTGCCAAAGTTATGAGCCTACATTCACAGATTTCAACGCAGGCTCGTAATTTTGTTGTTTGTGAATATTTTTGCCACACATTTTCAACATACCCTTCTTATGACCCCACCTCATGAACAAGTGCAGAGTAAAATTTCAACTCCTGCCGGAGAGGTGATTTTATGCAGCAACTACGAAATCACCTTTCGTGATGCAAAAAAAACTTTGGACAGAATCTGAAAAATGACATCTGTCACATTCATGAGGTGCTGTAAAGAAAAGTTTATGTTGAAAATTAGGGGTTAGAATATTGAAAATTGCCAAAGTTACAAGCCTGCATTTGCAAATTTCAATGCAGGCTCATAACTTCATTGTTTTTTAGTATTTTTACACCTAATTTTCAACATAGCCTTCCTATGATCCCACCTCATGAACAAAGGTAGAGAAAATGTTCAACACCTGCCTGAAAGGTGATTTCATGCAGCAACTGGGAAATCATCTTTTGGGACAGAATTGCCTACTGTCACTTAATTGTTCATGAGGTGGGGTCCCAAAAAAGGTATGTTGAAAATCTGGGCAAAAATATTACAAAAATGGCCAAGTTATGCCACTAAGTTGAAAACCACATTGAAATACATTGAAACTGAAACCCCCATTGAAATACATTGAAGCGCTTACCTCAGTTCGCAGCTGGGCTTTGAAAAGTGAAGATGTGTCTGCATTCCAAGGAAGACTACAGCGAAAGACCTCCGGTGGGTAAGTATGGGGTGGCAGGGGTGTGTGTGTGGGGCATGGGTAACGGTGCAGCAGACAACAATGGACATTTTTCTTTTTTTAGGTTAAAAAAAATGACGAGGGACATTTTTCTTAATTTCAGGGATAGAATACTGGGTGACTGGGCAGTAGGGGAGGGGTGAGGGACACTAGACTACCAGGGACTGTAATTTAGTTAGTAGCCTAAGTGGGCTAGTGAGGACTAGTAGCCCTTTTCTATAAATAAAAGTAGGCATTGGTGGTCAGTGGGGCTTGAAAATGCTCAGTCTGCTCAGTGGTTGGCGCTGGTGGGGTGACAGTCAAGAAGGAAGGGCCACAGAGGCCAGGTGGCAGGTTGTCTGAAGCAAGTGGACAGTGGACAGCGCAGAACTGGGGGTGTCAGTCAAGGAACGACTGCAGGGTGGTGGGCGGGTTAGAACGGAGTCAGTGGAATGCAGACTGTGGGCACTCAGTCACACTGTTGAAAGCCACTTACCTACATTAATCTAACCCTGTAGGGCACAAGACCCTCTGCTGCACCTTTTACTTCATGAAGTCCATTGCCTGCATCTTATGCTTCGTGACCCTCTATGGTTAGATTAACAGAGTAACCCAACCCCTATCCTAGGGACTTGGAACATCTACTGTGGACTGGGAACATATCCAGGGAATGGGTTACATATCTGAGTCACTGTGGACATATCATGGGGACTGGGAACATATCCTAGGGACTGGGTTCATAATCCAGGGAGTGAGTATGTACATATCCTGGAGACTGGGGCATATGTGAGGATTGGGGGAAAAACACAGGGGCTGGGAAGATATATTAGGAACTGGGGATAGGACATGTCCTAATTTGTCACCCTCTCAACATTTATCTGCTGTTGTGCATATAATCTCCTCAATAAGATGGCACCCGATTGTACTGTCCCCTCAGTAAAAATACATAAGTACAGCTTCCAGCCTCCAACTAGCACAGGATGACTCCACTCCTTAACTTCCAACAATGCCCCCTTCCCCACTCTGCAACCAAGCAACCCACCGCCATGGCTGGCACACAGACCACACACCACATGACAACTCCAGTCATCACCAACACCTTGTCGGTACCCTGTCAAGTGAGCGCTACCAGAATAGCACTGCACTATATGGTGCTAGTCTGGCAAGTGCTCACATGGACAGTGATTAGGGTTTTACAGAGCTAGCTGTAAGCACTCCTCTGGTCACTGTACATGTCCTGTACACAGGACAAGGGCTGCAGAAAACAGGAGGTTGGCCAAGCTGCTCCTGTGGCATGGAGGGCTGGGGCATGGAGCAACTTGGCCAGTGGCAATGGAGACCAGGGTTCTAACCTGGTCTCTGACATTTTTTTACCTTATTGGGACCTTGTTTTTTTACACGGGGCCAAGGAAACAGTATTCCATGGCCCCACAAATTTTAGCTTTTCACGGGATCCACTCCCCCTCAGAGTGAGAATCCTATAGATGGGGGGTGCAGGGGGCAAAGCCCCTGGGAAAAAAAGGCACCTTTTTTACTGAGTTCACTATGCCAACACTATTCTTATCAATGCTTACTGGACCCAGTGCTCACCTCGTCCTCACTGCTGGGCCAGGGGGCAGAATTTGGCACAACAGGGCAGATCCATTTTGCAATTTGAAATTGTGCCCATGTGCTGTGCTGGCCTAGCAGCCTGGCCTAGGAACAGTTAGCCTTGGACTGGATGGATCTCCCTCCTGGTGCCAGCCAAGACTGAATGAATACATAGCCTTTGGGTTTGGCTCAGCTTCCTCTTGCTTCCCCACCTTACCTGGCTCCTGCTGACTCTAGCCGGCTCGCCGGTATACTGTTAACACACAACTACGGTGCAGTGCGGTGCTCTCCTCTGCTCCAATTGACTCGACACTGCGCTGCTGGACTGGTTCTCTTCCTCCAGCTCCTCTGACCTCTGTCTGATTGTTTTAGTACCTGGCTGCCTGCCCTGCGCAATGACCAACACATGACCCATCCAGCCACTCATGGCCTATACTGGCAGCTTTTTGGCCATGGTTACCCTCACCCTCACCCCCACTGGACATGTTACACAGAGGCTAGATCCACCATAACTTCCCTGGTGCTCGGCAGGCTCCCACAGTCAGGGGACTCACACTGCGCACGGCTCGGCCTGGTTGCTCCCTCCTCGCCACCACTACTATGCTCTGCCCACCTCGATGGGTGGTCATCCTCCTTCTGGAGTCCTTTCTGTGACTTTGTTCTTCACTTTCTTTTCCTTCAATTTGGTCTTGGCTTTCTGGCGCTGCCTCACACCCACCCATTGCCCACCTCTCCTGCTGCTGCCCAATGAGACTTCCCCACTATCTTTTGGTGCATGTATAGGGATTTTACTAAAAAGACAATGCCAATTTCAAAACAATACCGCTGGGCCACGGTCAGGGGATCGCCTTCAGGGGGAGCTCAGCAGCCAGGTCACATGCACCCAGTCCCAGTCAGAGAACAAAAAAAAGGACAAAAGCCTTTTCATGTTACAAATTATTGATGGGGATGGGTTATCTTCAATAATCCAGCACCTATGCTGCTGGGTGGGCTGAACGGTCATGCAAATCAAAGGCCAAAGTCCTTTCAGATTAGAGTGGTTTTGGTCCTTTGACGTGCATGACCATTCAGCTCACCCAGCAGAGAGTTGTGTCAGGATCACAACTACTGGTCATTAGAGGAGACTGCTGAGCCCCTGGTTCTGTGTACTGCAAAGGGCTCAGCAGTGACACCCCACCCAAAATCCCATATTGCCACAATACTTCGATTTGCACAAGCACAATCAGTGTAAAAAAAAAGGTTGTGTGTACTTATTTTCATGATATACCTGTTGTGCAGGAAAAAAATACTGATCATGCTGTCAGCCATCTTGTTTTTGCTTTTCAAGCAACAAACATTAAAAATACATAAAAAAAAATACATTTTCAAGAAACAAAGACCTGAACCTAGCTAAACAGTACCTGTCTACCTAGATTATGACATTTGCTTTTTGAAAAACTCAACATAAATCAAGTGGACCAGGGTGCCCACCAAGGTACTGCTTCTTTCTCCCCCCTCCCCTCCAGGTGGCCTGTCCTTCCAGTGTTTATTTACTTATTTTTTTAACATATTATGTATAAGTGAAGGTGGGTGCCCACCCTCAACACTGATTCTGTGGACCACCTCCCCGCCAGGTCATCCACTCCCACTTGCCAAACACAGTGTCTGCTGAAATAAAGAAAACCATCCCCCGAAGGTTTTTTTTTTAAACCTGAAAAAACCAAAATGGCCCCTTGCCAATCTTCCCCCCACCCAACCTCCCAGTCAGCACACATCACCCCACACTTCCCGACACCCCTCTGATCAAAGACAAATCTTGCTTCTGGAACCAGCGACTGTGATATGAGACTATGGTAATGCGGTCCAATATATTTCAATGTGGTTGTGAACTTTGATGCATAACTTTGCCTTGTATATTTTCACCCCAGATTTTCAACATGGCTCTTTTGGGACTCCACTTCATAACCAATGGCAGTAGAATTATGCAAGTCAGGCCCAAAAATCAATTTTACAATCATGTGGCAAAATCACATTTTGGGTGGGAATTGAAAATGTTTGCCACCCTTGTTCATGAGTTATGAGAAGGCTATGTTGAAAATTTGGGGTCAAAATATTTAAAAATGGCAAAGTTATTCACATATGTTGACATTTTTCTACGTTCACTTGAAACTTTGGTAATTTTACATATTTTGACCCAAACTTTCTATATAGCCATTTGTTTACACCTTGTCAAGAATGTGACAGCTGTCATTTTTCAAATCCTGTCCAAAATATGTTTTTACACCTGTGGTGCAGAATGACATTCCAATGATGTGGAATGTTGTTTCAGTGAGGATTTGAAAATTTTCATCTATTGATTCATGAGGTGGGGGAATAAGAAGGCTGTACTGAAAATGTGGTGTCAAATGCAGTAAAATGCCCAGGTTATGTGTGAATGTTGCACTATTTCACCGTACACCATAACTACTAATTTTCAATTTTTTGACTCCAAACTTTCAACATACTGTAGCCATTTTTCCACAACACCTTATAAATGTGACAGGTGTCATTTTTAAAAGCCTGGATATCTTTTCGCACCTCTGGTATGAAACGACATTTCATCCAATACACTATAAATGGCACATGTCATGTTTATAAGGCAAATCATAAAATAAATATCTTCAAAAAAATCTGGTGTCAAAAATCTATAATTTTTAACAAAATTTCTGTGTAGTAGCAGTCTTCACTCAGACAGGCATGCTTTGTGATCCTGTGCCACTGAGCTGAGTGCAGTGGGGAGCTCAGTGACCCAGCTGGATGGAGTGAGGGTGAGGGGGATGGCAATGTTATGTGACACCCCCTAGTCAGGGAATAAAAGGTGTAGGGTTGTTTGCATTGGGCCTGGGTACCATATAGTGAAGACAGTTGTCCTCTTGGCATAGGGCCCTGCACCTCTCCACCTGTGAGTGGCAGAGGGCCCTGTGCACTGGTTGACAGATGCACTCTTTGCCCTGTGTATCTGTATTTGCAGCCACACAGAAGTGAAGGGACCACAAGGGCCTGTGCTTCTCCAGCCCATCACACAGCCCCATGAATTCTTCACATCCTTTGCTGCACAGAACTGGAGGTGGATGGAGTCTTCCATTGGCATAGGACATGTGCATCTGTTGGACCAGCATGAATGAGGATATGATTACACTGTCTCAAAAAGAAAGGAAATTCTTTGTGGAGGAAGGACATAGACAGCGAGAGAGGGTGCACGCATGAGAGTTCTGTGATGGCGACTGTTTAGGGTCAAGCGGTGGCAGCGCTAATGGCTTGGGCTGATAGAAATCCCTTTTCAAGCTAAGAGCATTTGTGCAGGAAAGTGTTGGGGCTGTCTTTCAGTCTTGGCATACTGGGTAAATCTGCTGACCAGCACCATAACGTCGCGACCGTGGCAAATTGTCTAATTTCAGTGGTTCTCTCCTGGAGCATGTCATCACCCCTGCTTTCAAATGCTAACCACTTCAACTTAGGTATCCTATCTGAAGTGCACCAAAAAAAGGAAAAATGGGCTAAAGCTGCAGTTAAGGGACTGAACGGGAGCAACAGTAAAAAACACACTCCACAAGCTCCACTGTCTTCTCCACCAGTGGCAGGCAGAACCAGTCTCCAGCAACAAAGCTAAATAGGCTGGCCCGGTGGCACTGAGGGTTGAGGCGCTGGTCGCTACACCTCGTGCCACACCGGCGACCCGTGTTCGGGAATGGGCATGGGTTGCTGGGGGTCGGCGGGGGGAGATGGATTGAGCATCCGGAGGACTGCTCTCCATCTCCGGGGTGGGAGGATTCGGGCGGCCGGTGCTTGCCTGACCCCTAGCGGAGGCTGGGGGTCGACAGCACACAGGCGCAAGCCAAGGGGTTGGTGGGACGTGGCAGACGCTGGACTAGTGCACACACGGGAGCGTGCGTGTGCTCAGTTGCTGGTGTCATTGCACGCCATGCCCGTCGGGAGGAAAAAAAAAATGGGAGCCCGGCAGCACGACGTCATTCCCTGGCGCCATTCCTGGAGGACGCCTCCCTGGCATGGACCTGTTGGGGTGGGTTGAGTCGCTTCCCACCACCCTGCCGCGAAGGTAAGTCATGGGTGCGGAAGGAGGGGTCTCATGTCTGGGGATGGCGCCGGAGGAACGGGCGGAGTGCGGGGGTTGTAAAGGTGTTCGAGAAGAAAACAACATCCTAAAAAAAACAAAACAAAAAAAAAACAAAGCTAAATAATTTTTTGGGTGCTATAAATATTTTTTCTGGCAAGCCATTATCACCCCTTCCACAGTCTCCCTCACTTTCATCAGAAGCCACAGCAACCCTGGCCATAGACATTGAAGAAACTGGATACACGACAGCAGAGGATGAAAATATCGATGTAGTTCCTTCAGCAGAGCAGCAAAAACAATCACCACAGCAAACGAAGGTTAGTTCTATGGTTGTAAATGATAACATTTTCACAGAAACAGCTGGCCTGGTGGTGCTGAGGGTTGAGGCGCTGGATGCCACACCTTGCACCACACCGGTGACCCGGGTTTGGGAGTGGACTTGGGTCATTGGGGGTTGGCAGGGGAGGAGAGGGATTGAGTGTCCGATGGATGCCTCTCCCTCTCCGGGGAGGAGGGACTTCAGTTGTCGGTGTGTTGCTGGCCCCTAGCGGAGGCTGGGGACAATGTGTTTGTGCTGAGCACTAAGGGGACTGAGCTGGGGCAGGTACCAGGAGGAGTGCATGTGGATGCTTGCCCGCTCACCCCATTGGTGTCATTGCATGCCCCGCTCACGTATGGGCAGAACAGGAAAAAAGTGGCTTTCAGGTTCCAGTGGCTTGATGGCTGTCCTAATGAGTCAGCTCGGCTTAGGTGGGCATCACTGATGACTGGATCAGACTTGGTGGGGAGAAGAGGGCTTCCCGCTACCCCACCGTGAGGGGTAAGCCACGGGGGTATAAGCGAGGGCCCTATAAAGAGTTGGGGCAATCCAGACAGTGGCCAGAATAATGGCTGTGGAGACAAGAATGCCAACCAGGAGCCAGGCAGGAGGATAAATAGATAAACAAACAAACAAACAAAAAAAGTTTTCACAGAAACTCCACATATTTCTGAAATGCAAACCTCGGCCACATCAGACTTGGGAGCTTCAGGTTCAACGCTACTGGACGCTAATATTAGTGCCCAGAATCACCCTGCAGTAGATTTACAGTCATCCGTAACTTTGAAAGACTTACCTTCAATATGTGGAAGGATTGAGGGGCATGTGGGGGGAACTTGAATGAAGGGAACAAGCCAATCAATGTGATATAATATGCATGGAAGATATGAGAAAGTTCCAAGCTGAAATAAAAACCAAAATAAAGTCAGGTTTTGCCACCATCACCTCTGCAATTACAGGCCTTGTCACAGTTTTTACCTCCATTCAAATCTAGATGAGCACTTTATCAATTAGAACCACAGTAGCTGAGTCTAGAATCAGCAATTTAGAAGACAAGATGACACACGATATTGAAAAACAACAAGCTCTTGTAAAGGAGCTGGGGGAGTTTAAGATGAAAATTGCCAATCTGGAAGACATATCGCGTCATTCTAATCTGAAGCTAATAGGTGTCCCAGAGGGACTGGAGAGCCATGGGATCCACTATCCTTTTTCAAAAAAATCATAACAGTAGCTCTTAATTGAAAATATCCAGAAGAATGGATTAACCTGGAAGGGCACACAGGGGTCCTAAATCAACCGTTCAACACCCCAGAAGCACAAATTATCCAAGGCGTGTATTTATTAAGCCACGTAATTTCAAAGACAGAGAAATTATACTGCGACAAGCAAGAATGAATCGAGGTCTACAGTGGTCTACACCTTTGGTGGGCCAAGCAACATAGATTCTCGGCCCACCCGGATATTTTGGTCCATAGTCAACATGCACGCCGGGCATTTGATAAATCCAAAGATTTGCTGAAACAACACAACATTAAATATATTTTTTTACATCCAGCCAGGATTAGATTTTTTTCTGCATGGCAAAGTCTGGATTTTTTCAGATCCAAAAAAGGCAGAACAATTTCTGGGGACAGAGGACTGGAACTCTCTCTCTCTGAAATAATACAATGCCTCTAGAAATCTGGAAATAAAAAATAATTTATTTTTTGCTTTGGGGTGTAGATACAGTGGGGAGCCTGAATCTAGTAATGGTAATGATTGATCTTGTGCTTATTGCTCCTTTCAATATGAATATTTTAAAAACTCCTTTTTTTTTTCTATTTTCTCTCTTATTAACTGCCAGAGATATGAAAGCACTGCACCATGACTCTCAGCGTGATTCGCAGGACAGAAAACAGCACAACAAAAGGGGGGAAGGGGCATAGGGTACTTGTATTATGCTTATCACTCAGTTATATAAACATTTTCATTAAGAACTGTAATAGAGCTGGAGAAATAGCTGAAATAGTTTTGAAGGTCACTTTGTGGTGCATAATAGCCCATTATTATCCAAATTACTATAAAATAGATCTAATCGGGGCTGCCAGTTATGCTAAGAATACTCTGCTGGCACTAGTTTCAAATGGTGTACAATTCTTTGAGCACAGTAGGCAGTTAATTCTAGAAAAGAGGCATACCTCAGGCAATTTCATTTGTGTCCATATGGCCCACAGTAGGATTAGATATCTACTCAATTTATCTAAGAGGACCAGGAAATGTATTCCCCAGAAGATTTATGAAAGCATTTGCAATTTTGGGAGGATAAAGAAAGCACAATGATGATCCATTACTTATCTACAAGGAAGCTCCAGGCTTTACGGGGTGGGGGAAGGGGGCTTGACTTTAACTGCAGTTCATGACTTTCAAAAAGGGCATAATAGAATTAAATTATCTATATTTAAAAATGATGCAAGGTTACAAACTGTATCAGGGCTTGATGCCCTCCCTCAGGGCCAAGAAAAGTTTTTTTCATAAGCAAGGGTTGATTTATAGACTTTGCGTATTACATCAACACCTCTTTCGTTCTAAAATATGATGTCTCAACTTCTTAAGATAATTTCGTGGAATGTTAAATGGATCCAGGATAGGACTATAAGGGGAAGATCATGTCAGGCAAACCTTCTTGAGTTTTACAGAGGGGTTAGTAAAGCATTAGACCAAAAGCACTCAGTGGATGTGATATATCTGGATTTTTCCAAAGCTTTTGATAAAGTACCTCATAGAGAACTAATTGATGCTTTAATTGATCACGGATTGGGGGCAAAGTAACTAGATGGATAGAAGCATGGCTCAATACACGGTTACAATCAGTTAGTGTAAGTGGTACATGTTCCACTTGGGCAGAAGTGATGAGCGGGGTGCACAGGGCTCTATTTTGGGGCCTTGTTTATTTAATGTGTATATTGCCTCAGTGAAAATGAAGACGGGAGTATGGGTATCCAAATTCACGGACGACACCAGAGTAGGTAGTATAGTTGATAGCCTGGAGGATGTAGCAAATCTTCAGGAAGCCTTGGGTGATCTGGAAAAGTGGGCACTGGATAAAAAACTGACCTTTAATAATGATAAATGTTGTGTTATGCATTTTGGGAGATCAAATGGTAACATGACATATGCAGTTGGTGGACAGACACTAAACACAGTGGAGCAACAGAGCGATCTGGGTTTCATGATAACAAAAGACTTATCCTTTAAGACACATTGTACCTGGGTCATTAAGAAATCCAGTGGTATTCTACACTGTATTATTAAACATATAAAATGTAGAAATAGGGATGTGATGTTGCCCCTGTATATCTCCTTGGTGAGACCACATTTGGAGTATTGCACCCAGTTTTGGTCTCCTGATGGGAAAACTGAAAGTGATGCACTTGAGAGAGTACAGCATAGGGCTACTCGTAATATAGTGGAGGCAAAAGGACAGGACTACAAAACTAGAGTAAATATTTTGGGCCTTTATTCATTGGAATATAGGCGACTAAGGGGTGATATGTGCTTGATATTTAAATCCCTTATAGACCCTGGTTTATGGGAACTACTGGGGCTAAACTTTAGGAAATTAACATACAGCACAAGGGCCCATCCCCTCCAACTAGAAGTGGAATGTCCAGGATTAAAGAAAAGGAAATCCTGGCTAACTCCGAGAATAACTAATATTTGGAACATGCTCCCATTGGAGGCAGTGGCTAGTGATAGCATGAACACATTTAAAAGCAGCTTGGACAACTATCTCATTGAGCATAAAATAGCGGGATATTCTTGATATGGCAAGCAAAAGGACTTTTGTCTATTAAAGCTCTGTACCTACCTATGAGACCTATGAGACTACAGCAAGAGAGATTTGTAATTACATTGCTAGAATAGGTGGCAATTGTATCTGATTACAGCAATCTCATCTTGATCAAAAAGAGCTTCAGTTTCATGCTAAAAGATGGGGTAATGGCATTAATGCCCCTTTTACAAATGCTTCCAGGGGGGTCTCCATCTTTAAAAAAAACAAAAACTTCCAACTGAAAATGATTGGATACACCTTTAATCCAAATGTCAGATTTTACTGGTGGGCAACACAGGTATGATTTACAATATTTATGGCCCTAATGAAAACTCCCCACTCTTTTTTTCACTCATCTCTTTCTGGAATTGACTAACTTCCCTGTTCCTTTTAAACTAGGAGGGGAATTCAACCTTGTATTGAACCCCTCACTGGATAAATCGGGACTATGACCTGAAAGACCCACCTCAGCTGCTTCAAAGATCTTGCAATTTATGGGGGATTATAATCTTACGGAACTGTGGCACTTAAAAAATCCAGTACTTCACCAATATTCCTTCTTTTTGGCACCACACCAATCATATTCATGCATAGATTATTATTTGATTGCACAATCCATCGATTATCAAGTAATGGATATAAATTATGCTACCATGTTAATCTCAGAGCATGCACCTGTAATCATTTAATTCAGGTTCCTAACTATAATAAAGCCTCACGATTCAAGACTGATCCTATATTGTTTAAGGATAGTGATTTTCTTGAGCATATTAATAAAGAAATAGAGTTTTTCTTTTCTACAAATGCAATAGCTGATTCCAAATTAGATGTAATTTGGGATGCATTTAATGCATACATTTGAGGGGCCATTATGTCCTTTTCTATTCAGCGCAATAAAAAGCATGGGATACAATTATGGGAACTGGAAAAAAATCACTGACACAGAACTGCTACATATGCAAACAAATGATAAATTGGCCTATCAAAAATTAATTTCTCTGAAGGAGAAATATAATGCTCTAGCTGTGGAAATAGTGGAAAGACAGGTTCTTTACACTAAAAGTAAATATTACGCAAACGTGGTTCGCATTGATAAAATTATGGCATGGCAACTCAAAACTGAGCAACCAAAAAAACATAATTTCACAAATTCAGGACCTACAAGGACAAATCTATAACAATCCTAAAGATATAAACATGGTATTGCATAGATTTTTTCAAGATCTATATTCAACAGAAATATCTGACCTAGTCAACTTCCAATCTGAATTTATATCTAAGATTGAATTCCCTAAAGTCCTTCCTGAAATGGCTGACTTATTAGAGCAGGAAATATCTATAGAAGAAATCACTACTGTTATCAGGAAACTTCCACTGGGAAAAACTCCAGGCCTAGATGCGCTTCCCACCGAATATTATAAAATGTTTTCTGTGAAACTTGTCCCTCAGCTAAAGAACCTGTTCGATCATATTTTTGATGCTCAGTCTTTGCCTTCCTCCTTCAGAGAAGCAATTATTTCACTCTTCTTAAAAAAGAATAAAGATCCTAAGAATCCAGCATCATATCGACCAGTTTTGCTATTAAATACAGATGCTAAGATCTTAGCTAAAATCCTGGCTACCAGGCTCGAAACAGTATTAGCTGTGCTTATCCATCTGGATCAAAATGATTTTATCAAAGGGAGGTCCATACATTAACATATCAGATGCACAATAAACATAATTGACCAGTGTTAAAATAAAGATCTATCTGTATTGATGCTTAAAAAGCCTTTGACCAGGTGGAGTGGCCCTATATAAAATTTATAATGAACAAATACAGTTTTGGCCCAGGGTTTTGTAAATGGGTCATTATTCTGTATTTGAGCCTGGTAGCCAGGGTTAAGACCAATGCGGCTATATCTCCTTTGTTCGAATTACAATGTGGCATCCGTCAGGAGTGACCATTACCACTAATCTTCGCCCTAGCTATTGAGCCAATGGCTATAGCTATAAGGACCTCAAGAAACATTCTAAGTCCTAATATTAAAGGACATGAACACAGAATTAGTCTCTATGCAGATGACATTCTTATTTATGTTAATAATTTAAACAGTAGTTTTTCCTATATACTCAAGATACGATTACAGTTTGGAGAGGTTTCAGGATTTAGAGTAAATTGGTCAAAGACTGAGGTAATGGAATCCGTACATCATACAAGCCCATTTGTTTCCCCTGCAGATTTAGCCATTAAAAAAAGTATCTCAGATTACTTACTTAGGTGTTAAAATTGATAATAAACTTATGCTCCTACAGTCATTAAATTATAATCCACTAATGGAAGAGGTTAGACATCTTTTATCACATTGGGAAGCACTTCCTTATACATTAATGGGCAGAATGTGTATTTATTTATTTATTTATTTATTGTGGTCTAGGAAAACCATTGAGAACAAGCTCATTTCATAGGTTACATGTTAGAGTTAATACACAATTGAACAGACAGTGAAAAAAATAATGATAAAATGATGAATTGTATAAATATTAAATAAATCTATATATACAATCAGGATAGCAGCAGTCCTACAAAAGTTAGTGATTCTAAGGTGTATAACAGTAGGATGAAAATTGAGGGGCAACAGTAGAGAAGGGAGTGGGGAGAGATGCTATGGGTGGGGAGAGTAAGTACCCAGTGGGCTATAGGGAAGTACTAGTGAACAGGAAGTAAGTTCAGCCAGAGGTAGGCCACATCTAAATGATAGGGGTGGTTACATAGCAGAGTAAAGTAGGCAGTGAAATGAAGAATTGGGGTGGGGGAAGGTTCTATGGAATTGATAAGAGAAGGGGGTTAGTAGAACAAGTAGTTAAGCAAGTGTTGAAGAAGAGCAAAATTGATCAGCAGCCAGGTATTAGATGAAGCAGTCACAGCTGGACAAGGAAACAAGGTGATTCCTAAGTTCTGGTTTGAAAGTGGTATTACAATGGCCATTTTACCAAAATTTAAGTTTCTGTTTCAAACAGTCCCCATAATATTGTTTGTTTTATTTATTTATACTGATAGGACCATGGGCCAAAAAAGACCCATGTTCATGGGCGATCAGTGTACAAATAACAATTACATAAAATATAAATACATACAACTTAATTAAAGACTGGTACAAATTGATATATCACAACATTGTCATTCAATAACATTTACACTTGCATTCTGTAAAAAGGTACTCTTTCAACTTATGCCTAAAAGAACAAAGGGAATGGTTCATACAGTCAAAAACTGATTGTATTGTGTTAAGAAAAATGGGTAACATATAAGATACTGCCCTTTGTCCAAGGGAAGTATGCATTTTTGGAATGCAAAGAGAAAATTTAACTGTTGACTGAGTATTTACCTGAGAGTCCTGCTTTTTAAAAATTAGAGAACAACAATCAGGGACTCTTAAGTATCAAATTTTTTGCCAAAATACCCAATTCAAGTTTATATCTACCGTCCAAAGGAAGCCAACCCACTTGTTCTAAGAAATTACAATGATGAACCCTTAACGAGGATTTCACTACAAACCTAGCAACTGAATTAAGTAAAACTTTTACCTTGGATAACAATCCTTCCCTTGCAGAATAGTAAAACAAAACCCCAAAATCAATTAATGGTAGTAAAAAACTTTGAGCCAACAGACAACATGTAGTATCAGTGAGTAAAGGAGATAACCTATATAAGGCCCCTAAACGCTGGTGAGTCACCTTTACCATATGAAGAATATGAGGTTCATAAGAAAGATTCTTATCCATCAATAAACCCAGGTATTCAAATTGTTTAACTTGTTCAGTCAAGGTACCAGAAACAGTGTCTAGTGACAATATAGGGTCCAATATCAATCTTTTTTTAGTACTTGCAAAAATCATGGATTTTTTTTAATTTTTATTTAAAACCAATCCATGGGCTCGAAACCAATTCTGTACCTCCAAGAAATCATCAGCTAAATCTTTCTGTACATTTTCAAAAAGAGGACCTGTGAGGACCACTGCATTGTCAGCATATAAAAAAATTGAGATCTGGTACAAACAGAAGGTAAAGTATTAAGAAAAAGATTAAACAAAAGGGGGCCCAGAATAGAACCTTGGGGAACACCAAGTGAAATCTTAGAAGAAGAAGAAAGTTTACCAGTAACCCTTGTGACCTGTGTGCAATCAGCCAGGCAATTACTTAGCCAATCCCCAACATCCTTAGAAATTCCCAAATTAACTAAAGAAGACAGCAAAAGAGGGCGATCAACCAAATCAAATGCCTTGCTGAAGTCCATGAACACGGCCCCAGTACTTGATAACTTTTTCAAATGACTAGATGTGCTGATTAAAAAAAATTTGCAGAAAGAGAAAGGAACAAGGCTAAAAATGGACAAATTAATCTTACCCTATTCTGAAGCAGGGTTGGCTCATCCACATTTTAAGCTCTACTATTATGCAGTCAATTTAGCTGTCATATCTACATGGTTCAATGATAATAGACTTGACTCGTCTTACTGCATAGAAACTTTGTGTACTCCATTTTATAATATAAAACATGTTCTATATGCAGGTTTAGTCAGAACTAACTTAAAGTTAGCCCTGACCACTAGAACAATATTATATGTTTGGAATAACATTTTCCAGATTGATAGACAGAAAGGTATATTTTCATTGGAAGTTCCTATCTACTTAAATACTCATTTCTTTCCCTCCATTGATAATGATGTTTTTTTTTCTTCTCCTACTTTTTCCCCTTGGGGCCCCCGGTCGGCCCAGGTGTCCTCGCATCTGTATCTCTGGCCACCATCTGACCCACACCATTCTCCCACTGACGGCGATCACCCATTACCCCATGGATTACCTCCCATGGTGGGGTGGCAGGGGGTGACCAACTCCCCCACCAAGTCCAGATCCATATTGGTGATCCCCTCCTGGAGCCAGCACAGGTACGCTAAGATGTCCGTCAAGCTGCTACAACTGGGGTGCCCCTTTTTCTGTTTTCTACCTTTCAGAGGTGGAGTGTGCAAATGCCAGCAAGGGGTGTGCTCGCATGCAACTGCACAGTGCACACCCACCGGCTGCCCTGCCACTGACCCAAATCTTTTCAGGACCAAGCATGTCAACACCTAGCTTCCACTAGGTGTCGGGCTATGCCTGTCACTGTGCCACTTCTCCCCCAAGAGATGAGAGCTGTCCTATGGACACTCAATCCTTTCCCACCCCTGCCAACCCCTGGTGACAGTTGCTCACTCCTGAACCCGCTGTCACTGGTGCAGCACGAAGTGTGGTATCCAGTGTCTCAACCCTCAGTGCCACTGGGCTGGCTCAATAATGGTGTTTTTGAATCTTGGTATAAAAAAGGTTTACATGAATTTGGGCAAGTTATAGAAGATGGGCATATTCAAGATTTTGAAACGATTAAAAAAAATTGGCATGCCTAATTTACAATTTTTTCAATATTTACACATGTGAGTATATATTAACAAAATTATTAATAAGGACCATAATGCTAAACACAAGTCTCCAGAAACCTTCTTTAAAAAAAAAACTCTCTTGTAAAAGCAATTTCTTTTATTTATAAAATAATACTGAATCATTATTCGCAATTTTTTAATAATTTAAAAACCACGTGGGAGGAAAAACTGAATATAATCATACCAACAGATGCTTGGAATAACTCAATTAATATAAAATCATGGGGGTTTAAGTAGATTAGAATGCAGCAAATTATATTTAATATCCTTCGCCAAACATACTACATACCAGAATTCTTACATAAAATAAATTTAAGTATCTCACCACTTTGTCCTAGGTGTGAAACCTTGGAACACATGCTCATAATGTGCCCTAAATTGGATCAATGGTGGGAACTGATTTTGAGTTTTATTTCAGAAGCCATTGGGATCTCCTTAGCAAAATCCTCTACTAGTGTACCTCCTACCCCAAAACAACATCTCTCTGTTAAAAGTACTGTTGCCTGGTGGTTCTCTTGCCCTTTTAAGGGCTTGTAAACCTTCAACTCACAGAATCTTGCTGAATTTAAGTAAATATTGTTATTTTTACTTTGTGCTAAAACCGGAAGTGAACGGACGCTTACTTCCATTTTTTTTGGCTTAAAACCTGCCCCTCTAGTGAGCGGGGTGAGCATGCGTGGGGCTGCGCGAGGAGATGTGCACAGAGACACGCTCATTTGCACATGTCTGCTGTGTCCGCTGGGCACACTGAAACTGCTGGCATTAGACAAACTTGGATAAGGCTCCGTGCATGAAAAGGGGTTATCAATGGATTCTAAAGATTGTAATGTAGTACATATGCAGGATTTTGAGTATAATACAGTCATTGATATGGGCTTTTTAAGTAGCCTATGTGTGGAGATACATAAGATAACATTGATGGAATTAAATGTTTCCATATTAAAAAAAATGCACTTTCATTACTCAAAATGCATGAAAATTTGTGTACTAATTTATGACATGGCTACCCATGTGTGTGAAATAGTTTCTCAGTGTCATTTAACTAGACTTTTCTGGCAATAAAAATATTTTTTTAACTAATTCTGTGTCCTGCTCTCATTTATCACACTTCCTTATTGTGCTACCTTGATTCCCACCTACCTCCAAGGGGCCCTAAAGATGTGATCTTGCATGTAACCATTAATGTCCCCTTGTGTTATCTCGGAACCTTTGTAACAATCTGCACTTTGATATTATTTTTGCTGTATTTTTGTCACCAGGTTACTTGCTGGATTTGTTTAGGGTACTACAGTGCAATGTCCTTTTGCTTTAATTACACATCATGATCACAAGCTGTCCCCTTTGCTTACCTGATCGTTTCCTGTCCCCACCACCAACAGATGTTCACGCGTGACAGCAGGGGTCCAGGGGAGCCACTTGTGAAAACATTTGGGCACTTACATCAGTGTGAGATTGGGGCAGGCCATGGGGGGATTTAAAAGACAAATCTTGCAATTTCTAGCCCTTTCCTGTGATTGACTGTCTTGTTCTGAAGTGCTCTTGTCCTCCTGTGTGACCCTTGTTATATCACTATCCTCACTGTAGCAGGTAAATACTGATCATGCCTGCTGCTAAAAATATTTTTTTTTTCACTAGTTTTGATAATGCAAGCGAGCCATTGGGGGGTGAGGTTCATTAATAGTGCAGATGGACCCACACCCTGGATTTCCCTTTTTGTCTTCATGATTTTGTGTACAGGGTGCCATTTGAATTAAAATGTGAATTTGGGACCTTAAACTTCTTTATGTCCCTGTTCACCATGAGGTCTTCTTGAAGGAGTTGATAAGGAGGTTGCATAGATCAACTTTCTAACTTACTATGCTTTATTTTAAATGCTCATTTTATATTGGGACTGTATTTTACATGCTGCTGTTACAGTCAGTTTTGGGGAGGGATGGAGACTGAGTGGAGTGTCTGGGATTAGCACACTGCATTATTTGGTTATCGTGGAGGGTATGGTACCTGCATTTAATCCTTGGCTCTTTATTTTTGGGATACTGATATTTAGTTTGGTTTTTGGTTCCAATGCTCTATTTTAAATGTGCTTTTCATGTGTTGGGATGGTATTTTACATACTGCTGTTACAATTATTGTTTTTCTTGGGGGTTGTTAAAAAGATTGAGTGTGATGTCTGATATTTATTGTGGTTTTTGGTATTAAAAAAAACACACATTTTCTGTATTTACCTGGGCACTGCCAGTACTACACATCAACACTCCTCAATGTGTGCTTCTTCCTACCAAAGAGTTGTATGAGCACTCTACCTCAGTACATCCCCCAAATGTGAAACACTTGACCCTTAGAATGTGGAACACTTCATCAAACCTATTACTCAGAAGCTCAGACCACTGTTGAGATGTGTGCCTCTGTGTTCACAAAGTTCACAGTTAAATAAATAATACATTTTTCATATAAACTACTATGCATTTTTGCTTTATAATGTTGTTGAATGTTGGACAAACCCTCGCAGTGTGTAACAAGGGGCTTTTGTATATAAAATGAGGAACCATTCCTCATGCTGCTGTACAGCTGAGAGGTGTGGGTTGATCACATGTGCATGTTTGTTTGGTGTGCCTAAATTAGGCAACCACAAATTTTATTCTTTTTACTTTATTTGATTCTCCTTCAGGTCCCCACCTGTAGGCATCTATCTTTCAGCCTCCCATCCAGCCCAACACCCTGACATCAGGCAGCTAACCACTTCTTCCCCCACAGTTTACCCTCCGTGGCAGGGTGGTGAGGAGCCCCCCCTCCTTGCTCAAACTCACCTTGACTAGGATTCAGATTCTGTGGGATGCCATTCAGAGTTGGGGCCTGCAGTGGGTGGCTGTCATCATTCTGCTTGGCCTGGGACCTCATTTTTCCTTGTCCTGTGTTTGCCCCTCGTAGAGCATGCAATGTTGGCAATGGCTGTGCAGTGCACGCTTCCGCCCATGGCACGCTGGTTGGTCGTCAGCATGGTAGTAGGTAAAGCACAGATGCCTTAGCACTCCATGCCACTGGATGTGGTGGCAACCACAAATTTAGGTGAAGTGGTAGGCTTGCCTTCAGTCTTGACGTTGATTGTAATGGGCTATTGCATTGCATAATGTGTTTGTTACTGGCTTCTTTATTTGTGGGGTGCACCACTTGTTTTGTCATTGTGCATTACAGGGCACCTACAGCATTTTTTGTTAATCTGGGTACGAAACCATGTGGTCACAAATTTTTTTTTTTTTTTTGCGTGGGGGGTGCATTATTTGATCTGTGTGTATCAGGTCTGATGACAGTTTTTGGCTGAGTATATGTTGTGGTGTGCCTCTGTTTTTGGTCTCCAGATGTCTGGAAACATGCTTCCATTTTGTTTGCAGATGGTTAGATGCGTGCCTCCATTTTGCTTGCAAGTGGGTGTATGCTTCCCTTCATTTTGTTTGTGGATGAGTGCCTTAATTTTGTTTTCAGATATGTGTATGATTGCCTCCATTTTGATTTGCAGATGGGTGGATGCATGCCCTGATTTTGTTTGTTTATTTGTATATGATTGCCTCCATTTTGATTTTCAGATGGTGAATGTATGCCTCCATTTTGTTTGTAAATTTGTGTATGACTGCCTCCATTTTGATTTGCAGAAGAGTGGTGCATGCCTCCATTTTGTTTGCAGATTTGTGTAGGATTGCCTTCATTTTGATTTGCGGATTGGTGGATGCATGCCTCCATTTTGTTTATAGATGGATGACTGCATACATTGCCTTCAATTTGTCTGCAGCTGTGTGCATGCATGGCTTCCTTTTGTTACCAGATAGGTGCATGATTGCTGCCATATTGTTGCCAGACCTGAGGATGACTGGGTTCAGTATTTTACTTTTTTTTTCCTTTTGGTAGATGGGATGATGCATGGCTTGTTTTGCGTTTATTATGTTTTTCTCCTTTTTTCCCCTTCACTTTAGAAGTGATTTATTTATTTATTTGTTTTTTGTTTACGGGTAAGTACACTAGACAACAATGTTGCCTATATTCAGGCACGACCCGGGAGAGTACAGACAGGGGAGAACAGCTTTGTTAGCAAATTTGTGATTGTTTGACATTCGGTTAGGATTTTGGTATTTGAAAGCAAAAACGTGAACAAAATGAATTTATTTATTTCATTTTTTTAGCTTGGACACCACCACCATAGTAACCCTACCTGCTATTTTGGTTTAAATTTTAAAATCACCAAACAACCCCAGATGTGCACTTTTTGTATTCACAGAGGTAGCTTGTACTGGGCTGGTGATCTTGGCAAAACTCATTTTGTGTGTGACTATGTCCACAACCCCCCCTGCCCACCCAAATTAGGATAAATTATTCTGTGGGCCATACTGGTCAGCCATATCATACGTGTGTGTGCTGGGTTTACACAACTTTGCTTAGCAAAAAAAAAAAAAATCACTGTGAAAACCAACTATACCATTTTCTGTGGGTGTTGTCTGTGTTCAGTTTACAGGGACAGTCCATTATTTAGGTGATGTGGACTGATGATGCCCTGATTAGAATGCATACTTTAATGATGAACTTCTTTGAAAGATTCCATTAGGTATTTAGCTGCATGCCTCCATACTGTCTGCAGATGGGTGGTGACATGCCTCCACGTTGTCCCCAGATGGGTGGTGACATGCCTCCATGTTGTCCACAGATGGGTGGTGGCGTGCCTCCATGTTGTCCACAGATGGGTGGTGGCGTGCCTCCATGTTGTCCACAGATGGGTGGTGGCATGCCTCCATACTGTCTGCAGATGGGTGGTGACATGCCTCCATGTTGTCCACAGATGGGTGGTGACATGCCTCCATGTTGTCCACAGATGGGTGGTGGCATGCCTCCATACTGTCTGCAGATGGGTGGTGACATGCCTCCATGTTGTCCCCAGATGGGTGGTGGCGTGCCTCCATGTTGTCCACAGATGGGTGGTGACATGCCTCCATGTTGTTCACAGATGGGTGGTGGCGTGCCTCCATGTTGTCCCCAGATGGGTGGTGACGTGCCTCCATGTTGTTCACAGATGGGTGGTGGCGTGCCTCCATGTTGTCTCCAGATGGGTGGTGACATGTCTCCATGTTGTCCACAGATGGGTGGTGGCATGCCTTCATACTGTCTGCAGATAGGTGGTGACATGCCTCCATGTTGTCCCCAGATGGGTGGTGACATGCCTCCATGTTGTTCACAGATGGGTGGTGGCGTGCCTCCATGTTGTCCACAGATGGGTGGTGACGTACCTCCATGTTGTCCACAAATGGGTGGTGGCATGCCTCCATGTTGTGTGCAGACAGGTAGTGGTGTGCCTTTGGTGCTTTAATGTCCCCTGTTACATGTGCATCCCTGCTTTTATGTCCCCAGTTACATGTGCAGTCCTGCTTTTATGTCCTCTGTTACACACGCAGTCCTGCTTTTATGTCCCCTGTTACACGCGCAACTTTCTGGAGGCTTCTTCTCAGACTCCAAAATTGGAGTTATCCCACACCACACTACATTTTTATAAGGTGAGTCAAAGCATTAAGAAATGCTTGAATTAATCATTATATTATAGAGTTTAAAAAATGACACTAATGTCACACTTTGGTAGCCCTTTTTCATGCATAGACCCGTAAGATAATTTTAGCATATCCTCTACTTAGTAAATAAACACCTTTAATAATGGAAAAAGAACTTAGTAAGTGTACGCAATGTGTGATGTATAGTGAGGAAAAGTATGGGAGTAAGTATGTATGTGTTAATTGCCATCTGATTACTACTCTTGAAGCAGAGATAGCATTTCTGCTTAATATTAAACCAGTTTCTATGGATATTAGGGAACTGGAAAGTTACATTGATCTTATGGATGAACAACTTCATTCTAATGAACAATTTCCTTCACATTTAGGTAGCATTTCTATGCCTCCTGATGAGGAGACAATTGTAATCGACTAGTACGAGTATACCTGTTGCCTCTGCCCCCTCTTATAAGGTGGATGATTATCCGCCCTCTTCTCATGATAATGATGACTAGACCATTGTCACAAAGCCTCTTAAAAAAAGGAGGGGTAGTCAAATATACAATAGTGCCCCAATTGAAACTCGTAATAGGTTTGAGCAATTGACTGTATCAAATAATGAAGTGCTACATGATTTATCCTGTGCATCACCCTCTGTTGATAATAATGGTTTAAAAACATTTTTCAATCAGGAGTTAATGCCCTTGAATATTTGTCCTAGTAAGTCTCAATTTACCAAATCAATACCTATTAAGTTAATTGCTCCAGAGTGTGTTAAACAATCACCTGTTTCTGATTTTTGTACCTCTACTGTCTCAAAACAAGTGCTAGTCCTGGGAGATTCAGTCATTAAGCACATTGACAGGGTGGTATGCAATAGTGACAAGAGCAACTGCACTTGTTCTAGCTTCCGTGGGGCCAGGGTATCTGACATTACCTCCATGATGCCTAAAATTTTACAAAATGTGGGGGAAAATCCACTGGTTATCGTACATGCCGGTGTTAATGATATAAACAACACCACATTTAATCAGTTACAACAGGACTATGTGGTGTCATGTAACTTGTTACTTGATAGTGGATGCTGTGTATGTATATTTGAAATTCTACCTGTCCTGAGAGCAACATCTACCATGACGCAGAAAATCAAAGCCCTAAATGAATGGTTGAGAAAATGGTGTTTTAAGCAGGATATACCCAGTATATAGACACAATTTTAAGTACTGACCCCCCAGCTTGCTCCTCACAAGCCTAATTGTTCTCTCTCTTGTCCCCCTTTCTTATCAACACTAGGCCTGTCCATCCCCTTATCCTTCCTTTCCCAACCTCGGAGAGGAGCTCACTACCCCGGGTTGTGACATTGTACCATGCCCTGTACTTTATAGCATTCAATCCCGGGGATCATATATACTCTTTTTCTCCATCCACCATCTCTACATCCTGTTTTACCAACTCATCTCTGTGCACTGTGCCCTCCTAGCCTTTCTCCCCCTACCTCCCTCCCTTCCCCCCTCCATCTTCGCCTCTACCTGGTGTATATTTTTTTTTCTTCAATTACTTCCTCCTGCAACCTTACATAACCTGCTTTATCTTCCTATAGACACGTCTATGTATGTAAATACCCTGTAATCTGTACAATATCTGTATAATTCTATGTACATATGAACTTCTTTTCTTCCTCTCTGTAAACAGCATTATCTATATTGCCTTGTAAATACATGTGTTGACCTGTATATACAATTGTTCATGCTCCACCCAGGTCCATCTTGCATTTCTGCTCAATGATGAATGCCTGGTTAAATAAAGACTTGATTGATTGATTGATTTGATTGTATTACCCACTGGGAATCATTTTCAGATCGTTCTTCCTTGTTTTGCTGGGACGGTTTACATCTCAGTCATGGGGTAGTACACTTATGGGGAAAAGTATCACTAAAATCATAAATCATTGTTTAAACTAAAAACAATGGGGTGGAATGGGTCTATTCCTAAGTCTCTGAATACTTACCAAAATATTATTGCAACTAAATGTAAATTCCTAGCTTTGAATGCAAGATCTTTAAACCAACTCAAATTAGCATAACTCGAAGCCAAATGTAAAACTTTAAATATAGGTGTGGTGGGAGTAACTGAAACTTGATGGGGTGCATCCTCAGTTTGGTCCAGAGTAATTCCAGGTTATAAGTTATATCATAAAAACAGATTAGATAAGCAGGGCGGTGGAGTTTGTATGTACATACGAAATGATGTTCCTTCTTTTGAAGTGTGTTCTCCCTTTCCTTTGGAAAGAATATGGGTTAAAATCTTATTGAAGGAGCAGTCCTATATAACTATTGGTAACATCTATCGACCTCCATCTGCAAATTCAGATTACAAAACTGATATGTTTAAAGAAATCACACATTTTTCAGAATCTCAAGATACTGTAATATTTGGTGACTTTAACCTCCCTCATATTAACTGGGACTCATTCTCAGGACAGTCCTATGCTGAGAAAGGACTAATAGATGTGGTAGTTAGTACTGGATTACAACAACTTGTTACTGAACTCACTCGAGGTCCTAATATTTTGGATCTATTATTTACTAACATAGAGCAACAAATTAGAAATTTACAAATTTGGGATCCACTTGGGACCAGTGATCATTCATCTATTCTTTTTGAAATTCAACAGTTTGAAACTACACAAAGGAAGTTATACTGTACAAAAAGTTATAATAAAGCAAATTTTTTTTAAAAGCAATGAATACTTACAGAACATAAACTGGGAATCTAATCTTCTTAATTGTACAACACAAGCAGCTTGGGACGTTTTTAAAAGCATTGTACATTATTTGGAAAATACCTTTATTCCATCTAAGAGGAAATTTAATAATAAAGGAAAAACTCCCCCTTGGTTCAACAAGACAATTAAAAATCAGATTAAAATAAAAATTAAACTTTTTAGGAAACTTAATAATAGTTCTGTTCCATTTAAAACTACTCTATTACATAAATACAGACTATCTGTGAAAAACTTAAAAAGTTCTATTAAATTAGCAAAACATAAGCTAGAATTTAAACTAGCTCACACAAAAGACTGTCACAAATCTCTTTTCTCCTATATAAATAGTGAAAAAGGTGTATGAAGGACCATTGGTCCCTTTATAACCAATGGCTCTTCTCTATCTGATATAGAAACCTCAAATCTCTTTAATAAGTACTTTTGTTCTGTCTTCTCTCAGAAATCACCTATTAGTACATTTAAAGTTCACCATGTAGATTATCATAGGTTCTATCCAACTGACATTATACAGGCTATCAAAAAACTAAAAAAAATATTAGTCCGGGCCCAGACGGTATTCATCCATGGTTTCTGATCAAAACCTCTATAAATATTTCGATACCTTTGTCAATTATCTTCAACAAATCCTTACAAGAAAGCATTGTACCAAATGATTGGCGTTCAGCAATAGTTACTCCCATATTTAAAAAAGGCAATAGAGGTTCTGTGCAAAATTATCTTCCAGTTAGCCTGACCTCAGTGGCTGGTAAATTAATGGAATGAGTAATGAAGTCTCTAATAGATCAAGATTGTAAAAAATTTGAATTTATGATTAAAATCATCATGGGTTTACTTCCAAGTATTCCTGCACCACCAATCTGGTATCTTTTTACAATAATATAAGTACTCTACTAGATGTGGATATCGCTACTGATGTAATTCTTTTGGACTTTAGTAGAGCTTTCGATAAAGTCTCACATGAAAAGCTCATTACTAAAATGCACAATCTAGGTGTGTCACCTGATATTGTCAACTGGACTTTAAACTGGTTGATAAATCATTCTCAGAGAGTCAGAATTAGTGATATCTTGTCTGATTTGGGTAGTGTGGCAAGTAGTATACCACAGGGGTCGGTCTTGGGACCAACATTGTTTAATCTCTTTATTAGTGATTTACAAACAGGGCCAAATAACTTCATGGTTAAATTTGCAGACGATACTAAATGGGGGCAAGGTTAATAATCAAGAAAATATTTCTGCATTAAAGAAGGATTTGGAAAAATTAACACTTTGGGAAAATGAAAATCATATGCGGTTAAATCAAGACAAATGTTTAGTAGTGCATTTTGGTGTAAATAATCCAGAAACTATATATTATATAAACGGACTACCACTTCACTCATCAAATTGTGAAAAAGATTACATCAAATGATCACTGTGTTAGAACTGCTTGCATGACCAACAGACTTCTGAGGCAAATAAAACACACTTTTGTTAATCGCACTGAACAATGCCTTATTCCATTGTATAGGGCATACATTAGACCATATCTAGACTATGGCTCCCCTTTCTGGAATCCAAACCAAGAAAAAGACATAGCAATTCTTGAACAGGTTCAAAGGAGAGTAACTAGAATGATTCCAAGATTAACAAATTTGGATTATCAGAACAGATTGAAAGCTACTGGTCTCTTCTCTCTTCAAACTAGAAGATTAAGAGGTGATATGCTTATAGTTTTTAATTTAATAAATTCACCAGATGTAATGGAAAAATGTGGTCTAACACTCTCCAAAAGGAGACATGTTCTGAGACTGCATAATAAACAGCTTGAAGTAAAAACTTATAAAACCAGCAAAAGGGGAAACTTTTTTCCAATAAGAGCATCCATTATATGGAACACCTTGCCACAAGAATTGGTAGAGGCAACTAGTGCCACTGTCTTAAAAACAAATTAGATGTTTGGTTGAGGAATAATAGATCAATAATGTCCCACATAGTGTGGGGAAAAGTCTTGATGGGCTCTGGCCTTCTTCTGTTCTTTCATACCAAGTAATACCAAGTAAATAATGGATGCTTTTGAGAATAGGTGCCCCATATAATAGCTTGTCCTGATCAAATCAAGCCTTGGTTAATATCAGTCTGGTACAAACATTCAAACAAATTATTTTGGAGTGGAATGATCCTGACCCCCTATTTTCAATACATGATTGAACTCTATTATTCAGGTTCACTCACTAGAACAGATCCCCTTTATCTTGGTGAAACAAATGAAAAAATATGAAGTGATTTGGCAACTCTTCAAAGCTAAGTTGGAAATATTTAGAAATCCCTGAGGGATCTACATGAGAGTCCTGTTATATAAATTGATAGATTATTTGTATTTATATATCTCCTACATTTAGGGGGAAAGGAGGAGGAGGTATTTCACTGAGAAGGTGGTGGAACCTTGAATGCACTGTCTGGTGAGCTGGTTCTGGATTCTATGGTGGAGGGGTTCAAGAAAGGGTGGGACAGGTACAGAAGGTGGATGAAGCAGAGGTTGGCTTGCCCCAGGGGGGCTGGGTTGGAGGTCAGGAGAAACAGGAATGTGATAAGGGGGGGGATGGCTTCGGTACCCACCCAGGGTTCAGAGGCATGAGCAGACTCGATAGACCATAAGGCCTAATCTGCTGGCAAATAGTATGTTAGTATTGATACATTTGTTCTTTCACTGCCCTGTAATTGTTTTGAATTATCTTTAATAAAAAATTGGGGGGAGGGGAGGAGGAAATTCTTTGCAAAAAACTTTGTTAATGCACCAGTTAGGGCAACTTAATGTCACAAAAGTAGGGAAATGTGACGTTTTGGTTTCCAACCCTAAGTCCCCCCTCCCCTCAAGCAGCAAAGGGAAAAAATTAGGATTTGGGGTCTCTGGAGTCTTGGAGAATCTGTGGTGAGGTCTTCCATGGGGTTGCCAACCCTAATGCCCACCCCATTCCCTGAGCAAACAGCATCACACATGATCTCCTTTCTTTAGGGGCCCATGTGAAGAACGCTACAACAAACTGTGTTGACATCATGTGGGTAGACATACTTCTCCACCTTTGAAGTGTGAATGAAAAAACATCCAAACAAGGATCCCTTCATACAACCAAGGATGACTATCATACAAAAACAGATTTTGGACTTAGTTTTCTTTTACCACATTTCAACTTCAACAAGACATGTAACTCCCTCAATATTTGGAGTTATGATACAATTTATATACTAAAACAAAGGTCTTAATATGTATTACAAGAATACCACATAATACATAGCAACAATTTAGGGAGCCTATTAAAAGACTAAAAAATTGAAAACATCAGAATTCCCATAGGATAACACAGGAAGACGAACAACCCATACAGCCAAGAAAATAAACTTTTTTTTGGTACAAATGGAAGTACAGGGCCCTCTGGGCCCTGCACATCCACAGTGACATGGATGTATGCATCCAGGGAGGGATGGAAGTGCAGAGCTCTATATGGAAATGGACATGTTCATGCATGTCCCAAATGAGGATATATACTGTCTCAAAAGTAAGGAAATTCATTGCAAAAAAACTTGTTAATGCATTAGTTAGGGTTAAAATGACAAAAGTAGGGAAATGTGATATTAGGGTTCCCAACCCTAACACCCCACCCCCACCCTGCAGATTGCAAGAAGAAAAACCATTACAGAATCACTTGTCCTAAGTCTTTGCCAATCAGGTGTGGGATGTACCTTGGGGTTATCAACCCTAACGCTCACCCTATTCCATCAGTAAATAAACTGAGATGTAGTCACCCCATTCTTATATACTCTTCACATCTCAGCTTATTTACTGATGGAATGGGGTGAGCGCTAGGGTTGACAACCCCAGGGTGCACCACACACCTGAGTTGTGAAGACTCAGGAGAGGTGAAACCATAATGGTTTTACCTCTTGCTGCCTGCAGGGTGGGGATGGGGTGCTAGGGTTGGGAACCCTAACACCACATTTCCCTACTTTTGTCACTTTAACCCTAACTAGTGCATTGCTGAAGTTTTTGCAATGAATATATAGATATAGATGTACATCATATTTATAGAAAATACAAAATCACACATGCCCCCACAATGCAAAGCATCATGGGCTGCATATGCAAATCACCACAGAATGTTAGGCTGGTCCAATTTTAAGCAGAATTGCATGGTGCCGAAAGGCCTCTCACACAGTTTGCAAAGGGTGCTAACAGAAGACATAGACACGTGTTTCATCCTACCAGGACTCATCAGTATGCCTCATCTGTTTGACACCCCAGTGGAATGGACCAGCTACCCCTAAGACAGTGTGCCTGGGATATATTGTGGTGAACCCATTAAAATAAAAAACTATTTAAAAAGACAAAGAACCTCTGTGTGTAAACACTAAGGCAAGGGTTACCCCAAAGGGCATTTGGCTGGGAAGCCAAGTTTCAAGAAAATACAAAATCACACATGCCCCCACAATGCAAAGCATCATGGGCTGCATATGCAAATCACCACAGAATGTTATGCTGGTCCAACTTTAAGCAGAATTGCATGGTGCCGAAAGGCCTCTCACACAGTTTGCAAAGGGTGCTAACAGAAGACATAGACACGTGTTTCGTTCTACCAGGACTCATCAGTATGCCTCATCTGTTTGACACCCCAGTGGAATGGACCAGCTACCCCAAGGCAGTGTGCCTGGGATATATTGTGGTGAACCCATTAAAATAAAAAACTATTTAAAAGACAAAGAACCTCTGTGTGTAAACACTAAGGCAAGGGTTACCCCAAAGGGCATTTGGCTGGGAAACCACGTTTCAAGAAAATACAAAATCACACATGCCCCCACAATGCAAAGCATCATGGGCTGCATATGCAAATCACCACAGAATGTTATGCTGGTCCAACTTTAAGCAGAATTGCATGGTACTGAAAGGCCTCTCACACAGTTTGCAAGGGGTGCTAACAGAAGACATAGACACGTGTTTCATCCTACCAGGACTCATCAGTATGCCTCATCTGTTTGACACCCCAGTGGAATGGACCAGCTACCCCTAAGGCAGTGTGCCTGGGATATATTGTGGTGAACCCATTAAAATAAAAAACTATTTAAAAGACAAAGAACCTCTGTGTGTAAACACTAAGGCAAGGGTTACCCCAAAGGGCATTTGGCTGGGAAGCCAAGTTTCAAGAAAATACAAAATCACACATGCCCCCACAATGCAAAGCATCATGGGCTGCATATGCAAATCACCACAGAATGTTATGCTGGTCCAACTTTAAGCAGAATTGCATGGTGCCGAAGGCTCTCACACAGTTCTGCAAAGGGTGCTAACAGAAGACATAGACACGTGTTTCGTCCCTACCAGGACTCATCAGTATGCCTCGTCTGTTTGACACCCCTCTGGAATGGACCAGCTACCCCTAAGGCAGTGTGCCTGGGATATATTGTGGTGAACCCATTAAAATAAAAAACTATTTAAAAGACAAAGAACCTCTGTGTGTAAACACTAAGGCAAGGGTTACCCCAAAGGGCATTTGGCTGGGAAGCCAAGTTTCAAGAAAATACAAAATCACACATGCCCCCACAATGCAAAGCATCATGGGCTGCATATGCAAATCACCACAGAATGTTATGCTGGTCCAACTTTAAGCAGAATTGCATGGTGCTGAAAGGCCTCTCACACAGTTTGCAAAGGGTGCTAACAGAAGACATAGACACGTGTTTCGTCCTAGCGGGACTCATCAGTATGCCTCGTCTGTTTGACACCCCAGTGGAATGGACCAGCTACCCCTAAGGCAGTGTGCCTGGGATATATTGTGGTGAACCCATTAAAATAAAATGTGTATATTTTACATTTACCCAGAAAAATGCAGGTGTAAGTGGTAAGTGTATAAGTTTCATTCCTAGACTTGTGGGTTTATCCACCTCACATTCCTAGTATTAGGCTGTGCACTAATTTCTACCAAAATGAGCAACAGTTTTACTTTCTAAAAGTACACTGTGATATATCTTTACAGACATATTTACTGGTCCTGGGGTTTCTAAGAACAAATGGTCCTACTGAGGGAAGCTGCTAATAGTGACGTAACCAATTGTTTCCTATAGTTGTTCAGGAAAATATATACTCTATAGTTATGGAGCTCTAATTAAGGTGAACTTGGAACTATCAAAAACTAACATATTTTAGAATTTTATAAAATATACCAGTTTTACAGATACCATATATATGAACATTTATAAAATTATTAAGAGGAATTTCAGTGTGCTCTATGGTTAAAATGGACCACATGACCATGTGTTAATTTAGCTCAATGTATAATCATCCTAGTCATCAGCCTGATTACATGTAACCATGATCCTGCAGTTCTGAAACAAAACAGTGTGCAGTTATGTTTTCCCTAGTTAAAAATCTGTGCCAAATGTGATCATACAGTACCCCAGTATCTACATATTTTCAACCAAATGGCCTTGTGAAATTTATCTGTCTACACAATCAGCTTTATTTTAAAAGCAATACTTTAGTTAAACAAGGCTGTTTGTCATCGTACCCTTCTCATCTCAGCTGTCTCCATGTGCCACTACTTATAGTTGTTTCCATGCAGTGTCAATCATGCCTTCATTCCTCTTTATAGTCTTTCTCTGCCACAGAAACAGAACAACCATTTGTCAGTGCCAAATGTTCACTGCATGTATTGCTGTTGTACTGGGTCTTGTTTGTACACATTTTTTAGTATATATTTACCCAGGAAAGACCAGGTGAGATGCATTATCTCATTTTCAGTGGTGTTCTGGTGTTACAAATTTTCAGATTGTATTTACACAGGATAGGCCAGCTGAGCGGCAATATCTAATTGTTAATGGGCTCACACATTTTGACCCCAAATTTCCAACAGTCTTTTTTATGACCTGATGTTATGATCAAGATAGATGGAATTTGTTAAATCCCATCCGAAAGATGATTTCTCAGTGCAAATGTGAAAACAAGTTTCAGAGGAGATTTGAAAAATGACACTTGTCAGTTCAGGAGGTGGGGCAACACAAGGGATATGTTGAACATTAGGGGCCAAAGTCAGCAAAAATAAAGTTATGAGTAAACATTGGAACAACTCAACATTTCTTAATAACTTAGTTGTTTTTTTTTCACATTTTGACCCCAGATGTTCAACATAGTCTTTTATGATCACTCATTCTTAACATTACAGGTGTCATTTATAAAATAGTGGATGAAATGTCATTTTGCCCCACAAGTGTTAAAACATATTTTAGCCAGGATTTGAAAAATGTCAGCTATCACATTCATGAGGTGGTGTGACAAAATGGCTCTGTTAAAAATTTGGGGTCAAAATATTGAAAATTACCAAAGTTACAAGTGTGCATTGAAAAATGTTAATGTACACTCAAAACTTTGTTGTTATTTAATAGTTTTACCCTAAATTATTTAATATTGTTACCCAAATTTTCAACATCGCCTTCTTATAACCACTTCTCATGAACAAGGATGGAGAAAATGTACAACTCCTGCCTGAAAGGTGATTTCATGCCCCAAGAGTGAAAATACATTTTTGCCAGGATTTGAAAAATGACAGCTGTCACATTCATGAGATGGTATGCAAAAATGGATATGTTGAAAATTTGGGGTTCACATACTGAAAATTACCAAAGTTATGAGCATGCATTGAAAAATTTCAACCTACACTCATAAGATTTTCTTGCTTTTTAAATATTTGTTTACCCCAAATTTTCAAAAAGCTTTCTTATTACCCCACCTCAGAAACAAGGGTGTAGAAAAATTTCAAATCCTGCCCAAAAGGTGATTTGCTTAGTGACCATGAAATCACCTTTTGGAATGGATTTACAAACGGGCACCCTAGAACATATCCTCTGGAAGTGCCATGAAGTTTACCCGTTTTGGTCAGGGGTTATTACACTCTGCAGGTCTGTTCTATGCATCCGTTTGCCCCAGGACCCTAGCCTATGGATCCTGGGAGACAGCTCTAACTTGCAGGACATTGGAAGATCTGCCACAATATGGGTAACTGTTGTAGTCATGGAAGTCATAAGGCAGATTCTTCACAAATGGAGGTCCATGACGGCTCCTACACAAAGTGAATGGCTGGCTTGGCTCTCTAAACTGGCACAATATGAACTCCTATCCCACCTGGTAATGCACAGCCTCCCCAGATTCCACAATATGTGGATGTCCTTTATCTCTTATAGAGCTCACGTTTCCCAGGTGTAGTCACTTTCCCTGATATGCCATTTCACAGCCCCTGTGATACTGCTTTTTATACTCATACCTTCAGCTTGTAAACTTAGTCCCCCCAATCCCCCAAGGGGTAATACTATCCTCCATGCTTCTATAGGAAAGGGGTTTTGTGAGCACGCTGTGTTTCATTTTCTGGATCCTTTCAGGATTATGGGTGACATTCCTAAAGACCCTATTACAATAACTTGGGTAACTCTGCAGTACTGTGCTAGACAGAAAGTATGAACATGTACCAGGTCACAGTTATGAGTTAAAGAATGCAGCACTTGATCTGCCTGACTCTCTTAATATTTGTAATAATTACTGAGTCTGCTGTGGTTTGAAAAAGAGAAAAATGAGGAAGTTTTAGTTTACCCATATCTTAATGTTTTGCTTGTTAACGAGTTAAGATGTTAGTCTCTAGTTTGAAAAGTTTCTATTCCTGTGGTTTAATTTCCAAGGTATGTGATGTTTCCTCCTGTGTATTGTTTTGTTTCCATTTTCCTCAATAAAAATGTTAAAAAAAGAACTTATACCTGATTTCCTTAGTTGCCAGTCTAGCACTGAAGTTTGAAGATGTTTGTTTGTTTGTATAAGTTTATTCTTGAAAACATCCAAGAAAAGGATAGCCCAGCTGAGTGTTAGATCATTTACAATGTGGTCCCATGTTCATACATAGCAAAAAAAAAAAAAGAGTACAATGGTTTCAATACATAGATATCTTAAAAGATATATATATTACATAAAAAGAAAACACAGACGTATGTTAACACACATTGTTATTTCATTAAAAATATATATCAGCAACATCTTTTTAGGTAAGCAAATACTTGGAGCATCCAACTTTTAATCCTGAGCCATGGTGCAGCTACCTTAGATGTTAGCTGGGCTGGCAGCCCATTCCAAGCACTTGGCCCACAAGCAACTATAATGGAATTTCCCTTTACTGTTCTCATCACAGGGATCTTACATTCTAAATTTTGAGCTGTGTGCAGATCTACCCCAGAGGTATGAATTTCAAACAAATTGTCTAAATAGGTGGATGTCTTTTTCTTCAGATTCTGATACATAAAATATATTGTAGGCAAATGTCTGTGGTCCGTTAAATCTGTCCAATTCAACGCCCTATACACTGAGCAGTGGTGAGTCTGCCAGGGGGCATCCAGTCTCCATTCCAGAGAGGATTATGGCACTGGACCCCTGGGAGGTAAATAAGGGGTGTGGGGTGGTGGGTGCTGAATGGAAGGGTCAGGTGGGGGTGGATGAGAGCAGCAGTGTGCTGTTCCCACAATATACATCAATGGACTGTTTTCTTTTTCTTACAGGGTATATAAAAAAAAAGACTTTGAGGGACGGTTTCCATTATTTCAGGTACAGTCACTGGGGATTGGGCACCCAGTGTCAGTGTTATATTTGGCGGCACTAGTGGTGAGCTCCCATGTGTCTCACAGTGAAGATGAGTGGGGCAGTGGGTACTAGCTAGCTCTGGCAATTGGGCACCCTGTTGTTGTAAAATTAAAAGTAAAGGGAGGTGTGGGGTGGTGGATGCTGAGTGAGAGGATCAAGTGGGAGAAGGTAATGGTGGCGGCAACAGACATTGATGGACTTTTTAATTTTTTATAGCGTGTATAAAAATGAAAAAAGGACTAAAAGGGATGGTTTTCTTCATTTTAGGTAGCAACACTGGGGACTGGGCATTCCAGTGTCAGTGTTATGTTTGGTGGCACTGGGGGTAGGACCCCCAGTGTCACACAGTGAACATAGGTTGGGTGGGGGGGGTACTAGCTGGCAAAGGGTATTTTGCACCCCAGTATCAGACAGTTAGGATGGGGGGAAACGATGGGCAGTTGGAGGAATACTAGGCAGAGGGTGGAAAGGATTGTTTTTACATTGTTGGGGACCATGGCAGGCTGATCATGAGGCTGGCCAGATGTGCTTGCTGGGCTGCCTTATGTAGACCAAAGGAAAAAGTCACTCTATGACTCAGCCTGCTCTTTTCTTTGAACAACTGTTTATTTATTTATTGAAATGTTTCACTAGGAAGGCACGTTGAGCAACAAATTGCTCATCTCCCGGTGCATCCTGGGGGTAGGGAACAGTGGGATAGAATACAGAGAAATGTTACAATGTTGGAATACAGTTTGCTTACTTGCATACAATGAGAGCAGGAGGGATTACAGGTGGATCACATTAGCTAACAATGCAACAGTTAACTGGTAGATATGAAAACACATATAGCAATTTGGTAACAGTTGGTGACAGTTGGTAACAGTGGAACACATATAACAACTTGGCAACAGTATGTAGCACTAGATGGTAAGGTGACACAATAGCAATTGGTAGCCATTAGTGTAACATAGATATTCAAGATTTACAGTGATTTTAGTAAAGAGAGGAAGAATGGAAGGAGGGAATGAAAAATTGTGGAAGGCAGAATGGAAGAAGGGAAAGGAAATGTATGGAGAAACGCAGGCAGAACACAATTTTTGAGGCAGACAGAGATGACAGGGTGGACTAAAGTGCATATAAGATGGGTGTAGGGGTAGGTTATAAGTGCTTAATTGAATGTAGGGGTAGGCCAGTGTTAAGCTATGTTAACCAGAAGGGGGTAGGAAGAGAGGAGAGATAGAGTGTGGCAGGGTGATGAGAGAGAGAGAGGTATTGTAGGTGGGGGGGGAATCCAAGGGAGGAAAGGGGTGGAGATGAAATTCAACAGTGTCCTGTTATCCCTATCTGGGCAGGGTGCTGGACAGCCCTACTGGTAGGACGCAGGTTATAGGCGATGAGAGTTATTTATATATAGAGATGTAAGAGAGGGGGCTGTTGGGAGAGGGATGTTGTGGGAGGGGGTAGCAGACGTCAACTATAGCAGGGGGTGACCCTGACTGTACAAGGCAGTGATCTAGCAGTGACTGAGGGGGTGCAGTAAAAGGAGAAATAGGGGAAACATAGAAACACAGACTTTGACGGCAGATAAGGACCGCTCGGCCCGTCTAGTCTGCCCATTTCCCTACCTACAGGATGGGCCGCAGATCCTAGTTAACCAACTTTCTTACTACCCCTCCACAAGAATTGCCTTATGTCTGTCCCATGCATTCTTGAATTCTCCCACAGTTTTAGACCCCACAACCTCCTCAGGAAGGCTGTTCCATGCATCCACTACCCTCTCTGTGAAATAATACTTCCTCACATTGCCCCTGAACTGCCCCCCCCTTCTGTCTTTAAATTGTGTCCCCTTGTTCTTGCACATCTCTTTTTCTGAAAGATGCTACCCTCTTGGACTTTGTTGATTCCACTGAGGTACTTAAAAGTTTCTATCATGTCCCCCTCTCCTCCTTTCCTCAAGGGTATACATATTAAGCTCCTTTAGTCTCTCCTCATACGGCTTCTCTTGCAGACCCTGCACCATTTTAGTTGCCCTCCTCTGGACTGCCTCTATCCTGTCTATGTCCTTGCAGAGATGGGGTCTCCAGAACTGGACACAATACTCCAGATGGGGTCTCACCAACTGTATGTACAGAGGGATAACAACTTCCTGTTTTCTGCTGCTGATGCCTCTCCCTATAAGAGAGTAAAGTTGTTGCTCACAGTGCACTATGGATCCTCCCTGCACAAGGCAGTGATCATGCACACAGAAGGGACATAGATTAAGGGTAGCAAAAAAAGGGGAAGGAACACTTTTTGAGGAGGGACAATAGGGGACTAGTAGGAGCATGATCAGAGGGAAGCAGGAGTGGTGGGCAGTAGGAATATGGTAATATGGGCTATGGGGAGATGGTGGAGGATTAGAGAGGGTCATGCCAGGCACAGGAAGGGGCAAGAAAGTTGTTGAGAGCAGAGTTAATGGAGTAGCAACAGGATGAGTGGTGAATTTGAGGGGGAAGTGAATTCCAGATTTTTGGGAGGTGATAAGAATAACCCAATTGGCCAATAAGGGTGAAGTGGCATAGGACCACCAGGGTTTGTAAGTCAGTAGATCTTTGGAAGTGGGAAGGAGAGGGGGCAGTTGTAAAGGCAGGGGAGAGATAGGAGGGAAGTTCACCCAGCCAGTGCTTGGAGGTGAATTTTGCACAGTGAGAGAGATGTTGGTTTGTCAGAGAAGGGAAGGATAGGGCATGGTAGAGATCACAATGATGAGTGCAGAGGGGCGTGCCATGGGCAAAATTGCAAAAGGAGTTGAAGAGGGTATCTAGTCTGGCCAGGGAGGACTTAAGGGCAGCACCGTAGACTACGTCACAGTAGTCGAAGATAGGTAGGATCATCTTCTGGACAATCTCATGCCTAGCCGTGGGTGGGATGCAGGCATGGTTCCGGAATAAGGCACCAAGTTTGGGATGCAATTTTTTCTGAATGGCTTTGATATGACCAGAGAAGTTCAAGTGCTGGTCCAGCCAGACACCTAAATACCTGAAGGAGGATGTGTCCTCAAGTAAAGTCCCATCAAGGGTGTGGGAGGAGGGCAGAGAGAGAAACCTGGTAAGTCTCTTCCTAGTACCGAAGATCATGAAGACTGTTTTTCTGACATTGAGAGATACTGCATAACCCCTTTATTCCACTGCAATTTTATATCCGTGCTATTCGCTTGACACCTACCATCCGCGAATTAAGTGCATGCTCATAATTAGGTACCACATATTTTAAATGCTTCTACACTACACAACCATTCCCCCAATAACTTGTTGATAACTCTTGAATGTGGATTTGAATGTGGATTAGGGACTCACTGAGTGTTGTTGTGCATTGTTGTGCAGCTACGTCGAATCATGTGATACTGTGATACGCTTTTCAAATCACGTGATTCGAAAATACTTTCAGGATATTCGGATTAACATGCTGCGAGTGCGAGTATAGGGAACAAAAGTAAAAGATGTGGCTTGCTGGATTATGGCCAAAACCACATGAGCATTCACAACTGCCCCTCTGATCTAAAGCTTTTCACAATCTTTTTTCAGCACCTCCTCAACTTCATCGAGGAGCAATGCAGGACACCCACTGGGTTTAGTGGGCAGTTCAGGAGCCAATTTGGTGGGGTCAGGGGTCTTGCTAAGCTCCGCAAGGTAGTCCTTCTTGAACCCATGCACAGTACTTTCGTTTATGGTGTTTGAGTACTTCTTGCAGTAGTAGTGAATGACATTCATAATACCATTCTCCATTGCATTCTTGCCAACCTTGAATCAGACAGCTGCAGTGTATTTTGTGTATTCTGTCCAGCACTTCTTTGGGACAAGACCAGAGATGTCAGTAGCGAGTTCGGTGATCACTGCTTCAGCAACCTGCAGGGGGACTGCAGCAGTCTGGCTAAGACCTTCAGCACTCAGGGGCTCACCGGATAAGTCTCGCTTGACAGCGGGCCTTTTGTTCAGCCAGGATAGGAGAGACATCTTAGTAGTCAGTCAGTCAGTAGTCTGCAATATGATGGAATACAGTCGCTGGTATTCTATTCACTTGGTAGATTTCTGGGTACCATAATACCAGGAATGTATGATGATGTTAAATTCCTCCAATAGTGCCACCGCATGGAATTTTACTTGCACTGATATTTTGCATTATACAGTAGTTGGTGATTTACAAACCAATGCTGAACTGTGCTGCAAGTTGGATGCAACCTTGCTGGGGCAGGAGCCAGATGCATAGAAGACTGTATCATCAGTGTTCATGTAAATGGAGAAGGGAGAGCAAGTGGACTACATGAAGTTTCCACCCAACAAGACCAGAACAGTGTCATGATCAGCCTGGCTGATGTTTGGTCTGACTCTGTCAAGCCTCTTGCAGATTGCCCTGAACTGAACTGACAGTGACACACAGCTCAAAACCCACTGTCATACCAGTATGTTTACTTTACACAAGTGCAAGGTGAACATAGAAAAATACTTTCTCTTGTACTGTAGTTCTGTGCTCAAGCATACAGTACTTTTAAATTGTCCTGATGAGGTCAGTTGTGTTGGTACCAAAACCATTTACCCCTACCAAAGAATTTTTGGCACAGCATACACCAAACGTGCTCTGGCTGTATGTAGTTTCAGGTGAAAAAAAAATCTGCACTGTGTTTTAATAATTAAAACTGTAATTGCTCAGTTGTACATAATATGAGTATTCCCAGCTGTTAACTCAACCCTTGTAGAAGTACCTAGAAAATCACAAGGCTGCCTAGGAGTGAGAAAAAAAAAACTAGAAAAATAAATCAGATATTTGTATACTTGTAGTTTGGCTCCAAGAGCCTCTCATAGCTGGTCTCTAGGGCTGTTAGTAGAAACAAAAAACATTTTAGATAAAAAAGATCCTGGTATAAACTCAAATAACCAGCCCAAGCCAGTTGCAAAAGGTTCAGTTTGTAAATCTTTATATTTTTTTCTATTCTTTGGTAGCCAGCTAAGTCCCACTGGGCTCATTTAAAAGGGCAACCCTTGAGCACAGGAAGGTTAATGACTTCTCAGGGTCACCCAGTATGCAAGTGGGTCTGCAATCCAGTATAGCCCAGTTCTGCTGGATGTACCAAGCCCATTCATGGCTTGTTACGTTAACCTCTAGGTTATCCATTTAGATAATACGCTTTTTTTAAACCTATTTCGCATGGGAGAAATACTTCCTAGGAGGGCAAAAATAATGCTCCCAAGCAAGAGGAAAAGCCATACACTTCTGCATTTGGTGCTGCCTGTTTCAGGATGGAACCTAGAGTGCACAGAAAAGGAAAGAAAATGTCACATACACTAACTGCAGTGGGATTGGGTTTATAATCCCTGCGGCAATCCCACAAATGAACTAAACAAGACTGCAGAAAGAGGCACCCTACGTATCACTGTCAAGGCTTCATTAGGGCATGGTTTCTTCTCATTACACATGGCTTCTAAATCTTTAATTGAACAGCTGTCACAGATAAGTTCATTACAGGTCAGTGCATTTAGAGTCAAGCTGTAGTTACCAACTGTATGAGTGATACTATTCTTATTACAAAGAAAGGTGCAAAGTTTGAACAAAACATCATGACCGCATAGAACAACCAACCAAATATGTGAATACAAACATTAAGATACTTTATAAAAAATTTTACAAAACCGTATTGTTTCTCAGTTTGGTAATAAACACCCTAAAATACCTCAATAAATAATAATTAATATACAGAGCAAATACACTACAAGATCAAGTCAATAGATGGTGTCAGAGTGCTGCAAAGATAGATATTAAAGAAGCATGAGACAAGCACCCAGAAGACCTGTTTGCATTGGGACCAAGTGTCATAAGTGTGAGTTTCACAACTCTCATCTGGGACAGCTGACTTTTAAACAAACAAACAAAAACAGGGTAAAAAAAATAATGCCACACAAAACAGAACTAGTAGATATTTGTGTTACACTATAACTGATCTATGGTATAGGACCTGTGGTATTTGACCTGATCTTGTGTTATTGTTTTAAGGTGGCTATTTTATGCTCTTGAGATTGTTACATTTGATATATCATAAGGCAACTTCTGTTTCTAATTCCTACAATTTTAAGGAGAAACATATTTCTGTAGCATGATTTTCATCCTCTCATGTATTATGTATTTTAACCTAGGCCACACCAATTTAAGTCTGAGGCTCATTTAAATGGGTATCAAATTAAACTATACGGTTTTTACCAGGTTGAATTTAAAGCCTAGCTCTAGTTTTTGTGTAGGTTCTAGAATCTGCCCATCTACTGTATATCATCTGTTAGGATACTGGTAGAAATGAGGTTGTAGTAATGAACAATGAAGTTATATTGATTACAAAGGCTGAGTTGTGTACACTATTTGAAATATAGCATTATGTTTAAAGCAGCAGTGCAACGAAAAAAGTTATTCCAAAAGGCTAATGTTTTGCTATGCTTATGAAAAATATTGGCTAGACTGTTGATTTGGGTTTTCTAGATGCTTTCTATGCTGTGTACTGTACATTTGCATTTTTGTCTGGATTTTTACCATCCTCGGGTCCTCATTATTATTTCTATGAAAAAATGAGGCGGCCATCTTTTTTTCTTGAGAAATAATTACTTTAAAACTTCCATAAAATTCTTAAATGACAATGAAACCTGAAAATGTTACCACTAAAGTAAACTGGAAGACATCAGGCATTAATTAGGAAAAAAATAAGGTGGGGTCAAATTTTAGCCTATTTTCATTGCATTGCTGCTTTAAACTTTACCAGGATTTTCCAGTACCATCCTTGACTGTGTACATTAAATACTAATATTTCTTAAGGAGTTACTGTAGGATGCTTATCACTAAACTGAGTCACAGTCCTGTTTTTGTAATACATTTTTGCAAACTATATTGTGTTTCACATACTGCAAAACGAATTACTTTCACAGAAAGTAATTTCAGCACAAATCCAAATGCAAACCTAATTGCATCAATTAAATTTAGCACAAGTCGTTAGCTTTACATTTGCTGTAATGGAAAAAGTTGTAATAGACCTAGTTAGTGCAAACTTATTTTCACACAAATTAGTACTCAGTGAAAATAGTGAAAAATGATTTGACACTGAAAATTTCAAGTTTTACAGTATTAGGTTAGTTGATCTATGGGGTCACAATATTTGATCAAACAATGCACCTTTCTTTTTAATAAGAACTGTATTAACATACCTTTCAACTGACCCTGATTTTTAGAGAGGCGCCTGATTTTATCTTAGACATTTTCTCTGTCCCTTCTAAATTTTGCATTTTGTCACCTAGGAGTGGGTATCTGAGTTATAAAATAATGTCAGCCATTAGTGTTACAGTGTAGCTCACATTAAGAAAATGCTCTTTACACTGAGCAGCATGTTCTACACAGCTTCTGGAGTAATTACTATTGTTTCAGATGTGTCCCAGATTTTGGTCATTTGTCCCAGATTTTTCTTAAGCCATGTCCCAGATTTGTAAGTCTGGAGGTTGAGAGGAACTGTAAAATGCATACCACTGATACAGTTAATAATTAGCCGCTGGTAGCCATCAGGGCTACGAAGCCACCAGCCCTCCCAGCAGCAAGGACAGCCTCGGGTGTTGGGGTCGAGGACCAGCACGGCCTCCCCCAGAACAGAGCTGCAAGACCGGGAAGTGGGAAAAGCTGATAGCCGTGAGGGCTACGTAGCCGCCAGCCCTCCCAGCAGCAAGGACAGCCTCGGGCGTTGGGGTCGTGGACCAGCACGGAACCCCCCCCAGAACAGAGCCGCAAGACTGGGAAGTGGGAAAAGCTGGTAGCCGTGAGGGCTACGAAGCCACCAGCCCTCCCAGCAGCAAGGACAGCCTCGGGCGTTGGGGTCGCGGACCAGCATGGACCCCCCCAGAACAGAGCCGCAAGACCGGGAAGCGGGAAAAGCTGGTAGCCATGAGGGCTACGAAGCCGCCAGCCCTCCCAGCAGCAAAGACAGCCTCGGGCATTGGGGCCGCGGACCAGCACGGCCCCCCCCCCACAGAACAGAGCCACAAGACCGGGAAGCGGGAAAAGGTACGCGAAGAGGAGCTCAGCCTGTCTGGGAATGTGAGCTCACCCTTTTACATCTGTGAGGGCCGGTCAGCAGTGTAGGCTCGCTGGTGCGGGCGGCTGCTTACTAGAACTTTGCACCTTTTAAAAAAAAAAAGAAAACATTTTAATTCAAAGTCTAGCTTGAGACCTCTAAAGTGCCCAGTCTAATCTTTTAACCTACCTAGGGGCATAGTTCTGTCTAAATGTTGTAAATGCCAACTTATACTTTGCTTATCACCAGATACCTTGGAACCAGTCTGTTGTGTTAACTTTGCTTAACGGTTAAAAAATACTGCTAACAACTGTATTAACTTGCTACTACCAGTTACCGGGCAGCCAGTGTTATTGTGTTCTACCCCCACAGCAAAGTTCTCCTGTTGTGCCTTTCTCCTCTGCCTCTCTGTCCTGCGACATAGCCAGCAACATTTCTGTCTTGGAATCGAGCTCTCCTGCTCCTACCTTGCACCACTTTGCCTGTCAGCCCACTACCTAACTTACCTGTACTTTCGCCACGCCTCCTCTAATCCCTACTTAACCTCTGGCTTTCTTCTTTCCTCAGCTGGCAGCCATGAGGGCTACGAAGCCGCCAGCCCTCCCAGCAGCAAGGACAGCCTCGGGCATTGGGGTTGCGGACCAGCGCGGACCCCCCCCCATAACAGAGCCGCAAGACCAGGAAGTGGGAAAAGCTGGTAGCCATGAGGGCTATGAAGCCGCCAGCCCTCCCAGCAGCAAGGGACAGCCTCGGGCGTTGGTGTTTCTGGACCAGCACGGACCCCCAGAACAGAGCCGCAAGACCGGAAGCGGAAAAGTAATGCAAGAGGATCTCAGCCTGTTTTGGACTGTGAGCTCACCCTTTTACATCTGTGAGGGTCGGTCAAGGCAGGGTAGGTCTGCTGGTGCGGGCGGCCACTTACAAGGAACTTTGGTGCCTTTATTTTAAAAAAAAGAAGAAAACAACATTGCGACCTAAAGTCTAGCTTGGAGACCTCTAAAGTGTCCAGTCTAATCTTTTAACCTACCTAGGGGCATAGTTCTGTCTAAATGTTGTAAATGCCAACTTATACTTTGCTTATCACCAGATACCTTGGAACCAGTCTGTTGTGTTAACTTTGCTTAACGGTTAAAAAATACTGCTAACAACTGTATTAACTTGCTACTACCAGTTACCGGGCAGCCAGTGTTATTGTGTTCTACCCCCACAGCAAAGCTCTCCTTTTGTGCCTTTCCCCTCTGCCTCTCTGTTCTGCGACATAGCCAGCAACATTTCTGTCTTGGAATCGAGCTCTCCTGCTCCTACCTTGCACCACTTTGCCTGTCAGCCCACTACCTAACTTACCTGTACTTTCACCACGCCTCCTCCAATCCCTACTTAACCTCTGGCTTTCTTCTTTCCTCAGCTGGTAGCCATGAGGGCTACGAAGCCACCAGCCCTCCCAGCAGCAAGGATAGCCTTGGGCATTGGGGTCACGGACCAGCACGGCCCCCCCCCACAGAACAGAGCCACAAGACCGGGAAGCGGGAAAAGCTGGTAGCCATGAGGGCTATGAAGCCACCAGCCCTCCCAGCAGCAAGGACAGCCTCGGGCGTTGGGGTCGTGGACCAGCGCGATCCCCAGCAGAGCCGCAAGACTGGAAGCAGGAAAAGCTGGTAGCTGTGAGGGCTGGCGAAGCTGCCAGCCCTCCCAGCAGCAAGGACAGCTCGGGCATTGGGGTCACGGACCAGTGCGGACCCCCAGAACAGAGCCATAGGACCGGGAAGGAAAGCTGGTAGCTGTGAGGGCTACGGGCCGCCAGCCCTCCCAGCAGCAAGGACAGCCTTGGGTGTTGGGGTCGCAGACCAGCGCCGACCCCCCCAAACAGAGCCCCAAGACCGGGAAGCGGGAAAAGGTACGTGAAGAGGAGCTCAGCCTGTTTTGGACTGTGAGCTCACCCTTTTATGTCTGTGAGGGCTGGTCGGCGCGTGGTGTAGGCCCTGCTGGTGCAGGCGGCCACTTACAAGGAACTTTGGCGCCTTTTTTAAAAAAAAAGAAAAAAAGACATTGCAACCTAAAGTCTAGCTTGGAGACCTCTAAAGTGCCCAGTCTAATCTTTTAACCTACCTAGGGGCATAGTTCTGTCTAAATGTTGTAAATGCCAACTTATACTTTGCTTATCACTAGATACCTTGGAACCAGTCTGTTGTGTTAACTTTGCTTAACGGTTAAAAAGTACTGCTAACAACTGTATTAACTTGCTACTACCAGTTACCGGGCAGCCAGTGTTATTGTGTTCTATCCCCACAGCAAAGCTCTCCTTTTGTGCCTTTCCCCTCTGCCTCTCTGTCCTGTGACATAGCCAGCAACATTTCTGTCTTGGAATCGAGCTCTCCTGCTCCTACCTTGCACCACTTTGCCTGTCAGCCCACTACCTAACTTACCTGTACTTTCGCCACGCCTCCTCCAATCCCTACTTAACCTGTGGCTTTCTTCTTTCCTCATCTGGTAGCCATGAGGGCTATGAAGCCACTAGCCCTCCCAGTAGCAAGGAAAGCCTTGGGCGTTGTGGTCGCAGACCAATGCGGACCCCCCCCGAACAGAGTCGCAAGACCGGGAAGCGGGAAAAGGTACTTGAAGAGGAGCTCAGCCTGTTTTGGACTGTGAGCTCACCCTTTTACATCTGTGAGGGCCAGTCGGCGCGTGGTGAAGGCCCCGCTGGTGCTGCGCCACCCCACCGCCCTCACCACCACCCTTGGTCAGCTCGTAGCTTTATAGGGAGTGCCACATGATCGTGTGGGCGTAAAAAAACAATCAGCCCACTTTTCCATTTTCAGGTTATCTGCCTGCTCCACTAGTGGCCGCTACACTGTACATGTGTCCCTGCTGCAGCATAACAATGTTACCTCTAGCTCTCTCTCTCTACTCCTGCTTGGCTTGCCAGTAGCCTCTCTTCCCCCCAACCTCACGCCCCCTAAGGCAACCACTGTCACATCTCCACCTAAATGATTTAATCACACAGCAAATGTGCTCATCCACACTCCTACAATCAGCACAAACTACCCCCTTACTGGCTAATAGGAGAACCATTCTCCCCTTCTCTCTCACCGGACTGTATGTGCTACGCTGTTTCAAGGCTGACCTGCTCCCGTCAGTACCTCACCCACATAAATGCCATCGCACATACAGGACCTCTCGGCACAGGTTCTTACAGCTTGCATCGCTAGCTACTCCTACTATTAGCAGGGGATATTGAAACTAACCCCGGCCCTACCCCTCCTACAATGCCAACCCCTCTGGCTCTACCACAGGGCCTAAAAATAATGCACCTAAACATTTGTAGTGTCCTCAACAAAATTCCAGAACTTCAACTATCCATCATATCGCTTCACCCAGACATCCTAATATGTCTGAGACGTGGCTCAAACCCCAACACCCTGATTCCTCTGTTGCCATTCCAGGATACTCCCTAACTAGGCAAGACTGTATGGGTAAAAAGGGGGGGGTGGCCTAGCCATGTTTATTTCCAACAAGCATCAGTTCACCCCGGTCCCCACCCCTACTCCCTCGCCACAAATCGAGTCTCTAACTGTCAAAATTGCTCTGCCCTTCTCCACTCTGGTGTTTGTAGCAGGATCCTACTGCACCCCTAACACCCCTATACCGTGTATACTGGACCACCTGGCCAACCTAAATTCTGCTGCCGCAACAGAACTATATGTCCTAGGGGACTTCAATTACAACTGGCTGGCAAATGACTGCGCCAAGCTACGCTCCAAAGTAAATGCCCTAAACCTCGTACAACAAATATCCCAACCCACCAGACTAAACCTAAAAATGCACAACCACTCCCTTCTGGACTGGGCACTGACCACACACCTCCATAGGTCAATAGGAGCAGGCCTACTCCCGGACTCCCTAAGTGATCACCATATGGTTTACTTAGTCAGAAAAGTGCATAAACCCCTCAAACCCCCCTCCCGGACCCTACTAGCCAGGTCCTTCAAATCACTCTCTCTAACATCACTTCTATCGGATCTGACCATGGTGGACTGGTCCTTCATCTCCTGGGACCCTACAATTGACGTTACACTTGACAACTTCAAAAATAGCTTCCTGAATGTCTGGGACCTTCATGCTCCGCAAAAAAAAACTAGAGTTAGGGGCTCCCACCTCCCATGGATCTCCGCTGATATCATCAGCAAATGCCGCACCAGGGACCAGGCATGGAAAAAGTACAAAACAACTAGCTCCCATCAAGCCTTTCAATCTTATCGAGCCCTTCGTAACTCCTGCACGAAATCGATCCGACAAGCCAAACAGAACTATTTTTCGCTGGCCCTTAGCACAAATCTTAACCACCCGACCCAGTTCTGGAAAACTATCAAATCACTCTTATCCACGCCTGTACAACCACCTACCCCGGCCCTATCCATCCTAGGCTCAGCTGTCACTGACCCCTTTGAAGTTGCCATGGCTTTCAACACCTTCTTCACCAACAGCGCTTCCTCCCTGGTTCAGAGCCTACCTATTTCCCCACTCAAGGCAACTACCACTTTTAACTTCCAGCACACCTCCCCCCCCCTTCTCCTTCCAACCTGTCTCCCCAACCAAAGTCTACCATGCACTGTGTAACCTAAACCCCAACAAGGGTAAATGTCCCTCCGGCATGGACTCCAGACTACTCCAGCTCTTGGCCCCTGCTATTGCCACCCTGATAGCCGACTTGCTCAACCTCTCCTTCTCTACGTCAACAATTCCCACAGCATGGAAGATGGGAGCTGTCATGCCACTTCCTAAAGGGGGGACCTCTCCTCCCCTGGGAATTACCGTCCCATCTCCCTTCTCCCAACTCTGGCAAAAATACAAGAACAATTTGTCCTTGCTCAGTTCTCCCAATACTTAGTCGAGTCCTCTTTCTTCACCCCTTACCAATCAGACTTCCAAAAATCTCATTCCACTGTCACTTCCCTATTAAGAGTCACAAATGATATCCTCTCAGGCATGGAAAAAGTTCACATCACCTCTGCCATTTTCATCAATCTGTCCAAAGCCTTTGATACCGTCTCTCATGCAATCCTACTGGACAAACTAAAGGCTGCCGGCCTATCCGACCTTGCCACTAACTGGTTTCAGGCATACTTGCATGGCAGACAGCAATGTGTGAGAATCGGCCCCAGTACATCGTCCCCCCTCCCTAGCACCATGGGAGTTCCTCAAGGTTCAGTACTGGACCCAATCCTTTTCTCAGTTTTCCTGAATGAACTACTGCAAGTATGCTCCTATTCTGCTATGCAAATGTATGCAGATGATACTGTGCTTTACAACACTGGCCCATCCGCAGATACAGTGCATGACCAACTGCAGCAGGATTTCAATGCTGTTCAACATTGGCTCAGATCGAATCAGCTTTTCTTAAATGCAAAAAAGACAATCTCACTAACTTTTGGCTTGCAACCTCGGCTCTCCCAACTCACCATCCGCCCCCCTTTCCTAACCCTGGACCTTACTCCCTTAGAATCCTGTACCTCGTTCCACTACCTCGGCATCTGGCTCGACCAATATCTAGACTTCTCAACTCATATAGACTTCCTTCACAAACAATTGCTTCCTAAACTGGGGGCCCTCTATTGTAACAAAGGCTGCCTGCCTACCCCGGTCAGGCGTGAACTCATGCAATAAATGATACTTCCAATTTTTGATTATGGGGATGTAGTCTATGGCACCACCTCACCTTCCACTCTAACCAGCCTGGACACACACTTTCACTCCTTCTGCCACTTCATACTGGAATGTCCTAAACTGACGCACCACTGTGACCTTTATAGCTCCCTAGCCTTTCCCTCACTCTCAGCCCACAGACAAATCCACTGCGCACGAGTTGCTGCTAAATACTGGTCCCATACCCTCCCACCATACCTGAATTCTACCTTAACTTCTCAACCCCTGGCAACTTACTCGCTACGACACTCGGAAACAAGGCGTTTCCATATCCTTTGTATGCGTACCTCTATGGGTCAGGCTGCACTTAATTACCGCTTACCTAAACTATGGAATGACCTCCCAACAGATATCCACCATATCACTAATCCTAGACACCTCAACTCCCGCCTCCATGAACATTTTCTCACTGTCTGCTCCTGCACTGGACCTACACATTAGTAGGCCTCAAGCCTTGCTGGGCCTCCAAACCATGTTATGTTGTCATAGTACGCATTCCTCTTTAGAGTCTACAAATCACTAGCTATGTTAATTTTATATGTACAATGCAATGTCTTTCCTATGCATTGTCTCTGTGCCTGCCTAGTCTTAAGTTGCATGGCTGCCTTAGCTACCAATGTGTATAGTCTTTCATGTTATGCCTTCTCAACTGTACAAATTACTTGTGTGTTTGTTTTCCCCTCATGTTCCCATCCCTTGTTTTCCCCAGGTCGCATCTGGAAACGAGTGGTTAGCCGCTCAGTATGCCTGCCTGGTTAAACTCTTAAATAAATAAATAAATACATAAATAAATAAATGCAGCTCGATTCTGAGTGCAATGGCTTGTAATGAGGTGTTTTTTAACAGCTGTTCAATTAAAGATTTAAAAGCCATACATTATGAGCAGGCACCATCCTCTGAATAAGCCTTGAAGGCAATACAGAGTGGTATCATTCTTTGTAGGTTTGTTTAGCTGGTGTGTGGAACTGCCATAAGGCTACTAAGCATGGTTCCACTGCAGTTACTATGTGCAACATTTTTTCCTTTGTTTCTCCTCAGACATTATGTTCCAAAGTATAATGTTATTGTTTACAAGAACCAAAATGCAAAAGATGGGATCAGCCTATCTGCACATATGTTATACCCAAACTAGTTGCAGTCCTACATACATAGACAGTGTCGGCAGATAAGGGCCTATGACCCACCTAGTCTGCCCATTTGAGCTTGTAAGTTCAGTTTGTTTTCCTAGAAGTCTATTTCCCCTTACCCCTGACCTCTAGAATTCCTTTATGTCTATCCCATGCATTCTTAAATCCCGTGATTGTTTCAGCCCCCACCACTTCCTCTGGCAGGGTGTTCCACCTGTCCACCACCCGTTCTGTGAAGAAATTCTTTCTCATGTTTCCTCTGAATCGTCCTCCCTCCAACTTCATCCCATGCCCTCTAGTCCTGAAACATCTTTTTCGCTTAAAAATAGTGTTTTCCTGCACCCTGTTCCTCCCTGTAAGATACTTGTATGTCTCTATCATATCCCCTCTCCTCCTCTCCTCCAGGGAGTACATGTTCAGTTCCTTCAACCTGTCTTCATAGGATTTGTGATGCAACCCATGCACCATCTTTGTTGCCTCCTCTGAACCTCCTCTACCCTGTCTATGTCCTTACATGTAGGTATGGTCTCCAGAACTGTACACTGTACTCCAGGTGGGGCCTCTCACTAGTGTCTTGTATAGCGGAATATGACCTCCTTTTTCCTGCTGGTGATGCCCCCTGCCTATACATCCCAGCATCCTATTTGCTTTACCTGATGCCTTGTCACACTGTTTCCCTACCTTGAGGTCATCAGAGATGACAACCCCAAGATCCCTTTCTTGCTTGGTGCATGCTATATCCTCACCCCCAACTGATATATTGTGCCAGGGTTTTTGTGCCCCATATGCATTATCTTGCACTTCTCCGTATTGAATTTCAACTGCACAAACCCTTGACCATTCTTCAAGTTTCTGCAGGTCCTTCTCATTCTGTCTACACCCTCTGGTGTGTCTACTCTGTTACAGAGCTTTGTGTCATCAGCGAACAGTGAAATTCTGCCTTCTATATCTGTGCAATGTCACTGATGAAGATGTTGAATAGGACCGGTCCCAGCACTGATCCTGTGGTACCCACTGGTCACTCTTTCCTCTGTGGAGTGACAGCTATCATCACCACCTCTGTGTCCTGCCACCCAGCCAGTTACCTACCCACCACACTGCTATCCTGCCCACACCCATATTCCCCAGTTTGTGTAATAGTCTTTTATGTGGCACAGTGTCAAAGGCCTTGCTGAAGTCCAGATAGGCCATGTCCACTGCCCTCCCCTGATCCACCTCCCTAGTCACCCAGTCAAAAATTCAATGAGGTTGGTCTGACATGACCTTCCCCTGGTGAAACCATGCTGCCTTGGGTCCTGTAGTCCATTGACAACCAGATGTTCCACCAATCTCTCCTTTAGTAGTGCTTCCATGATCTTTCCCTACCGAGGTGAGGCTGACTGGTCTGTAGTTCCCTGCTTCCTCTTTGTTCCCACTTTTGTATAAGGGGACTACATCTGCTGTCCTCCAGTCTTTGGGTACCTCCTGTTTCCAGTGATTGGCTGAACAGGATAGCCAGAGGTTCAGCCACCACCTCTCTAGTTCTTTATGACCCTGGGGTGCACCCCATCTGGCCCCATTGCTTTGTCAACTCTTATTACTTCCAATTCCTTCAGGACCCTTTCTCGTGTAAAGGGACTTGTGTCCATTTCTGCACCATTCTCACCCCTTGTACTCCCTTCAGACCCATTACCCCCCTCTTCCTTAGTAAAGACTGAGCAGAAACACCTGTTCAATATGTCAGCTTTACTGTCCTGCTAGGTCTTCTTCAGTTGCTTCTCAACCAAGATACACAAAGCGTATGTCAAATATTTTTATAGTTGAGGGTTTGGAACATTGTGACTGCGCAGTCCCCCATCACATCACACAGTGGCAACAATTGCATCTCACTTCTTTTCTTGAACTTTTTTTTATTTATTGGCATTTTCAATACATGATAAGCATACTTGAAAAGTGGTCTTCCACAATGTCCACACTGCATTAAATAATAATAAGTAAATTAAGATAGCACAGTAATAAAAAACAGTGCAAGTAAAAGTATTTAAGGATATGAGGGAGTGGAGCAAATAAAGGAACCAATAAATTACATCTATTCATTTAGTTTGCTAAGGCTATAAGTAGTGAATGCTATCTCTAGATAGAATTCATACTGGCACTTGCAAACAAAGCAGTTCAACACAGCAAGAAACATTCTACATATCCATATTTACATATAGTAAGTGTCCCACAATATCAAGGTCAACTCCCCCTTCTGCAAATTATTAACAAGCCATCTAGTCATGTATTTATAAAGAAATTAGTCAATTTTTGAGACAAGTTGCCATATGGAAGCCATATAAAAAGAGAAACATAACTGTATTTGACAGCCATAACAACATAGTAATCAAAAATAACAGATTTACAGACTGAATTAATCTATATTTATTAACTATGCACCAAGAAGCCACTCTTATATCTCTCTAACGATTCCAAAGGTAAAAACCCACTTTGGCAGAGCATCCTTTAGCTTTAACCTACCCCAGACATGGAACAAGCTTCGACAAACTCTAAAATTAGCAATTCCCACAAAAGTCCCCGAATTCAAACTCCGCTATAGAAATATAGACTTTGACGGCAGATAAGGACCGCTTGGCCCATCTAGTCTGCCCATTTCCCTACCTACAGTATAGGCCGCAGATCCTAGTTAACCAACAGCCTATTTCTTCCTACCCCCCACAAGAATTGCCTTATGTCTGTCCCATGCATTCTTGAATTCTCCCACAGTTTTAGACCCCACAACCTCCTCAGGAAGGCTGTTCCATGCATCCACTACCTCTCTGTGAAATAATACTTCCTCACATTGCCCCTGAACCCCCTATCTTTTAAATTGTGTCCCCTTTGTTCTTGCACGCTCTTTTCTGAAAGATGCTACCCTCTTGGACTTTGTTGATTCCACTGAGGTACTTAAAAGTTTCTATCATGTCCCCCTCTCCCTTCTTTCCTCAAGGGTATACATATAAGCTCCTTTAGTCTCTCCTCATACGGCTTCACTTGCAGACCCTGCACCATTTTGTTGCCCTCCTCTGGACTGCCTCTATCCTGTCTATGTCCTATGGAGATGGAGTCTCCAGAACTGGATGCAGTACTCAGATGGGATCTCACCAACTGTCTGTACAGAGGGATAACAACTTCCTGTTTCTGCTGCTGATGCCTCCCCATGCATCCCAGTATACCCCCAGCCCTCCCTACTGCTTTCTCACATTGCTTGCTAACCTTAAGGTCATCTGATATGATTACCCCCAGGTCCCTTTCCTTTTTTGTTGTTGTTACTACCTCTCCTCCATTGTGTATTCTTTCCCTGGGTTCTTGTTTCCCAGATGCATTATTTTGCACTTCTTTGCTTTGAATCCTAGCTGCCATACTTCTGACCATTCCTTCAACCTTGCCAAGTCTCTTCTCATCCTTTCCACGCCTCCTTGTGTATCAACCCTGTTGCAGATCTTTGTGTCATCTGCAAAGAGGCATACTTTTCCTTCCAGTCCCTCTGCAATGTCACTTATGAAGACATTAAAAAAGGACTGGACCCAATACTAAATCCTGCGGTATCCCACTAGCAACCCCTCTTTCTTCAGAGTGGACTCCATTTACAATTACCTTCTGTGTCCTGTTGGCCAGCCAATGTTTTACCCAGGCTACCATCCTGGGACCCACTCCCAGGCTAGTTAATTTGACTATTAATCTTTTGTATGGGACTTTGTCAAATGCCTTGCTAAAGTCTAGGTAGGCCATGTACACAGCCCCTCCCTGGTCTACTACTTTGGTCACCCAGTCAAAGAAATCTATTAGCTTCATCTGACATGACCTTCCCGCTGTGAACCCATGCTGCCTTGGGTCCTGTGCCCCACTGGCCTCTAGGTACTCAACTATTCTTTCCTTCGGAAGTGACTCCATCACTTTCCCTACCACAGAGGTCAAACTGACAGGTCTGTAGTTTCCTGCCTCTGTCTTGGTCCCACTTTTGTGAAGGGGAATCACATCCACCTTCCTCCAGTCCTTGGGTACCACACCATCCTCCCATGATTTATTAAAAAGAGTAGCCAGTGGTTTCACTAGTTCCCCCTTAATTCTTTTAGAATCCTGGGGTGAATTCCATCAGGTCCCATTGCTTTGTCCACCTTCAGTTTTAGGAGTTCTTGCAGAACCCTTTCTTCTGTGAAAGGACTGGGATCGACCCAAGAGTGCTTCTGTTAATTGGATTAGGCACTTCCCCCTCCTCTTATGTGAATACTGAGCAGAAATATTTGTTCTGTATCCCTGCTTTTTCACTGTCCCCCTCTGCCCACCCACCGTTCACTCTATTCAGCCTCACTATCCCTCCCTTTGTCTTTCTATGCTCGGTAATGTACTTATAAAAGGTTTTATCCCCCTTCTTAACCGAGTTGGCTATCTTTTCCTCAGTTTGGACCTTTGCTATTCTGACTTCCCTTCCTGCTTCCTTCTGCCTTAACTGGTATAGCTGTCTGTCCTGTTCCTTCTGTGTTTCCTTATACTTCCGGAATGCTATCTTTTTCTTCCTGACTTTCACAGTCACCTCTTTTGAGAACCATAGTGGCTTTTTCTTTCATTTTGATTTGTTTATTTGCTTCACATAAAGGCTTGTTGCCTCTGTGTGGCAGTTTTGATGATTTCCCATTGTTGCTTCACACCTCCTTCTAGCCTGTTTGCTAGTGCTTTTCTGAGGCACTCTCCCATCTTGCCAAAGTCAGCCCTCCTGAAGTCCAGTACCCTCACTTTTGTATGGCTTGACTTGACTCTGTAGCTGAATTTAACGTGAACCACATTGTTTGATGGTCACTTGTTCCCAGATGGCAACCCACTTCTAGATCTGAGATCCTCTCACTGCCCCCTTTTGAGACTTTTCTCTGAACACTGTGAGTGCTACTCTTGATATGCTTTGTCAGTTTCTGACACCCTTAGATCAACCTTTACCTCTTATATGCTCTACCTAAAACATTCCTCCCCAGGACTCTACTTCCTGTTTTCTCTTAGGCTGTACTTTGCCTCAGATGTTCCTCACCTTCTATGGGGTATATAACGTATTGTTCAATACTAACACTATAGGGTATATAAACATATTGTTCAATACTAACACTATAGGGTATATAAACGTATTGTTCAGTACTAACATTTTATGAGCAAATCATCTATATCTTACCCGATTATCCAACTTATGTATAGTTTTGTATATTATATATGCTGCTACATTTGTATCTTGCTTGCTTAGCTCTTTTACGTATAGCCTTGTATTTTTACTTGGTGTTACATTTGTGCTGCTCCTTACTAGGAGTAATATTGCTGTTCCTGTTTATGCATATGTATATCTTTTACTTATCTAATGTCATGTCTGTATGTCCAGGCCCACCTTGGAAATGAGCTTGCTCAACGGTGCTTCATCTGATGAAATAAAGATTGATTTATTGATATTAATCTCTATAGATTTAGCTCAAATTCCTTTTAGTAAAATAAATTTAAGTACTAACATACTAACATACTATTTGCCAGCAGATTAGGCCTTATGGTCTATCAAGTCTGCTCGAACCTAGATCCTTAGTTGGGTGCCGAGACCCTCCCATCCCTTGTGCTCCAGAAACCCCTATCATCCATCCCCACCCCCCCGGGACAGGCCATCATCTGATACATCCACTTTCTGTGTCTGTCCCACCCTCTCTTAAAGCTCTCCACTGTGGATCTCTGAACCAGCTCACCAGGCAAAGCATTCAAGGGTCACCACCCTCTCAGTGAAAAACCTCCTCCTCTTTCCCCTCACCCTTCCACCTTCCAACTTCAAACCATGCCCTCTGGTGATGCCTCCCTGCTTTGGTCTAAAAGATCCCTCCATGTTTACCCTATTTATTCCTTGAGGTGCTTGGGACCTCAATCATGTCCCCCTGTCTCTCCTCTCCTCCAATGAAAACAGGCAGAGCTCCTCAAGTCTGTCCTCGTAAGTCAAATCCCCTAGCCCTCGTGTCATCTTTGTTGCCCTCCTCTGTACCCTCTCCAGGAGCTGTATGTCCCTCTTCAAGTGTGGTCTCCAGTACTGTACACAGTACTCAAGGTGTGGTCTAACCAGTCCATTGTACAGTGGCAGAATCACTTCCTTGCTCCTAGAGGTGATCCCCCTTGCGATGCATCCCAACATCCTGTTTGCCTTGCTAGCTGCTCTCCTGCACTGCTCAGTGTTATTCATACATGTATCCACCATGACCCCAGGTCTTTTCCCCTGTTGAGGCTTCCAGCACCTCCCTCCCAGAGTGTACATGTGTTTAGGGTTCCCCGACCAAGATGCAACACCTTGCACTTGGTGATATTGAAATTAATTTCCATGTGAGGCCCAGCTTTCCAGGGTGTCCAGGTCCCTTGCAGGGCCAACCTCCCCTCTTCTCCCTCAACTACTGCTCCCATCTTGGAGTCATCCATGAAGAGACTCATTTCACACCCTATACCATCCCTGATGTCTGATATGTATGCATTAAACAGGATTGGACCCAGGACCCGAGCCCTGTGGTGCCCCACTACCAACCTCTGTAGGTTCGAGGCTCCCCACAGACCACTACCTCTGAGTGCGTCCAGCTATCCAGTTTCAATCCATCTGACCATCAAAGGGCCTACTCCTAACCCCATCAGTTTCTCCACCAGACCATTGTGGGGGACAGAGTCAAACGCTTGCTGAAGTCCAAGAATAATACATCCACAGGCTTACCCCTGTCCAGTTCTGATGTTACCCATTCTAGAGGCTCCACAAGGTTGGTTTGACATGATCTACCTGGCACAAACCCATGCTGCCGACTATCAGACCTCCCACCTCCTCCAAGTAAACCCCAATCGTTCCTTTAGTATACTCTCCATTAATTTTCCCACCACCGAGGTTAAACTGATGGGTCTATAGTTTTCTGGTACTCCTTCCGACCTTCTTTATGGATTGGTTCACATGTGCCTCTGCCAATCCCTAGGTACCTCCCTGTCTCAAGTGACCTGTTGAAAGCTCCGCCAGGGTGCAGTCAGTATGTCCGCCAATTCCCATAGTACTCTCGGATGAATGCCATCCGGCCCAGGAGATTTGTCTTCTTTAGGGCCTTGAGGGCAAACCACACCCTTTGTGGGATGGCATCATCCGTCCCCTCCACCTTACTGGTCTTTTTATCCTTATCCAGATGTGACACCCCTGTGGGTACCTTTCCCTCCCTTTTGCTCCATTTCTGCTGCTCCCCTGATCCCGCTCCCTGCCGCTTCTATCCCCTTTGTGCCTTGCTTTGTAGATATCCCATCCCCTCCCTAGTGAACACAGAGGGCAAAGTACTCGTTAAATACCTCTGCCTGGTCCCTCGCCTCTTCCACCCCACCCTCCTTCTGATCTCAATCTGCTGAGATGGCCCTTAGTTTTCTCCGCTCCCAATGTACGGAAGAACCCTTTTCCTCCATGTATCCCCTGTGCCAGCCGTTGCTCTTTACTGGACTTTGCTCCCCTCACCATCTCAGGTGACTTTTTCTAGATGCAAGCTGGTACATTTCCTTATCCCATCCTCTTGTTGTTTTTATATTTTTGTAAGCCACTTTCTTTTTTTCTGACTGCTACTTGACCTCACTGGACCACCAGCATGGTTTATGTGACCTTGCTCACTACGTTTCAACTTAGCGCAGATCCTGACTGCCTCATGAAGTCCCGTTTGTCATGACCTCCCATCTCCTTTCCCACACTTGTTGTTGAGGTAATCCCTTCAAGTGATCCTTGAGAATATTTCCCATGCCCATAAAGTCTGCCCCCTGAGTCCACTGCCAGTGTCCTAGATCTCACCCCCCACCCCCCAATGCTTATTTGAAACCAGACAGTGTTGGGTCACTCCCAGTCAGGGGTCCTGTACAACCATGTCCCTTACAGATCCCCATCTGCCAGAACCACATCCAGGACATGCCCCTCCTTGTGGGCTCCATCACATGCTGTGTTAAGACACATCCTGGAAGCCATCCAGCAGCCTCTGCCTTGGCACCTTAGAGGACATGGTTCCCCAGTTAGTACCTGGCATATTAAGGTCCCCCATCAACACCACTCCTTCCCCTTTTGGACCACACTGGGCAATGATGTTGTCCAGCAAACCATCCTCTAGAACATCACTCATCCCGGGGGGCCTATATGCTACTCCTAGCTTGACCTTATCTCCTGCTGGGGATCGTAAGGTGACCCATAAGGCCTCCACGTTTCCCTCTGCCTCTTCTACCATAGCAATTTCTATGTCCTCTCTAATGAACATAGCCACTCCACCCCCTCTGCCCTCCTTTCTATCCTTCCTAAGCATAGTGTACCCCGTATATTTAGGTCCCAGTCATGTTTTGTTGGCCCACGTTTCCAACTGCCCACATCCACCCCCTCGAACAGAAAGCATGGCCTGGAACTCTGGCATCTTGTTTCCCAAGCTCCTGGCATTTACTAACACTAACCCCACCCCTTATCCCTGATCCTTTTGGTCGAACCCCACCCAGATTCCTTATACTTCCATCCTCCCCTGCTCCTCCTGAAACCTCCACCTCCAGTCTGTTTCCCCTCCCCTTGGGCTTGAAGGCTTACTCCCCTCATCTGGAGGAGGCTTCTAGTCAGCCCCTCCCTTATCCCCTTCCCCTTACAAGTTTAAACCCCACCTTTCTTGTATGTAGTCAGCCATCCCTGTTTAAGGACTTCCTTCCCTAATGGGGCAAGATGAAACCTGTCCTTGGCATATAGTCCCTTATCCTCCCAAACTCCATTTCCAGTTCCTAACACCCCCAACCCATTCTCTTCACCCCCACTTCCTGAGCCATTTATTAACCTCTGTGATCTTCATTTTTTCTCCACTGAGGCCTTTGGTACTGGCAATATCTCCGAAAAGAAATGTTGCATCCATTATCCCGACAGACTCTGGCAAGTTCTTGGAACCTTGCTGGATTTCCATAATGCTATTTCCTCTAGATCATTAGTTCCCAAATGCCAGAAATCCGGTTTCCTCCACAATCCCTAACCATTTCATACACATGAACTTTGCTCTGTGCACTGTCAGCCCAGAGAATACTCACTACCTTCACCTGGCTATGGCATCCATCCCCTGTCCCTCCCAATGGATACCCTTAATCCTCAGGTTCCCAGTAACAGAACCTTAACACCGCCATCATCCTTATGGTTACCTCCACTATGCCCTCTCAGCCCCCTCCCCACTTTATTCATGATGTCATTTCATGGGAGTCTTCCTGCCTTATTAGAGACCCCTTGTCACCCCTCCCTTTCTGCCTCCCTTGCTGTTTTGCCCACTTACTCAAACCCCTCAGAATAGGTGTCCCCTTTAACCCTCTCTTATCTGAACCATTTATCCTGGCCCTGATGGTTTCCCCTTCCCCCCTCATCCCCCCCCCTTGTAATAGTACCCCTGTCTCCAGAGGCTCTCTGTGGGTCCCCTTTAGCTAGGGCCCCATCCTTGGTACTGACCTTCCTGCTGAAGGGGGGCTCCTCTCCCACCTCCTTGTCACCCAGTTCCTCTCCAATCATGCTCTCCTCCCTCATGTCTGGAATATGTTGCATCTCCCCCATTTGCTTAACATATATGTTTCCCCTTCTCCCTCTGGGACTATGTCTATCCTTTCCATAGCTGTTCTGTGATGCCCTATGGGTATCTGACTCCCTCCCTCCGGCCTCTGTATAAGTTTCCTCATTTCCACCAACCCCTTCCTCCCCCTCTAGGATGCTTAGTATCTCAAATTTATTGTGACACTCTATGTCAGCCTCCATCAAGTAACCCGAGTTTCCCCTGACTGCATCTCTAAACTGACCCTCTTCTTCCTCTCTTGCACTGTTCACCTTAGGAGCTCCCTTCCCACAGTCTGCTGTTTTAGGCTTCCGCACAACAGCCCCTCCTGACTCTTCCCCCTCCAGTCTCCTTGAATTCAGACTTTTCACCCTGTACGCTTTCCCCTTAGCATCAACTTCCCTATCTAAGGGTCCTCTGTCCCATATCCCTCCTCTGCTTGCTGTAGCATAATGTCCTGTAATTTCAGAGCGTGCCCCAGCCTCCCTCAGCCCCACCCTTCTGCTGCCCATATCCACACCCTTTCCTTGGACACCCCCCAGCTCCCCAAGCTACTCCTTAACCAATATACCTCACTCCTGATACAAGATAGCTGTCTACAGAGTGGGCAGCCTCCCTCTCTCCAGGCCCAATTTAGAATTATTGCCATCCCACAGCCTGTGCAGCCTACAACCCTTCCGAAGATGCCTGCCATGGTGGAATATGGCCACCCTGATTATCCCCCTCTGTTTATAATAGCACACCCCCTTTTCTCAGTCCCTTTCCCCTGGAGTACAGTTTCTCTCTATACTGACTGTAGTTATTTACAAACCCATTTCAACCCCACCAACAAAGTTCCCAAGTCTCACAAACACATACAGTCCAGTATGTGTTCAGTCCCACTAACAGTGTGTGCAAGCAGACTCCAGGTGCTGTATGATGTCACAGGCCCACCAACTCCTGTTGCTTCAAATTTCAGTCCCAAACAAGAAATACTCAGCCCTTCAATCCCAACCCCCAGTGGCTTTTCAGTATTTAAGAAAGCCTACAAACAGGGTGGGTGGGAGGCTCTTACCAAACACCAGGCAAACAACACATTTAAATTACCTTCTATTTTCCCTGCCAAACATCTATCCCCAAACCTACAATATCACAGCCCAAGTATCAGTTCAAATTCAAGGTAATAATTTTTAACACATAGAACTGTTTTCACTAACAAACTATTCAAATATTTCAGTTTAAAACAAAATATAATTCCTGGCCTCTTTTCTACCTACCTGTTGTAAGCTCCCAAGTGAACAATGAAAGCCACAGTAATTCCTGTTTAAAGACAAGTTAATTGCAGCTAATGTCCCTCCTCCAAACACCAGGCAAACAACACATTTTAAATTACCTTCTATTTTTCCTGCCAAACATCTATCCCCAAACCTACAATATCACAGCCCAAGTATCAGTTCAAATTCAAGGTAATAATTTTTAACACATAGAACTGTTTTCACTAACAAACTATTCAAATATTTCAGTTTAAAACAAAATATAATTCCTGGCCTCTTTTCTACCTACCTGTTGTAAGCTCCCAAGTGAACAATGAAAGCCACAGTAATTCCTGTTTAAAGACAAGTTAATTGCAGCTAATGTCCCTCCTCCAAACACCAGGCAAACAACACATTTAAATTACCTTCTATTTTCCCCTGCCAAACATCTATCCCCAAACCTACAATATCACAGCCCAAGTATCAGTTCAAATTCAAGGTAATAATTTTTAACACATAGAACTGTTTTCACTAACAAACTATTCAAATATTTCAGTTTAAAACAAAATATAATTCCTGGCCTCTTTTCTACCTACCTGTTGCTTAAGCTCCCAAGTGAACAATGAAAGCCACAGTAATTCTGTTTAAAGACAAGTTAATTGCAGCTAATGTCCCTCCTCCAAACACCAGGCAAACAACACATTTAAATTACCTTCTATTTTCCCTGCCAAACATCTATCCCCAAACCTACAATATCACAGCCCAAGTATCAGTTCAAATTCAAGGTAATAATTTTTAACACATAGAACTGTTTTCACTAACAAACTATTCAAATATTTCAGTTTAAAACAAAATATAATTCCTGGCCTCTTTTCTACCTACCTGTTGCTAAGCTCCCAAGTGAACAATGAAAGCCACAGTAATTCCTGTTTAAAGACAAGTTAATTGCAGCTAATGTCCCTCCTCCAAACACCAGGCAAACAACACATTTAAATTACCTTCTATTTTCCTGCCAAACATCTATCCCCAAACCTACAATATCACAGCCCAAGTATCAGTTCAAATTCAAGGTAATATTTTTAACACATAGAACTGTTTTCACTAACAAACTATTCAAATATTTCAGTTTAAAACAAAATATAATTCCTGGCCTCTTTTCTACCTACCTGTTGCTTAAGCTCCCAAGTGAACAATGAAAGCCACAGTAATTCCTGTTTTAAAGACAAGTTAATTGCAGCTAATGTCCCCTCCTCCAAACACCAGGCAAACAACACATTTAAATTACCTTCTATTTTTCCCTGCCAAACATCTATCCCCAAACCTACAATATCACAGCCCAAGTATCAGTTCAAATTCAAGGTAATAATTTTTAACACATAGAACTGTTTTCACTAACAAACTATTCAAATATTTCAGTTTAAAACAAAATATAATTCCTGGCCTCTTTTCTACCTACCTGTTGCTTAAGCTCCCAAGTGAACAATGAAAGCCACAGTAATTCCTGTTTAAAGACAAGTTAATTGCAGCTAATGTCCCTCCTCCAAACACCAGGCAAACAACACATTTAAATTACCTTCTATTTTTTCCCTGCCAAACATCTATCCCAAACCTACAATATCACAGCCCAAGTATCAGTTCAAATTCAAGGTAATAATTTTTAACACATAGAACTGTTTTCACTAACAAACTATTCAAATATTTCAGTTTAAAACAAAATATAATTCCTGGCCTTTTTCTACCTACCTGTTGCTTAAGCTCCCAAGTGAACAATGAAAGCCACAGTAATTCCTGTTTAAAGACAAGTTAATTTGCAGCTAATGTCCCTCCTCCAAACACCAGGCAAACAACACATTTAAATTACCTTCTATTTTTCCCTGCCAAACATCTATCCCCAAACCTACAATATCACAGCCCAAGTATCAGTTCAAATTCAAGGTAATAATTTTTAACACATAGAACTGTTTTCACTAACAAACTATTCAAATATTTCAGTTTAAAACAAAATATAATTCCTGGCCTCTTTTCTACCTACCTGTTGCTTAAGCTCCCAAGTGAACATAACTGTGTTCAGAAAAAGCCAAATAGCATTTGCAATATCAATCAATCAATCAATCAAAATCTTTATTTAACCAGGCGATCACCTTGAGCAATGCTCATTTTTGAGGTGGACCTGGGGTTTCAGTACAACCAAATGCAGTAACAGAGAGAAGCTTTTTACAATGATGCACAATGAGAAACATTAGGACTTTATACAACAGTGGCATACATGCATAGAGTAAGCAATAAGGTATATACAACAATAAAATATGTAGTCATAGAAGAGGGGTGCAACAGTTGGGTGCAGGTACAATTATTAATTATACAGTAAATATTATACACCAGTGATGAAGGTAGGTACTACAAATCTAGTCTAGGGGAAAACTAGTAAGGAAGGAAACAAAATGAGTAGTAATACTAGGTAGATCAGAACAACAATGAAGTCAGAGGAGAGGGAATAATGGATAGGTAAATGCATATATAGTAATGAATAAGGGACGTCCCTGATGCTAGGGTTATTTGGTTCAGACCAGTGGGATTCTAAGCGTAAGGGTGATTTTAGAGATCTAGGTCAAGGAAAACAAGTACAGGTCCCCCTATTGTGGTGCAGGTATAGGGATTTAAAGGCAGCTAGGCTGATGGGGTGAGTTATTTTCCGTGTTTTTTTGCAGGTTATTACATAATTGTGGTAACACATAGCTTAAGGATGCCCTTCCAAATTGTGATTTGGCCTTATACACAGACAAGGAGATAAGGGAAGTACTTCTCAGATCATACCTACCAAGTGTGCATAGAATTTCAAAATAAAGAGTCCAGTCCTTAGGAGATGAGCTGATATATATGATAAGCCATCTCAATTAACAAATTATATCTTACCCAAAATGTTACAGTTAGGGCTCCAGATAAGACTTTTTGGATGAGTACTGTACTCTTCCTTTTGAAAGAGAGATGAGTAAAATCAAATTCAAATGCATGCAAATGTCTGGACAGAGTGGAGTGAGGAGTACATTTTTCAAAATAATACAGTTTTTTTTTCCTAGATAAGAATTGATCAGGTGACAACTATGCTCCAGATAATGTTGGCAGGTAAGAGTAATGTGCTCACCAGTTTTAAAACATAGTGAGCAAAACAAAACTGGGATGCATATGAGTGCTGTAAATCTAAAAAAAAACGCTTGTTTTGAATCACCAGCTATGTTATGAAGCACTGTTCTATGGAGTGTGGACATTCAGAAATGTTGAGTGAGTATTGGTACTCAAAAACATTTCTGATGAGTATTTCCTAAAATTAGGTGAGTAAAATAGATTAGTACTCAGGTTACGGTGCTATTGATGATGTGTCTGCTATTGGAGGATCACATGGACTACTCACTGAAGGAATGTCAATATCTGAATCAGCAGTTTCATCAGATGATTCTTCTTCAGTTCTTCTTGTGACGGCACAACTTCTAAGACAATCAGCAAGCTGGTCTGGGGTGAAATAAATAAACTTCTGTGAGTCAATGATAACGTGAGATTTGTACAAGTACAAAAGGGAAAGGCATCACCTAATATCTTGCACTTCAGATTGATTTTGCAAAAACTGCCTGTGTGAGGCCTGAGTTTGTGGGCTGATGTCTCAGTATATGTATAACTTAGCACTGTAGAAGTGCAGGGCACCTTTTATTCTTGCCTTTTTAATCACAGTTTAGTGATCACTTTCTAAAGCAAACTGGAAAAGAACATTAGAAGGTTTATTTGAAGTGGATACCTCTACTGAAATTACTGAGGTTGTGGAAATTGGAGCAGACAAAACAGGCTTTACCTGACTGGGAAGTCAGAATGTTTTAATCAAAGAAGGCAAGGTCTTCAATGTGTAGTGGAGAGCTGTGGTGAATAACTGACACACAATGTTCCAGGTAATCTTATTTGGTATTTCCATAGCAGGTAGGCCCGCAGTTCAAAAGTTGTGTTTATGGATATTGATTTCCAGGTTTTTAATTTTGACACTTGTGACATATTTTCTTGAAATACTGCTGAAAGGAGGGCAGTATTGGATTCCACTTTTACAGATAAAACTGATTGATCTTTTGCTACAGATGAAAGTTTTTCTTTTCATTTTCATATAGCTGGTATTCTGTTGCATCACATTTCTTAGCCACTGCGTCCTACCTAGAGTATAATTTTTGGATGTCTAGAGCCAACATACATATGATTTATTTTATTGCATCTAATGAGTCCAGTTTAACTTATGAGGGTTATTTTTATTTGACCAGCACAACTGCAAGTGACAAAGTTGTTGATTCTCTTTGGAATGTGCCAGACACATGATCTTAATCACTGCTGACAGGCCAACTCTCTCTGGGCTATCTGAGAATGAAGAATCTAGGTGCTTATTCATAGGTCCAGACAGTGGCGTCACCAAGCTGATTTTGGGGAGGCTACATCCCCCCCCAATCGAAGTTAAAGCCCCCTCAATCATTGAAGGGCAAACCTACCTGGATTAATGGGGCATTGTATTGGGGCTATTCCTTCCTTCCACACCGTGTCTGCTAGTCTGAACTAGCAGCAGCTGAGCAGCAGCGTGAGCCTCCGCTGACTCTCCAATTTTTTATTTTTATCTCAGTCTTTCTGAACTGCATGCAGATCGCCAATCTGATTCTGCAGCATGCAGTTCAGAATATCAGACTGAGGTAAATAAATGATAACACTCTCTGTACAGTACAGTTCAATCATGGGCGAAAAGAAGAATGCGCTGGTAGGCCCTGCTGACCCGACTCTCCTTCTCCTCCAATTTTACCTCAGTGAGTTCTGAACTGCATCGCCGATCTAATTCTGCAGCATGCAGTTCAGAACTGGTAAATGATGTACACTATGTGCCATTGTGCCCTACTAGCCATTGCCAAGAAGAACGTGCCTGTAGCCCTACTAGCCCCGCTGACGGCGCTGACCCTTCCGTCCACCAGCCGATCATCCAGCAGGTCTCTGGGAAAGCCGCTGATCTGCCCACCCGAACGAAGTGTTGGTCAGGAATGAGCAGCTGACACGCCTCATTCCACCGAGAAAGACCATCGGTGTTGTGACTGTGAGTACTGCCCAGACACTGCAGACAGCGCTTTCTTGTGTTCAGGGATGGGGGGGCACACTGGGGTCTCTGGGATAGGAGGGGGGCACTGTGTGGGGACAGGAAGACAGGACAGAGCACTGTTGTGTCTAGGAGGAAGATTGAGGAGTGGGACAGGAGGTCAGCCAACTTTGGAAGAAATGTAACCACTAACCTCAGCTACTCCATCAGCAAGCAACACTGCTTCATGCAGTGAGTATACGTGGGTAAGGGAAGGGGATAGTGAGTAGCGACAACAGCCACAGCGGCAGTGAGTGACAGGAGCAGGACCGACCACCGACACTGAACGCTGTCACGGACAGAATGGATACAGGGTTTGGAAGTTTATAAGTGATTATATGTCCCTGATCTCAATGAGATCAGGGACATTTAATCATTTATAAACTTCCACTCACTCTCAGTCACTGGGGTCGGCCGGGTGCGGATTCGGGGAAGGCATGGGACGGGTGGGTTACAACAGACACTGGGGGGGGGAGGGAGAGAGAGAGTGAGACACAGGAGGCACCTGTGGTCAGGAGGGATAGATTCAGGACAGTACACAGGGGGATTTTATTTGACTCAGACAGCAGCCTTCCCTCACCCTGCACTCAGCAGCAACACTTCGTGGTGGAGGAGGAGGCTCCTGGCTTGCATGTCACGCTGATCAACAAGCCAAGGACTGGAATCATCAGCGCGAGTTGTCTCTGGTGTGTGTGTGGGCGGGAGCAGCGCCAGCAGGTCTGATCACAATTGGGAGATAATGAAATGGCGTCAGTTGTTGGAGGACGGGGAGATGATAGACAGAAGGAGGTGAGCAGGGAGGGTTCATTCTTGTATTCTGTGACTGGCACCCACCTCATACTCTGCCTACCAACAGCACAGCAGCTTGCTTGCACAGTGAGCTAATCAGTGGACAAACACATGGTGTGCTTCTCCAACACACATGTGGTATACACTAGTAATCCCATTGTGTGCAGTAAGAAAAATTAGTGACGCAGTTGTAGTTGATAGCGAGCAGCAGAGCAGAGGCAGGCACTATTTGGGAGATTCAAATCGGAATTCAATTTCAATCTATATTTCTAGAAAGTTATTATCAAACATTGAAGACTCAGTTCACTTGTTGGGCTAAGAGGCTTGAGAGCTAAATAAAAGTGTAGTGTTTATTTTTTTTTTTACATTTTTTTCTCTGAATGTAATATAGGGGGTTGTGTTTGTGTGTAAATTGAAAACGCTCAGACACAGACAACCTGCTGTGAGTGCTGCCATACAGCAGCATTACTAACTACTGCATATATGTTTATTTTTTTTCTTACTTGCAACTTATTTTCACATTTACTATTTTACTGAGTAAATTGAGTACTTTGGTGGTTTATGTTTTTAGGCTCACAAATTTAAAATAAAAGTAGCAGAACTTTTCTTTCCTAAATTGCCTTATACCCTGACCCATGCCTCGGGTTTGTATTGTGGCAAGCTTAACATCACATGCAAGGAGTTAGCCAGTTCAATTTCAGACACTTTTTTTTTTTTATGAACAAGGGGAACCGTCTGTTTTATAAAAAAAAAGTTCCAGTAGCATACTCATTTTGCTTCGCATACTGTGAGCCCTGTGTGTTAGGCTCCATCTATTGTATTAAATAGCAGTTTTCCAGCAGGTGTTTAATACTCATTACTTCACATACTGTGAGCCCTGTGTGTGTTAGGCTCCGTCTATTATATTAAATAGCAGTTTTCCAGTAGGTGTTTAATACTCATTACTTCACATACTGTGAGCTCTGTGTGTGTTAGGCTCCGTCTATTGTATTAAATAGCAGTTTTCCAGTAGGTGTTTAATACTCATTACTTCGCATACTGTGAGCCCTGTGTGTTAGGCTCCATCTGTTGTATTAAATAGCAGTTTTCAAGTAGGTGTTTAATACTCATTACTTCGCATACTGTGAGCCCTGTGTGTGTTAGGCTCCATCTATTGTATTAAATAACAGTTTTCCAGTAGGTGTTTAATACTCATTACTTCACGTACTGTGAGCCCTGTGTGTGTTAGGCTCCGTCTATTGTATTACATAGCAGTTTTCCAGTAGGTGTTTAATACTCATTACTTCGCAAAAAGTTTGCATACTGTGAGCCCTGAGTGTTAGGCTCTGTCTATTGTATTAAATAGCAGTTTTCCAGTCAGTTACTCATTACTTTGCATACTGTGAGCCCTGTGTGTTAGACTAAGTCTGTCACATAAAAATCTCATCCCTGTGTGCCAGACCCAATAAAAGGGAATTTTTCTTATAATTTACTTTTTAGTTAGTTCTTGTCACACACTCATCAGCCTTGTTAAAAATGAGTATCCGTGACTTCTTCCATCCAAAATCAAAAAATCAGAATAAAAAGTAACTTCCGGACCCCAGTGATGCTCAACAGCTGCAACCAGAGCAGCCATTAAGAAATGAAGTGGAAGTTCCAGTACCAGAAGATGTAGCAAACACATCATCATCTCCCGGAACATCTCGTGATGCACTTGAATCAGTAGCAAGATTTACGTCTGCTGTTACTGTTGTACCCAATGATCTGGGAACCAAAGAAGCTGGTCCTATGCAGCCAAAGCTGTCTAGTTTTCCACAAAGGGATTTTGGAAAGCAGAAGCATTCATTTTCAAGCAGTTGGTATGCATCATTTAAATGGCTTGAATATAGTGCAAGCAATGATGTCATATTTTGCTTTGCCTGCAGAATGTTTTCAAGTTGCACTGGTCGAGCGGACACTGCTTTCACGTCCAGAGGGTTTAACAACTGGAAGAAGGCAATAGAGAAGATGAGAGAACACCAACAAACAACAGCACATACAGGAGCAATGGAGGCCTGGTCTACTTATGTGAAATCTAAAGAACGAGGCAATATTATACAGCTAATGGATTCAGCAATGATTGCAGATATTAAAAAGCGCAGGGTGTACCTGAGAAGAATAGTTGAGATTGTTCTGTTGTTTGGCAGACAGGGAACTGCCTTTTGAGGCCATAGGGAGTGTGAAGGGAGCTCAAACAGGGGTAACTTTTTAGAGACTTGATCTTCTAAAAAAGTTTGATCTTGAATTGCAAAATTTGCAGATTCACATGCCAGGAAATGCCACCTATCTCTCACCTCTCAGTCAAAATCAGATGATAGAATGTTGTGCAAAATTAATAAGAGAGAAAATTTTAAATGAGGTAAAAGAAGCAAAGTATTTTGCAATACTTGCTGATGAATCTAGAGATGTTGCTTGCAGAGAACAAATGAGTATTTGCCTTCGTTATGTTCACCATGGTTCCCCTGTAGAGAAATTGTTGTGCTTCCATCAAGTAACAGCATTAGATGCCCAAAATCTGACAAATGAGCTGTGTTCAAAGCTGACTAACTGGGACCTCCATGAGAATTCGTGACTTGCGTAGCTCAGACTTATGACGGTGCATCTGTTATGAGCGGCAACTTAAATGGAGTCCAGGAACTATTTCATCATAAGCATCCATATGCTATATATGTTCATTGCTATGCGCATATTCTGAATTTGGTCCTTGTAGATGCCTGTTCATCACTTCTTCCTGTATGGAAATTCTTTGACATGCTTCAAGAGATACACATGTTCTTTTCCAAATCTGTCCTGACTCACCAGGGGTTCTTAAATGTTCAAAAGGAGCTTGGGTTGACTAGAATTCTTGAGATACTGGAGTTAAGTTCTACCAGGTGGGCTTGTCAAAAGCGAGCAACAAAGGCAGTAATAGAAACTTATCCAGCTCTTCTAAAATATCTTTCAGAATGTGAAGAAGGAGAAACTGCAAAGGCCAGAGGACTCCACAGCAAGCTTCTAGAATTCAACAATATTTTTCTCCTTAAAATGTTTGACAAACTACTGTCAGTGGCTAATAGAACAAATAACTTACTTCAGACTCAGGCTTTGGACTTCTGATGTGCAGTGACTGCTGTATCTGCGCTGAGAGACACAATTGCACAATTTCATAGTGAAGAGAGATTTAGTTCTCTACAGGAAGCTGAAAATATGGCAGAAAATATGGGACACAGACACTCGAAAACACTCCGGGTCCACAGAGGCAAAAGAAGCTACCTCGTACTTGGGAGGACTTTGTTCAAACTTCATGAACTGGAACTGAACAAAGTGCATCAGCATCGCATGAAACAAGAACTGCTGTGCATTTGAGAATCACTGTTTTTTACCCTGTGATTGACAAATTGATTGGAGAGATTGACAGAAGGTTTTCCAAGCATAACCAAACACTGATGGTTGTTATCAATCCTCTCAGACCACAGTCTAACACATTCTTGGACCAGAACAAACTGAGGTCACTTGGAGAGATGTATGACTGTCCAGTTCTGGAAGGGGAAACTGGTAGTAGCAAGAAACTTCATTTGTCGGCTGCCAGAAAATGAACGTCCACATGATATGACCAATCTTTATAATATACTTCCAGAAATCATGTATCCGACACTGCATAAATCACTGCAGATTGCTTTAACGATCCCAGTTACCACATGTGTGTGTGAGCGCTCCTTTAGTTCCATGAGTCGCATTAAGACATATCTGAGAAACAAGACGGAAAATGACAGATTGAGTTCACTTGGAATTCTCAACATTCAGACCGAAGAAAGCAGACAACTTGACACTGATGATGTGATTGACGAATTTCCATCCATGACAAACAGAAAGGTTGTGTTACTTCTCCCAAAATCAGCACGATAATAAAATAGTAAAACCTGTATGACACTGATATCCAGCAGATCTGCTGGGATAATGGTGTGTCTGGCTGTTCTGGTCTCTCATTTGCTCTGGAGTCCTCCTGCAACCTTCCCAGCAGATCTGGTGGGATAATGGTTGGTGTGTCTGGTTGTTCTGGTCTCTCATTTTCTCTGGGGTCCTCCTGCAACCTTCCCAGCAGATCTGCTGGGATAATGGTTGGTGTGTCTGGCTGTTCTGGTCTCTCATTTGCTCTGGGGTCCTCCTGCAATCTGTTCTCGGTGGACCAGTAACCACATTTTTCCACATGTACCTTATTAAATATATGGCTGATAACTAGGCTTCTCAAACATATTTTTCACCACTAAAATGCAGGAAAAGCCACCGTTTGAAGGTAAAATTTAAAAGTTTTCCGCGGGGCATGCCCTCAGACCCCCCAGCTTTGTTAGGATTTTGACTAAGGGCCATTAGCCCCCAACTTTGTACCCCTGGTGATGCCCCGGGTCCAGAATGTTCTTTTTTTCAGGTTGCCCCTTTTCAGAGTGCGATGAGCTCAGGTCCTTCCTTTTCTCTTTTCTCTCCCTTTCAAGTAGTTTCTTTCTTTTTTTGAAAGCTTCAATAAATCGGGTAAAGTGGCATCCATCTGACCTCAGTTCAGGCAAAATACATCAGAGAAAGGCAGAATTTCAGTGAAAAAATATCTGAGAATTCCTTGGAACTGATCAAGAGCACAGCCTCCTGCTGTTGGCCATCTTGCTTCCCCCTCAATTTAATCCCTTTTCTAAATAAATGTCAAAGGCCCAAAGTATTCTGAATTGTTCCAAATCAAGATATAATGACAGGAGAATACAGCATGTGAAGAAATACTCAGAAATGCAAAGAAAAGCTATCAATTCAGATATACTGGAAACCATCAATCACAGTACAACAGGTTTGTTTATTTAGATGGTTGTTTGGTCATTTAGTTGGTTAGTTGGTCAGTTAGCTAATTAGCTAGTTAGTAGGTTGGTTGGATGGTTGGTTTGTTAGCTAGTTGGTTAGTTAGCTGGTTCATTGGTTGGTCAGTCATAGTTAGTTGGTTGGTTAGTAAGTTATTTGGTTTGCTAGTAAATTGATTATTTGTTTTACCCGGTAAGTTGACTGAGGCAAGCCCATTTTCAGATTCACTTTCTTACAACACATGAGCAGTACAGAACACAGAATTGTTATGCAATGTGCATGTATGTACTAGTTCTGAAACATGCAGTCATTAGACAGTTGTTATTTTCCCAAGGTGACCTGCAGGAACAAATCAGACTACTAGATATTCCTTACCTACTGTATTTTCTAAATTTATATTATAGAATGGATAGAAACAATCCTGAAAGTTGATTGATCTAGAGGTAGTTTTAGCTGTAATGTTATCTCAATAAAGCATCATGGTTTGAAACTTATCTCAAGAAAATCCTATGTAAAAAGCATTTTTTAGTCTATAAGATTATTTTATAATCATGATAAGGCACTCCAGGTCATGTGATATGTTTGATAGCATCACTTCTCAGGTGGCTTAAGGCGCTTAGCTGTGCTTCATGCCTCACAGCACAACTGATGCATGACATTATCCTAGTATAGCACACACCCTGTCATGCCTTATATCTTATTTTCTGCATTAACTAGAGTGATCTTGACCCCATGGTCTATCATGGTAATTATGATTATCACAAGGCTGGTTACCAAACCTGCTGACCTGGTAACCTGTCTTGTTACAGAAACAGCTGAGTAACCAACCAGGCACATAGCTTACTGATGAGTAACCAAGGAACAGTTACTTACCATAACAGTAGATCTTTTGAGAGAATATCTTCCGTTAGGCTTCACCTTTGGAACTGTAAGCCACCTGCATCAAGATCACTTGGAAACTTTTGCTAGCAAAGTTCTGCCCATGATAATGTACAACACCGCCACCTATAAAATGTTAGTGGTCCCATCTCTCCTCAGTTCTGCACTGGAGACAAGCTCTGAGAGTATCTTTCTGGGAGGAACCAGGAGACCAAATCAGGACCATGCACACAAAGAGAGGCATGGGACTGGAAGACCTAATAATACACACAAGGGAGGCCCACAGGAAGGAGGCAGAGGACACCACAGAGAAAGGAAGCAGCTCCTGGTGGGGGACTCAATTATTAGGGGGATAGAACTGGGGGGGACTGGGAAAACTGAAGTAAGGTGCCTGCCTGGTACCATGGCTTGGAGGGACAGGAAGCACATCCTCAGGATCACGAGAACAGCTGCAAGGGAGTCTGAGCTGGACGTAATTATCCATCTAGGGACAAATGACTTGTCTCATCACGAGATTAGAGCAGTGCAGGAGGACATTGTAGAATTGGGGAGGGGCCTAAGACAAGTAGCACACACAGTATCCTTCTCAGAGGTGCTGCCTGTCAATGGCATGGGGGAGGCGAGGGTAATTAGCACCATGCGGTTTAATGAATGGTTGAAAAAATGGTGTGGCGCACAGGGGTTTGGCTTCATTGGGGACTGGAGTTCCATCTGGAGGGACACCAGCCTATACTGGCAGGATGGTCTGCATCTGTCCAGGAAGGGAACAAGTCTTTTGAGCAATCAGTTTAAATGCTTTCATGGTAAGCTTTTTAAACTAGTCAAAGAGACACTGATAAGCAGCAGGAAAATCCCAGCCTCCCTACAAAACAGGGTACTAAACGAGAAAAAGACCGAGGTAGAAAGGTCAGTGGGGATGCTGCAACAGAAGGTAAACCATCCAAAATGGAGAGCAATGAGTACCAATGCTCGTAGTCTGGTAACAAGCTTCCTGAATTAGTGGCCTTGATGGAGGAGGAACATCTGGATATCGTGGCAGTCACAGAAACACGGTACACACAAAACCATGACTGGGACGTAAACATACCAGGATACACTATCTACAGGAGGGACAGAGAGGGTAAAAGAGGAGGAGCAGTAGCTCTTTACATAAGGGAAGGAATAAAAGCAACAGAACAAAAGGGTAAACAGGGAGGAGAAGAAGCACTGTGGGTAAATTTGGAGACAGGCAATGGCACCACAATCCGCACAGGGGTTGTATACAGACCCCCTTCTCAGGGGGAGGAAATGAACAAGAAAATGACAGAAAGTATGCTTAGGATGGCAGAAAAAGGGGAGATATTGCTGATGGGTGATCTGAATATGCCAGATGTTAACTGGAGTGCAGTTGCAGCAGCCACTTCGAAGAGTGGGGTTATTCTAGATGCCCTACAGGGGGCATGCCTTAGACAACTAGTATTGGAGCCCACTCGAGAGGGAGAAATCTTAGACCTGGTTCTCTCAAATGGAGATGGAGAGAGGATCACAGATGTAGAAGTGGGTAGCCATCTGGGGACTAACGACCATTGAACAGTATGGTTCACAATAAACACAGCAATAGAGTCAAGCCATACAAAGGCAAAAGTACTGGACTTTAGGAGGGCTGACTTTGCCAAAATGGGTGAGTGCCTAAGGAATGCACTAGCAAATGGGCAGGAAGGAGGGGTGGAAGAACAATGGGAATAATAAAACTGCCATCACAGAGGTAAAGCCTTGTGTAAAGCAAATAAACAAAACAAAACAATGTAAGAACCACTATGGTTCTCAAAGGAAGTGGCAGTGAAGGTTCAAGAGAAAAGAAAGCATTCAGGAAGTACAAGGAATCACAGAAGGAGCAGGACAGAGAACTGTATCAGTTAAAGCAAAAGGAGGCTGGGAAGGCAGTCAGAACAGCAAAGGCTCAAACCGAGGAAAAGATAGCCAACTCAGTTAAGAAGGGGATAAAACTTTTAATAGGTACATCAGGGAGCGAAGGAAGACCAAGGAGGACAGTGAGGCTTAATAAAGGGAGGGAGGGTGGGAAGAGGGAGACTGTGAAAAGGCAGAGATACTAAACAAATATTTTTGCTCAGTATTTACAAATGAAGAGGGGCGGTACCTAAAACAAACAGTAGAAACACTCTGGATACAGAAGTTTATACCAGTCCATTTACAGAAGAAAGGGTTATGAAAGAACTCTTAAAACTGAAGGTGGACAAAGCAATGGGGCCTGATGGGATTCATCCCAGAATTCTAAAAGAACTAAGGGTAGAACTAGTGACACCACTGACTACCCTTTTTAACAAATCTTGGGAGGATGGGGTGGTACCCGAGGACTGGAGGAGGACAGATGTTATTCCCCTTCACAAAAGTGGGAGCAAGGCAGAAGCAGGAAACTACAGACCTGTTAGTTTAACCTCAGTGATAGGGAAAATGATGGAATCACTTCTGAAGGAAAGCATTGTGGAGTATCTAGAGGCCAGAGGGGCACAGGACCCTAGGCAGCATGGATTCACAGCGGGTAGGTCATGCCAGATGAATCTGATAGATTTCTTTGACTGGGTGACCAAAGTAGTAGATCAGGGAGGGGCTGTGGACATGGCCTACCTAGACTTTAGCAAGGCATTTGACACAGTCCCGCACAAAAGATTAATATACAAGTTAGCTAGCCTGGGAGTGGGTCCCAAGATGACATCCTGGTAAAGAATTGACTGGAGAATAGGACACAGAGAGTAATAGTAAATGGAGTCCACTCAGAAGAAAGGAGGGTTACTAATGGGGTACCGCAGGGTTCAGTATTAGAACTGGTCCTCTTCAATGTCTTTATAAGCGACATTGCAGAGGGACTGGAAGGAAAAGTATGTCTCTTTGCAGATGACACAAAGATCTGCAACAGAGTTGATGCACAGGGTGGGGTGGAAAGGATGAGAAGGGACTTGGCAAGGTTAGAGGAATGGTCAAATGTATGGCAGCTTAAATTCAATGCTAAGAAGTGCAAGGTAATGCACCTGGGAAACAAAAACCCAGGGGAAGAGTACACAATGGGGGGTGAGATACTAACAACAACAAAAATGGAAAGGGACCTGGGGGTAGTCATATCAGATGACCTAAAGGTGGGCAAGCAATGTGAGAGGGCAGCAAGGAGGGCTGGGGAGGATACTGGGATGCATAGGGAGAGGCATCACCAGTAGAAAACAGGAAGTTATTATCTCTCTGTACAGACAGCTGTTGAGACCCCATCTGGAGTACTGTGTGCAGTTCTGGAGACCCAATCTCCGCAAAGACATAGACAGAATGGAAGCTGTCCAGAAGAGGGCAACTAAAACGGTGCAGGGTCTGCACCGGAAGACATATGAAGAGAGACTTAAAGGAGCTTAATATGTATAGCCTCGAGGAAAGGAGGGAGAGGGGGACATGATAGAAGCGTTTCAAGTACCTCAAGGGAATCAACAAAGTCCAAGAGGGTAGCATCTTTCAAAAAAAGAGGTGTGCAAGACCAAGAAGGCACAATTTGAAGATGGGGGTGGCTCAGAGGTAATTTAGGGAAGTATTTTTTCACAGAGAGGATTGTGGATGCATGGAACGGCCTTCCGGAGGAGGTTGTGGAGTCAAAATCAGTGGTGGAATTCAAGCATGCATGGGGGACAGTCATAAGGCCATTCTAGGAGGTCGGGGTAGGAAGAAGTAGGCTGCTGGTTAACTAGGATCTGCAGCTTATCCAGTAGGTAGGGAAATGGGCAGACTGGGTGGGCCAAGCGGTCCTTATCTGCCATCAAATTCTATGTTTCTATGTTTCTATGTTACACAGAAGGCACTTATGGGCATCTCTAACAAGGCAGTGGACATTCCTACTGGCTTATACCTCAGTAAGGGGCAAGCAAGGTGGGTGTGTTGTGGCCCAGAGGATGATATGCTCTTGAAGATCTATTGTTACTATAAGTAACTGTGTTATCTTCATCAAGGATATCTCCTTCCTTGCGTCAAACCTTTGGAATGATTCCCAAGCAGTACACAAAGTATCCAGGGGAGGAGGACAGAGTCTGATATGACATCATGACAGATGGCATTGCAGTACTGCAAGGCTAAAACCAGCACATCTGTGTGAGATGATGTCCAGAATGCAATGCTTGCTGAAAGTATGCACAGTGTTCCATGTGGTACCAGCACATATTTCAGCTGTAGAAACATTCTAAAAACAGACAACAGAAGTAGCCATACATCAACTAGAATCACCACAGATAACAAGGAAATGCTTTACTGTACGTTCTATAATGAGATGTAATACAGTTGGCCAGCCATTTGGACATGCACTGTTTAGTCACAGAGGCACCCTCCTTACTGGAGGTGAATGAAATCAAGAGATTAATGGACTTTCTGTGGTCCTTAGTGTGATCGAGGTAGAAACATAGTTTTCTATATATAGTAAGTGTATGGAACAATGCCTCACCCTTGTTACCATGCTCAGGACAATGAACAAGATGGTGTATGATCTGATTCAATGTGAAATCAAATACCACCCTTGCCAAGAAATGGGGACTGGTCTGCAAAGACACCCTGTCCTGTGAAAAATCAAGTAAGGAGGCTCATGCATGAGGACCTGAAACTGAAATTCTATAAGTTGATGTCACAGTGACAAGAAAGAGCACTTTCCATGAAAGGAAGCACATCTCACAGGTCACAGCAGGCTCAAATGTAGCCAGAGTGAATTTTTCAAGGATGAAATTAAGGTCCCAATGTGCAACTGGTTTAAGAATCAGGGTACGTCTGTGCAAAATGCCTTTAAGACATGTATGGGATATTTCTAGTTGTGCTGCCATACGTCCTGAAATTGGGACAGAGAACACTGCAAAGCAGGACACTGCAGCACAGGAGCTAGCACAACAAAACTCGCCCAAAACAGGAACCAAAACAAAAGAAGCAAAAAGGAAATCCAAAACACTTCTGATCATAGGAGACTCCATGATTTGGAGAGTTGATACCTATCTCCAGCCAGGGGTAATGGTCAGATGTCTCCCAGGTACATCAGCGTGGAGAGACACTGACCGCATTGCTAAAATTGTTCAGGAAGCAGGAGAAAACATTGACGTCCTGGTACACATAGGGACTAATGATCTTGCCAGCCAGTCAGTTGTGGAGACCAAGAAATACCCGACCAGGCTGGGTGACAAACTATCATCCATTTCATCCGGCACCTCCTTCTCTGAGATCCTGCCAGTCTGGGAGAGGGAGCAGATGGACGGAAGGTCAGGGAAGGAGAGATAGGGGAGCTAAACATGTGGCTCAAGGGCTGGTGCCAGGAAAAAGGACACAAATTTGTAAGAAACTGGCAACAGTTTTGGGAGCGAAAGTTATTTACATTTGATGGACTGCATCTGACTAAGGAGGGAGTCAGTGCATTGGGGTAGAGGTTTGACATCTTTGCAGAATACTTAAACTAGCAAATGGGGAGAGGGGTGCAGCACCCCATACATGGAATGGGAAGAACACCCCTCCCCCCTCAGCTAGTGGTCAAACAGGAGTTCCGCATGTTTGCAGTTCATTTGCATCAGCAGGTAAGGAAAAAGGTCCAGCTCCCCATACGATGCACAGGGGAAACGCCAGACCTCACCCAACACTAACACACCGAAATCTGGCCAGTGGAAAATCATGTACACAAATGCTCGCAGTCTGGGAAGCAAGATCCCAGACCTGCAGGCAATAATGACAGAGGCTAAACTGGACATAGTAGCAATTAGCGAGACGTGGTTTACCAGTAACCACACTTGGGAGACTTCAGTACCTGGCTATGTACTATTCAGAAGAGACAGAGGTGCAAGGGGGGGTGGAGTGGCCCTGTATGTCGATGAAAATATCAAAGCTACAGAAATTCAGAATACACATAAGGAGCCAGAAGAACTGTGGGTCACCTTGGAAACAGGAAATGGGACAATCATATGAACTGGGGTTGTCTACAGGCCCCAAGACCAGGGGGAGGACATAGACAAATTACTGTTAGAAGATATACAAAACATAACAGCTAAAGAGAAGATTCTGATAATGGGAGACTTCAACATGCCAGATACAGATTGGTCAATACCAGCAGGAACATCTGCCAGAACTAGACACATGGTGGATTCCCTGCAGGGGGAAGGCCTCAAACAACTGGTACAACAACCCACAAGAGACAGGGCTATCCTAGATCTAGTACTGACTAACAGAGAAAGGATCACAGATCTCCAGGTAGACGGCCACCTGGGGGCCAGTGACCATCACATGGTATGGTTCAATTTGGCCACTACAACTAAGTCATCCCATTCCAAGGCAAAAATATGGGACTTCAGAGGAGCTGACTTTGATAAGATGTCCAACAGAGTTGAGCTAGCCCTGGCAAAAAGAAATACAGGTGAGGGGGTACAGGCAAAGTGGGCAAGAATTAAGGAAACAATACTTGAAGCAGCATCCCATTGTGTTAGAGAGAAAAGGAAGTACAAAAGAAAAAGGAAACCACTTTGGTTCTCAGAAACAGTAACAGAAAAGGTCAAAGCCAAAAGGCTGGTCCTCAGGAAATATAAGGAAACGCAGCGGGATGAAGATAGGGAGGCATACCAAACTTCCCTAAGGGAAGCAGGGAAGGCAGTAAGGCAGGCAAAGGCCTAAACCGAGAAAACACTAGCACAGACAGTAAAAGAAGGTGACAAGACTTTCTATAGATACATTAGTGAAAGGAGAAAGTCCAGAGGGGGTATTGCTAAGACCAAAAGAGATAAGGGGGCATGTGAGGAGGAGGAGGACCATGTAAAAGCATCTGTCCTAAATAGATACTTCTGCTCAGTATTTACTGAAGAGAAGGTAGGGCAGGGCCCACAGCTCAGCTCCATGGACACAGGAGGGAGGGAGGTGAGCACTAGTCCCTTCACAAAAGAAAGGGTCCTACAAGAGCTCGATAAGATTAGGGTGGACAAGGCAATGGGACCTGATAGCTCATGTGATCCCGCTCCACAAGAGTGGTAGCAGGGAGGAGGCAGGGAACTACAGACCAGTCAGTCTTACCTCAGTAATGGGCAAGATTATGGAGGTACTCCTTAAGGAAAAGATAGTGCAACACCTAGAATCCATAAGAGCACTGGATCCAAGACAGCATGGGTTTACAAAAGGAAGGTCCTGTCAAACTAATCTCATAGATTTCTTTGACTGGGTAACCAGAGTGGTGGACCAAGGGGGAGCAGTTGATGTTGCCTACCTTGACTTCAGCAAAGCTTTCGATACTGTTCCACATAGAAGATTGATTAATAAGCTGGGTAGGCTCAGGGTGGGTCAGAAGTTGGTCAACTGGGTGGCAAACTGGTTGACGGGCAGAAAACAGAGAGTGATGGTAAACGGTACACAGTCAGAAGAGATGCAAGTCACAAGTGGGGTACCTCAGGGATCAGTCCTGGGGCCAGTCCTCTTCGATATCTTCAACAGTGACATTGCGGACAGACTGGAGGGTAAGGTTTGTCTGTTTGCAGATGACACCAAGAATTGCAACAGAGTAGATAATCCAGATGGGGTGGGCAGAATGAGAAGAGATCTGGATAAACTAGCAAAATGGTCAGAAGAGTGGCAACTGGGGTTTAATGCAAAGAAGTGCAAGATCATGCACATAGGGAAGAGAAACCCTGAAGCCACCTATAGGCTGGGAGAGGAGTTGCTGGCAGTCACAAGGGAAGAAAGAGACTTGGGCATCATCATCACAGATGACCTGAAATCATCCAAGCAGACCACTAAAGCAGTAGCTAAGGCTAGGGGGATGTTAGGGTGTATTAGTAGGGGTATCACAAGTCGAAGAGGGAGGTAATAATCCCTCTTTACAAGACACTGGTTAGGCCTCATCTGGAGCACTGTGTGCAGTACTGGAGGCCACACCTTCACAAGGACAGTAACCAAATTGAGGCAGTCCAGAGAAGGGCAACCAAAATGGTGCAGGGACTGCATCAGAAGACATATGAGGACAGATTAACGGAGCTCAATATGAGCAAAGGAGGGAGAGAGGTGATATGATCTAAACATTCAAACACTTTGAGTGCATTAACAAGGTGAAAGAGTCTAACATGTTTCAATATAAGAAAAATAGCAGGACAAGAGGACACAGCATGAGATTAGAGAGAGGCCGATTAAGGGGTAATGTGAGGAAGTTCTTTTTCACAGAAAGGGTGGTGGATGCATGGAACAGCCTACCTCAGGAAGTGGTGGATATGAATACAGTGCAGGGCTTCAAACAGGCATGGGATAGACATAAGGGAGCAATACAGATGAGTATGAATAGATAGGCCATTGACAGAGCAAAGGCAGATGGCACATTTATAAGGTAGAAAAAGAAATGGGCAGACTGGATGGGCCTTGCGGTCCTTATCTGCCATCAACTTCTATGTCTCTATGTTTCTATGACCAAAAAAGCTGAAATGGCTGCTAAATGCACTTTAATTAAACAATACTGGAGACCAGTGTCAGATGGGGACAGAATGTAGTCTAGTATTCTATTCACAGGACATATAAATGGGTCCATTGAACATGAAACACATACTGAGAAGCACTTCCACTTCTAAGAATACGTGTGTCTGGTAGAAGGCTGTCTAGCCTCAAGCAGGACATCAGCCACCTGGGGAGAAACCCCAAATCTGGCAATGACTGCATCCTCAGTAGCAAGGTATGCAGATGCAGAGACCTGGACTCCTGCAGGGGTGTAGCCAGGAATTTCAGATGTATACACCATGTTGACACACTGCTACCCCCCATTGTCTGTGCCCTACTACCCCCACCACTGTCCACGCCCACCCACCTGACACAAGTGTCATTTACTCTGTAGCGTATGCAATAAATATGAGGGCTTATACCATAAATATGAAATGTATAAATGTAACACACATGTTTCCATTCCTGTACAGTATGAAGGCCTTTCAATCACCAGTATCAGACTAACAGACTGACTTTTAGTTACAGCGCTGCATTGAGACAAGCCTCTGTACCACATCAAGGTAACCAGTGCCACAGAGGTCCATTCATATATACACACACACACACACACACACACACAAACACACACACTGACTTTTAGTTACAATGTTGCATTGTGACAAGCCTCTGTAACACATCAAGGAAGCCAGTGTCACAGAGGTCCATTCACACACACTAGCCATTCTGTCACCAACAAGTGTCAGACGAACAGACCAGATTTTAGTTACAATGTTACATTGTGACAAGCCTCTGTAGCACATCAAAGTAGCAGATAAGATTTTTTGACATGAGTACTGTACTCCTCATTTTGAAAGTGAGGCGAGTAAAACCAAATTCAGATGCGTAGAAATGTTTGGACAGTGTGGAGTGATTAGTACATTTTTAAAAACAATGTAGTTTTTTTCTAGATAAGAATTGGTCTCAGTTTTAAAATATAGTGAGTAAAACAAAATTAGGATGCATACAAGTGCTGTAAATCTAAAAACTGCTCCTTTTTGCATCACCAGTTATGTCATGGTACACTGTCCTTTGGTGGAGTATTTACAAATGTTGGGTGAATACTGGTACTCATTAAAATTTTTTTCCTAAGACGAGGTGAGTAAAACAGGTCAGTACTCCCCTTATCTGGAGCCCTGTTCATACAGAACCTGTACTCTTATCCACTTGCTCAAGCACCCACACCAGCTTACAGTCACTCAGGTACTCATACCCAGTAACCTTGCCCACTCGCCCACTCAACAAAATGTTAATATGCCCACAATAGTGTACTATTACTGATTACTGGCTAATTTACAGTGCATGAGGTCTGGGGTAAGCTAGATGGTGCTATGGTTTTTGGTTCAGTTTCCTTAACCATCACCTAAACCATTTGCACCAAAAAGCCCCATTCCTCCTGTTTTGGTTCTGGACCACCTAAACTGCTCCGCACCGAATAGTCCCAGTTTTCAATTTAAACATTAACTACATACACATCACATAAGATGGAAGTACAAAAAGACATAGCTCAGCTCCCACACCAACTAAAAAGTATTCAGGTACTGCAGCCCACAAAAGTCACCAACTCAAAATATACCCAGAGCAGTTTACTAGTATAGAGCACCTTACAATAACTAATTTACAGTGTAAGAGGGCTGGGGTAAGCTAGATGGTGCTCTGGATTTGGTACAGTTTCCTTTACCATCACCTAAACCTTTCACACCAAAAATCCCCATACCTCCTGTTTCGGTTCAGTTCCCTGGACCACCTAAACCACTCCGCCCCTAAGAGTCCCACACCACGCAAAGATGGTGTACCAATTTACAGAAAAGGGAGGAGAGGTAATATGGTACCTAGGCACAGGAAAATCAGGACTGGCAAACATTGTCCCTCTGGGATCAAACCCCCCCACAAGGGACAGACACCCACCGATGTCCTGTTTTGCTGGCCTACAAAGGAGAAGAGTAGGAATGGGGACTATTGTTAGAGGATAGGACAGGGAGGAGAGGTAGTATGGTACATAAGGACAGGCAAGCCTTAGTCCCTGTGGGATGCAAACTCCACAAGGATGGACACAGCTTGGTGCACAAACAAACCTTCATCCCCCTGGGATGTTGACCCCACAAGGGACAGACAACTCGATGCACACCCATCCCATGTCCTGGTTTGTTGGTCTGCAAAGAAGAAGTGTAGGAGTAGGGAAGGGTAACGTGGCTGGGGAAAGCTAGATGGTGCTCTGGTTAAAGTTGTTACCTTAGTTACCATAACCAACGAAACCATTTGCACCAAAAAGCTAGCCCCATACTACTGCTAGATGTCACCTTGGTATAACCCAAGTTGATGTGTTCCAGTATGTGTTTGAAAACTGTCTGTCTTGGCATGGATCAAAGTCTTTCAGCACTTGGTCTGTATCAAGTTCAGTGTCGTTGTGTATATGCAGAAGAACAAGTCCTGTAAGGCATTGTTCACCCATGCTGCTTCTAAGCCAGGTCTTTATCCTCCGCAAGGCACTGAAGGATCTTTCTGCAGTTGCCACACTGACTGGCATGGTGGCCAAGACAGATAAGGTTGTATTTTTGTTGAGGTACAGATCTGGATTCAGATTTTGTAACATTGTCAGAACTGAATCTGGTCAATCTGCCAATGGAACACTTAGCCATTTTGCATTCCATCTTAGCAACTCCACTTTCAGCTGCTGTAAGCTGCTCAGGTCAGTCTTGTAGGCATCAAACACATCTGTTACCTGTTCCTCCTACAGAAACCCCAAGTTTTTGGGGATGAGATACTGGGCAAGGAACCAAGGGCAGCACTCTGTTAGTTGCTCCTACAGTTCCAAATTCACATGGTCCAAAAAGAGAATGAATATGTTCCACCTAAAGTATTCTTCAGGGTTAGCAGCACTGATATTATTTCATTGCATTTGCCTTCCACGTACTTAGAGTACTGTCTCTTCAATAAATGCAGTCTCTGCCAAAGCCACCATATCCCGATAAAGCTCTCTAAGTGTCTTCTCTGGACTCTGCCTTAAGCCCTTCAGTGTTTGTATAAGGGTGGCAGCCTCTTCAGAAGCTTGAATTAGGTCAATATTCACACGTTGCAGGTAGAGATGGAGTGGTTTTGCTAGGGCCAGAACAAGATCCACACTACAAAGGGTTACAATGAAGTCAAATGTCATGATTGTGGTTAGCAGTCTGCCAGCTTCACTGTCAAACTCGGCTATCTTTTCCAGTGTGCTTATAATGACCACCAAAGATTTGGCTTTGAACCTTGAAAGGGAATCCATTTGGTTCATCCACCTGGTATTTCCAGCTGCAGGAATAGATGATGAACAGTCTGCTGACTCATCATCATAATCAGAAGGCAGGCTGTTGAATTCTCTGAGCTCCAATAGAAAGATGTTGTGGTGCTTAAAAGAAGATTTGAGGGTTGAAATTATTTTTTTTTTGTCGTATTAAACATGTTTGCTACTGGTCTCATGGCACATGAATGGACAATTGCCGTGTACAGATTGAGAGCCTTGCAAACTGTGTACACAGCTTCAGGGGCCACTTCCTTGATGTTTGCTTGAATACCATTGAATTTTCCACTTATGTTGCTCCCTTTGTCGTAGCCTTGTCCTCTTATCATCTTTATGTCAATGCCCTAAGCTGTTAAATGCCACAGGAATAGTTCTGCAAGGCCATGACCGGCGGTATCAAAACCCTCAGTGAATTCCACGAAATCTTCATGAATTTCTTTTTTACCAGAAAGGTCATGATGTACATAATGCACAGATAATGAGATCTGTTTCTTGGTGACACGCCCATTGTCCCATCCGCTATGAAGCTGTACCACTTTGCTTCCCTTACATTGTTTAAGATTTTTTTCTGGATCTGTTGTCCCATTGTTGAGTCTGAGCACCTGGCCAAAGCACTTGATTCAGTAGGTTCTTTTAAAAGTTAAATTAAACTATGAGTCAAATATTTAAAGGTTATGGAACAAGTTTATTTTTCAATCCTATTACAAGTATAGAATTTCAATACAAGTATAGAATTAAAAAGCAGTCTTCATTTTACCTGACACAGATGTTGATCAATCCCCATATGCAGGATGATTAATGATGGCAGACAGGTTAAGGCTTCTAGATTTCTTCTTTCCTTCTCCCTCCTCTCATCTCTAAAAGCCCAGCACAAATGTGCTGCTTTTATATTTTAGCTGACCTTACTCATTGAGTGACCACTAGGTCCTTGGACCAAGCATATGTTAGTGTAAGGTTTTTACCAAATTTTAGCATGTGTTTTAAACTTTAAGAATTGTTGGCCAATTCTGATTGGTTGCAGCTAATTACTGCATAATTACATCATGAAGGGGGGTTACAGTCTCCATAATTAGTGAGTGATTACATTGGCCATTAGATGGCAGCAGTGCTCCTTTTACAGTAATGGCTAGTGTCTTGTTTTGACACAGCATAATTGTGATTTGGCTTGGTTTGAAATATATAATATATTGATATTAAGCCTTATCCTATACAATTAAGCTAAACGCACATTTTCACTTGAGCAATCCACATGTATACTTGTAAGCATATAGGCATGATCACAGTTTGCACAACACATTTACACATTGGGTAAACAACATTAACAGACATAGGGTTTTCACTTTTTGGTGGAATTTAAAACAGACAATTTAGAATATGTATCTACGGTATTTAAAGTACCAGAGCTGTAGCATCTTTTTAGAGCATTTGATTTTCTTCAATACAGAGTTTCTAGCATTAACTGTAGTTAACCAGTTTATTAACAGAAATAGATATAGCTCTATACTTATACAAGGGGTAAATTGCTTTTACCAAAAGACATTACATTTACAAGAAAAGTATATTTATACAGAGACTGTCTAGAGTGGTGAAAACCAGTACTATATACTATATCTCAGAAACACTACAAATACAGAAATAAGTTGGTCTTAACATTTGATTGTTAACACAAGATCCCTGAATGACTTTTACAAGGCCCGGAAGAAACTAGGGGACCCTGTATTGTCTTACACAGCAAAAACTGGTGATTGGAATGCTGGGCAATAAAACATAGTTTCAGGTGAGATCATTTCTCAGATATGTTACTGGAAGTAATGCTGAACCTCCCTGGTAATTACAGGTCAGTGTTTGCTTAGCATGGACAAATGGACAGAACCCATCAAGATGGCCCCAAGATATGAAACAGAATCACTTGCTTGTTAATTATACAGGACCAGTAATTAACAGGCTACAGCTGAAACTGTTCATAGGGATACCACCTACTTGCCTTTAATGTTTGTGGAAAAGGGTTTTTTACCTGAAGAAACAGGTCGTATAATTTATCAGTTATGAGTTTTGGCTGAAACTGTTTAGAATGCATACCTAAGAACACTGGTTGATGTTATCAAACCTTTACTTGAGTTGGGGTCAGAAGCTGGTCAGCTTAGTGTCAGCTTGACCATTGGAAAAACAGAATTTATTTTAGTGTGAGCACACTCTTTATTGAGTTAAGTTGCTCTTAAAATCCAACACCATTACCTTGATCAGTTCATTCTGAATTTGTAGCAACATGTAAATGGCATTACTGGGAGCTGCTTGAAGGTGTTCTTGCAGAGTGGTATCCAGTGCTGCAGTGTATTGTATCATGGCATGGAAATTACCACTGTCATCAACTTTACCTCTGAGAGGTAAGTTTCGCCTTCCACATAAGAGGATGATGTTAATGATCCACTGTAGGACATGCATGGTCTTCTCTGTGACCTTGTTAGTGCACTCTACAAAAGACTGGCTTGCAGTTTTTAACTTCCCTGCACAAACTGAGAGAAATGCATCTGCTCTAGCAACAGCATTTCCAAGGTCCTTTGATTTGCTGTGCCTCTCCAGAATCTTCTTCCCATTGGGCAGATACCAAGATAAGGCTGCCAGAAGTGTTGAATACAAAGCAAGGAGTACAGAAGACTCCATCCAACAGCTGTGAATATCTAGCAAATCGGTAGTCATGCAACAGCTGAGCATTAAAACACCTGAAACACTGACTGGGACCTCCTGAACCCATCAGATGACCAGGAAACTGAAACCCTGGTGGTGGTTGCCACTGGGTTTTCAGAACTGGCTTCCTCTGAGCATCTGTGAGATGTGCCCAATTAAAACAGCTAATGTCTTCTGCGCTACAAGGATGGTCCGGTTCCATGGTCTGGATGGCTTCAACAGCAGGTTCTTCCAGAGAACAGCACGGAGTCTTGACAGCATCAAGGGTTCATTCTTCTGTGGTGTCCCTTAACTGACAGGTGACACTGACTTCCTCAATAGTAGCCTGTAAGGTTGAGTCTTCAGCTTATTCACCAACAACATTTTCATCAGCGGTGCATGATTATCTGATGTATTCTCAATGACACTTCTATGCTGTACCTCTGTGTTGCCAACCCTGAAAAACACAAATGTTGTGCATTTACAGTAACAAGTGATGCACAACACAACAAAGCATAAAAAGAAATTAAAAACCTCAAACCAGGAATGTGTGATACAGCAGTTCCTGAAAGTTGTGTCAAGTATGCATTTCTTACCTAGAGGTAAATGAAACTCGAGTGAGGAAGGACTGCATCACCCTACACATTTTTGCAGTTTCCTCCATTTTGGCCCATTTTGCCTTTCAGACTTGTGATCTAGATGGCTATTTTCATTTTTCTGTCTCCATTTTGCAAAAGTGATTAATTAGCTGCTTGGATACAAATAGAATATGAATCTTTGGAACACACAAATGATGCTTGAAAGGACAGTGAAGGAATGTGTTGTACCTTAATGCAGCAGTTGGTGCAATCGTCTGTTCAGTGATGTGTAGCCTTCCTCAAATTAGCAGAATATGCACTGTAGCTTGTGACTGATAACCGACACTGTAGCTTCTGCTGTCTAATGGTTGTGTATCCAGTGCCACTGGTCCTTTGAAGAATTAATAGCCCCACTTGTAAAATGCAGATTTCTGTGGAATGTCCCATACAAGGGCACCCCAATCAGGATATTGACCCAAAAACTGCCACTTCAGTGACAAGAACAGCACTCCAGAGGAACTGAGATTGGCTGATCAGCAGCTGCTGCAGGTAATAATGGTAGCTGGCATTATCGTTAACTTTTTAACCATTCCGCTAACCAATAATTGAAGAATCCAGCCAATGGGGTCCCGTAGGTAAGCTACACGTTGGTCCCTCTCATGAATGTCATTTTTGAGGTTTCCTAATTTGAATTCCAGGTGAAAACAGACAGGATGGCAGCAAACAAAACATTCATTTTCCTCTCGAGAAACAACAGCGAGGTCACTATGAGAAAATATTTTGGTGATAGCTTCATACAGCTAGTTACAGTCCTTACTGAGCATGCTCAGAACCCATTTTTTAAAAATTGCCAATATTAGATCATTTGGAATGGAATATTTTTCCACCAAACAAGCAAAAGGCAACTCGACCTGGCACCTTCCATCCTGAAAATTGCAGAGCCAAATTCAAAGCTGTCTGAGTGGTAACCAAATTCAACAAACTCCAATTCAAGCCAACAGGAAAAACTACAAAAAAAATTCATTTTTCACTGGCCAGCTCTGCATATACAACCGACCAGAACACAATGAGGCACATCCAGAGAAGTACCACACAAGACTGCACATGCAAAATGTCATGCAAATTAGTTTCAAAAGTATTAAAGTGCACTGTATCGCCTTGAACAAAATAACCACAGTTCAGTCCTAAATACAGTGGCACACCACTGTATAGGATACAGTACAGACCATCAGTGATTGACTATTGTATCTTTTGTTTTCAGCTATTCTCAGTGTGCATCATTCCTGTATTTGAACTGCAATAAAAATTGTTTTTTTAAAGAAACCAGATACATCTGGTTTCAGGTTATTCGGGTTATTCATACCTGATATCTCGCATAGGAGCCAAAGTAAGATCAGTCTGTTTGCAGACAACACCAAAATGGGGGCGGTGGTTGATGACATTGAGGGATGGAAGTGGCTGCTGGATGACCTAACTAAACTGCAGGAATGGTCAGAAACATGACAGCTGGGGTTCAATGCTAAGAAGTACAAGGTAATGCACTTTGGAGCAAAGAACCAAGGGAGGGACTATCAGCTGGGAGGGGTGCAGTTGGGTAGCACTGTGGAGGAAAAGGACCTGGGGTACTTATAACGGGGAGCATGAACAACTCTGCTCAATGTAGGAAGGTGGCAGCTAAGGCCAACAAGATGCTGGGGTGCATAGCGAGGGGAATCTCCTTCAGAAGTAGGGAGGTAATTCTGCCCTGTACAGGTCACTGGTCTGGCCACACCTGGAGTACTGCATGCAATTCTGGCACCTGTACCTGAAGAAGGATGTCAGATTCTTGGAGCAGGTGCAGCGTAGAGTGACAAAGATGATCCAGGGATTGGATGGTAAGCCCTGCGAGGAAAGGCTGAGTGAGCTAGATATGTATTCCTTGGAGGAGAGGGATAGGGAGGACATGATTGAGACCTTTGAGTACTTGAAAGGGATTAACAAGATTCGAACAGAGGGGATCTTCCATTTAAGTAGAGGAAGGGAAACAAGAGGGCACAGTCTCAGACTGGAAGGGGAAAGATTCAGGAGGGAGATAAGGAGATAGTTCTTCACGGAAAGGATGATGGGCAAGTGGAACACTCTAACACAGGCGGTGGTAGCCTGTAAGATGGTGGGCAGTTTCAAGAACGGATGGGACAGGTGTGGGGCAGGATAAATCTAAGGAGGGGAGGGTGGAGGGCAGCTAAAGGTGAGGAGCTAGCTGCACAATCGAGCAGACTCAACAAACCACGAGGCCTATTTCTGCTGGCATTTTCGTATGTTTGTATCATACTAATTATCATTTTATAATGCATGGGGAGCCCTTATTACCAACTGAATTCAAAACGTTTACAACGTTGTTATACCATCGATAGACGTCAGTCTGTTAACCCTTCTTGCTTTGAATATGACATATCAATGGCATAACAAAACAGAACACTCCCTGCATTCAGGATTGCTTTTTAGAGAACATGGATAACTAATCTCTAGTCACTAGCGATTCCGTCCGATGAACAGGTAAGAACACTTCTATGAAATCAAGCACATCAACCCAGGTTTGTATAGAAACATAGAAACATAGAATTTAATGGCAGATAAGGACCGCTTGGCCCACCCAGTCTGCCCATTTCCCTACCTACTGGATACGCTGCAGATCCTAGTTAACCAGCAGCCTACTTCTTCCTACCCCCACCCCCTAGAATGGCCTTATGACTGTCCCATGCATGCTTGAATTCCACCACTGATTTTGACTCCACAACCTCCTCTGGAAGGCTGTTCTGCATCCACAACCCTCTCTGAAAAATACTTAAATTACCTCTGAGCCACCTCCCCCATCTTCAAATTGTGCCTCTTGTTCTTGCACAACTTTTTGAAAGATGCTACCTCTTGGACTTTGTTGATTCCCTGAGGTACTTGAACGCTTCTATCATGTCCCCTCTCTCCTTTCCTCGAGGCTATACATATTAAGCTCCTTTCTGCCTCTCTTCATATGTCTTCCGGCAGACCCTGCACCATTTTAGTTGCCTCCTCCTCTGACAGCTTCCATCCTGTCTATGTCTTTGCAGAGATTGGGTCTCCAGAACTGCACACAGTACTCCAGATGGGGTCTCACCAGCTGTCTGTACAGAGGGATAATAACTTCCTGTTTTCTACTGGTGATGCCTCCTTATGCATCCCAGTATCCCCCAGCCCTCCTTGCTGCCCCTCTCACATTGCTTGCCCACCTTAGGTCATCTGATATGACTACCCCAGGTCCCTTTCCATTTTTGTTGTTGTTAGTATCTCACCCCTATGTGTACTCTTCCCCTGGGTTTTGTTTCCAGGTGCATTACCTTGCACTTCTTAGCATTGAATCTAAGCTGCCATACATTTGACCATTCCTCTTACCTTGCCAAGTCCCTTCTCATCCTTTCCACCCCACCCTGTGCATCAACTCTGTTGCAGATCTTTGTGTCATCTGCAAAGAGACATACTTTTCCTTCCAGTCCTTCTGCAATGTCGCTTATAAAGACATTGAAGAGGACCGGTCCTACTACTGAACCCAGCAGTACCCCACTGGTAGCCCTCCTTTCTTCTGAGTGGACTCCATTTACTATTACTCTCTGTGTCCTATTCTTCAGCCAATTCTTTACCCAGGCTGTCATCTTGGGACCCGCTCCCAGGCTGGCTAACTTGTATATTAATCTTTTGTGTGGGACTGTGTTAAATGCCTTGCTAAAGTCTAGGTAGGCCATGTCCACAGCCCTCCCTGATCTACTACTTTGGTCACCCAGTCAAAGAAATCTATCAGATTCGTCTGGCATGACCTTCCCGCAGAATCCATGCTGCCTAGGGTCCTGTGCCCTCTGGCCTCTAGATACTCCACAGTTCTTTCCTTCAGAAGTGATTCCATCATTTTCCTATCACTGAGGTTAAACTAACAGGTCTGTAGTTTCCTGCTTCTGCCTTGCTCCACTTTTGTGAAGGGAATCACATCTGCCCTCCTCCAGTCCTCGGGTACCACCCCATCCTCCCATGATTTGTTAAAAGGGTAGTCAGTGGTGTCACTAGTTCTACCCTTAGTTCTTTTAGAATTCTGGGATGAATCCCATCAGGCCCCATTGCTTTGTCCACCTTCAGTTTTAAGAGTTCTTTCATAACCCTTTCTTCTGTAAATGGGCTGGTGTCAACTTCTGTATCCAGAGTGTTTCTACTGTTTGTTTTATGTACCTCCCCCTCTTCATTTGTAAATACTGAGCAAAAATATTTGTTTAGTATCTCTGCCTTTTCACAGTCTCCCTCTGCCCACCCTCCATCCCCTTTATTAAGCCTCACTATCCTCCCTTGGTCTTCCTTCGCTCCCTGATGTACCTATAAAAGGTTTTATCGCCTCTCTTAACTGAGTTGGCTATCTTTTCCTCGGTTTGGACCTTTGCTGTTCTGACTGCCTTCCCAGCCTCCTTTGCTTTAACTGATACAGTTCTCTGTCCTGCTCCTTCTACGATTCCTTGTACTTCCTGAATGCTTTTTCCTCTTGAACCTTCACTGCCACTTCCTTTGAGAACCATAGTGGTTTTACATCGTTTTGTTTTGTTTATTTGCTTCACACAAAGGCTTGTTACCTCTGTGATGGCAGTTTTTATTATTCCCCATTGTTCTTCCACCCCTCCTTCCTGCCCATTGCTAGTGCATTCCTTAGGCACTCACCCATTTTGGCAAAGTCAGCCCTCCTAAAGTCCAGTACTTTTGCCTTTGTATGCTTTTGTATGTATGACTGAAAAATGCTGTTTCTTTTCTCTTACAGTTACCACAAAGGCCACTATCTGCTGCATATGACTGGGTGGACTGACATCCATGATGGTTACGTTGTGATGTTATCCATGATAGAAGTTCCACCAGACACCATGTGAACAGCGCCAACCAACCAAATTGCTTCATATGTTGTGTCAAAAAATGTTGTCCTTGTCTCAAGATGTTTGTATTTTTTTTTTACAAATGTTATTTTTTAATTCTAGAAAATGCTCCGTATAGCGAATTAAGTACTTTGAAGAGACTCTTTTAACGTAACACCAATATTTACAGTTTGTGAATCACACTTAATAAACTTTTTTAATGCATCATTTGCCTGATTAATGACTGCGTAAGGTAAACATTATAAATAACATGAGATCAAACTCAGTACATTCCCTGGAGCCCATATACTATGAAAACTAATGGCTAGTCTCAAGTTAATAACCATGCTGAAATCACTTTGAGGTTGCCATGAAAGTATAAACCTCTCGAGCTTTACAATGTTGTCATGGTAACCTCTAAGCGATTCTAGCATGGTTATTAAGCCATTATCCTCTATATGTCATAAAATCACTCATTCATTAACATGTATTGTTATTCATGTATCTTTCACTAGTAGTCTATCAGACCCCTCAGACCCTCCCAGCTCAGCAAGCAGTGCCCCCTCCTCCCCCCTCCCATTCTCAATCCTGAGCCTCTGCCTGACACAGCCTTATGCCCTCCACCACCATGGCTGCCCACCAACTGAACTGTCAGCGTGTATACAGAGTACAGTATGCATGCACTGATGGACAGCTCAGTTAGCTGGCAATCCGCAAGTGTGAACTGTCTACAGTACATGCTCATTGACTGTTTAGTCAGTGGCTGGCCATGGTAGAGAGTGAAGGGCAGTGCCAGTCGGAGGCTGAGGAATGGGACAGGGGGAATGCGGTCTGCTACACCATTGAAAGATGTATGAATATGTTATGCATGGGGGGAAATCCACACGGTTGTATGAGACAGTGAGCTCTCAGTGTTCTGAATACACTGAAGCTGCCGACTCACTAGAACACTAAACAGAGCGAGACGAGTCAGTGACTTTTTTGGGGGAGAGTCTGGAGAAATAAAACATGCTGCTGCACAGTTAAGGTTAGCTGGTGGCCTGGGTCAAGCAGTGGAAAGAAAATAGGGAAGGCTTAGGGAACTGAACTTGAAGCAACTTCAGTGGATTCAGAGTAAAGGTGAACAAGGCACTGTAAATAAACCCTCGTTCACTTAAAATATACTTAATTGCAATACTGCAGAAACACTTCAGGAGAACAAGGAAAGGTGCACTTTATTTTTTACAGTTAATCTTTTTATTGATTCATAGAGATTAAAACATTACATACTTGTAAGAACAACAGTACAAATACAGGATACAGAAAGATACATGCATTGTTAGGTCTTAGTAATACAGTCATAGACAGTATAGAGCTGTACAAATCAGTCAGCAAATCATATACTTTGAAGGGAGTTTAGCTGGCTTAAGGACAGGACAAAGTTCTTCCATCACTGAGACTGCATGGAATATGTGTATGAGCAAGGGTATTGCTTATCCTTGAGCCATGGGTTTGATTCCAGGGAGGGCACCAGTGTATTCAAAATGGTGTAGCAGATGCCTGTTCGGCTGAGGGGCTTGGGGCACTCGGGGGGTTTGAGCAGATCTTTGCTTTGCAAAGATGTAGTAACCCTAGCCCTACCCTGAATGTATTGCATGAATAGAGACCACCGTGTTAGGAATTCCTGGCTATTACTGGTCGCAAACTGGGTCATTTTTGTGAAGGTGGCCATCTTTTCCATGGCTATAAGCCATTCTGTAAAAGATGGGATTTCTGTTGTCCACCTCCTTCTTAATATGAGCCTTTTGAGCTCCACTGTTGCCTGCATCAGCCAGAGTTTATGTTGGCTTCTCAGGGTAATGCCCTGTGGCACTATTCCCAGTAGCAGCAGGGATGGGCAGGAGGGGATGTTGCATTTAATCACCTCTGAACAGTAGCTTATAACCTTGTTCCAAAGTCTAAGCACATGGCATTGCCAGAGTTTGTGCCTATGGCCTGCTCCGTGTGCCTTACACCTCTAGCACTCATCAGTTGGAAGTAGGAACATAACTTTAAGTTGGCTGGGGGCTTGATACCATACATGCTGGATTTTGTTTTGAATTATTTTTATTTATTTATTTTTATTTAAACTTTTGTCATCCGGGTAAACAATATGAGCCAAAGCCCTTTTTCAGATGCGACCCAGGACCATGAGCTGTGTTACAGTAAAGATGTACTACAAAAGTATTACAGTAAAATACAGTCATATAAAAGAACATAAAACATAATAACTTAAAAACAGCAAATTAATAACAATTACACACCACCACACTTAAAAAAGTATTGTCTCACTGATGCTTTAAAAGCATTTTTCCCAGCAATATGTTGTAAAGTGCATGGAATCTTATTCCAGTATACTGGAGCACAATTAGAAAAAGCCTGCTGACCCAATCTAGATTTTGTTTTTGGAATGGTTAAGATGACAGAAGCATTAGAGTGTAACTCCCTATTGGGCATCTTAATATTTAACAATGAAAACAAAGGAGAGACTGTACCTAAAGCAAGAGTGTTATAAACTAAACAATTTAAACTATACTGAGAATATAAAGACAGGGGAAGCCAAAACGTTGCTAAATATAAATTGCAATGATGTATTCTGAATGGACGCTTTAGTGCAAATCTGCATATGGCATGAAATATTGTTGTTAACAATGAAGCATCAGACGGCCCGGTGGCGCTGAGGGTTGAGGCACTGGATGCCACACCTCGCACTACGCCGGTGACACGAGTTTGGGAATGAGCCCGGGCCACTGGGGGTCAGAGGGGGGAAAGAGATTGAGCATCTGAAGGACTGCTCTCTCTTCCTGGGGAGGGCTGGCGTGAAACGATTGCTCCTGGTGCGGCCTCTGGTGGCTATCAGGGGCACCCAGCTGCATGATGTAAGGTGAGGCAGTGAGAGTTGTACACGCACTACCCGCAGGGGAAACAAGGAAAAGGAAAATGCCCAGCCTTGGTAGGCGACGTGGAAGTCTGGTAGCTATCCCCCACACCCAGCAGTTGTGTACACCGGCTGATCTTGGGTATCTCATGGTCCATCGATGTCCTCATGTAAGGGTGGTGAAGGTGAGGTGTAGATGCCTGGAACTTGTGGGAGAGCCCCCAACTGAGTGTCAGATGTGGCGGGATGGAGGTAAGCTGTGTGCCCCCATCAGAGAGAGTCCATGGCTGAGAGGGGGTGGATAAAGAAAGTAAAAAAAAAACAAAAAAAAAACAATGAAGCATCAGACTTAGCCAGATTTACAAATAAAAATTGTATTTATTTATTGTATTGTATTTAGCTTTTGTTTACCAGGTAAGCACACTAGACAGTCTCATGCCTACTTTCAGGTGCAACCCAGGATAACCCAATAAGACATGACAGGAGTGGTGCAGTGCAATGGCTGTGGGGTGGCAGGGTTACGGGAGACATTCTGGAGACTGCGATGCTGCCCTATTTGTAGGCACCTCTCTGGTCTGAGAGAGGAGGTTGCCCGTCTCCAGGCTGACCTGGCTAGGATTCGTGAAACCTCCTCCCCCACCCAGGGACCACCAGGGCCAATGCCACCACCTCAAAGATTGTCAAGAAAGAGGAGAGGCTGGACCAGAGTGGCCCAAGGAGGAGAGGGTGGTGGAACAGAGTTGCATCCTCCAGCTGTACCTCCACAATTCATTCACTCTTCTGGTGTATAGTGGTTCCTCTATGGAGGCACCTGCAGTGGAGACCAAGGAGGATGCTGGGAACCTTCACAAAGGAGACCCACAGGAGGGTGGCATGGGACCCCACAGGGGAAGGAAACAACTCCTGGTGGGGGACTCAATCATTAGGGGGATAGAAATGGGGAAGGAAGGGGAGAGGGAGGTAAGGTGCCTTCCTAGTGCCACGGCTTGGAGGGACAGGAACCGAATCCTCAGGATCGTGGGAGGAGCTGCACGAGGGAGGGAGTTGGATGTCATTGTCCACCTAGGGAAAAATGACCTGGCTAGGAATGGGATCAGAGCAGTGCAAGAGGAGTTTGTAGAGTTGGGAAGAGGCCTTAGACAAGTAGCTCATACGGTAACCTTCTCGGAGGTGCTGCCTGTCTATGGCAAGGGAGATGCTAGGGCACTTCTCACCAGGGAATTCAATGAGTGGTTGAAAAGCTGGTGTGGAGCCCAGGGTTTTGCTCATTGGGACTGGGAGCCATTTGGAGGGGATGCAGACCTATACTGGTGCGATGGTCTGCATCTGTCCGGGGACCAGGATCCTAGGTGAGAGGTTTAGTACTGCTTCATTGGCAAGCATTTAAACCAGCCAAGGGGAGGCACTGAAAAGGAGCAGGAAATCCCAGCCCTACAAAACATGGTGATTAGTGAGGTAAACACCAAGGTACAGAAGTTATTAGGGAGCAGAACAGATTTAAATGTAAAAAGGCAAAGGTATAAGGACAGAAATGGGGCTAAAAGGGAGTAAGGCTATCAAAAGTGGAGGGTGATGAGTACCAATGGCCTAGTCTGTGTAACAAGCTCCCTGAACTAGTGGCCTTGATGGAAGAGGGTTGCCTGGATATTGTGGCAGTCACAGAAACATGGTACACAGAGAACCATGACTGGGATGTCAACATACCAGGATACACAATCTACAGGAGGGACAGGAGGGTAAAAGAGGAGGAGGAGTAGCTCTTTATGTAAAGGAAGGATCAAAGCAACAGAACTAAAGAGTAAACAGGGAGCAGATGAGGCACTTTGGGTCACCCTGAGACAGGAAATGGCACCACAATCCGTGGGGGTTGTATATGAGCCCCATCTCAGGGGAGGGAATGGACAAGGAAATGATAGAAAGTATACTTAGAATGGCAGAAAAAGGGAAGATATTGCTGATGGGTGATCTGAATATGCCAGATGTTAACTGGAGCACCTTTGCTGCAGGCACATCCAAGAGCAGGGTCATTCTTGATGCCCTACAGGGGGCATGCCTCAGACAACTAGTAATGGAACCCACTCGGGAGGGAGCAATCTTAGACCTGGTACTCTCAAATGGGGATGGAGAAAGAATCTCAGATTTAGAAGTGGGTAGCCATCTGGGAACAAGCTACCACCAAACAGTGTGGTTCACGATAAACACAGCCATACAATCAAGCCATACAAAAGCAAGAGTACTGGACTTTAGGAGGGCTGACTTCGAAATGAGAGAGTGCCTCAGAAAACACTCATCAAACAGGCAAGAAGGAGGTGGAGGAACAATGGGAGTGATCAAAACAGCCATCACAGAGGCAACAAGCCTTTGTGTAAAGCAAATCAATAAAACACAACGAAGGAAAAACGCTATGGTTCTCAAAAGAGGTGGAGGAAGGTTAAGGAAAAAGGACAGCATTTAGGAAATATAAGGAAACACAGAAGGAGCAGGACAGAGAACTTTATCAGTTAAAGCAGAAAGAGGCTGGGAAGGCAGTCAGAATAGCAAAGGCCAAAACTGAGGAAAGGATAGCCAATTCTGTTAAGAAGGGGGATAAGACCTTTTATAGGTACATTAGGGAGTGAAGAAAGACCAAAGGAGGGATACTGAAGCTTAATAAAGGGGAGGGAATGTGGGTAGAGGGTGACAGTGAAAAAGCAGGTATACTGAATGAATATTTCTGCTCAGTATTCACGAAGGAAGAGGAGGGGGAGTTACCTAAACCAAACAAGAGAAACACTCTGAAGACGGGGGTCGATACCAGTCCATTTACAGAAGAAAGGGTTCTGAAAGAACTAATAAAATTGAAGGTAGACAAAGCAATGGGGCCTGATGGGATTCACCTAAGAATTCTAAAAGAACTAAGGGTAGAACTAGTGACACCGCTGACTACTCTCTTTAACAAATCATGGGAGGATGAGGTGGTACCCGAGGACTGGAGGAGGGCAGATGTGATTCCTCTTCACAAAAGTGGGAGCATGACAGAGGCAGGAAACTACAGACCAGTTGGTTTGACCTCAGTGGTAGGGAAAATGATGGAATCACTTCTGAAGGAAAGAATTGTTGAGTACCTAGAGGCCAGTGGGGCACAGGACCCAAGGCAGCATGGATTCACAATGGGAAGGTCATGTCAGACGAATCTAATAGATTTCTTTGACTGGGTGACCAAAGTAGTAGACCAGGGAGGGGCTGTGGACATGGCCTACCTAGATTTTAGCAAGGCATTTCATACAGTCCCACACAAAAGATTAATACACAAGATAGCCAGCCTTGGAGTGTGTCCCAAGGTGGTAGCCTGGATAAAAAATTGGATAGACAACAGGACGCAAAGAGTAGTAGTAAATGGAGTACACAGTGAAGAAAGGAGGGTTACTAGCGGGGTACCGCAGGGTTCAGTACTGGGACCGGTCCTTTTTAATGTCTTTATAAGTGACATTGCAGAGGAACTGGAAGGAAAAGTATGTCTCTTTGCAGATGACACAAAGATCTGCAACAGGGTTGATACACAAGATGGAGTGGAAAGGATGAGAAGGGACTTGGCAAGGTTGGAGGAATGGTCAAATGTATGGCAGCTCAGATTCAATGCAAAGAAGTGCAAGGTAATGCACATGGGAAACAAAAACCCAGGGGAAGCGTACACAATGGGGGGTGAGATACTGACAACAGTAAAAATAGAAAGGGACCTGGGGGTAATTATATCAGATGACCTAAAGGTGGGCAAGCAATGTGAGAAGGCAGTAAGAAGGCTGGGGGATACTGGGATACATAGGAAGAGGCATCAATAGTAGAAAACAGGAAGTTGTTATCCCTCTGTACAGACAGTTGGTGAGACCTCATCTGGAGTACTGTGTGCAGTTCTGGAGACCCCATCTCCAAAGACATAGACAGAGTGGAAGCTGTCCAGAGGAGGGCAACCAAAATGGTGCAGGGTCTGCACCAGAAGACATACGAAGAAAGACTAAAGGAGCTTAATATGTATACCCTTGAGGAAAGAAGGGAGAGAGGGAACATGTTAGAAACTTTCAAGTACCTCAAGGTAATTAACAAAGTCCAAGAGGGTAGCATCTTCCAGAAAAAAAGATGTGCAAGAACAAGGGGGCACAATTTGAAGATTGAGGGTGGACGGCTCAGAGGTAATGTGAGGAAGTATTTTTTCACTGAGAGGGTTGTGGATGCATGGAACAGCCTCCCTGAGGAGGTCGTGGAGTCAAGAACAGTGGGAGACTTCAAGAATGCATGGGACAGGCATAAGGCAGTCCTAGTGGGGGGTAGGAGGAAGTAAGCTGTTGGTTAACTAGGATCTGCAGCTTATCTGTTAGGTAGGAAAATGGGCAGACTAGGTGGGCCAAGCGGTCCTTAACTGCCGTCAAATTCTATGTTTCTATGTTTCTATGTAACTGACTGGATGGGCCCTAAGAATTCCAGCCTTAGTAAAAAAGGCATATGATTTACAACAGAAACCCAATGAAGAGGACCCAGATGAGCCAGAGGGGATAATGTGGAAAAAGGAACCTGACTCCTTGGTATTGGCCCCCAACACCCAGTGCACAATCCATGGAGAAGTCCGCCTAAAGAGAAAAGTAAAGAACAAAATATTAATGTTGGATGCACCAGGTGATAGAAAGTTGCCAGAAGGATTATTGGTTAAACCCAGCATCTTGCCTGCCCGTGCCCATGCCTATGCACGATGAGTGATGGTCCAGATTCGAAATGTGTCAGATCGGGAGGTCCGGGTGAACAGAGGGTGCACTCTGGCTACAGTACACTGCACAGACACTGCAGTATTACCCAATAACAAGTACTCTGGCGAAAAGGAGAGAGTGACCCCGGACTTTCTCGATTTTGGTGATTCACCACTGCCAGCTGAATGGAAGGCTAGGATTAGCAAGAAACTTGCCCAGAGAAACCAAGTGTTTTCATTAAAAGAATGGGACGTGGGGTGTGTCCTGGGTGCAGAACATCATATACGCCTACATGATGACTGGCCATTTCGAGAGAGATTCCGACGCCTCGCCCCAGCGGACATAGATGATGTGAGGAGACACCTGCAGGAAATGCTCGCTGCTGGCATGATACAGGAATCAAGGAGCCCATATGCCTCTCCCATTGTGGTTGTGCATAAGAAGAATGGGTCATTAAGGATGTGTGTTGATTATCGAACCCTGAACCTGCGGACCGTCCCAGATCAATACACCATGCTCCGTATACAAGATGCCCTGGATTGCTTGAATGGGAGCAAATAGTTCTCAGTATTAGATCTTTGCAGGGATATTACCAGATTCCGATGGCTAGGGAGGACCATGAGAAAACAGCTTTCATCTGTCCTTTGGGGTTCTATGAATTCCTGAGAATGCCACAGGGATTTCAGGTGCCTCGGCCACTTTTCAGTGACTGATGGAATGTGCGATGGGAGATATGAACTTGCTGGAATGCGTAGTGTACCTAGATGATGTCACTGTGTTTGGACACACATTAGAGGAGAATGAGACCCGACTGTTTAAAGTCCTAGACTGATTGGAAGACTTCAGCCTCAAACTGTCCATTGACAAGTGCCAGTTTTTTCAAACCTCTGTGAAGTATGTGGGGCACATAGTATCTGCAGAAGGAATACAGATCGATCCCAGTAAAGTCGAGTCACTGACTACTTGGCCCCAGCCCCATAACTTGAAAGAACTACAATGTTTCCTGGGGTTCTGTGGCTACTACTGCAGGTTCATAAAAGACTATTCCAAGGTGATTCGCCCGCTCCTGAATCTCACCCAAGGTTACCCCCCTACCAACCGTAAATACAAGAAAGGGGCTGTCAAAAAACCCGAGAAAGTATACTTCTGAACAGATGAACCTTTTGGACCCTGCTGGACACCCGAATGTGAAGCAGGCTTCTATGAAGTCATATACCAGCTCACCCATGCCCCCATCCTAGCCTATGCTGACCCTACCAAGCCCTATGTGCTGCATACGGACACTAGTCTGAAGGGCCTAGGAGCTGTGCTGTATCAAGACCATGAGAATGGTTTGAGACCAGTGGCTTTTGCCACCAGGAGCTTGACCCCATCAGCATGAAACTACCCTGTGCACAAGCTGGACTTCCTTGCCCTAAAATGGACCATTGTTGACCAGTTTCATGAGTACCTCTATGGAGCAAAGATATTGGTGAAGACCGACAATAACCCATTAACAAGGCCACTGTTTTTCATTTTTTTAACGGAAAATCTGGTAAAATTCCGGAATTAGGGCTGCCTGAAAACCGGTAAAAACGAAGATTTCATGGAATCTGGCATTTTCTATCAGATCAGTAAATCTATAAAAAAGTGTGTTTTTCTTTTAATTCCTTCCTGTACTATTTTCAGTTTGCTTCATTTAATGCTCTGTATATTAAGCCTTCTTTGATTCTGATTATTTATGCACATACTAAAAAATGATAAAAGAATCCCGGTAAAATCTGGAAATTAGAGTAACAATCACCGGTGAAATTCCGGAATCTTAAGTCTTGAAAACGGAATTTAATTGTTTTAATCACCGTAAATCAGTGGCCTTGCCCATTAACCTATGTACAGACTTCAGCTACGTTGGACGCCACTGGGCACCGGTGGCTCTCTGCTTTATCAACCTATGATTATGTTGTTGAATACAGGCTGGGACTGAACCATATTGATGCTGACACCCTGTCACGAAGGCCAGTCTCCAAGAGTGATTGGGTCAGGTTGTCTGAACCTGACATCCAAGCATTGTGCCAAAAGTTTGATAGAGATGAACAGATGTCTACGGACACAGTGGACTGTTTAGTATATTGCTTGGGCCCTCCTGATACCTGCATACTGGCTGCCTATTGTCATTTCTCTGCTCTAGATATTAGTGCACTACCTCAATTTGACAATCACAGCATCCAGTGGGCTCAGTCCCAAGATCCTATGATTCAGCTAGTACTTGATGCCCTGCGTGCAGGGAAAGATGTGTCCCAGTTGCATTCCCCTGACTTGCGAATTGTCCTATTGTTTAAAGAAGGCCCAGGTTGAAGTTACACAATCAGTTGTTATACAGAGAGACAGTGGATCACAGTGGTTGAGTAGACATGCAACAATTGGTCCTGCCCACGGCCTTTAAAGATTTAGTACTGAGGTCCCTCCACAATCACATGGGGCACCTTGGTATTGACAGAACTCTCGACCTGGTACGATCTCGATTCTACTGGCCCAAGATGGGGGCTGATGTTGAGCACCATGTAAAGACCTGTAGTCATTGCCTCCAAAGAAAAGCCCTGCCTCAGAAGGCTGCCCTCCTTGTCAATATCACTACCAGCATCTCCATGGAGCTCGTCTGCATAGATTTTTTGTGTTTAGAACCTGATCAACGGAATATTGGCAATGTGTTAGTGATTATGGATCATTTCACATGGTATGCACAAGCTTTTCCAACTAAAAATCAAAAAGCCTCTACCGTGGCCAACGTGTTAGTGGAAAAATTATTCGTCCACTATGGTGCCCCCCAGCAGATCCACTCTGACCAAGGCAGAGACTTTGAAAGTAGGCTTATCAAAGAAATGCTCTCTCTGTGAGGGGGTGCGGAAGTCAAGAACCACCCCTTATCACCTGCAGGGGGAACCTCAACTAGAATGTTTTAACTGCGCCCTTCTAGACATTCTGGGCACCCTCCACCCAAAAGACAAGCATAAGTGGAGCCAGCAGATTAGCACCTTGGTACACGCGTACAATTGCACCAAAAATTATGCTACTGGGTTCTCCCCCTACCACCTCATGTTTGGGAGGGAGGCTCACCTGCCTGTTGATGTATGTTTTGGGGTCTCTCCAGATGGGGTTTGAGCTGAAAACTACCTGCAGTACATAGATACATAGATATATAGACAGTGTCGGCAGATAAGGGCCTATGGCCCACCCAGTCTGCCCATTTGAGCTTGTAAGTTCAGTTTATGTTTTCCTAGAAGTCTGTTGCCCCTTACCCCGACCTCCAGAATTCTTTTATGTCTATCCCATGCATTCTTAAATCCCGTGATTGTTTCAGCCCCCACCACTTCCTCTGGCAGGGTGTTCCACTTGTCCACCACCCGTTCTGTGAAGAAATTCTTCCTCACGCTTCCTCTGAATTGTTCTCCTCCAACTTCATCCCATGCCCCTAGTCCTGGAACATCTTTTTCGCTTAAAATAGTGTATTCTGCACCCTGTTCCTCCCTGTAAGATACTTGTATGTCTCCATCATATCTCTCTCCCTCCTCTCCTCCAGGAGTACATGTTCAGTTCTTCAACCTGTCTTCATAGGACTTGTGATGCAATCCATGCACCATCTTTGTTGCCCTCCTGAACCTCCTCTACCCTGTCTATGTCCTTATGTAGGTAAGGTCTCCAGAACTGTACACTGTACTTCAGGTGGGGCCTCACTAGTGTCTTGTATAGTGGAATTATGACCTCCCTTTTCCTGCTGGTGATGCCCTCTGCCTATGCATCCCTGCATCCTATTTGCTTTACCTGCTGCCTTGTCACACTGTTTCCTACCTTGAGGTCATCAGAGATGATAACCCCAAGATCCTTTCCTGCTTGGTGCATGCTATATCCTCACCCCCCAACTGATATATTGTGCCAGGGTTTTTGTGCCCATATGCATTATCTTGCACTTGTTTGCATTGAATTTCAACTGCCAAACCCTGACCATTCTTCAAGTTTCTGCAGGTCCCTTCTCATTCTGTTTACACCTCTGGTGTATCTACTCTGTTACAGAGCTTTGTGTCATCAGCAGAACAGTGAAATTCTGCCTTCTAGGTCCCGCGAATGTCACTGATGAAGATGTTGAATAGAACTGGTCCCAGCACTGATCCCTGTGGTACCCCATTGGTCACTCTTCCCTCTGTGGAGTGACAGCCATTTACCACCACCCTCTGTGTCCTGCTGCCCAGCCAGTTACCTGCCCACCACACTACTGTCCTGCCCACACCTATATTCCCCAGTTTGTGTCTTCTATGTGGCACAGTGTCAAAGGCCTTGCTGAAGTCTAGATATGCCATGTCCACTGCCCTCCCCGGATCCACATCCCTAGTCACCCAGTCAAAAAATTCAACGAGGTTGGTCTGACATGACCTCCCCCTGGTGAAACCATGCTGCCTTGGGTCCTGTAGTCCATTGACAACCAGATGTTCCACCAATCTCTCCTTCAGTAGTGCTTCCATGATCTTCCCCACTACCAAGGTGAGGCTGACTGGTCTGTAGTTCCCCGCTTCCTCTTTGTTCCCACTTTTGTATAAGGGGACTACATCTGCTATCCTCCAGTCTTTAGGTACGTCCCCTGTTTCCAGTGATCAGCTAAACAGGATAGCCAGAGGTTCAGCCACACCTCTCTTAGTTCTTTACTTCCATTTCCTTCAGGATCCTTTCTCGTGTAAAGGGACTTGTCTCCATTTCTGCACCATTCTCACCCCTTGTACTCCCTTCAGACCCATTACCCTCCTCTTCCTCAGTAAAGACTGAGCAGAAATACCTGTTCAATATGTCAGCTTTACTGTTGTCATCCTCCATGTGGCCCCCATCCTCCCCCTCCTTCAGTCTCACTATCCCTCCCTTTGCCTTTCTTTTTTCACTTATATACCTGTAAAAGGTTTTGTCCCCTCTACCCACTGATTTTGCACAGTATGTACAGAAACTGAAAGTTCAATTGAACCATGCATATCAACTGGCCCAGACAATGGCTGCTAAAAGGAATCTCTCCAGCAAAGAGAGGCACGACAAGAAAGTAAAGGCTCAAGAGGTACAGCCCGGAGACCATGTGTTGTTACTCAATTTGGGACTACATGGCAAGCACAAAATTGCTGATAGGTGGCACCATCTTCCTCATGTAGTAGTTGGAAAGTTGAATGATCTACCAGTATACAAGTTACACCCAGAGAATAACTCCAAAGCTGTCAAGACCATGCAGCGTAGCCACTTGCTGCCTATCGGCCAAGTTATTATTGAAGCTGAGCCAGCAGACATTGCCTCTCCTGGGCCAGTGACTCATGCTGCTGGAAAAAAGAGACAGAGTCAACCTACTCCAGTAGTTACAGAGTTAAGGTTTCCCCCACAGCAGGCCCAGAATGATAGTGACTGTCAGTCCACCTCTGATGCAAGTGACTATGGTAATGCCTATTATCCCTCCTATGAACTGAGTCAGTTGTTTTATGGAAATCCTATGCAGAATCATAGGGATGAAGCTGGGCCTTCTGGACTGCCTAACGCCCCAGCTTCGTCCTTGGAGCCAATGCTCCCTGAAAGTGAAGTGCAAAGTATTACGTCTGAGGCTGCGGACTCCCTGTGTTTAGTGGAACTGTGTGACTTGCCCAAAGAAGGGGCTGATGGTCTGGGTCTCTCTGGATTTTAGAAGGGCCGACTTTGGCAAAATGGGTGAATACCTGAGGAATGCACTAGTAAATGGCCAAAATGGAGGGGTGAAAGAACAATGGAGAAAAATCAAAACTGCTATCATAGTGGCAACAAGCCTTTGTGTGAAACAAATAAAGAAAACAAAGCGGAGTAAAAAAACACTATGGTTCTCAAAATAGGTGGCAGGGAAGGTTAAGGAGAAAAAGGCTGCATTCAAAAAGTATAAGGAATCACAGAAGGAGCACGACAGGGAACTGTATCAATTAAAGCAGAAAGAAGTGGGGAAGGCAGTCAGAAGAGCAAAGGCCCAAACCGAGGAAAAATAGCCAACTCGGTTAAGAAGGGGATAAAACCTTTATAGGTACATTAGGAGCATAGAAAGGTTAAGGGAGGAATAGTGAAGATTAATAAAGGAGAGGGAGGTGGGCAGAGGAGACAGTGAAAAGGCTGAGATACTGAATGAATACTTTTGCTCAGTATTCACAAAAGAAGATGAGGAGGAGTTACCTAAACCGGACAATAGAAGCACTCTGGGTAGGGGGCTTGACACCAGTCCATTTACAGAAGAAAGAATCCTGAAAGAACTCCTAAAACTCAAGGTGGACAAAGCATGGGGCCTGACGGGATTCACCCCAGAATACTAAAAGAACTAAGGGAGGACCTAGTGACACCACTGACCACACTTTTTAACAAATCATGGGAGGATGGGGTGGTACCTGAGGACTGGAGGAGAGCAGATGTGATTCCCCTTCACAAAAGTGGGAGCACGGCAGAAGCAGGAAACTACAGACCTGTAAGTTTGACCTCAGTGGTAGGGAAAATGATGGAATCACTTCTGAAAGAAAGCATTGTTGAGTACCTAGAGGCCAGTGGGGCACAGGACCCAAAGCAGCATGGATTTACAGCAGGAAGGTCATGTCAGATGAATCTAATTGATTTCTTTGACTGGGTGACCAAAATAATAGATCAGGGAGGGGCTGTGGATATGGCATACCTAGACTTTAGCAAGGCATTTGACACAGTCCCGCACAAAAGACTAATAATCAAGTTAGCCAGCCTGGGAGTGGGTTCCAGGGTGGTAGCCTGGGTAGCAAACTGGCTGCTCAACAGGACACAGAAGGTAATAGTGAATGGAACAGATTCCGAAGAAAGGGGGGTTACTAGTGGAGTACCACAAGGCTCAGTACTGGGTCCAGTCCTCTTTAACATCTTTATAGGTGACATTGCAGAGGGTCTGGAAGGAAAGGTATGCCTCTTTGCAGATGACACAAAGATCTGTAACAGAGTTGATACACAAGGGGGTAGAAAGGATGAGAAGGGACTTGGCAAGGTTGGAGGAATGGTCAGACATATGGCAACTTAGATTCAATGCAAAGAAGTGCAAGTAATGCACCTGGGAAACAAAAACCCAGGAGAAGAGTACACAATAGCAGGAGGTACTAACAACAAAATGGAAAGGGACTTGGGGTAGTCATATCAGATGACCTAAAGGTGGGTAAGCAATGTGAGAAGTCAGTAAGGAGAGCCAGGGGATACTGGGATGCATAGGAAGGGGCACACAAGTAGAAAAGGGAAGTGGTTATCCCTCTGTACAGACAGTTGGTGAGACCCCATCTGGAATACTGTGTGCAGTTTGTAGACCCCATCTATGCAAGGACATAGACAGGATGGAAGCAGTCCAGAGGAGGGCAACTAAATGGTGCAGGGTCTGCATCAGAAATCATATGAAGAGAGACTGAGAGAGCTTAATATGTATACCCTTGATGAAAGGAGGGACGGGGGGACATGATAGAAACTTTTAAGTACCTCAAGGGAATCAACAAAGTCCAGGAGGGTAGCATCTTTCAGAAAAAGAGATGTGTAAGAACAAGGGGGAACAGTTTAAAAATAGAGGGGGGACGGCTCAGGGGTAATGTGAGGAAATTTTTTTTCATGGAAAGAGTGGTGGATGCATGGAACTGCCTTCCTGGGGAGGTTGTTGGGTCTAAAACAGTGGGAGAATTCAAACATGCATGGGACAGACATAAGGCAATTGTAGTGGGGGGTTGCAGGAAGTAGGCTGTTGGTTAACTAGAATCTGCAGCTTATCCAATAGAAAGGGAAATGGGCAGACTGGGTGGGCCAAGTGGTCTTTATCTGCCATCAAAGTCTATGTTTCTATGGTGACACACCAGAACTTGAACAACAATATGAGAGTGCTAACAGCCCACCTTCAGTGCCACAAATCCTAATTGTGCCAGAACCTTCTCTAAATGAGCCAAGTGTTGTGGAGACAGCCAAGGGTGCCGGAAGATGGTGAAAGCTGGGGGGGGCTGACAATCAAAAGGGCACTTCTGAGGATACAAAGGGCACTTTTTCTATATTAGTTTTTACCATGCAGAAATAAAAAGTGGAGGGGCTACCGCCCCTTCCGCCCCCCCCCCCGGTTCCGGCACCTATGGAGACAGCCTACAGAGCAAGTAGCTAACAGTTCTCCCAGTTTGGACATTCCCATCTGTGTAGAGGCACCCCTCATGACTGACGAAAGCTCCAAAGTTAGTGCTGAAAGTACAGAGACTGTGGCTGTTCCCCCCAGAAAGACTGGCCGAGCTGTCAAGCCAGTATTGTGCTTCAGTTATGATTCTCTCGAGAGGCCAGTAGATCTGCCTCTCAATGTGGTTCACAAAGTTGTTTATATTTCTCAGAGCTCACTACCCAAACTGAGCTTAATGGCCAATTCCAGGTTGATTGTTCTTCCTTCTCAGTATGGTGCCCCTGCCCCATCCAGCCCCAAGTTAGCTGATAGGGAAGGGCCCCCTCCTACATTGCTTAATGTACAGGAAGTTATAACATGAATCAGTATTGTGATGTTACAAATATGTTAATCATAGTGGAATCAGTATCACATGTATGAAACGTGCATAAGCATTATCATTATGGATATAGTATTGTGAAGTGTAGTGAGTATGTATAGTAAAGTAATAGGTTTCTGTTAACTGATGCATGATGGTACAGACTTGACACGGACACCAAGTTTTCTCCAGGCAGGGAAGGGTATAACCCTTCTACTAATGGGGGTTCCCGAAAAGTCTTCCTTGAGCTTGCTTAAATGCTCACTGCCAGGCTGGTGTCCTGCGTTTTAGCAGTTTAAATGTATTGCCAGAGAGTGCCTGTATAGCCTCTGTCTACTATCTCTTTAAGAGCTGCTTGGATTGCAGTCATAATTAATCTGAGAGGGAGCACTGTTAGAAGATGTAGTTGTTTGTTGATCATTTGTTAGAGTAGTAATAATATTGCAGTTTGTTCTAACCTGCCTTCTTTGCAGCATGGACAGTTCTGTTTGTTTCCATCATCTTGATCCTGGACTGCTAAAATGGGCCAATCAGTACTAAAATGGAGCCTGCCTACAGGGGCTTGGTGGGGCCAAAACTTGTAGAAATTGTAGGTTGGGGCTTTTGGTGCCTAAAATAACCTGGAGGGGGAGCCCTTGTTGTGACTGACAGACAGATCAGCCAACCGAACCCTTTGGATCTTGGGGAAAGTCCCACACTGCTTGCAGTTTCAGTTAGATCTGAGTTGGGAAGTGAAGAAGTAACAGCTCGAGTTAGTTCGAACAGCAAGCCATAGTGGAATCGTGTGGGAGAACTATAGAAAGGCCTGAGTTTGGCCTGCATGCCTGCCTGCTGTCCCTGAGAGGGAACTTGTGCTTTTTTTTTCAGACTGAATCCGAATTTGGAGAGTGAATTAAGCCACTGAATTGTGACCAGACTTTAACCCGAGGAAGACCGACGATTTGCTGAATGCGATCGGCCTGTCAGGACTTCCAGCTACCTCTGAACTCCCGGATTGTGCAGAGACTCTGTAATTGCGATCGGAGAGCCATTTGCCTGGTACAGTGCAATTTCCCTACATGTGAATGTGCTATGTGCTTGTGGGTCGTGATTTGGTTCCCCACTGCATGTCTGAACTGTGTTTTGCTTGCTGGAGGCTGTATCCAGCTCCATGGACTGAATCCATATCCATTTCTGTTTGCCTGGGCCCTGCTACACTGGCTCAGCCAGAATACCTGCTACGCAGAGAAAGTCATTGACGAGAGACCAGCTTGGGGCCCCCTGCTCAATGCCTTGAACAGGAACAATGCCTTGGTGATTCGTGTGGGCCCTGCTTCTCCGGATACTCCAGCTCAACAGTCTGCAGTCTCAATTTCGTCCTGCCTGTGTCCAGTATTGGGCATCGTGAGTAAACATCAGGGTAGCTCCCTGCAACAACAGCTAAATCTAAAATTGTTTTCATCTAATTGTCTTGTTGCCTTTTCTTTCACGAACTGAGCCCTCCGGCCCCAGATTACAAATAGTGTGTGTTGTGCATGTTACTTTCTTCCATCACAGGGCCCCAACCAGCTGCAACGTTCCTGGCTAGCCCACCGTTTTCCTACCAGGGAACCCAGAGTATGTGACTGTGTAGGGACTCTGAGCTGCATGCATAACTGTCTGATTAATATAGCTTTTAAGCAAATCAACCTGATTACGCCCCTCCCTTGTTCAAGTCCCCTGAATAAATCAGATTTAACTTTGTTTGCATTTAACCTGACTCTGGTTCCAGTTTGTGCCAAAAGTATTGTACTGCTGCTATTTGCTGTGCTTTCCTTGTTTTACAGGGGGTCTCCAGGGTCAAGCTAGAGGAACCAGCCCTGGTGGTAAGTGCAAACAGTGTGGATAATTGCCTGGTGAATAAGGATCATTGTGAAAGGAATTATTGTATATTGTTCAGGCCACTAGAAGGGAAACAGGGGATTACAGTGTCCTGGAGGGCTGTACCCAGGTTAGCTTGATCACTAACAAACCTGGCCTCTGGGTGGAAGCACCCATTTCATTACCCAGGCCCCTTTAACCTGCTACTTGCCAAGCAGGCAGGGGTAGTAGCCCTTGGGATAGTGCCACCTAGGGGTTACATTTTATGGGGTGACAAAGGATCTAGATCAGGGTGGAGCGGTGGATGTGTCCTATCTAGAGTTCAGTAAGGCTCTCAACACCATTCCACATAGGAGACTAGTAAGCAAGCTGGGTAGCTTAGGAGTGGGTCTAAAGGTGGTAAACTGGATAAGAAATTGGTTAGGGGATAAGTGACAGAGGGTGGTGGTTAAAGGAGTTCACTCCGAGGAAAGGGTGGTTGACCAGCTGGGTGCCTCAGGGATCAATGCTAGGACTGGTCCTCTTTAATGTCTTTATAATAGACATTGCAGAGGAGCTGGAAGGGATGGTCTGCCTCTTTGCAGATGACACTAAAATCTGCGCTAGGGTGGACACTTCGGGGGTGGAAAGGATGATCAGAGACCTGAGAAAACTAGAGAAGTGGTAAAAGGTATGGTAGCTGGGTTTCAGTGTGAAAAAGTGTAAAATAAAGCACTTAGCTAGGGTACAGAAACCCAGGGTTAGAGGACAAAATAGGTGGAGTGGTACTGACGACCAACCAGCAGGAAAGAGAACGGGGGTAATTATATCGGATGACCTAAAGTGCCCATGCAGCACAACAAGGTAGTCAGGAGAGCTAATGGGGTGCAGGGGTGCATAAAGAGCGGTCTCACCAGCAGAAAGTGGGAGGTAGTGTTGCCTCTGTATAGATCACAGGTAAGACCCAACCTTGAGTATTGTGTTCAGTTCTAGAGACCACATCTCCAGAAGGACTTAGACAGAGTGGAGATGGTACAGAGGACAGCAACTAAAATGGTGCAGGGTGTGCATCAAAAGCCCTACAAGGAGAGACTAAAGGACCTCAATATGTACATGATGGAACAGATGAGTGATAGGGGGGATATAAATTGAGAACTTTAACTATTTCATGTGGGTAAATAAGGAAAAGGAGGGAAGTATTTTTCAGAAGAAAAGGTACTCAAGAACAAGGGGACATGCAATGAAGTGGGGGTAGATTCAGAAGAGATGTGAGGAATTGCTTCTTCACAGAAAGAGTGGTGGATTCCTGGAACAGCCTTGTAGTGGAGGTGGTGAGGGGCAAAAACAGTGGTAGGTTTCAGGATTGCATGGGATAAGCACAAGGGAATCATAGTAGAAAGGGGGGGGAGCTGTAGTGGTCTGCAGTAATAGTATTTTAAAACGTTTTGAAATAAAGCCTTGTAATGAGCAGCTGAGGAGTTCAGTGGTTTGCCTGGAGGAACTTTCTTTACTTTCCACACCCTCTTATCATGGTGGAGCTGTATTGCTGCTTGAGGAGTAATAGTGTAGGAAGGCAGGAATGGGGAGACTGGCTGGGCCAAGCAGTCCTTATCTGTCGTCAAATTCCATGTTTCTATGTTTCTGTCTTGGTTTGAGTTATTTTAATTTGGGGTAATAATGAGGCTTCACCCTGCATGTGTCATTTGGAGTACTCTAACTTCCTCCTGCAATGCTTGGATTGTTTTGTCCTTCTGTTTTTTATGCCTAGAGGTGAATACCATTATGTCCCCCTGAGCACAGTTTTTACTGCATCCCATAGTGTTCTAAGGACAATATCTGACTGAATATGCATTTTTGCTAATTATTTGAGGGATTATGTCCTGTAGTAATTTCTGGAATCCCTGATCTCGCGGCAAAGAAGGGTAAAATTTCCATAGAGTGTGTCTAGTATCTGGTGAGGCAGCTAAATTTATGGAAATAGGAGTGTGATCAGAGAGCACGATGTTATCTATATGGGAGTCTACCACCCAATCTGTATTTTTATTTTATTTTATTTTATTTTATTTTATTTCATTCTCGGATTACAACCTTTGAGAAAGAGCTCATTTACAAAGGTTCCCTGTCTTGAAGGACCATGCAATAGTGAACAGTAGTGATTACAGCAGGTAAGGAACATGACGATTACAAAAGGTCAAATTACACATGATTATAAGGCAAAGAGAAAAAGTAATTAGCTCCAATTGCAACGTCGGCATCTATAGTAAAAGAAAGAGGAGCTGAGGTATGCAGGAGGGACCCAGTAAAGGGTAGGGGGTTGAGGTGGACACAAAGCAGGGAACCAGGAGACCTGATTGCTTTTGTCGACGTGGAGGGGGAATAGGGGTAAGGGGCAGAGGAGATAGGAAAAAGGGGTGAGGGGGGAGAGGAAAAGGTAGGCAGTGCAGGGATAGAAAGGTGGGGAGAGAAAAGGTTGGATGCCAGGGGGGATTACAGGAAGTGGGTTGGGCCTGTAGGGTGACAAGGGGAAGAGGGGGGAGGAAAGGGCAGGAGGGGAACAAGTGCAGAGGTAGTCAGTGCCAGAGCTTAGGCTGTAAGTGCAGTAAGTGCTGGGACAGAGTACAACTATCTTGCAATGGATTATTTGGAGCAGCTTCACGTCATCTGGCTTGTGAGGTGTAAACGGAGTTTTGCTTTGAATGGTGCTAGTTTAGTTTCTGTTTGTAGGTCTAATGGAATGGAGTTGAGCCAGCTGGGGGCTTGGAATTCAAAAGATCTCTGCCCTAGGGAGGTTCTGCAAAAAGGTATCTTGTAGGGGTTGTTTAAGGTCCCGCTAGTCAGCCTGGAAAGAGCAGCTGGGCTAACCAAGGCTTGCACCCCAGGAGGGGCCAGGCTGAGGGTAGCCTTTTTAGCCAAGAGACAGAGTTGGTGCCGAGTTCTGTGTTCCAGATCTAGCCAACCCATGAGCAAAAAAAGGTTGCAGTTGTGGGTAAGGCGTGGAGCGCTCAGGACTAGCCTGCAGGCTTTATTGAGTGTTAATGAAATCCTTTTTAGGGACTTGTTGGAGGCAGCACTGTATACTATAAGACCGTAGTTTATTACAGAGAGGACAGAGCTGCTAATGACGAGTTTTCGGACATGCTCTGTAAGGCAATGCCTGTGTCTATATAGTTGACCCAGTTTCCTATTGGCTGATTTGGCGACCTGATCAATATGTTGTGTGTATGTCAGGAAGCTGTCTATTGTAATCCCTAGATATTTGAATGTGTGGACCATCTCAAGTAATTCGTTTTGATTATTACGAATGACTAGTGTGGATAATTTGTATCTGCTATGAGGGGATGCAAACAGCATGGTTTTAGTTTTCTTGTAGTTTAGTAGCAACCATGCATTGATGAACCAGTCTTCGAAGAGCTTGAAGTTATGCTGCATATGTTGTTCCAGGGTTTTGAGGTCCAGATGACTAGTAAATAAAACAGCATCATCGGCATAGAGGAGGATGCCATCTTGACAGACTTGAGGGAGTTTGTTCAAAAAAAGACTGAACAATAGAGGGCCCAGAATGGATCCTTGGAGGACTCCTGTGTTGACACATAAGCTGTTGGAGTGTGTGTTGCCGATTTTTACCTGTTGCACCCAACTGGAAAGGTAACTATGAAACCAACGTAGTGAGGTTGAGGACATGGTTGAGTCCCCTAGACTAGTAAGAAGGAGTTTGTGATTGACCATATCAAAGGCCTTAGTGAGGTCAATGAAAGTAGCCCCCACTAAGTGCCCCCAGTCAAGGGAGTCATGTGTGTGCCCTGTGAACTCGACCAGAGCTGTGGTAGTGCTTTGCAGTTTCCTAAAGCCATGCTGCTCTTTGCATTGCAATTGATATTTATCCAGATGGTTGACTAGCTGGTCATACACAATGCTCTCTAGGGCTTTAGAGATGGGTGGTAGTATGGAGATAGGTCGGTAGTTTGTGTGTATCATCTTGTCACCACTTTTATGGACTGGGGTGATGACCACGGCTTTCCAGAGTTTTGGGAATTGCCTGCTTGTGGGGAAGAGATTTAATATTCTAGTTAGAGGGCCCAGGATAACTTCTAGGGTGAAGGAGATTAGCATCGGGTCAAGGCTATCATCACTATGTCTGGTTCTGCCTAGTACTTGCTGCAAGTATTTTTTTGCCTCAGAACTAGAAACAGTCTTAAGGTAGGTCAGTGAATGCCATATTGAACACATTGGCAATGGTAGCAGGGTCTTGGGTTGTCATGCCATTCAGGTTCAGCATCGTTTTGATTGGTTTTCCAGTTAAGGTCTTTATATTAGACTAGAAATTATGGCTATCTCCCCAGGAGTTATCTAGTTCAGACTTGAAATAGCTGGATTTTGCTAGCCGGATGGCCTTGGTAAACTTATTATGGGCAGCCTTATAGTTTTGGAGGTCAGCTAGGGAGCCAGAGCTTCTTGCCCTGTACCATAGGTTATCCCTTTCTTGTAGTTGGGCTATAAGGGGGGAGTAGCCCAGGATTTGTGTGAGTCCTTTACCTTCCTGCTAGCAGTTGGGGCAAAGAGATCACAGGCAGCATTGAATGTTTTGATGAAGCAGTCTCAAGTAGTGTCAACATCAGTTGCTGAATAGACTGCGGACCAAGTTAACTGTTTTAAGTATTCAGTCAGGGATTCCAATTGTCCTTTTCTTAGTATACGTGTGGTAATCACTTTGGCAGGGACTTTGGGCTTTTTATTTGTCCAGGTACAGAGGATAGGGGAGTGATCACTTATGGAGTCTGGAAGGACAGCTGTACTGGTGATACGTTCAGGGTAGTTAGTTACAATCCAGTCAAGTAGGGTGCTGGATCCGGTACGGTAGTTGGTGCATGTCGGGGACTTGACTAATTGGTGCATGTTTATTGCTGCTAAGGCATCTTTGTATGGTGCCACTTCTGGGGACAGCCAGTTTATATTAAAGTTGCCCAGTACTAGTACCTCAGAGTTGGGGTGGAGGCAGAAGAGGTAGCCATGGAACTTTCTGAAGTCATCTGCCTGCTCCTTTGGCAGGATGTACACAAAGACTAGCATTATACTCTTCCCTAGGCCCCCCGAGTAAGATTTTAATGGGTAGCATCTGGACGTTGTTCCCAGGTGGTATAATTGGGAGTAGCTGTCCTTGCAAGAAGTCCTTAATGTAAATTACACAGCCCCTCCCCGCTTACCTACTCTGTCTCTTCTAAAAGAGGCATACCTATTTAGCTGGATTTCAGAGTCAGTGGTCCCAGGAGTGAGCAGAGCCTCGACTACTGAGACTACGTCGGGCTGATTCTGAGCTACCCACGCCTGTAGTGAGATGAATTTTGACAGCAAGCTACAGATGTTTGTGGAAGCAACAGAGATAAAGCCTTGTTTCACTGGTGGGTGTGCACCCTCTGTTCTTGGGCCAGGATTTGGGTAGATGTTGCCCAACAGGAGCAGGAGTAGCCAATCCAACCTGACTACATGCAGCTTAAGGTTTTTTAAAGCTTGCAAGAGAGCTCTGTGTGTCTTGCGACATCTGGTGTGATTACTAGATAATAGGAGCAGATTGACAACTGGGGGTTGGGGGGCATAACTAGTATTGGGTATGTGTGGTAATAGGCCCAGATGTTGGAGCCAAAAGTCAAATACAGGGAGTGCAGGAGCAGATGTTGAGTTGGAGCAACTTGCTTTACGTGATGGTATTATCATATTGCCATATTCACATGTTGGATAATACAGCGAAGGTCAGTATCAAGGAAAATATTGAGAAGGAGCACAGAAGCGGCATCAGACAAGCCATTATTAAGGATGATTGAAGTATTCAGTACTACAAGCAAAGCTGCAGAGGCATTAGGGTCCCTGGTCCTTGTAGGTCCATTAAGCAGGGATTGTCTCTTTAAGAGTGGTCCCTAGATTGAAACTGACATAAAGAAGGAGGTGAAGGTGGGACAAAAGTGATTTTAAAGAGTGGCGGATGGGGGACGGTGGGCGGAGAAAATTAAAGTGCGGTACGAGCACTGTTTAAAGTAAAATTCTATCCCTAGCTAAGGAAAGGAGTACCCAATAACAAGGCAGAAGCAAGGTTAGGAAGCCAATGGAATTTACAGCAAAAGAGTCACTAGCCAATCGGAGGTGTAGCTTGGACTTCCAGCCTAGGCGTTGAAAAGGCATACCTGTCCCCGGGAGAAGCTTGCTGGCAGGCGGGTAGCAAAGCGCAATCCCACCGCTGGTGAGCCAAGCAGTAGCCACTTCACGGCATGGGCTGCCCGATCAAGGGTGGTATCTGGAAAGAGGGAGAGGAATAGGGTTACTTGGGTTAAAACGCTGCTGGGATGGACTGCAACCTAAATGGTGGGAGGGCTTGCATAGAAACAAAGAAGAGCGTGAAAGATGGGAGGGGGAAAAACAAAAGAATAGACTGGTGGGGGATGTCTGGCCTTAGGTGCCAGGGTAAATGGACCTTACAACCAAAGAAATTAGCTTGGGAAGTACAGAGGGGGAGAGGAATAGCATGCGTATGGGGGTTTGGTGGGGGGGGGGAGAGAGAGAGTGGGAGACAGAATGTGGAAGGGGGTGGAGAGTGGAATAGGAGAGAATCAGTTGCAAAAGTAAGCGAAACCAAATAGTTCCTCTAACAACTACAGAAACAGTTTGACTACAGTACACATTTAAAATACTTCACGCTTTAGTACACATTTAAAACTTTACACAGCAGTAAAATTCAAGTGCAGTACGAGCACTATTTAAAGTAAAATTCTATCCCTAGCTAAGGAAAGGAGTACCCAATAGCAAGGCAGAAGCAAGGTTAGGAAGCCAATGGCATTGACGGCAAAAGGATCAGTACCCAATCGGAGGTGTAGCTCAGACTTCCAGCTTAGGCAGCGAAAAGGCGTACCTGTCCCCGGGAGAAGCTTGCTGGCAGGCAGGTAGCGAGGTGCAGATGGTTGCTGGTGAGCCATGCTGCAGCCGCTTCACAGCATGGGCTGCCCAATCAAGGGTGGTATCTGTCCTCAGGAGAAGCTTGCTGGCAGGCAGGTAGCAAGGTGCAGCCGGTTGCTGGTGAGCCATGCTGCAGCTGCTTCACAGCATGGGCTGCCCAATCAAGGGTGGTATCTGTCCTCAGGAGAAGCTTGCTGGCAGGCAGGCAGCGAGGCACTGCCAGCCACTGGTGAGCAAAGCTGCGGCTGCTTCACAGCATGAGCTGTCCGATCAAGGGTGGTATCTGTCCCCGGGAGAAGCATGCTGGTAAGTGGGTAGCGAGGTGCAGCCGGCCACTGGTGAGCCAAACTGTGGCTGCTTCATGGCGTGGGCTGCCCGATCAAGGGCGGTATCTGTCCCAGGGAGAAGCATGCTGGCAGGCAGGTAGCGATTCTGGGAGATCTGGGAGATCTTCTATTGACAAGAAAAAATAGTCTAATCAAGAAAAGCTATGCTGCCCGGCCCAGTGGTGCTGAGGGTTGAGGCACTGGACACCACACCTTGCGCCGCGCTGGCGACCCAGGTTCGGGAATGAGCCTGGGATGCCTTGGGTCGGCAGAGGAGAGAGATCATAGAGTATCCGTAGACTGCTCTCCTCTCTTGGGGGAGAGATCCAGTGACTTCCTGGTGTAACAGCGACCCCCGGGGGTAGCCGGAGGGGCATGTGCACGTCTGGGCACAAACATAGAGGGGTGAAGCTGTGGCAGATGCTCCTAGGCATTATTGCACATCCGAGCTCTGAGGGGTGGGATCTGGGGTGAAACAAGAAAATACCTACCTGGGTAGGCGACGGAACCACCAGTGGCCTGAGCCCACATGTACAATGTAGGCTGTATGGTCCGACTACCCCTTGGGGACTTCAGGCCTCCATGGGCCAGGGGGAGAGCCAGAGTCCTGAACTCGATATAGTTGTCAGACAATGCAGTTTAGACAAGCGGTTAGGAGCTACAGCACCGAGTGTGGATTCCCAAGAGATGCCCCGACAGGTAGGAGTATAAATAGAGTCCACAAAAAAAAAAAAAAAGAATAGCTATGCTGCAAGTGGGAATAAAAGGAATATTTTCTTTCTGTCTGATGTACCTATGTCACACATCTACTAAGCTGATGCCAGATAAGAGGTGATTTTCCCCAGATGTAGATTGGGAAGGACAAGGATTACTGGTGCCTAAGGTCAGATTCATTCGAAAATTGAAAATACCCTCACAGGAGTAAAGTCACAGTTTTTCTGGCTAGATTTGCATGAAAAAAACATTGGTTTGCTGACGTATCACTACCGGGGGTATATAGACACTTCCCACTGTTACAGGACAGTCATAGATTGAACCCATGGCTAATGAAATGCAGCCTTCGCCATCCGTATAAGACATGGTTAGTCTGAATGGAGAGTTTTTAGAAATTACAATAACCATCCCTCGGCACCTTCCAATCCAATATGTAGAGTCTACAGTCTAGCTAAACCTACATTTAAGTAATTCAGCATGTTCTGTGCTACTCAGTGAACGTCTGTATGAGTGTAAGATGGGGGGGTTGTTTCTTTAAAGCCTGAATGATTTTGGCACACTTAATGGGACTGGAAAGGCTGTTCACATTCTGGGAGATTTCTCTTTTGCTTTGTATGCAGGGATTCTAGTATAGTCTGATGACTGTTATATAAAAAAGTACACTACTGGCAGATAGGTATGTACAAAACTAGAATGCAACCATTATGTCCTTGCTCAGACTATAACCTTCACTCTGGTGGTGGGGTGGGTTGGATTGGGTTGGGAGGGGTGGATCAGGGGATAAAACTGTGATTATTTAATCTTGCCCGTTTCCTGTTCTTAGCAGAGTGAGCAATTCTAACCTTGTATAGACTTCATTATAGAATATGTCACCATTGTGCCTTGTCTTGCACAAGTCTGAAGTCCTTGTTAATTGTATCTCTGCATTTCTTTGTTCCTACTTAAATAAAGTTTATTAAATTTGAAAAAAAAGTACAATAGCTAAGCACCAAAATGCTAGATCCATGACCAGCTAGGTCAATGGATAAAAATGCTTCCTTAGGTAATGTGCCTGATGGACCAATGTGGTCAAACTGCGGCAAACCAGGCCAACTGGACCTAACACGAAGAAAACAGGCTCAGGGGACCCTAAATAGAACCCCTGGGACCCAGTTCAAAATTTGAGAAAAGAAAACTGCTGCTGAGGATGTGGCTTCTCCAAATAGGAAGGTATGCCTGGGGTGGAGGGGGGCACCCATGAGAGTAAAAAGTAATGGATAGACTTCCAAGGAGGGAGCAGGAGTCCTTTCTGACCCTAGTGATGCACTTTCCAGGGCATCTGGGAAAAGGTCAAGGGAAATCTCCCATCGAGCTCCCAAGGGTCCCTTATGGGGCCCTCTAACTGCAAAGGGGAATGGGGACTAAAAGTGTAAAAAATAAAACAAAAACAAAGGAAAAACAGAAGTGGGTGAGGTGTGGGGGGGAAGTTAACACCTATGAGTAAAGGAAGCAACAGTAACCGCTTCTGACCCTCCTGCCATCCAATTCCAAATGTGCTGTTGATAACTTTCTCAGCCCATTTGGCACTACTCCACCCCCACCACCCCCACAATTTCCCGGTACCTGCTGTGTCACAGCTGAGTTAGCAGCTGTATAGAAAAAAAGATATCAGGCAAGAAGGGAGCATTTCAAGTCTTCACGCTAGCCATGGAGCACAGCTGTGCAATGATCTCTCTCCCATAGCTTTGGTTGTCTGTTGCTTCTTCATTGCAGTGGAGGTCTGGTGTTGTCAAAGTGGACTGAAAGAGGAGTGCTGATTGGGGTCCGGTTGAGTCTACTGTGATACATCCAGGCCTCAGTCTTTCATATCATGCCAGGCTTCTGCAGTGTTATCATAAGTTTGTTGGCCTTCTGGACACTGCACAACTAAATGAGCCAGGTCTGGGTGGATTTTAAACTAAAGTTGTGCCTGATGGAGGGTCTGTAATAAAGGAATATATGTGCAGAGGAGCTGCATCATCTTAGCCAGGTAATCATTGACCACATATATGCAGAAGTATTGCCATTTTAAAACCCTCTTCTGCCATGCCTGGCACAATAAGTCTTCCTTCACTATGTATCTGTGAAACTGGATGATAATGGACCAAGGCCTTTGCTTGGGGGACATCAGCCTCAGTCCTAAGGCACGGTGAGCGTGTTCAGTTTTCAAGTGGTACTCTGGACCCAGATGGAGCAGCTCCCTCAGAAAACTGTCCAGAAATGTATTCATGTCTGTACCCTCTGTTGATTCTGGGATACCGTAAATTCATAGATTTTTCCACCACACCCGCGCTTCAGCATCTTTCTGGCAGTTTTGTATTCCTCCTGAATCTGCAAGATTATTGCCATTACAATCTCTATTTTACAGAGCCAGTCATCAGTGTTCACGAGCTGGGATTCGGTCTCCATCACCCGGGTAACTAAACTGATTGATCATATCCTTGGTTTCTTTGAAATCTTGCAAATCAGCTCGAATTGCTTGCAGCTGCCGCAGTATTAAATTGAATTTCTTTCCTTACTTGGGACCTCTTATTGTCTTAGTGGGAGAAATGGCTGGGGCTCTGGCCATATTTGAGGCCTGAGAGAGCTCGAAGTCAGACAGTCCCCACCTGATCCATCGCCACCTAAGCCATCTGATTTTAGATTTCCCCTTGTAGATTTCTTCATGGGTGCTACTGCCTTTATGTAATAAATAGAATAACGTTATTGCTCAAACTTGTTGATGAAAGAGGTGATAGTTGAGGCTCGGGGGTACAAACCTTCTCACCTATGCTGCCATCAAGCTTGTGACATCACCAGAAGTCAGGGCCACCTTTCTTACACAAGACACCCAGGCAAAAGCCATTGATTTCCCCTTTGAAGGAAACTACTTATTTGGAGACAAAATGAAGGCATATATGACAAAAATGGAAGTGTACAAAACCACATACAAAAACTCTACTGAGAAAGAAAAGGCCTGCACTTTCTACAGGCCTTATGGAAGGGGTGTCAGGGGCAGAGGGTACTATCCCAGATCCTACACTGGCTACGAGTATCAGCCACAGAGAGGGTAGTATAGGGATAGGGCAAAAGAGGCTCAAGATAAGCTGTGGTTCCAGCCCCTAAGCTACAGCCAAAACAAAACTCCTGACATTTTTGCCCAGGTTACCATTCAACTATTGCCAGTGGGAGGAAGGCTGACCCACTACTTCCAGGAATGGGAAATAAATCACCATAGAAAAGTGGGTCCTGGAAGTAGTGGTCAGGGGTTGTCCCTACAATTCCAAAGGTTTCTCAAACTGCAGAGAGCAAAAAACATTCCAGCTCACTGACCAACAGAGAAGATTCTGTTAGAAGTGGAAGTACAGAAGTTACTGCATGCAAAATCAGTAGAAAAAGTCCCTTTATCGCAGTGAGGCAAGGGTCTCTTCTCAAGATACTTCCTAACCCACAAGAAAAATGGGAAAAGGCAATCCATTCTAGATTTAAGGTACTTGAACGGACACATCAAAAAGAAAAATTCAGGATAGTCACACTGGGTAATAACATTGTTGTAGTCAGGAGACTGACTGTGATCACAGGGTCTGAAGGATGCCTGCTTCTATATTCCCATCAGACCCAGCCACAGAAAGCATCTCAGGTTCAGGCTGGAAAACTGCCAGTACCAGTTCGCAGCCCCACCCTTTGTCATCAACTCAGCAGCAAGGATGTTCACAAAATGCTTAGCGGTCATAACAGTCCACCAAAGGAGACAAGGTGTGATGTTTTTCCTTACCTGGATGACTGGCCAGTCTCAGAGGGAAAAAAAAGAGGGAGCAGTTTGTGCTCCATACAGCTGAAAACAAGCACCTTGGAAAAACTGGGGTTCCTAACAAACATGCAGAAGTGTCAGACAGAACCAGTACAGGTCCTGAACTGCATCGGAGCAGAAGTGGACACCCGGCAGAAAAAGGTCTTTCAAGAAACAGGAATCTCCTAGTAGTATTATACAATACTGCAATCAATGCAGAGCTGCTGACTGCCCCCAGAACTTTGAGTTTGCAATGTATGCAAATTAGAAGAATTTGGAATGCTACATTCAAAAACTGCTGCCTCTTTCTCCCTAACTGCCAGATGCAATTTTTCCATGCAGCCAGCAGGATGTTCCCCAAAGGCTGCACAGCAACCTTGCTGCAAGACTGTTTCTTGTGTTGAAACAGTGGTATTTTTTTCAGTGTTTATTCATACTCTGCCTCTTTTAGTTAGTTACTTATGTTTAGCGTATATTGGGTAATTTAATTGGAAGGCTTTAGCCTGATGTTCAATGGGGAGGGAAGCTCCTCCCCCATCCCCTATTTAAACATCAGGCCGCCTCTAGCTCTGCTTCGAGCATTTGGCAGTGCTGGGGTTCCTGGGCAGCTTGGATGGTGTGGCTTTTCTTTTTGTCTTCTCCCGTCTCCTTTCCCCCCCGTCTCCTCATTTCTGCTCCTCGTCTTTCCCCTCTGCCCTCCCTTGCCTTTAGCTGTTTTTGCGTCCCTGCCTGGCTCTCATCATTTGTGCTCCCCCATTTCCTTATACCTCCTCTGTGTCTCCTCTGTGGTTATTCTTCCCATTCTGTGCCTCTTGCCACCTGCCGCCGTTCAGGCCCCAGTTGCTGGTGTGTCGCCTGTGTTCGCCATTTGCTTCCTTCACCACCGCTCTTGTTCCTGGCTTGCTGGTCCTCCACTCCTCCTGGATTTCTCCGTTCCCTTCACCCCCCCCCACTCCATTGGTACCTTTGCCCCCTGGCTCCATGCTGGTTGCTGTGTTTTTCTTTAGGACTTTACCGCATCACCGACCTCCTCACACATTGAACCTTATTTTAGCGAAACCAGGGAAATATTCAACAGGAGCACATTACTTCAGCATAAATACAGGGTTTGTATTGAATTTTCCCCTATTGCAATAACAGGGCAACATATGTTATCTTAGTTGGTGAAGTTCTGGTGACATGTTTTATTTTAAATTGTAAAGGCATGTGGCATTTGTGTAAATGGATAACAGGATACTTCCATGGCTGCTAACACATTGGACAGCCTTTTGTTACCATTTACAAATCCATACAGTGTAGCAGTGATTACATATCTGACCTGCAGCATTTTAACAGTTGACAGAAGAGCATGTAAATATGTTAAAATATTTTGCAGCAAGTCGCTGACATTTCTCACAGCCAACTGGAGGGAGACATAGCTGAGTCTTCTCAGCTGCATGCGTACCATCGTTTTAAAGGACAGCGACAGCTCTCTGTTCTGCCATTTTCCTGCAAGCTCCACTCTTCTCATCTTCGCCACCTAGGACCATCTTTTATGGATATCGTTTGCCTGTGCCTCATGAAGCAAGGTCATCATCTACTTTCTTTCTTCAGTGCGTTTGACGGAACAGCAATACAGCACCATGGTTCATAAATAGGCTACTTACAGTGCTAGAGAGTATACTTTTGTCATAGTGTCCTTAATTCCTGTCCCAGCTACAGTTTGTGTCTAGGACAACTTCAGTGCCATATATTTATGCCCCTACCTATTTATTTAATGTCCACTGTGCCCAGCTACCATTCCTTCAGGTGCACTCTCCTTTTACATGGACTATACTTAATCTGCAGAAGTGTGTCAACGGACCATGGGGTCCGTCACCCTTGCCTTACTTAGTGCCCATGGTGGCAGTGGCAGACCATGTGAGGTCTTGCCATCCCTACCATGCTCTACTCGATCAAACAGTAATGGCGGACCATGTGGGGTCCCGCCATCCTGAACTACACATGTCCCATGAGGGAGATTAAAAATATTTCTAAGTCATTACAAGCCTATGCACCTGAGAGTTTCACCCTCTACCAGAACTATTGAAGACCTTGTGATGATGGACCACATGGGGTCCTGCCACCCAAACATCCTCTACTCCATACCATGGCAATGGCGAACCACGTGGGGTCTTGCCATCCCAATCGTGCACTACTCAGTAGTACGGCGATGGCAGACCATATGGGGTCCCGCCATCCCTATCATACACTACTCAGTGGTATGGCAATGGTGGACCATGCAGGGTCCCACCATACCGATCACGCACTACTCAGCGACACATTGATGGTGAACCATGTGGGGTCTCCCCATCCCTATCTTTCACTACTCAATGGTACGGCGATGGCGAACCACGTGGGGTCTCACCATCCCTGTCATGCACTACTCAGTGGTACAGCGATAGCAGACTATGTGGGGTCCCGCCATCCCTAATATATATATATATATATATATATATATATATATATATATATATCCTAATATCCTATGAAAGGGCCCTACCATAGATTGAAAGTATTTCTGAATCACTTCAGGCATCCACGTGCAGGGGTATCACCCTCTTTATCTGGACTGCAACATTTCTGGCTCACGAGGGTACCCCCTTGACACCCGGATCACTATATACTACGATGATGGCTGACTACATGGGGCCCAACCATCCCCCTTCTGTATGCCCTTCGACAGCCTTCCTCGTATTCCTTGTCTTCCAGTCCAACTTATGTGACTCTCACATTACCTTGAACTATGCAATAGGACAGCGATTATGAACTTATTCAGGACCAGGTTTATTCAGCTATTCAGGACATACAGGTACATCCACTATCTCATCTCAACATGCCCTCATGGGGACCTCCTTGCTCAGCTGCATCTCTATCATATTACAGTTTTCGGCAGATGTTCGCCCCCTCACCTCAGAGTTAACAATCTATGGCGATGGTGAACCCACGTTGGGGCCTCACCATCCTAACAGTCCAAATTGCCCCACAAACGGGGCACTCCTCTCTCTCATTATACTCTACTTGCACTATGGCAGACCCTCATCGGGGTCTCGCCTTCCCAGTTTGGTTACCTGAGACTTTCCATCGCTCCAACACGACTCTTACATACATCGGACCAACATGGGAATCTCTCCCCAGCTATCATATCTCTGGGCCTTATTTTCCATCAGCAAGTCATTAATTTATTCAGTCAATCCACCATCTTATCCATTCCAGTGGCATGCCCAACATCTCCGAGCGCAAGGGCAGGTCCCACCATCCCATTTACACATGCCCCACAAAGGGCCTTACTGGTGCTGTCATTTCATTTCAGTCAGCCTCATGCAACTCTCGTCCTTCATATCTTGCATTATTCCATACTACTGCTATGGCGGATCACGTGGTGTCCCACCATCCCAACAAAGACTATCGCCCTTTCTGTCTCAGATTATGTCTTAATACAGCAATGGCGAATCCACAAGAGATTCCTGCCATCTCAACAAACAGACCCACTACAGAGCACCATTCTATTACTCAACAGCCATGCTATGGATGTACAACAGTCATCTAACTCAAAATTGGATTAACCATTGTCACAGCATCCGGACAGCATTCCAAGTTGGATATTTCCATCTGTTCGAACTTTCATCTGCAACATCGACTTCCTGCTCATTTCGACCTCGAACAGGACACTTTGACCAGTGAAATCAGATCAAACTCCTGGACATAACCATACATAATTCTAAACCACAATTAGGATTATTCTCCTCTTAGTATGCCCAGAGGACAAGCAGGTCAGTAGCCATGGATTCTCGGAGGTTTCCCCCTACGGGAGTTTTTCCTCTCTTGCGTGCTACTGATCACACTCTCCAGAGTTGGAGGAGGTAGTCACTTCGCTATTTCTTTTTGTGCCTTAATTCTGACTCCTACCCAGTATCTGACAGAGGTTGTGATGTGGAGAAGCGCCAAAGCTCATGTCATAAACACCAAGCATAAACCAGTCAGCTCACAAGTACATACAAGCTATGTACCCCACATTGAATTGGAAAGCTATAGCCTGATGTTCAGGGGGGATAGCTCCTCCCCATCCCCTATTTAAACATCAGGCCATCTCTTGCTCTACTTCGAACGTTCGGCAGCACCCTCCATCCTCCCCGCCTCCTCTTCCTTCTCCGGCACTCCTGTCTCACCCTCTCTGCTGGGCCTTAATTCTGACACTTACCCAGTATCCGACAGAGGGTGTGATGCAGAGAAGTGCCAAAGCTCATGTCATAAACACCAAGCATACACCAGTCAGCTCATAAGTATACACAAGCACCAAGCTATGCACCCCACATTAAACTCAATTATAGCGGTTCCATCGTGGGTCCCAGGAACCTATTTATTTAGTCTAAAAGTGTGTAATTTGTGGTTCTGATCACTAGCTTCTTAGTTTTAAATAAATATTTTATTTAGTCATTTAAAGGGACACATTTATGTACAGTGGCACACATAGTTTGAAAGCCCATGAAAAGTTATTTTAATTGAGTCATTGGGCATACCTGTAGCTGGAAAGCAGTCTAGAAATATAGATGACTGAGTCTGTACAATATAAATACTACTTTAGAGCCATTCTTAGAACCTTGTGATGTCAGTGATGATCAAGCAGTATTAACTCAATGCAGTTAGGCACTGCTTGATTGTCACTGATTGTCTAAGAATAGCTCTAATGTAGTATTCATATTGCACAGACTCAATCATCTATATCTCTGGACTGCTTCCAGCTATAGATATGCCCAATACCTCAATTAGAAGAACTTTTCATGGGCTTTCAACCTATGTCTGCCACTGTACATAAGTGTGTCCCTTTAAAACTGTTTAGTTTAAATCGCAATTGGTTCCTATTTGCTACAAGGAACTAATTGCTTTTTTGAAAGTATACACATTTGATTGCTTATTTTGTGGGTAGTGATTGGTTCCTTTTCACTCCAGGAACAGATCGCTTTTTGAATAATAACAAATAAGTTTGTTTAATTCACGGTTCCTTTTAAATATAAGGAACTGACCGTGATTGCTCTAAATTTAACTCTGACATTTTTTAAGAGTCTGCTGACAGTTTGGCATGTCAGACAGAGCAAAAAAGAGGACCAGACCCACAGGATTTAAAAATTGTATGAAGTTCTTTCAAATCTTTGCTCAGGCTGATCACCATGCTTTATGCATAGAATGTCTGAGTCCCAGCCATATTTTTTTCTAATTGTGAAGTTTGTAGTACTTTTTGTACAAAAGCTGTTAAAAAGAGAGCCAAATGATTGGAACAGATGGTTTCTGCTCCCACCTCAGTTTCACCAAAGCACAGTGAAGAGGGTCCTTCTTCTTCCCACTCAAAGACAAAGGACATACCCCAAAATTCCTGAAAAGGGGTCTGAGCATACAAAAAACAAAAGAACAAGTGAGCAGATGCCTGAAACTGTGCCTGCCAAAAAGAAATATAAAGAAAACAATGTTGTGCCTCTTGCTGCAAAAGCAAAGGAGCTCCCAACAGACAAATAAAAAATGCCCTCTGCAGAGGAAGTTGCTAAAGCCCTGCAAGTCATTCAGGCCCTACAGACTGGAGGTTCCATCCTGGGTTCACTGGTTCAGATCCCATCACCAGTTCACAGTGACCAAGGGCTTGAAGTTTACATTGATAAGGAAGAGGAACTGGATCTAGGGGAACCCACTGAACCAGAGGTGTCCCCAGATCAGGAATTCGGTTCCCCCACCCACGTGGGCATGATGATTTTTCATCCCACTTCGCTTTTGTCAAGCAAATGGTTGACACCCTGGGCCACACCTTACAAGAATTCATGGATGGTAAGGAAGAGGCAGACCTTTTAGATATGATCAGTCTCGCTCCCACAAGAAAGGTGGTCCTTCCTAACCATAACTCCCTAAGGAAGGCTACTTTTAAAATATTACAGACACCTTCCTCTGACCCTGGAGTGGACAAGATGGTGGAAAAGAAATACCAACTGGACAGGGCTTATGCTTCTTATCTGTATATCCGTCCAGATCCTGAGGGTGTTATACAGGCTGCAGCCTGTGATAAGGCAGAAGTTCCTCTGAAATCTCACCCGACTGACAAAGATTCCAGAAAAACTGACACAATGGGAAAGAAAGGTTATTTGGGATCTTCCCTTCTCCTCAGACAAGCAGCCTACATGGCTTATGTGGCACAGTACCAGAAAGGCCATGATGGCCTTAATTGATAAGGTTTCAGGAGATGTGGCACACGATATGGCAGATATTGCCAGAATGGCTTTGGATGCCACAAAGTACCATCACATGGCAGTGGATGCGAATGATGCTGCATCCAGAATGTTGGCCTTGTCAGTTTCATTAAGAAGATTTACCTGGCTCAGAGCAACCAGTCTTAGACCAGACACCCAGCTAAAGGCTATGGATTTTCCATGTGAAAATAATTCCCATTTTGGTGACAAAACTGAGGCCTACATGAAAAAGGTGGAGAGAGAGAGAGAGAGAGAGGGAGGGAGGGCGAGAGAGAGAGACAGACTCCACTTCTTATATATCTACAGGAAGAAGAGGTAGGGGTAGGGATTACTACCCCAATTTACTCCCCATATCCTATGCCAGTAGAATACACACAGGTTAAAGGGTATTACAGGGGCAGGGACAGGAGGTCTGCTAGGCGTGCCAGACCAGCTCCATCTCCCAGACCACAATCAGGACAGAATCATTGACTGCACAGATCAAGCTGCCCCCAGTAGGGGGCATGTTGTCTCACTATTTCCAACATTGGGAAAACATTGCCAGAGACAACTGGGCACTGTAGGTAGTGAGACAGGATCTGTGCCTGCAGTTCATACAGTTTCCAAAACTCCAGGGCTACAGGGTTTTCAGGTCTTCAGCTCCATCAGAGACCATTCTGCTGGAGTTGGAATTAAAAAAGCTCCTGCAAGCCAGGGCAATAGAGTCAGTCCCCCTCACCCAGAGAAGAAGGGGACTGTACTCAAGATATTTCCTGACCAAAAAGGAAAACGGAGACTGGCATCCAATCTTGGATTGTCCACTCTTTCTACATATTATGCACAACACTGTTTAACACTGTTTGTAACACCTGCCTTACAATTGTATGTTAATGTTAATCTTGTAACTTGAATGTAACTTGAACATGACTCTTCCCCCTCCCCCCTCCTCATCTCTCCCTCTTCTTCCCCCTTTTCTTGCATGTAAGCACTTGTTTACTTATTAACCCGGCACTTATTATTATCCACTTTTTCTACCTATTATGTGCAACACTGTTGTAACACTGTTTGTAACATCTGTCTTACAACTGTATGTTAATGCTGATCTTGTAACTTCAGAGTTTAATGTTTCACTCCTATTGTACCCCTTCCCCCCAGGTCGCACCGGGAGATGAGCAACTTGTCGCTCAGTGTGCCTTCCTGGAGAAACATTTCAAGAAATAAAAAGATCTCAGATACATAAACAGATACCTAGCAAAGCCAAGGTTCAAAATGGTAACACTGGCAGTAGTTAGTCCTGCTCTAAGGACAGGAAACTGGCTGGCATCCCTGGATCTGAAAAACGCTTACTTTCACATTCCAATCAGACCTTGCCACAGAAAGTACCTAAGGTTCTTTCGCCGCTCAGGTCATTACCAGTTCTCAGCACTCCCCTTTGGGCTAACTTCTGCCCCATGGGTATTCACAGAGTGTCTGTCAGTGGTGGCAGATTATCTCAGAAGGCAGGGAATCAGTGTGTTTCCTTACCTGGATGACTGGCTAGTCATAGGGAAGACATACCAGCAAGTAAAGGATTCCATCAGGGTGACCCAAAGTTCCTTGGAGTCATTAGGTTTCCTTATCAATGCTCAAAATTCTCAGATGGAGCCACTTCAGTCATTGGAATTCATTGGAGCAGAATTGGATACTATCCAAGGGAAAGCTTTTCTTCCACAGGAGCGGGTGTCAAACCTACTGACCCTAGCAAACTCCTTTGCTTTAGGTCAGCCCAGAACTGCAAGACAGTTCCTAGCATTGCTAGGACACATGGCCTCAACTACAGCAGTAGTGTCAGGCTTCAGGTTTCAAATGAGGGATACCCAGTATCACCTCAGACCACACTGGTCCCAAAGAAAGGACACCATCTCAAGGTTAGTGCCAGTTACAACAACACTATTACTGGCACTGCAGTGGTGGAATGAAAGGGAAAACCTTTGATAGGGCATCTCTTTTCAGCAACAACACCACACAGTGGTTCTAACAACAGATGCCTCCCTCCTAGGGTGGGGGGCGCATATGGGTGACCTAAAAATCAGTGGACTTTGGTCACCTCAGGAGTCCAAACTGCACATCAACCTTTTGGAGTTGAGAGCAGTCTTCCTTGCTCTAAAGGCCTTTGCCACTCAATTGAGGGGTCAGTCAGTCCAACTCAGGACAGACAACACAACCACCATGTGGTATATCAACAAGCAGAAGGGGTACGAGATCTTCAAGACTCTGGACAGAGGCCATGAAGATTTGGTCCCTAGCTTATTCCCTGGAGGTGCATCTATTTACCATTCACCTTCCAGGAAAGGACAATATACTGGCAGATTCACTCAGCAGAATCATCCAGGACCATCATGAATGGGCTCTGAACAGACAAGTGTTGGATACAATTTTCAGGCTGTGGGGCACCACAGAAATAGATCTGTTTGCCTCAAAAGACAATCATCAGCTTCCACTGTATTGCTATAAGCCACCATTCTTGGGCACAGTGCCCATGGATGCTCTAGTCCTGGATTGTGTAGGGAAATTCCTCTATGACTTTCCTCCAATTCCACTGGTGTCAATAGTTCTGCTTAGACTGAGGAGTCAGCCTGCAGCCATGACACTGATTGCACCAGACTGGGCCAGACAGCCTTGGAACCCTTTGTTGCTCAGTCTGTTCACTAAGAAAACCATTAATCTGCCCCACAGATTCAATCTTCTAACAGCTGTCCAAGGTCAGATAGTTCTTCCGAACCTCAAGATCCTTCACCTGACGACTTGGTTCTTGAGGAGTTAGAATTTTCCGAGTTTAACTTGTCAGAAGAATTTTTTAAAGTGCTAAAAGGTATCTTGGAAAACCTCTACAAGAAACACTTTTGCTTCAAAATGGAAAAGATTTACCATCTGGTGCAAGCCTAAGAAAATCAACCCCCTCAGGGCAGGTTTGCTCACAGTACTTGATTACCTGACTATATGGAAAGAAAGATACAGGAATATTACCACTGATAAGTTGCAAGTCTGATATGGTTCTAGTAGCCACTAGACTTGAAAAAGCAACCTATGAACCTACTGTATGAACCTGGTGCACTTGCAGTCTCTAGGCCTCAGGCCTCCAAGCCTTAAGGTTCACCTAGCAGCAGTATCTGCTGATTTGTCTGCAGGTGCTCAGAGAACAATAGCTTCACATCCTATTTTTTTTTTAAGTTTTTTAAAGGGTTGGCACATATGTTCCCCCTGTTAAGGAACCAGTCCCTCCTAGGGACCTGAATTTGTGCATAGACAAACTCATGCAACCTTCTTTTGAGCCAATGGCTACAGCTGACCCGAAATATGTCACATGGAAAACTGTTTTTATAGTGGCAATTACTTCAGCAAGAAGAGTGTGCGAGCTCCAAGCTCTTTGCATTGATCCCAAATGAATTATCTTCCATAGGGACAAGGTAGTCCTTAGAACTAACAGGAAATTCCTTCCAAAGGTGTTAACTGAGTTCCACTTGAACCAGTCCATCACACTGCCAGTATTTTTCACAGCCAAATCCAGTTCAGGTGAACAAGAGCTTCATAGCTTGGATGTACAAAGGTCACTCAGCCAATACGTTAGTCACAATAAGGACCTCAGGGATTCCCACTCACAGCTGTTTATTGCCTGTGGTGAAGTGGGAAAAGGCAGGCCTGCCTCAAAGAGGTCATTTGCACATTGGATAGTATCCTGCATCCAATCCTACTACAATAAGGCTGACAAACAGCCATCACAGGGCCTCAGGGCACATTCCACTCATGGAACCTCTGCCTCTGTGGCAGCTGCAAGGGATATTCCCTTGCTGGGAATCTGTAAAACAGCTACCTGGAGTACAGTCCACACCTTCATAAAGCACTACTGCCTGGACATCCAGTACAGGACTGATGCAAGGTTTGGCACTGCAGTACTGCAGAACCTTTTCCTAAAACCTCTAAGTTATGTGCCCTGCTCCCAAAGCATTTCTTGGTAGTCTGCAATATTGTCTAATACTACTAGGAGATTCCTGTTTCTTGAAGAAAAAGTTACTTACCAAAGTAATATTGTTTCCTACAAGGGATCTCATAGTAGGATTAGACCTCCCATCCCTACCTCCCCTTACATAACCTGAATAGGTTTAGCAATACCTTCATGGGAGTTTTCTAATGTTGCCATTAATTATTGGCTTAATTTTTTATAATAGTTAATACACATAAGAATGGCTAGGATCACTAGCTCTCTTTTATGTGTTTTTTCTTGGTCTATTTGGATTCAGTCCTTTCTAGCAAGGGTAGGACATTAGTGTTAATGGGGTTCTTAATTTTTAATTAGTGATTAGCCTACTGTTTCAGCTATAAAATCGAACCTGTCAGGGAGAAAGAGGCAGCAGTTTTTGAATGTAGCATTCCAAATTCTTCTAATTTGCATACATTCCAAACTCAAAGTTCCAGGGGCAGTCAGCAGCTCTACACTGACTGTAATATTGTCTATCCTACTAGGAGATCCCTTGTAAAAAACAATATTATTATGATAAATAATGTTTTCTTCTCCCACAGGATACTGTATCAAATCCAACTGCCAGTACAGAATCATTCCACTAGGTTAGCCAAGACCTGCAAGGGATTTGCTGTAGCTGCTAGACAACATGGTTTCATCCACAGCTGTGGTGCCATGGGTGATATTGTAGATGAGGGTCCTAGAGTACCATCTAAGGCCCTGTCCACACTACAGTGCTATAACCCTGTAATAATGGTTACAAACCGTTACGGCCGGTAAGCGGTACAGTGTGTCCACACTGCTGGTGCACCGTCGTGAGGACAGTTCAGGACTGTTACTGCTGGTCCACACTGCGGGTGACGGGTGACCATTACGGTCAGCACCCTATCCCATAATGCAGCTCACGCTGCACTACGGGCACTGCTGGGGAGCACGCTCACGCGTCCACACTACAGCTGATAACGGTACAGCGGCAGAACTGGTTCCATAACTGAGTGGTTTCGACAGTGGTTACAGAAATCCCTTCTGTAATGTTACAGGTGTAAACGCAAACCATTGCGGTAACAGTTTGGACCCTCTGTAATGTTACAGAGGGGAGGTTTCGGGTGTAGTGTAGACAGGGCCTAAGAGACTACTGGTCCCAAACACTGGACTCCTTGTCTCAGTTGCTGCCAGTCTCAAGAAGTCTTGTGCAAGCACTGGAGTGGTGGAAGTGGGAACTCAACCTCGGAGAGGGTATTCCCTTCCTCCAGCAATCTTCCATCAAGGTTATCAAAACTGATGCCTCTCTCCTAGGGTGGGGTGCCTCCTAGAGGAACTCACAGTAAGTGGCATCTGGAGCTGTCAGGAGACTCAGAAGCATATAAACCTCCCTGAGCACAGGGCAGTACTGCTGGCAATGCAGTTCCTCTCCTCCCAGCTACAGGGTCAGACAGGCCAAATATGGACAGACAATACTACATCAATGTACAACATAAACAAAAAGAGAGGAACAATACCCTCAAAACTAAGCACTCCTTGAAGGTGAAGATTTCTGCAGTACATCTGTCAGCAAAGGACAATGTGCTGGCAGACTCCCTAAACAAAATAAATCATTGAAACCATGAGTGGGGTCTGAACCAATAAATGCTGGTGTCAGTATTCAGAAGATGAGGTACCCCAGAAATAGATCTATTCACCTCTTGAGAGATCAATCAGCTTCTGAAGTTTTGCTGCAGGCTTTCAGCCAGGGATGCAGTCCCAGAGGATGTTCTAGCCATGGCCTGGATAGGGAAATTCCTGTATGCCTTCCCACCATTCCCACTAGTGCTGGGCAAAAGTTGTGAATTCCACTTGAACAGAACTTTTGCAGAAGCTAGTCATCTTTCACAGAATTTTCCGGACTTCTGCCTTTGGTGGATTGGAAATCTTCTAAATATATTTTGAGCAAATTTTAACCTCTTCTAGTGGCACCCCCACCCTCACCCCCCATCCAATTCCCGGCCCTATAAAATGTAATATTTCCCTGGTATCTAGTGGTCTCCCTTCAGCTGATTGCTAGCCCCATGTAATATAAAATGCCCTGATATCTAGTGGTCCCCCCTTCGCCAATTGCCATTCCCCACATAATATGAAATTCCCTAGTGTTTGCCCCCCACCATTCACTGGCCTGATAATAAAAAAATATAAAACAAAAGTTGTATAAGCATGCACTTATTCATTGACAGCTCAGTCCGGCAACCGACAGAGGTGCAGAGAGGAGGGCTGTGCCGATCGCTGGCTCAGGGTCAGGGTGAGGAGGAGTGGGGTGGTGGAGCACAACCTGCCAGGGTGGGGGTTGCAGGGTCTGCTAGACACCAGGGATTAGGGAATGGACTACTTTTGTTTTATTACAGGGGATCGGGCATATAGGGAGAGAGATCTGCTACACACCAGGGAATGGATAGACTTAAATACCTTTTTTTTATTACAGGGGATTGGGGACAGGGAGGGGGTTGATTAGACATCAGGGAAATATTTTTTTTAACACCATGCCCGGCGATAGGCGGTGGGGGGGGCACTAGACATCTGGGAATGTTATGTTACATAGGGCCAGAGATCATGGGGGGACTACTAGATACCAGGAATTTTTACATCAGGCCAGCAATTGGTGTGAGGGGAGCTGGGGCAGTGGAATTTCCGCAAAAGTTGTCAAAAGATTTCAGATTCTTTATGGAAGCAAAGTCCAACTTTTGCACAAATTCCGCAGATGAAATTTTGCTTCACACAGCTCTAATTCCCACTCATACAGAGGGTGCTTATGAAGCTCAGGAAAGAACCAGCAATAATGATCCTAACTGTCCAAGACTGGGTCAGGCAAGCATGGTACTCAGTGCTGCAGACCCTGTTCTGCAGGACTCCGGTCAACCTGCCACTTAGATACAACTTGTTGACTTTGTCCTAGGGTAGGATAAACTTTCTAGATCTCAGAATACTGTGCCTGAGGGCATGAATCTTGAAGAACTAGTTTTCTAATTTGAATCTGTCAGTGGAAGTGTTGAGTGTTTTGAAGGTTTCCAGCAAATCACCCACAAGAAAAGCATATTCCTCAAAGTGGAAGAGATTCTCATACTGGTGTGTCCCCAGAAAGATAACCCCAATGTAGACAGAGCTGTCCACAGTTCTGGACTACCCTGCACATCTACGGTGCTTATATCTCACATGTTCAACTCTCAAGGTGCACCTGGCAGCTGTGACCTCACAACTTGTTTTTAAATGTTTTTTCAGAAGCCTCGATCACCTGCACCCTCCTGTGAGGGAACCAGTTTCCCCATGGGACTTAAACATCTGCTTGGCCCAGTAGATGGAATCTCACTTTGAGCCTATAGCCACAGCGGACCTAAAATAAGTCACACAGAGAACAGTGTTCCTAGTAGCCATGACATCTGCAAACCCTCTGCACAGATCCAAACTATATAATGTTGTGAAGGAATAGGGTAGTCCTTAGAACCACGAAAGAAATTCCTACCTAAGGTGGTTTCAGAATTCCACCTAAATCAGTCAGTGTCCCCTTCTTATTCTCTTCCTGAACACTCCAGTTCAGGTGAGCAGAAAATTGCAATGTCTTGCTGTAAGAAGGCCCCTGTCCAGCTACATAGACCAGATAGAGGACATTAGGTCTAACAGCACACAACTCTTTGTTACCTATGGAGAGGTTTGTAAAGGTGCACCAGCAACTAGGAAAACTATCTTTTGTTGAAGTTTTCTGTATACACTTTTGTCATGACAAAACTGGTAAATTATCTTCCAGAGGCCTACAGGCACATTCCATAAGGGACACGTCTGCCTCTGTGGCAGCTAAAAGGGGCATCCCCTTCAAGAAATTCGTAAAGCAACTACTTGGAAAATAGTGCACACGGACATGCAACACTACTGCCTATACATACAGTCTAGGAGGGAGACCAGTTTTGGAACTGATGTCTTGCAGACCCATTTTCCTAAATATGCACTAGACCCATCCTCATAAGGTATTGCTAGTTAGTCTGCACTTTTCTAAGGCATCATCAAAGGATTCCTATTGTTTGAAGAAACAAATTACTCACTGTAATAATGTTGTTGCTTCTCAGGGATCCAACATCAGCCTGACAAACTCTAATCCTGCCTCCTCTTTTTTTAGAACCAGAAAATAGGTTTACACAAGAATTAGCTGTTATCGTAGGGTTGCTTGAGCGTTACTTTGTTGCAGTTTCACAAAATGTTTAGATGTATGTTAATTTCTTAACAAATTTTGTCTGCTAACAGTTTATTTATTTTTATTTTTTTTATTAAATATTCTAGTAGTCACTCAGATACTCCTGGTGGTCACTGTTCTCCTGGCTATAGAAACAAATCTTGCATTAAGCCAGTAGGAGGAGCATGACCACAGCGCAGAGTTTGAACTGGTTTTCTAAATTCTAAAAATTAACATAAAGTTCTATCTCTGGGGCATCGTACTCTGGTGGAATGATACACTTTTGTAAGGCTCATTGATGGATCCCTGAGAAGAAACATTGCTATGGTGTAATGTTGCTCAGATAGTGCTTTTGTGGATCCTACAACTATCTGTCAGATATTGCTGGTGTCCTGACTTGGATCCTACCAGATATCCTGCCAAAGACAGATGCAGGATCCAGGGTCAGATAGTAATGGATCCTAGTTAGGATCTGGGTATCCTGGTTAGGATTCATGGATCCTAGGGCAGATAGTTAGGATCCGGGGCCAGATAGTGATGAATCCTGGTTAGGATCCAGGTATCCTAGTTAGGATCCATGGATCCTATGGCAGATAGTTAGGATTCGGGGCCAGATAGTGATGGATCCTGGTTGGGATCCAGGTATCCTACCTGGTAGGATCCATTGTCAGATGACACTGCTATCCTACCACAGCAACTATCTGGCCAAATTGGCAGTATCTGTTGGTATCCTGATTTCTAGGATACTATCTGAGCAACAGTACTGTGGTGAGTAATTTGTTTCTTCCTAGCCAACCTACAGACTGTTTAGCCTGTTCTCAACATTTGGTCAGTCCTAGATGGCCACCATGAACCTGGTCCAGCATCTTGCCTTTAAGAGCTTCTGGAATAACAATGGGAGTTCCATAAATTAGTAGGCCTGCTGTAACACTTAACTGACTGCGGAAGGCAAACATTTTCTTGGCCTCAGCCTTTACACTATTTACTGTATGTGTCGTGGCCACACTTTCATTGTACACTGCAATACTGTTGCTAGCTGCGTATCCTATTGCTTCTATCTGTTGTATATCGTTGAACTGCTTTGGTCTCTCCTGACGTGGTACCTGTGTGCCTAAACTATGTATTCTGTTTAGCTACTGCTACCCATGTATCTCCAGTGAATGATTGTTATAACTGTCTGCTGTCCAAGCTATTGTTTTCATGACCTGTTAACTGTGCTGTCTTTGTCTTAGTCTTGATGAGGTACCTTTGTAAATGAGTCCCTGACTCAAAGGTCTGTAAATCCGATGTTTTTTTTAAATAAATAAATCCTCTGCCACAGCATCCTGAATCTTCTCTAGTTTCTGGCCTGATGCAAGCCACTCCTTTACCACTGAATCCATGTACGTCTGTATGTCCTCTTCCAAGTTTATAGCTTGTTGATCTATTAGCAGATGTCTTGACAGAGTGGCCACTATCAAAAACCTTTTTACAGGTGTATGTTCCACTATAGGGGGTTAAACTTCATTAACTGTATTAGCAGGCATTGGCATCTCAAGGTTACTGGATCTAAGTCTTTGCAATTAATCAAAGGGGCCAAAGGTTTGTGGTCTGTAGACAGAAAGAATCTAATCCACATAGGAAATGTGAAAACGTTTCACAAGCTCCTACACAGGCCAGGCACTCTTTTTCAATCATTGCATACAGTGTCTGTGCTCTGCAGCAGTTGAAGTCCTGGAACAGAAGGCACCTCACTTTAAAATGGAACCCTTTTGCTGCAGCAATACACCACCATAACCGCTGGCGTCTGCAGGCACAACTGTTGGCTTAGAAATATCAAAGAACACCAGTACTGGAGCACTGGAAACTAGTCTCTTGACTCCTGCAAAAGCTTTGCTAGTCTGACCCCTACAAGCAAGCTATTTTTAAGCTCAGCAGATCATTCAGTGGCCACGCAACAATTGATAGGCTCTGTAAGTATCCTTCCAGATAGTTTATCATGTCCACGATTCACCTCAGTTCCGTTACATTACTAGATGGCTATAGCTCCAGAATAGCTTTTGCTTTATCTGGATCTGGGTGTAATTCCTCTTCACTAGTCTAATGGACTAGAAAGTTGAGGGTAGGGTGGCATAGTTTCATTTTTCTTTTGTTAAGTTTCAAACCAGAAGCACTGATGGTTTTAAAAACTTTCTCCAGGTACTCACTATGTTCTCTCTCTCTGAACATCCATGGGCTAAGATATCATTCATATAAACTATAACACTTTCCAGACCTTGAACTAATTGTGCCATTTTACTTTAAAATATTTCAGGTGCACTGGTTATCCCAAATAGTAGGCATCTGAAACAATATTTTGCAGTTGGCATTATGAATGTCTTCAATCTGCTGTTCTGGTTATCAAATGGAATTCGCCAAAATCCACCAGAAACATCAAGACTTGAGAAAGTTTTGCTAAAGTCAGCTTTAGGATGATACCTTCTAAGGTCAGCAGAATATATTTCTCCTAAGGATTACAGAATTTAGGTGTTTAAGGTCAATGTAAATCCATATTTTGCCATTGTTCTTTACCACGGGAACAATGGGTGCACATCACTCAGTTGGTTCATTTATTCTTACAATAACACCATTGCTCTCCATCCTGTCTAGCTCAGCTTTTACTTTGGGCAGCAGTGGGGCAGATATTCTCCAAGCTGCATTTAGGCTATATGGCTGTACATCAGGTTTTAGTACAATTTCAGCAGGCTCTACCTTAAGCAGATCTATCTCCTCATACTCATCAGGGTACTGTAGATCTCTCCCACATACCTGACAATTCCCATTGACTTTGCTGCACTGCAACTAAGCAGGTTGCTCACCCCAAAAAATGCAGAAATCATATGACTTGTCTTTCAATTCTGTTTGTGCACAAATTGTCCTTTGCACTGAGGTCTACCCACAGGGGAATCAAGAATAGCATTAGTGGACTGCAGCTGTGGATGTTGTGCCATAGTATTGCACATCAACTCCGATATTACTAATGTATCAGTCCCAGAGTCAATCTTATAATTAATGTTTATGTTGCATATTTTTGATTTCACCTTTGAATTCGGCTGGTTCTGAATAATTTTCTCCCACCAGTGACCCCCAAAGAGAAAGTCTTTTCCTTTGCTGTTACTTCCTCCACAATTTTAGTGTGACACACCACAGCATAATGGCCCTCTTTTAAAAGCTGTTTTTGCTGTCCAGTAGTGAATATTTGAGTGCTCATAGTTGCATCTAGTGCATCTCAGCCTTTGCCAGATTCTGGATTTCTGATGCACTATAATGTAACTAGTCTGCCCTTGTCCTCTGCTGCACTACATTATAGCTAGTCTGCCCTTGTCCTCTGCTGTACGATTTATCTCCGTGTCACAAGCAATCGCTTCTCAGCATATTCAGCATGTGGGATTCTAACCAACTCATGACGTCGAGCCATTTCTACTGCATTGTTTAAAGTTAATTCTTTTTTCTTTTGCTGTTTCACAGATAGGTTCTTGTCTCCACTTCCTGCAACAATTCCATCTCTGCTATGCTCGCTTTTGCTGTCTCCCAACTTAGAAACAAAGAAGTTGATGGCAGATAAGGACGGCAAGGCACATCCAGTCTGCCCATTTCTTTTTCTACCTTATGAATATGCCATCAGTCTTTGCTCTGTCAATGACCTATCTATTCATACTCATCTGTATTGCTCCCTTCTGCCTATCCCATGCCTGTTTGAAGCCCTGCACTGTAGTCATATCCACCACTTCCTGAGGTAGGCCGTTCCATGCATCCACTAACCTTTCTGTGAAAAATAACTGCCTCACATTCCCCCTTAATCGGCCTCCCTCTAATCTCATGCTGTGTTCTCTTGTCCTGCTATTTTTCTTATATTGAAACATGTTAGACTCTTTCAACTTGTTAATGCCCTTAAGGTGTTTGAATGTTTCGATCATATCACCTTTCTCCCTCCTTTGCTCTAGGGTATGCATATTGAGCTCTGTTAATCTGTCCTCATATGTTTTCTGATGCAGTCCCTGAACCATTTTGAAAGTAAGAGAAGGAATAGTGCTGCGACTGCCTATCTCCATATATCTGACTGGTGCAGTTCAAAAAGGGCGACTTGCCCTTCACATAGAGCTAGTTTCACAATGAAATAACTGCACTTGGACCATATAAATAAATAGATATTATATAGAGGTTATGCAGGAAAACTCTTACAGGAAACCAGAGAAAGAGTAATTAGGATTCCTAGAGAAACACTTTTAAATAAAAAAAAAGAGAATGACACACCCGAATAAATTCCTTACGCTTTTGTGACAGAGTATAATCTCCTAGCTGGACGCATTGGCAACATAATTCATCAAAATTGGCAAATCTTACAAAGTGATCCAGAGAGTAATGCTGTGGTGGGAGTTAAACCTAGGGTCACTTTCACTAGAGCCAGGAATATAAGATAGACTGGTCCACAGCAGGATGGAAAAAACTAAACCAAAAGAAAAAGGTACTTGGTTGCCAGTGCATCCAGCAGACTTTTACAAATGCATGAGGTGCAATAGATGTAAACATGCTACTAACAGTAAGTGTTTTAATCACCCAGCATCAGGAAATATGGTAGTGAATATAAGAGAACTTATAACATGCGACACAATGTATGTAGTCTATGTGCTCTGGTGTGATTGTAATATGGTCTGTGTAGGAAAAATTGTTCAACCACTCAAGCAAAGAATACAGGAACATGTTCACTCCATTTTACACGCTAGGAGAGACACACCAGTAGGGACACACTTTGCTGAAATACATGATTCTGATCCAAGATGTTTGCAATTTGTGGGATTGGAAATGGTACCCTGACCCAGAAATGGTGGTGATAGATCAAACTTGCTGCTCCAACAAGAGAGCTATTGGATCTACAGGTAGGACAGTGTCAAACTTGTAGGTTTAAATGAAAAATTGGATTTGAAACCATTTTTCATTAAAAAATAACTTGGTTTGTGATTGACATGCTGAACTAGTTGTGAAATATGCTGTGAATTAAGTTTTCTCTGTTCTCTCTGTTCCTTTAGGTGTTCATTGCTTTTGGTGCCCAAACCCCATGATTTTTCCAGATTGTTCTGGTCTCAATTGCAAGGAGGTCCCAGAACTTGGAAAATCTCTCGAAATAAGAGTGTTGCCTTGAAAATGTGCAAGAGTTGCCTTTGCATACAATGTGGTTTGGACACCTTTTTCTTTTTCTTGTACTCTGTCTCTGATTTGGTTGTACTGAATGAAATATAATATCATGTTATTATAAGAGTATAGAGCATCCACTAGCATGCAATTATTTGATTTTGCAGACAGTTATTTTGAATTGTGTATTAACAGACTGAAAATAGTCTGTAGTGTGTATTACTAATATTAATGGAATTATGTTATAATGTATAAGCTAAAAAGAGCTTTGCTTGAGACTTAAAAGATGACTTTTGGTGCCGTCTAGTGGTGAAAGATTGAAACTGAGTTTATTTTTAGTTTTAATTGAAGACATTTTTTCTTAAGTTTTTTAAGTGATTTCACTTGTCGAATATATGTGTACATAAACCATGTCATCATTATGAGCTCCACCCCCTGAGGAAGATTCTTTTTTGAAGTGCTGGGGAGCTTACGTTTGCCTTTCCTGTGACCGCTTGCTAAGTTGTGGAAATAGGGTTAAGATCTAGTTATTTATACTGTCCAAGTGCAGTTATTTCATTGTGAAACCTGCACCATTTTGGTTGCCCTTCTCTGGACTGCCTCAATTTGGTTAATGTCCTTGTGAAGGTGTGGCCTCCAGTACTGAACGCAGTACTCTAGATGGGGCCTAAACCAGTGTATTGTAAAGAGGGATTATTACCTCCCTCTTATGACTTGTAATACCCCTACAAATACAACCCAACATCCCCCTAACCTTACCTACTGCTTTAGTGGTCTGCTTGGATGATTTCAGGTCATCTGTAATGATAATGCCCAAGTCTCTTTCTTCCCTTGTGACTGCCAGCATCTCCCCTCCTAGCCTATAGATGGCTTCAGGGTTTCTCTTCCCTATGTGCATGATCTTGCATTTCTTTGCGTTAAACCCCAGTTGTCACTCTTCTGACCATTTTGCCAGTTTATCCAGATCTCTTCTCATTCTGCCCACCCCATCTGGACCATCTACTCTGTTGCAGATCTTGGTATCATCTGAAAACAGACAAATCTTACCCTCTAGTCCATCTGTAATGTAACTGATGAAGATATTGAAGAGGACTGGCCCCAGGACTGATCCCTGAGGTACCCCACTTGTGACTTGAATCTCTTCTGACTGTATACCATTTACCACCACTCTCTGTTTTCTGCCCATCAATCAGTTTGCCACCCAGTTGACCAACTTCTGACCCACCCCAAGCCTACCCAGCTTATTTATCAATCTTCTATGTGGAACAGTATCAAAAGCTTTGCTGAAGTCAAGGTAGGCAACATCAACTGCTCCCCCTTGGTCCACCACTCTGGTTACCCAGTCAAAGAAATCTATGAGATTAGTTTGACAGGACCTTCCTGTTATAAACCCATGCTGTCTTGGATCCTATGCTACTATGGACTCCAGGTGTTGTGCTATCCTTTCCTTAAGGAGTGCCTCCATAATATTGCCCACTACTAAGGTAAGACTGACTGGTCTATAGTTCCCTGCCTCTTCCCTGCTACCAGTCTTGTGGAGTGGGATCACATGAGCCCTTCTCCAGTCTTCTGGGACCTCTTCTGTGCTCAGAGACTCACTAAACAATTCTGATGGTGGCTCTGCTAGTTCCACCCTTAGCTTCTTCAGTACCCTGGGATGTATGCCATCAGGTCCCATTGCCTTGTCCACCCTGATCTTATCAAGCTCTTGTAGGACTCTTTCTTTTGTGAAGGGACTAGTGCACACCTCCCTCTCCCCATGTCCATGGTGCTGAGCTGTGGGCCCTGCCCTACCTTCTGTTCTCTTCAGTTATAGATACTGAGCAGAAGTATCTATATAGGTTAGATGCTTTTACAAGGTCCTCCTCCTCCTCACATGCCCCCTTATCCCCTTTGATCCTAGCAATCCCCCCTCTGGACTTTCTCCTTTCACTAATGTATCTATAGAAAGTCTTGTCACCTTCTTTTACTGTTCGTGCTAGTGTTTCCTCAGTTTGGGCCTTTGCCTGCCTTACTGTCTTTCCTTCTTCCTTTAGGGAAGTTTGGTATGCCTCCCTATCTTCATCCTGCTGCGTTCCCTTATATTTCCTGAAGGCCAGCCTTTTGGCTCTGACCTTTTCTGCTACTGTTTTTGAGAACCAAAGAGGTTTCTTTCTTCTTTTGCACTTCCTTTTCTCTCTAACACAATGGGATGTTGCTTCAAGTATTTCATCCTTAATGCTTGCCCACTTTGCCTGTACCTCTCACCTGTATTTCTTTTTGCCAGGGCTAGCTTAAATCTGTTGGCCATCTTATCAAAGTCAGCTCCTCTGAAGTACCATATTTTTGCCTTGGAATGGGATGATTTTGTTCTAGTGGCCAAATTGAACCATACCATGTGATGGTCACTGGCCCCCAGATGACCTTCTACCTGGAGATCTGTGATCCTTTCCCTGTTAGTCAGTACTAGATCTGTGATAGCCCTGTCTCTTGTGGGTTGTTGTATCAGTTGTTTGAGGCACTTATCCTGCAGGGAATCCACTATGTGTCTAGTTGTGGCAGATGTTCCTGCTGGTATTGACCGATCTGTATCTGGCATGTTGAAGTCTCCCATTATCAGAATCTCCCCTTTAGCTCTCATGTTTAGTATATCTTCTAACATGAATGTGTCTATGTCCTCCCCCTAGTCTGGAGGCCTGTAGACAACCCCAGTTTGTATGGCTGTCCCATTTTCTGTTTCCAGGGTGACCCACAGTTCTTCTGGCTCCTTATGTGTATTCTGAATTTCTGTAGCTTTGATATTTTCATTGACATAAAGGGCCACTCCATCCCAGCCCCCACCCCCCTTTTTGCACCTCAGTCTCTTCTGAACAGTACGTAGCCAGGTACTGAAGTCTCCCAAGTGTGGTTACTGGTAAACCATGCCTCGCTTATGGCTACTATGTCCAGTTTAGCTTCTGTCATTATTGCCTGCAGGTCTGGGATCTTGTTTCCCAGACTGCGAGCATTTGTGTACATGATTTTCCATTGGCCAGATTTCAGTGTGTTAGTTGTTGGGTGAGGTCTGGCATTTCCCCAGTGCATCGTATGGGGAGCCAGACCTTTTTCTGAACCTGGTGATGCAAATGAACCACAAACATGCTGAACTCCTGTTTGACCACTAGCTGAGGGGGGAAGGGTGTTCTTCCCATTCGATGTATTGGGTGCTGCACCCCTCTCCTTATTTGCTAGTTTAAATATTCTGCAAAGATGTCAAACTTCTGCCCCAATGCACTGACTCCCTCCTTAGTCAGATGCAGTCCATCAAATTTAAAGAACTTTCGCTCCCAAACTGTTGCCAGTCCCTACAAATGTGTGTCCTTTTTCCTGGCACCAGCCCTTGAGCCACATGTTTAGCTCCCCTATCTCCCCTTCTCTGACCTTCCGTCCATCTGCCCCCCCCCAGACTGGCAGGATCTCAGAAAAGGAGATACTGGATGAAATGGATGATGGTTTGTCACCCAACCTGGTCAGGTGTTCCTTGGTCCACAACTGACCGGCTTTCGAGATCGTTAGTCTCTATGAGTACCAGGACCTCACTATTTTCTCCTGCTTCCTGTGCAATTTTAGCAATGCTGTCAGTGTCTTTCCACGCTGATGTACCTGGGAGGCATCTGACCGTTACCCCTGGCTGGATATAGGTATCAACTCCCCGAATCATGGAGTCTTCTATGATCAGAAGTTTTTTGGATTTCTTTTTTGCTTTTTTGTTTTGGTTCCTGTTTTGGGCGAGTTTTGTTGTGCTAGCTCTTGTGCTGCAGCATCCTGCTCTGCAGTGTCTTCTTCACTTTTGTTTGATTTCGGAGATACAAACAGGTACCTGTTTGTAGTTTTTTAAGTGGTTTGTGGAGGTAATAAATTGAAGAGAAGTTCTCAGTTAATTCATAAAGGCGTCTCACAAAGGCTTCAGCTGTCTCCCCTTCACTTTGGCATCATTGATTAAACAGTGCCATTTCATGTATGATATTTCTTTCGGGAACAAAACATTCATCTTACCTTTGAAGAACTACATTGTAGTCATCCTCATCTTCTTTTCTGGTGAAATGGAAAAATTTGGAAATTTGTTTAGATTCCCTTCTCATTGCATAAATCAGTCTGTTGACTTGGGCATCTCCTGTTTCTTTGTTGTTGAACTCTGTAGCAATCCTGAATTATGAAAATTGTTGTAGACAGTCTGGCCATTCTGCAGGATTTGCAAGATTGAAGGGTTCTGGATGGTCAAATTTAAACAGTTCTAGCAGGAAGCTGCACTGCTGCTACCATGTAAGACAAATACACAGTTCATCAGTCTTACTCTGCAACAACAATCTTTTTAGAGACACTACCATCTGAAGATCAGCACAAGCAACCTGAATAACTATTAACTACTACCACAGGGTGGCAGTGTAGCATATTTATTTATTTTATTTATTGAAAATGTTTCACCAGGAAAGGCACACTGAGCAAAAATATGCTTGTCTCACTGTGCGACCTAGGGGGAGGGGTTACAGTGGAGGCAGGTGTACATGCAAAAGTTGAATTAGAAGTAGAGCAGTACAGATAATGTACATAGTTGGGTGGGATTACATTTGAACTTGTTACATAAGGAGAACAGTACAGACCATGATCTAAAAGGACAGGGTATACATATCATGTGTACACATTGAGGGCAATACATGATTACATAAGTGCCAGAACAGAACTTGAGTACCAGTAACAGAACATGAGCTGAAGCGAGATGCACCAAGTTGACAGTAGGAGGTGGAGAGCGAAGAAGGGGATAGAGGAGGAGAGGACTAGTAAACACTAGGTGAGTAGGGGGGTGGTTTAGGTGCGGTGGGGGAAGGAGAGGGGAGTTAGTAGCTGTGAGGAAGGCTGAAGAGTGTAGTTTATGTGGGAGGAGGGGGAAGGGGAGGGAGATATTAGGAGTGGATAAAAGTGAGTAAGAGTGAGAGTGTAAGTGCATAAGGCAGTGTATAAGCCAGACAATTAGGTGATGGCTGAGCCACTGGTCAGGTGCAAGGGGGAATGGGGGAAGAGAAGCTATCGGGGGGAGGTCAGGGGCAGTTGCAATTTGGTGCAAGGAAGTTAGAGAGGGCTGAGGTTAGGGAGAGTTTGGATGAAGAATGGCGGATCTGAGCCGGCAGGCTGTTTCAGAGTTTAGGGAAGAGGTAAGAGAAGGCCGATTGGCCGGCGGTGGTCCTTTGGTGAGGGATGACTAATAGCCTAGCATCAGTAGACCTGAGGGTGTGGATGGGGGTAGGTGGGGAAGATAGGGAGGATATGAAGTAGGGAAGGAGGGAGCTGAGCCAGAAGTTGGAAGCGAATTTAACCCTATGAATTAGGCACCGGTGACTCAGGGATAGCAGGGCCAGGGAACGGTAGAGCATGCAGTGATGTGAGCGAGGAGGGGCATTGAGGACAAATCGGCAGAAAGCATTATAGAGGGGGTCAAGTCTGGCTAGGGTGGTCTTAGCAGCGGAACTGTAAACTACATTACAGTAATTGAAGGAGGGTAGAATAATTTTCTGGACTAATTCACGTCTGACAGGTAGCGGGAGACTAGTGTGGTTTCTATTGAGGGCACCAAATTTTGGGTGCAGTTTTGAAATGATGGCATCCACATGTGTGGAAAAGGAGAGGTGGCAATCAAGCCAAACCCTAGATACCTGAAGGAGCACTTCATCAAGGATGGTGTTATTTAGGGTATGGAAGCTCAGAGGGAGGGAGTTTGGATAGATGCTGTCTAGTGCCGAAAGACATAGAGACGGTTTTCTTGGCATTTAGGAGAGTTGATTGATATTGAACCAGTGTTGGATTTTGTTGAAATCGGTTTGAAGTTTGAGGTGACTTTGTGGGTCCGGCCGGAGGTGAAGAGGACCGTGTTGTCTGCATACATGTGGATTGCGGTAGAGGAGCAAGAGTTTGGCAGATCATTTAGCAGGATGGAGAAGAGGATGGGGTCAAGAACTGAGCCTTGGGGAACGTCGGTGGTGATTGGGGGGGGTGGTGTGGTCAGCTATTTTAGTGGATTGGGTTCTATTAAGTAGGTAGGTGCTGAACCAGCTTGTGGCGGATCCTGCTAACCCAGCCCCAGAAAGGCAGGATAGTAGGAGAGAATGGGATACTGTGTCGAAGGCTTTTGCTAGGTCAATGAAAATAGTGGCAGTAATTAGCCCTTTATTCATCCCAGTGAGGATGGAGTCCATGAGTCTTAGTAGGGAGGAGGTGGTAGAGTGATGTTTTCTGAAACCGGACTGAAAAGGAATGAAGAAGTTAGTTTCTGAGAGAAAGTGGGAGAGTTGGGATAGCACTAGGTGGTCCTGGAGTTTGGCGAGGGTGGGGAGGAGGGAGATGGGATGGTAGTTGCGGAGGTAGGATCACCACCTTTTGGGAGGGGTAGGACAGTGGCATGCTTCCGTTCGGAGGGGAGTGACTCAGTGATGAAGAAAAAATTACTCACCTTAGTAATGTTGTTTCTTCTAATGGAGTCTTGCTATATTATGACAAATGCAGTGAGTCCCAATCTTCGAACTGCCCCGGAGGTGAAAGAGTTAACTTTCCATGCCAGGCATAGAATGCTGAGCTTGAGCTCGGTTGAAACTCTGTCTGTTGTTCTTCAAACTCAAACTGTCAGATCTTTATGAGCTAAACTCACTAAGGTCCTGTGTGGAAGCTGTAAACCTACACTAGCCAACTGGCTACTAAACATAAGAACACATTTTTTGGACCTAAAACAAAGACTCAAGTCAGGAGACCCAAAAATGAAAAACACAACACCAAGTCACACAAAAAAAGGAGGGGTGAAATAACAAGGTGGGCATCTACTAAGTGCCAACACTGCACTGCCCACCCATGTCCCAAAAACAAAGGTTCTGAGAGGGGCAGGCTGGGGGGAGGTCATAATATAGCAAGACTCCATTAGAAGAAACAACATTATTAAGGTGAGTAATTTTTTCTTCAAACAACATGAAGTCTTGCTATATCATGACATATGCAGACTACACAGCAGTACCTCCATGGAAGAGGACAGGACCTACTTAGGAAAAGGCTCTGCAGCACAGTCTGTGTTAAACCGAGCATCACTCCTAGCCTGGATGTCCAGGAGTAATGCTTGGTGAAAGTGTGAACTGTTTTCCAGGTAGTTGCTTGACATATCTCTAGGATAGGGATGTCCTGGCAGCAGCAGGAAACAGCTGTACCTGCTAGAGTGAGCCCTCAGGCCTGAGGGAGGAACCTCACCCAGTTTTTCATAACAAATTGGATACAAGAGACAATCCACCTGGCAATGGATCTTTTAGTGGCAGGTTTCCCTTTGCCAACCTCACCATAAGTGAGGAACAGTTGGAGGGAGTCAAACCTGTGACCCTTGGTACGGTCTATGTAGTAGCTAAGGGCTCTCTTCACATCCAGCTGTGCAGCCTCCTCTCGCCAGAGGAGGAATGGTCAGTGAAGTAGACTGGAAGAGACATAGATTGATTAAGGTGGAAATCTGAAACCACCTTAGGCAAGAACTTCCTGTTAGTCCTGAGGACCACCTTATCTCTATGAAAGGAGATAAAATCAGGCTCCACTGACAAAGCTTGTAATTCACTTATCATGCTGGCAGAAGTGATGGCTACCAGAAACACAGTTTTCCAAGTCAAGTACTTAAGCTCTGCTGAAGACAAAGGCTCAAAGGGGTTGCATAAGCTGAGCAATGCAAACATTAAGATCCCAGGCAGGGGCAGGGTCCCTGAATGGAGGGTTGTGTGAAGCAATCCTTAAAAAACTTGGAGAATACAGGATGAGCTGAAAGAGAAGAGAGTTTACCTGCTGAAACAAAAGCAGACACAGCTGCCAAATGTACTTTTAGGGTAGCTGGTCTCAGCCCCAAGGTATTTAAATGGACCATATAATCCAGGACTGTGGGTAAATCCAGCAGATTCTGGGAAATATGCTTCCCAGAGCACCATATGGAAAACCTCTTCCATTTGGAATTATATGTAGCTTCTGTGAAGGCTTCCTAGAAGCCTTTAGTATATCCATTACACCTTGAGAGAGGTGTAGATCAGCAAACTCTAACTCTTCAAGAGCCAGGCTTTGAGATTGAGAGATATGAGGTTTGGATACCAAACCCTCCCCTGAGCACAGGTTAACAGGTTGTGATTCCTGGGAGGACACAGGGGAAGATGGACAGCTAAGGACAGTAGGAGTGGATACCAGGGTTGTCTGGCCCAATCTGGAGCAATCAGGATCATCTTGCAGGATTGAGATCTGATTTTGACTAACACTTTGAACAGGAGAGGAAGGGGAAAGCATAAAGAAACTTCCTTCCCAATTGAGAACTAAGGCATCCAGAGGGACTGAGCCCAACACTGGGGGCCTGCAGCAAGGGAAGTTGATGATTGTCTGGGGCTGCAAAAGATCTATCTGTGGGTGCCCCATCTGGCAAATATCACCTCAGGACCAGGGGTCCAGTGACCATTCGTGATGGCCCTGGGAAATCCTGCTGAGAGCATCTGCCAGGACATTGTCCTTGCCTGGGAGGTGAACTGCTGTAAGGGAGGTGTTCAGGGAGTAAGCCAGAGACCACAACTTCATTGCTTCGGTGCACAAGGCCGTGGACCGAGTGCCCCCTTGCTTGTTGATGTACCACATAGTGGTGGTGTTGTCTGTTCTGACCTGTACAACCTTGTTCTGAACAGATTTGTGTAACCCCCCTGCAAATGGGGGTTCCCAAAACACTTCCAGGAGCTTGCTTGAATGCTCCAAGCCTGAATGGTGTTTGGCGTTTAAGCCATTTATCAGTGAGTGTTTTAGAGCCTCTGGTACTGTCTCTTAAGAGCTGTCTGCTTGCAGACATAATTAGTTTGTATGGGGGACTGTTGCTTCTCTGTTTGAGTACCACTCGAGCTGCTGCCAATTCACTCCATTTTTGCAGTCACTAGGAGTGCAAAGGGAACCTATCTGAAAGATGTAACTGTTTGCCAGAAATCATTTACAGTAATAATGAAATTACAGTTTGTCTAACCTGCTTTCTTTGCAGTCAGAACTGTGTCTGCCTAGTTCCATTCTGGTTTTGAACTGCTGAACTGGACCAATCAGTGTGTAAGCTAGCTCTAAAATGGTGCCTTGACGAATCAGAACTTGACTCATAATCTGAGCCAGCCACAAGAGGATTGTATGGGCAGTGACTCTGGGAGATGTAGTTTAGACTTCGCGCCTTTTTGGACCAACAGCAGCAGTCTATTGTGAGTGACAGCCAATCCAGTCAAGAACTGGAGGAACTCAAAGGAAGTGCCCGTTTTGTCTGTTGGAGTTTCAGTTTAGCTCTGGAGTGAAGGGGAGAAACCCTGTGCTCCTTCAGTGCACAGTTTCAGTCAAAAAACGTGTAAGGCCCAGAGTTCCAGTCTGCAGCTTGTGTAACTGCTTGTTAGGACTGAATCCGTCCTGTGAAAAGAATCAAAGGATCTCTGAAGAGTAAACCAGGCTCACCCTGTAGAAGACTGGAGAAATTGTTGAATTGCACTCGGTCTGTCAGGAACTGAATCTGCTGTGTGTTCTCCCGGTATTGTGCAGTATGCGATCGGATAGAGAAGCAGCCTGCCTGGTATAGTACTTTCTTTTTACCGTATAAATGTGTGAAGAGTCTCATGGAGCTCAAGAGTAGCCCTGCTGACGTTGAAGGACCCTATCTGTTTGGAGGTCGTGAGTACTAATTCAGGGTCGCCTCCTGTTGAATTGCCACATTAAATCCAAATGGAATCACTGTACTGCTGACTGTTTAAACTAATTTTTCTTTCACTGTGAGAAAGGACCCTACCAGCTGCCACGGGTTTGGACTAGCCACTAGGGCTTGGGTACCCAGGGACAGTAACTGGTGGGGATAGGCCTGTGCACAGAGCCATAGGTAGATAGTAAGTAATAAGCTAATTAACCTGATTTCCCCTGTCCTTGTTATATCCCCTAAATAAATCAGAGCTGCTTGTTTCAGCAAAGTTGTACTGCCTGGAGGTATTTGTCTATGTTAAAGTACTGTACTGTGATTGTTGCACTGTATCTTATTTCACAGGAGGTCCCAGTGCCGGAACTAGTCCTGGGGTAAGTGTATACTGTGAAGGTAGTTCTGATATATTGTGGGGCCACTAGTGGGAAGAAAGGGGTTGCAGTGTCCCAGAGGGCTATGACCAAGTAAGTTTAACTATTGCAAACCCTGACCTCTGGGTGGAGGCACCCGCCATTGGATCCAGGCCCTCAACCTGTTAGTGGCAAATCAGGCAGGGGTAGTAGCCCCTGGATAGTGCCATCTAGGGTTACATCTTGGAGGCTCACCGCTGGGATTGTGTGTCCTCTAGTGGCCATATTTACGAACCACTGTTAAGAAAAAAATGGGTACCCAGACAGAAGTGGCTGTGCACCGGTTGGTGGAGTGGTGTACTCGGGAGGAGATTGACCCCCAAAATGCTATGCTTATCCTGGACATCCCCCTGGGTATCAATACGGACACTGTACAGGGAGTACTTTCCAAGGTGGAAGGTTTACAAAACCCTGTGGTGGTGGGTCGGCATGCTAATCTGCTCACCCACACTTTTCTGGCCCTAGTAGAGTTTAAGGATCCCATAGATAGCTCCAAAGTGCCACAGACCATTACCCTAGAGGGAGCCCTCACTGCTTGGAGAGTGATAACTAAGGACAGTAAGACCTGGGGAATGAGCCCCACCACTATCTGAAACTTTGAGGAGAAATTTACAATGGTTGCTGGGAGAAGGGAAAACTGTGGAGGACTTGAAGAAACTATTCTTGCCACCTGGGGTGTTCTCCCCAACACCCTGTCCCGCCCAGTGCCCGTAATGGTGGCTGAACCAATGCAGACTCCTATTTCTGCACCTGCCATTAGTCACGACTCTTCACCGAAGGTTGAGGATCTTCTGGCACCTCCCCACCCCCAAGGGAGGATGACTGGGAGATCTGGATAGACTATGTTGCCCCCAAGTGCTAGAATGGCAATGCTCGGAAGCTGAAAAGTGAAAGAGGGTTAGTGAGAGCCTCGAGGTCCTGCCCTGGCTACCATCCATGCTAAACGGGCCAGTAACCCTGAAGCGACTGCACAGGCCTATCTTGAGGCCTTGGAGAATGTGTATGGGAGCCCAGATTCTGATGAGGACCTATGGTGGAGAGTAAGAAATGCACAACAGTACCAAGGGAGTTGTTGTCTGTATGTATCTCGACTGAAAAATTGTTGCAAGAATGCCTCAGAAAGGGTAGTTTGCCAGCGATTGAACTGGACCGAACCAGGCTGGACAGGATCCTTAAGTCTGCCCCTTCTCAGAACTGCTGTTGCTTCAGTTACGCCTGGCAAATCGACTGGAATCCCCACCTCCCATGATGAGTTAATGAGAGAAATTGAGGAGTTGAGAAAAGGCAACCTCGGGAGGGACCTGCACCAATAGCTGCGGCTATGACCTGAGTGGCTGAGGGTGGCCCATCAAGTGAAGTTCAGGGGCAGAGGTTGGCAGTCAATGAGTGCTCTGATAAGGAAAAAGATATGCCACAATGGGGCGAACTGTTGAGAGAGATCCGGGAATCCAAAAACAGTCCCTTTATGAAGGCCACGCCTGCAAGTATGGGACCCCGACCTATATCCGACTGCATCTGCTATGGGGGTGGGGATACCCACCCATGTATCTCCTGCTGATAACAGCTCCGAACTCGATTCCTTGACCATGGAAGTGGAGAAACTGACGCGATGTCTCCAAATGCTTATCACGCCGCAGACAGAGATGGCACCAAGGTTTCCAGTTAGTAATACCCCCGCCCTGGCTCTCAGTGTGGCGCCTCAGCCAGCTCAAACTCCAGAAAGTATGTTTTGCTATAATTGTGGGAAGGATGGGCACATGAAAAGGGAATGCCGGTCCCCAAAAGACACTGACAAAGTTGCATATAGGCTACAAGGAGAGCTTCGGAGAACAAATCAGTGGTTAAGAGGTGCACAAAATGATCCCAGTGAGGGCACCAAAAATGCTAACTCACGCCTTTGTGGCAAGGTCAGTTGCCCAGGCCCCCACTATCGCCTCTCCAGACTGGTCCAGAATAGTGGGTCCCTCCATGGAGACCACTGTAAAGGTGACTGGAGTGTCTACAAGAGCTGTATTAGACAGTGGCTCCCAAGTGACAATTATGTTCCAGGATTGGTATCAGAAGCATTTGTCAGACGTACCCTTACAACCATTAGAAGGACTGCATGTATGGGGGTTAAGTGAGAAGGCCTACCCTATTCCGGTATATCCGAATTTGGCTGTCTTTCCCACCTCCGTGGCTGGAGTGGCCGAACAAGTAGAGACTCTAGCTGTGGTGTCCCCACTGGACTGTATGATGGTGTCCCTTTGTTGATTGGAACAAATGCTCATATGTTTGGAAGGCTGGCACAGTTGTGTTATGAAAACAGGGTCAAAAACTAGTAGAGCTTTAAGAGTTCCAGCTTTAATTAAGAAGGCCTATGAGGCACAGAGATGCTGAAAAATAGAACCAGAGGAACCGGTCGAATTGTATGGAAGAAGGATCCTGAGTCTCTGATCCTGGCGCCAAATGCTCAGTGTACCTTGCAGGAGAGGTCCGTATCAGAAAGGATGTTAAGAATAAAATATTAATGTTGATGCACCAGGCAATGGAAAATTGCCAGAGGGACTGCTGGTCGTTTCAGTATTTTGCCCACTAGAGCCCATGCTATGCCAGAAGGGTAATGGTCCAAGTTCATAATGTGTCTGAAAGAGACATTTGAGTAAATAGAGGTTGCATCCTGGCTAATGTGCATTGTGCAGACACTGCAGTGCTACCCAGCAGCAAGAGTTCGAGGAAGAATGACAGAGTAACGCCTGACTTGTTTGATTTCGGCGACTCCCCGTTGCCAGCTGAATGGAAAGTGAGGATCAGTGAGAAGCTTGCCCAGAGAGACCAGGTGTTTTCTTTAAAGGAATGGGACGTAGGATGCGGCAAGGAGCTGAGCACAATATCCGCTGCATGACGAAGACCATTTCGTGAGAGGTCTCGACGCCTGGCACCTGCTGACATAGATGATGTGAGACGGCATCTGCAAGAGATGTTAGCTGCTGGTGTAATACAAGAATCCAGAAGCCCTTATGCTTCCCCATTGTGGTAGTGAGGAAAAAGAATGGGACAGTAAGGATGTGCGTGGATTATCGCACCTTAAACCGGCGGACTATCCCTGATCAGTACACAATGCCCCGCATTCAGGATGCTTTGGACTGCCTAAACGGGAGCAAGTGGTTCTCTGTGTTGGATCTCCGCAGTGGGTACTACCAGATCCCGATGGCCCCAGAGGACCATGGAGAAGACAGCCTTTATCTGTCCGCTACTTTTATGAATTCATGAGGATGCCTCAAGGATTTCAGGTGCCCCAGCCACTTTTAAACGATTGATGGAGCGTGCAGTGGGGACATGAACTTACTAGAGTGCCTGGTATACCTAGATGATGTTATTGTGTTTGGCAGCTCACTGGAGGAACATGAGAGCAGATTATTTAAGGTATTGGACCGACTGGAGGACTTTGGCATTAAACTGTCCATTGATAAGTGTCAATTCTTTCAAACATCAGTAAGGTATGTGGGACACATAGTATCCACCGAGGGAATAGAGACCGACCCAAGTAAAGTTGAGGCCTTGACCACCTGGCCACAGCCCAAAAATCTAAAAGAACTGCAAAGATTCCTGGGATTCTGTGGTTATTATCGGCGCTCATCAAGGACTATTCAAGAGTGATCCGCCCTTTACTTAACCTTACTCAAGGGTATCCCCCAACCCACAAAAAATACCAAAAGTCAGCGTCCCTCAAGACTGAAAGAGTGTATTTTCATCCGAGTGAAGTATTTGGAGCCCGCTGGACTCCTGATTGTGAGACTGCTTTTCATGAGATCATATATCAACTTACCCATGCTCCAGTGCTGGCCTATGCCGATCCAAGAAAACCTTACGCCCTGCACACTGATGCTAGCTTGCAAGGGTTGGGGCTGTGTTGTACCAAGAGTACCGAGAATGGCCTGAGACCAGTGGCCTTTGCCAGTAGAAGCCTGACCCCATCCGAAAAGAACTACCCTGTACATAAGTTAGAGTTCCTAGCTTTGAAGTGGGCTATTGTTGATCAATTCCATGAGTACTTGTATGGGGCTAAAATACTGGTAAAAACTGACAATAATCCTTTGACCTATGTGCAGACCTCAGCTAAGTTGGATGCCACTGGCCATAGGTGGCTTTCATTATCTACATATGACTTGCTCTCTAATACCGAGCAGGTCTGAACCACATAGATGCTGATGCTTTCCTCCGAGGCCTGTTCCCCAGAATGATTGGGTCCGATTGGCAGAACCTGACATTCGGGCACTCTGCCGGAAGTTTGACAGGGAGGAACAATGTCCACGGACGAGTGGACTGCATGGTGGATTGCTTGGGACCCTCTGAGAATTGCATACCTGTTGCTTATTGCCACTTTTCTGCAATAGACATTGGTGCACTGCCTCAGCTGGACAATGACAGTATTCGCGTGGGCTCAATCCGCGATCCCATGATCAAAGCAGCTTTAGAAGCCCTATGCAGGAAAAGATGTGTCCAAATTACGCCCACTGATTTGAGAACTGTACTGTTATACAAAGAAGGTCCTAAGTTGAAACTGATCAATAAACTGTTATACAGAGAAACAGTAGACAGAGGGGACAAGTAGACAAACAACAACTAGTGCTGCCCACTGCCTTCGAGACTCAGTACTGATGTCCTTGCACAACCACATGGGGCACCTTGGTATAGACAGAACACTTGACTTGGTGAGATCCAGATTCTATTGGCCTAAGATGGGGCTGATGTGGAGCAACACATTCGAACTTGTAGTCGCTGCTTACAGAGGAAAGCTTTGCCCCAGAGGGCTGCCCCCCTTGTTAACATCACCACCAGTGCACCCATGGAGCTGGTCTGTATTGATTTTCTGAGTTTGGAGTCAGATCAAAGAAATATCAGTAATGTGTTGGTGCTCACTGACCATTTCACGAGATATGCCCAAGCTTTCCCCACCAAAGACCAGAAAGCATCCACTGTGGCCAAAGTACTTGTAGAAAACTTTTTTGTTCACTATGGGGCTCCACAAAGAATCCATTCTGATCAAGGGAGAACTTTGAGAGTCATCTGATCAAAGAGATGCTTTCTCTGTGGGGAGTGCTGAAGTCCAGAACCACTCCTTACCACCCCAGGGGACCCACAGCCTGAACGCTTCAACCGCACTTTGCTAGATATGCTAGGCACCCTGCACCCAAAGGATGCTCAGATGGAGCCAACAAATTAGCACCCTGGTACATGCTTATAACTGCACCAAAGTGATGCCACTGGGTTCTCCCCATCGCCTGATGTCTGGAAGAGAAGCTCGACTACGGTAGATGTGTGTTTTGGGGTCTCTCCTGATGGGGTTCAAGCTGACAACTATTTGCAGTATGTGCAAAGTTAAAGGCCCAGCTAACTCATGCGTACTCAACTGGCTGAACCATGGCTGCCAAAAGAAATCTGGCCAACAAAGAAAGGTATGGTAAAAAGGTGAAAGCACAGGAACTCCAGGAGGAGATCGGTATTGCTAAGAAATCTGGGACTGCATGGCAAACACAAGATTGCTGACAGATGGCACCATCTCCTCACATTGTAGTGGGCAAACTAGATGATCTGCCAGTGTACAAAGTAAGGCCTGAGAATAATTCAAAAGATGTAAAAACAATGTATAGAAATCATTTACTGCCCATTGGACAAATCTTGATTGAGTCTGAGCCCCCAGAAGATGCCCCCTCTGGACCAGTGACTAGAGCTGCTGCTAAGAACAGATCAAGAAAGCCTGCACCTACAAAAGCAAAGTTAAAGTGTCCCCCTCCACAAGTCCCAGTTGATCATGACTGTCAGTCCATATCAGAAGAAAGTGAGAGTGACTTTGATTACTATCCTTCTTACGAACTGAGTCAATTGTTTCCGGGCAATCCCCTAGTCAATACTGGAGACGAAGCTGGGCCTTCTGGACTGTCTAAGCCCCCAGCTTCGTCCCTGGAGCCAATGCTCCCAGAAAGTGAGGTGCAAAGCATCAGATCAGATGAAATGGAATTATTGTGCATGGTTGAACTGTTTGAGCTTCAGGAGGAAAATGATGGATTGGGGCAGACTGGTGATACACCAGAACAAGAAGAGTATTTTGAGTGCCCTGACAGTCCACTGCCAGTGTCCGAAAGCTTTCCATGCGAGCCAAATGTTGTGGACTCAGAAACTGTAACTCCTGGAGCTGAAAGTGCCCCAAGTTCTAGCCTCTCTACCCCATGGAGACCCCTGACAAGTGAGGACAATGCTGAAAATGAGGCTCAGAGTGCAGAGACTGTAACAGTTCCCCTAGAAAGACTGGTCGAGCTGTAAAGCCTGTGGTGCACCTCAGTTATGATTCCCTTGGGAGGCCTGTGGATTTGCCTCTCAATGTTGTCCATAAAGGAGTGTATGTGTCCTCGAGCTCATTGCCCAAACTGAGCATCAGTGCTAACTCCAAGTTACTTGTGTTGTTCTCTAGGCATGGTGCCCTTGCCCCGCTCCAGTCCCAAGGTAACTGATAAGAAGGGTCCTCTTCAGGTTTCATGTACAAGAGGTAATAACTTGAGTTATGGTACAATGTGTGTAATACTATGTAAAGAGTGATGTATTGCAATGTTTCAGAAATGTGTTCTTGGTAAAATGATATATTGACTGAGATTACATGTGTGAGCCTAATGCAAATGTATATGGTTGCAGTTAAACTATGGGGGTACTTGCTTGACGCGGACGTCAAGCTTTCCCAGGCCAGGAAGGGTGTAACCCCCCTGCAAATGGGGGTTCCCAAAAGACTTCCAGGAGCTTGCTTGAATGCTCCAAGCCTGAATGGTGTTTGGCATTTAAGTCATTTATCAGTGAGTGTTTTTAGAGCCTCTGGTACTGTCTCTTTAAGAGCTGTCTGCTTGCAGACATAATTAGTTTGTATGGGGGGACTGTGTGCTTCTCTGTTTGAGTACCACTCGAGCTGCTGCCAATTCACTCCATTTTGCAGTCACTAGGAGTGCAAAGGAACCTATCTGAAAGATGTAACTGTTTGCCAGAAATCATTTACAGTAATAATGAAATTACAGTTTGTCTAACCTGCTTTCTTTGCAGTCAGAACTGTGTCTGCCTAGTTCCCATTCTGGTTTTGAACTGCTGAACTGGACCAATCAGTGTGGGGTAAGCTAGCTTAAATGGTACCTTGGACTAATCAGAACTTGACTCATAATCTGAGCCAGCCACAAGAGGATTGTATGGGCAGTGACTCTGGAGATGTAGTTTAGACTTCGCGCCTTTTTGGACCAACAGCAGCAGTCTATTGTGAGTGACAGCCAATCCAGTCAAGAACTGGGAGGAACTCAAAGGAAGTGCCCGGTTTTGTCTGTTGGAGTTTCAGTTTAGCTCTGGAGTGAAGGGAAAGAAACCCTGTGCTCCTTCAGTGCACAGTTTCAGTCAAAAACGTGTGTAAGGCCCAGAGTTCCGGTCTGCAGCTTGTGTAACTGCTTGTTAGACTGAATCTGTCCCGTGAAAAGAATCAAAGGATCTCTGAAGAGTAGAAACCAGGCTCACCCTGTAGAAGACTGGATAAATTGTTGAATTGCACTCGGTCTGTCAGGAACTGAATCTGCTGTGTGTTCTCCCGGTATTGTGCAGTAATTGCAATCGGATAGAGAAGCAGCCTGCCTGGTATCGTATTTTCTTTTACCATATAAATGTGTGAAGAGTCTCATGGAGCTCAAGAGTAGCCCTGCTGACGTTGAAGGACCCTATCTTGTTTGGAGGTCGGAGTACTAATTCAGGTCGCCCCTGTTGAATTGCCACATTAAATCCAAATGGAATCACTGTACTGCTGACTGTTTAAACTAATTTTTCTTTCACTGTGTGAAAGGGCCCCCACCAGCTGCCACGGTTTGGACTAGCCACTAGGGCTTGGGTACCCAGGGACAGTAACTGGTGGGGATAGGCCTGTGCACAGAGCCATAGGTAGATAGTAAAGTGATAAGCTAATTAACCTGATTTCCCCCTGTCCTTGTTATATCCCCCTAAATAAATCAGAGCTGCTTGTTTCAGCAAAGTTGTACTGCCTGAGGTATTTGTCTATGTTAAAGTACTGTACTGTGATTGTTGCACTGTATCTTATTTCACAGGAGGTCCCAGTGCCGGAACTAGTCCTGGGGGTAAGTGTATACTGTGAAGGTAGTTCTGATATATTGTGTGGGCCACTAGTGGGAAGAAAGGGGGGTTGCAGTGTCCCAGAGAGCTGTGACCAAGTAAGTTTAACTATTGCAAACCCTGACCTCTGGGTGGAGGCACCCGCCATTGGATCCAGGCCCCTCAACCTGTTAGTGGCAAATCAGGCAGGGGTAGTAGCCCCTGGGATAGTGCCATCTAGGGGTTACATTTGGAAAAAACTTGAAGTGCTAGAAAAACTGCACTGAGTTCCAACAGATTGATGTGGAGCAGAGATTCCTGAGGGGACCACAATCCCTGGGTAGTGAAGCCGCCCATGTGAGTTCCCCACCCCAAGAGGGATGCATCTGTAGTAAGGATTAAGGAGTGAGACTGAGTGACAAAGGGAACCCCTTGTCTCAGGTTGCTCTGATCCTGCCACCACTGTAGGGCTTGGATCGAGGTTTGAGTTACTGGGATCAATTTGGTTAGAGGATCTTTCCTTTGAGACCAAAAGACTCTCAAATGGAACTGGATGTCCCTCATCTGAAATCTTGCTCCCTGCACTACTGCTGTAGAAGCAGCCATGTGCCCCAGGGGCTATAGAAAATGCCTTGCTGGTCGAGAGACCTGTAGGGTGAATGAGGAGGCCAGAGAGACCAGGGTCTTTGACCTGTCCAAAGGAAGGAAGGGTCTGGCTTTCTGTGTGTTCAGCTCTGCGCCTATGAAGGTGAGGAGCTGTACAGGCTCTAGAACTGACTTTGAAAGATTCAGAAGGAAACCTAGAGAGGTGAGCAGTTGCTGAGTTATCTGTAGATGTAACTTGACTTGATCTGGAGACTGGCCTACTATGAGCCAGTCGTCCAGGTAAGGGAAGATGGCAATTTTATGCCTTCTTAGGGAAGCAACTACTACTGCCAGGCATTTTGTGAATACCCTTGGAGCAGAGGTGAGGCCGAAGGGCATTGCTCTGAACTGGTAGTGGCCTGAGGGCAGCTCGAACCTGAGGTACTTTCGATGGGAGCTTCTGATGAGAACATGGAAGTAGGCATCCTTGAGGTCCAGGGATGCTAGCCAGTCCCCTGGCCTTAGAGAGGGTAGAATAATTCCCAGAGTCACCATTTTGAATTTTGGTTTTAAAAGGTGCTTGTTTAAATATCTGAGATCCAGGATGGGCCGCCATTCTCCTGTCTTTTTTGGGGTAAGGAAGTACCTGGAGTACAACCTTTGCCCTGGTGTAGGGTGGAACCTTCCACAGCTCTGAGAGCCAGGAGGAAGAGACTCTGCCTCTAGGGCAAGTGCCTCTGGTGGATTTGCAGCTGGAAAGGATCTGGTTCTCATCTTTGGAAATTTTTTGAAGCTGAGAACCAGTCCCTGGTTTACTACTTCCAGGACCCACTTGTCTGATGTCAGAGACTTCCAGTCCTGGACAAAGTAAGCCAGCCTGCCCCCTACAGGTAGATGAGAATCGGCCCTGGCAACACCATCAGGGTGCCTGCTTGGCAGGGGCTTTGGGCTGAGGGGTGGAAGCAGGCTTGCTTGTACCCAGTCTGCCTCTTCTTCTAAAGAACCCCCTCTGGGCATAAGTAGAAGAGGAGGCCTGGGCTTGGTAAAAAGGCCTTTGAAAAGGTCTGCCCTGCCCCTGGAAAGCTGCCTTTGAGGAGTGGCCTGCCTTTCCTTGGCCTGTGCACTCCTATAGGTGGTCCTATACTCATCCATTTTCTTCATGTAATTCTCTGTCTGCTCCCCAAAGAATTACCCACAACAGGAAAATCCATGGCCTTAGCCTGGGTATCCTGTGACAGGCTAGTACATCTGAGCCAAGCCATTCTGCGAAGTGCCACAGATGTAGCCATGACTCTTGATGACACATCATTAGAGTCCACTGCAGCATGGAATTGAACCTTGGATGTCTCAATACCATCAGCAGCCACCTGCTCCAGCTCCTTGGCAAGCTGGCCAGAGACCTGTTTTGCTAGAGCCATAACAGTATCCCATCTGGATTTCTGATATCTGGCAACATAAGCCATATAATTTGCCTGTCTGAGTCCCAAGGATGCTGCCATGTACTGTTTCTTTGCTATGGCATCAATCCTTCTGGAGTCCTTGTCAGGTGGGTGTGAAGCCAAGGGGAATATTTGCCTTGTCACAGGCTGCAGCCTGCACTACCCCAACATGGCTGCATTGTTGTGTAAGGAACTCAGTATCAGAGCCTGACAATGTGTACCTCTTGTCCATTCTCTTATCGACAGGAAGTATAGTGTGAGGAGTTTTTAGAATTTTCACTGTCTGTTCCTGAAAAGATTTATGCAGAGGAATAGACAGCCTCCTTGACTCTGGGATATCCATCATTTCCACATAGTCAGGCTCCTCTTGATCATCCACAGCTTCCTCCATAGGGAGCTGGAGGGTTTCAGCCACTTTCTTATAAAACATAAAATGAGAAGGGGACTCAGAAAGCCTAGGAGGAGACACTCCTGAAGGTCTGTCTGGGGAGATGTCCGGGGTCAATGGGCACATCCAGACTTTCAAATCCACATTCACTCTCCTCATACTCCTCTTCCCCCTCCTCTGGTTCATAATATTCCTCTACATCATACTCTTGAACCGGTGGAACCGGCCGAACCGGATGCTTATCTGAAGTGCCGGTTTGGTTGGAACCGGGGAAAGCGACTGGACAATTTTAATCGCTTTGGCTATTTCTTCAGCGGTTGGAGAGGAAAGTTTTGGCTCCACACCAGCTGATTTCCTAGTCCTTTTTGCTGGAACTAACTCCTCGGGGTCGGATCTCCTTTTGCCCGAGGAAGTATCGCCCTGGTCAGAGGGCACTCCCTCCGGTTCGGTTGAAACTGAACCGGGCTGGCCATCCGGTTCAGTGGACTTTTTGGCCTCCCTTTCCCTGAGCCTACCAACTCTCTTTACCAGGGTAGCTGCAGGAAAATTTTTACAAATCTGGCAGTCTGCATTGAGGTGGTCAAACCCCAGACAATAAACACAGGTGGTGTGGGGGTCAGCCTTGGCAAAGGCTTCCCCACAGACACTGCAGTGTTGAAACCCAGTGGGCCCGGTTTTTCTTTTGGGTTTCTCAGACATAGTGCCAGTCCTAACCAAACGTACCCATTTATGGCAATCCGCCAGGTAAGACCCTCTTATTGGTTCCCTACCATGTTACGGGTCGTGGAAAAAACCGTAATAAAATCCTTTTTTTTTAGAACCAATAAGAACCGGTAACCACACTCTAAATGACAGATAAACATATTTTAAAACAACCTGATCGGTTTAAACCAAACCGATAACCGTTTACAAGTTCCACACAGAAAGAATAATGTAAAACCTATCTAGTACTCACAAATACCACAGACAGAGCCTGAACCGACCGGTTGCGGTTTAATTTTGGTCGAAAACCGAGAAAAACAATACTTTAACTGACAAAATGAACCGAGCAGAAGGAGAAATCTCCGGAGCAACTGTTCAGTGAGGCGGAGTAAAGAATCTGACGGTTTGAGTCTGAAGAACAACAGACAGAGTTTCAACCAAGCTCGAGCTCAGCGTTCCATGCCTGGCATGGAAAGTTAACTCTTTCACCTCTGGGGCAGTTCGAAGATTGGGACTCACTGCATATGTCATAATATAGCAAGACTTCGTGTTGTTTGAAAGAAAGATTTAGTAGGGCCGTGAGGGGAGTAGCGATGGCGGGGGCAGATAGGAAGAGGAGTTTGTTATCGAGACCATCAGGGGATTTGCCTTTGGAGGGGTTTAGGGAGTGAAGGGCATCTAGGGTTTCGGTGGGGAAGATGTGTCTGAAGGAAAAGGGGTTCCTACCAGATGGTAGGGGGATAGATGTCTGAGGAGAGGGTGTGGTTGCAGGAGGTAGGGAGTCTAGGAGGGCCAGGGCGCAAGACAGACACTGTCTCTTATAGGGCTCCTAGTATCACTCCTGATTGGCAGCAGAGATGGGGTGACAGGTCTCTAAATGGCTGAGGGATCTGTCAATCAGAACACTCAAAGCACAATTGGGTTGTAGATTTGGCACCTAAAATAATGTCCCTGTAAGTCCCCATGAGCTCTTGAGTGGTTACCCATGAGGTGAAGTGAATGTACCATAAGTCCTGGCATTTTATTCCTGGCTCCCAATTGGTTGTAGCTGCTTGCAATGGCTGCTTAACCCACTGTCCCTTATAGCAGATCCGATACAGTCCTGAATATTGTGCTGGTGCAGCCAGAGAAAAATAATTATTTGCCCCAAGTGCCCTACAGTTTAGCAACCCAAATGCTGTACTTGCAGTCGCTACACAGTTGAAGAATGTGGTTCTGATTATTTTTCTGTTTCTACTGCACTTATGTAAGCTCCCCCTGCAGCAACTGACAGGCTGACACACAAGAGTCCCATAATGCTGGTAAATCCAGGGGAAAGCATATATTTCAATTTATTAACACTCTTCCCCACATACACAGTCAATCCCCAATATGCAGCAACAGTTTTTAATATTGAAATCATTTAAATTTAGTTTTCAGCCGAGGCCGTTTAGGGCTACCCTGGCGATAACTAGACACTGAGCTATTATTTATTCAGATGACCGGGGCCCTGCTCAAGCATACTTGCCATGAGCCCCAGTCAAACTCACTCAATTCGCACAGAAGCAGCCCCCCAGTAGGCTGTCCATGGTCCCCAAGTCCCAATTAGGTGGAAGGGATCCCGGGACCCACCACACTGTCCCCAGGGTGACCACAAACCGTGTGATTCCACATCAAAGGCACTTTGCGCATGAGCGCGACTCCCGCTCCCCTGAAGGTAGCATTTTTACAGCAGGAGCTCGTGGTCTGCATTTCAAGCCCCAAGAAGCTGGATTTTTGAGTTGAGCAGCATGGCAGGACATCAGAGGAGCAAACAGACCTGGAGGACAAAAAAAAAAAAAACAGGAGGCCAGAACGGGAGAAACCCGAGAGGCAGCCGGAGAAAAAACAGAAGCTGCAGTGCTAAGGTAAGCTCAGGCTGGCATTCTAGGAACCCCCATTTGCAAGGGGGTTACATTAAAATGCTAGCTAACTCATCAGCTCATGTGGCCACCACCTCTTCGGAGAGCTGCACCATACCCCGGGGTAACTGTACCATTTCTCCTGTTTCTAATGTTTTAAATGTTGTTGATCCTTTGAATATGTCTAATACTGTGCCATGTGGGGAGAAGGACACTTGAGACCATACTGATCCTGTTAGGTTAGGTCCTTCTCCCGAACTTCTGCAAAATGTCACAAGTGGGGGTGGATGCAGCCTTCAAACTCTCTGATCTCTTTCAAAATAAGGGGGAACCTGCTCCTCAATGAAATTCTGTCTGCCTTTTGTAAAAAGGAGGCCTTACTGACCCCCCCTCTGTTGAAAGGCTCTGTAAAATTATTTTCGTCAGAAATCTTTGCCCTCATTAGTTTAGGGCATGCTAACTTTGATGTGAACTTTAAAAATGTATCCAGTCTAGACAGATTCTGGACTCAGTACTCTTCATTAAAAAATGCCCTGGTTGGACACCCTTTCAAGCCATCCCCCTTACTAAGCCAGCTTTAAAAAAAATGATCACCAGAAGGAGTCAATGTGGAGGATATCCTTGTTTGGCTCCATCAGTGTTGTGAAATTCTCAGCAGACCCACTCCCATGCTTAATAGTGAGCAGATTTGGGATGGGGGGTGGAGGGTAAGGGTAAAATTGTATACCACCAACTCTGGGCCTGTACATCTCCCCAGTACCTTTTACCTAGGCCGAGACAGGGGCTATTTTTTATATAGGCCAACCAAGGTCATGTTTTAAGTATGGCTCTAGAGCCCATCTTAGTTCTGCGTGTGACTCTGTTAAGTGCAGTCACTGTTTGGAGTTTGGCCACAATTCTGATAAATGTTAAAATTTATTCAAATGCAACCTGTGTGAGCACATGGGCCACACCTATGGCCGGTGTCCCTGGGCCTCACACAATCATGAAGACTGTCCCTCACACAAAGGCATCATTAATATGGCCCAGCAGCAACAGGCCAAACATGTGGCCAAACAAACTTTGAGGGTGGGGTTGACCTCATTACAACAGGACCCCCCTTCTGAACTAATAACTTCAGACTACACTCAAGGCCCAGTTGTCTCCCTGATTGAAACTGATCAGACTCAGGCAGTTCAGGAGCCCCCATCCCCCCCCCCCAAGTAGGCTCTCCTGTAGAGGAAAGTAGCCTACCTCCTTCTGTAATGCCCCCATAGAAACCCTTTAAACTAGTATCCCAAAAGAAAAGAAACTGGTCAAGGAAAGTGGTCTCCAAGAAGATAGGGGGACTGGATCCTATCCAAACACTCTCTCCCAGTTCTCTGAAAGCTAACAGATATGTTGCCCTTTCCTCTGACAAGGACACAGATGAAGAAGGTAGGAATTCCTCCTCCATCCTTTCTAATACTGACACTGTGGAGGGTGGGGAGCCTGATTCCATTGCCAAACATACTAGACTAAGGAGAACATCTAAGACTCTGTAGTTTGTCAGGGATTGTTTTTTTCTTCCCCTTTTTTATTTCCCCATGGATCACGTAACACTCACTACCATTAATGTTAATAGCATTAAAGGCACTAGGAAATTGACTGTCACCATGTTTACTCTGCAGGAGACCCCTAGCGATATTATATGTCTGCTCGACACCAGGCTCAAAACAACCTTTGAATTACAACAGGCAGTCTGAGCATGGCCACTCGGGTCTTCCTTTTGGTCAGTTGGGATGGATACCTGTGACGGGGTGGGAATTCCTTTCTCTAACCCCTTAATTCAAGTTTTAGACTGGAAGATATCTGCCCTGGGAGAGCACTGTTGTTAGATGTTTCATTTCTTTCTGAACGTTTTAGATTGATTGCAATTTATGCCCCCCCAGGCCAAAGCTCTTAGAGCATCCCTATTTAAAGATATTCAGTCATTTCTCCATACTTCCAGGTTGGTTATGTGGTTGGGGGACTTCAACTGCAGCTTACATCAGACAGACTGCGGTCTGCAAACAACAAAATTATTTAGTGATTCAGTGGCTCTGCAGCAAATTCTCACTACCGCTGCTCCCAAAGATGCCTTTCGGTGTCTCCACCCCTCCTTGAGGATTTAGTTACTTCAAGGGCATCAGCAAGATCAGGATTGATTTTGTTTTCCTGTCTAACATTCTTCACGTGTTAGACATTCATACCCATGCATATGCCTTTTCAGACCATGTTTCACTTAGGGCTAAAACTTCCTGGTGTGATACCCCTTGATGCAGGAAGAATAAATGGAGGCTGAATGAAGCCCTCCTATCAGACCCTAACATTCAGAAATTATGGCAACAGGAATGGTTAGCTAGATTATCCGTGGTGGAAGTATATGAAGATTTAGCAGATTGGTGGGAGGACACAAAATATTCCTGGAAAACTCTGTTTCAGAAAAGATCTCTCTTTTACTCTAACAAACAGTATTTAGATTATTTATATCAAGGCAGCAACTGCAGCGGTTAATTTCCCTATCTGAAACTACCTCTATGGATTATAGTACACAGATTGCTGTCATCAAAAAACGGATGATGGCACTACAGTATGACAGGGGCCAGTCCTTGGGACAAGAAGCCTGATTTGGTACCCAACTTACCAAAGAGGGCACTGATCCCTATAAGGACTGCAAGAGCAGGACTGATTCCAGAATTATAACTGAGCTTGTTTCCCCTTCTGGCCAGACTGTGTCTACACCTCAGAGTATTTTACAGGTAGTGGAATCTCAAATCCAGAACCTTTGTGGAATCCGCCCAGTCTGTTCCCCTGCTGGGAGCACTTAGAATCCTTACATTTACCCCAAGTATTGCAGAAAGATATTTTACCCCTATCCCAGGCCATTATAAAGGAGGAAGTCCTCCTGGCCATTGGGCAGTTAAAAAGTGACTCTGCCCCCAGCTCTGATGGACTTGGGACGGGATTATACAAACAGTTTAAAGATGAGCTAGCCCCATTTTTAACTGTACTATCTAATTACATGTTAGCCAATTCCAAATTTGCCCCCTCCTTGCAGGAGGCCATTTTGGTTTTAATTCATAAAAAAGGCCCATGCTCCGATATTAGTAATTGGAGACTGCTCAGTATGCTAAATACTGATCTCAAATTGCTAGCAAAAATGTTTTTGGCCAGGCTAGTTAAAGTCTCTTCTTATTTAATTAGCCCTGAGCAAGCTAGCGCTCTGCCAGAATGTCAGCAGCTTGATAATCTTATCATACTCTGAAATTTTCTTTCAAGGGAAATTAGGTAATGCCCAGGGCTGGGTAGTAGGGGTGGACCAAGAGAAGGCCTTTGACAGGTTATCTCATGATTTTTTATTTACGGTGTTGGAAGCATTTGATATTCCCCCTACCTGTGTAGCTTGGATCTGGCTATTGTACAAACAGGCCTATCTAATTCTGAACATAAATGGTTGGTGTGGGAACCGAATCCTAGTTAATAGAGGGGTGTGTCAGGGTTGCCCCAACCCCCCTTTTATATGTATTTGGAATTGATATCTTGATTATGTCTCTCCTTCAGGCACAAGCAGTTAAAGGCATCATGGTCCCTGCTGGGGCCACCCTGATAAAAATTTTAGCCTGTGCAGATGACCTTGTCCTTACTGTAGGTATGGCCACTGAGGAAGAGGCCTTACTGCAAGTATTAAGTAACTATTCCCTTGTTTTGGGGTCCAGGATTAACCTTAGTAAGAGTCATGGGATTCCCTTGGGGTCCACTCCAATTCCTGCCTATGGGAATATAGGAGGGATTAGTATCTCCCCTGAACCAATCTCTATTCTAGGTATTGTTTTTGGCCCTCCTAATGCTCCAATCTTGAACTGGGAAAAAGGGCTTATTCGAGCTGACAGATTAATTTCTAGTTGGAAGTACAAGCAAATTGGGAAACTTAAGAGAGTTAGTTTAATTAAATCCTTGCTTATTTCCATCTTCCTGTACATCAGTTATATATTCCCCCTCCTCAATGTCATGTCACCCGTCTTGTTTAGTGTTTTTTTTTCCCAAGCTCTTTGGGGATCTCGTTTAAATCCTATCAAAAGAGAACTTATATACAGACCCATTAAGGAGGGTGGTGTGGAAATAATTCACCCAGTTGCCTTTTTTTTAAGTATATTTTATTGTTACAATTTTAGTATAGCCCTTCGTCCTAGTTCTAAGTTATGGAAGACCCTGGTAAACTTGTGGCTGTCCCCGGACCTCCCTTTTTGGGAACAAAATAAAACTAGTCTACTAGGGAAAGGCTTTGCCCTCCCCACCTATAGCCTAGAATGCTTGAAATCAGCAGTGCACTGGGGTCTTGGCCCTAATAGTCTACTGACCATAGATAGGAAAGCAGTATGTCAGTTTATAATACTTTCTGAAAGGCAATCCTTAGTTGAATTTCCCTTATGCCCTACAGTACAGTTACAATCAGTATTGTCTCAGCTTACGAATATTAGAATTCCACCATACATTTGGGACTGTCTCTGGTTAGGGGACTATGGGAGGCTCAGTGTGCATGGAAATAATAAACACAAACAGATTTCAGATCGATATCACCCTTGAGAATCATGTCCTTTAATATTTGAAACTCAGCAACATCTATTTACTGATTGTGTGTATGCTAAACAGTTCTGGTCCCTCTTAGCAGCAGATTGGCAGGAGCCTTTGTTCTCCCAACTTTCTTACCCTGATGTTATGTATGGGACTAACCCTAGACTAAATGGGAAATATCATCCTGACACTATTTATGTTATCCTTGTCATCATTAAGTACCATATTTGGCAAGCACGATTTATGTGGGTATTGCAGCAAAAACGGGTATCTTGGGTTGAACTAGTTTCAAATGTCCTAAAAGTATTGCAAACCCTGCGTAAGTCTGATGTGTCTCAGTTCTTGCAAACCAAAGTATCTCATTTATGGATTCATTGTGCTCATTGGGCTGAATTTATGTTTCCATCTTATAATTTTATTACATGTAAATGCTTTGACTCTCTTTCCTTGCCATTTTCATAACAGCTGTATAATGTTTTGTTTTCTTATGTTTCATGCCTAAGTTGTATTTTTGATGTTTGATTGTAATGCAGTCCAATCTGAACTGCTGCTAGCATTTCTAAATATACCTTTGTGTGTGCATTGCCTTGAAAATGTAGCTATTGGGACATCAGTGGGCTAGGAATAATTCTTATCTCCAAAGCCCTCTCTTGTGGCATAGGGCAGTGTGGGATATTGGAGGACTATAGGCACTGCTGTGAAATCTTGTCAGCAGTCTGTCCTTATTCTGTGCACTGCTCACAATTGTGGGGGCTTTCTGACTGTTCATATACCTAATACTACACTGGATAAAGCCTTTTTAAAGGCTAACTTCAATATTTAAAGTTTTAAAGTGTAGCACGAAACCGGAAGTAGCAGGAGAGCGCACTTCCGGTAATCGTGCTTAAAAACAGCCACTTTTGAGTGGGGTGAGTGTGTGTGGGGCCGTGCGTGGAGATGCGCACAGAGACACGTGCGTCTTGCGCGTGTCTACCGTCTCCACCGGGACCAGGTAACCATACCAACATGCATATATATAAGGTAACTAATCCACTATTTACCATCCTTGTATCTTGACTATCTTAAATCATGAAGAAAGCTAATAAAGTGTGTTCCGAGTGTAAGATGCATACCACTGGTAAACAAGATCCTAATTTTTTGTGTGATAAATGTATCTTAGTCAAAAAACCTACAGGAGGAAATTAAGCAACTGCAACCAAGTGAGAATATTAGCTCTGAGATTAAAGCCTTAGAAGAATATATTGATCATATGCCATTACTGGTAGAGGCTAATACCTCTTCCTCAAAATGTCTGGGAGGATCCTCCTCCAACAACCCACCTCTAAGTTGTTTACCACTTTCCAGTTTTACTGAACATCCAACAACTACCTCTACCCCTTTAACTACTATTACTAAAATCTAGTCAAACACCCCATAGAGGCTGAGGACTGGACTGTGATTCCTCCAAAAAAGCATACTAAAAAAGTAAATAGCACTGTTCCCAAAACTTACACAATTCCACTTTCTAATTCTTTTGAACCCCTTCCCGATTTGGTTGAGGATGATTCTAATAGTATCCCAGGTACCACCAAATATATAACTGACAACCATAATAGAGAAAGTTTCAAAGTGCAATTAGAACATAAAATAATTGTGACCTCACCACTTTAAACTCCTCAGGTTTCTGTTCCCTTGACTACCCCCCTAGTGTCTCAATCTCTGCAAACTCCTGATGTGCTTCATTCAAAAAAGCAGGTATATGTTCTAGGAGATTCCACAATACAATATGTTGATTGCATAGTCTGTAATCCAGACAAGGAAAACCGAACTAGCTCTGGTTATAGAGGAGCAAAAATAGGGTATCTTACATCAATGACTAAAACGATTTTGTCAGCTGCTGGGGAAAATCCTCTGGTGGTTGTCCATGTTGGCACTAATGTTGTCACACGGTCCCCACTTCAGCAGATCAAACAGGATTATGTGGCTTTATGTAATGTTTTAACGGAACTTGGTTGCAGTATTTGTCTTTCTGAAATCTTACCTATTCCAAGAGCAACCAGACACATTAATAATAAAGTAAAAGCATTAAATGAATGGATTCACAAGTGGACTTACTGGCAGGGCATAAGCTGCTTAACCCATTGGGAGGAATTTGATGATAGCCCATCACTTTTTTGTTGGGATGGCTTGTATCTTAGTAGAAGGGGTAGTACAATCTTAGGACGGAAAATAGCAACTTTTATAAATAATCATTTAAACTGATAGGGAAGGGGGAGATTGGGCTGCCTCCCATCTCTAGTAAAGATAGTGCATGCTCACCATACTGGACAAACCTTAACATTCTTTCACTAAATGCCCGATCATTAACAACTACTAAACTTGCAGAACTTGAAATTCTGGTTAGAACCCTAAATTTAGCATTAATAGCAATTACTGAAACCTGGGGTAACACAGATAAAAAGTGGAGAGCAGAAATCCCTGGTTTCAAGCACTACTTTAAATATAGAGTGGACACAAGAAAAGGAGGCAGTGTCAGTCTATACGTATGGGACGATATTCCATCATATGAGTCAACAACTACTGTACAATCCGAAAGTGTCTGGGTTCATATTCGACCTACTAGCATCCCCCAATTTTTTATAGGTACCTGTTATCATCCTCCTTCTTCTGATATCGACCAAACTAAGCAACTTTGTAATGAAATCATTCAAATAGCTAGCAAAGACCAAGTTCTCATTTTAGGGGACTTTAATCTTCCTACTATAAACTGGGACACACTCTCTGGTATTAACCAACATGACAAACAATTACTTTCCGTTATAATTAATCTGGGACTCACTCAAAGTGTTAGAGAACCAACAAGGGGGAATAATATATTGGACTTGGTTATAACCAACCCTGAGACACATATATCTGACATCCAACTACTTAACCCTTTGGGAAATAGTGACCACCTGTCCCTTTTTTTTCTCCATCCAATTGCCCCTATTACCAAAAATTAACAAACTGAAAATAAAACAATATAATAGGGCTAATTTTGAAAACATTAATCATCAGATAAAGTCCCTTAGCTGGGAACAAATAATGTATCCAATGAATACTGAGGAGGCCTGGGACTTTCTAAAAATAAAGATACTTGAACTTGAAAAAAATATGTCCTAAATAAATTTAAGTACAATAACAAAGGGAAAATCCCCCCTTGGTTTAACAGTAATATTAAAATATTAATCAAACACAAAAACAAATTATTCTTAGCCTTAAAAAAATGTCCATCTGTCCAAAAATACATCATTATACTTAAATACAGAGAGGTGGTTAGACAATTAAAGACAGCTATTATTTTGGCAAAACATAATTTTGAATTTAAAATTGTTCATACTAAAGACTGTCATAAGGCATTGTATACTTATCTAAATGGTAAGAAAAGTAATAACAATATGATAGGCCCTTTAGTTTGTAATAACATCACTATAACATCAGATACAGAAACAGCTTCAGAACTAAATAAATATTTTTCATTTGTTTTTACTCCAGAATTAACTAATATCTCATCTATTCCAGCAGGGTCTAATTTAGAACCATATGAAACTCTTCTCCAGGACATTCAGTGGGTTTTTGATACTCTAAAACAAGTTACTAGTTCTGGCCCTGATAACATTAGCTCTAGATTCCTTATAGAGACAAAGGACACAATAATTCTCCCTTTAATTATTATCTTTAAAAAACACTCTATGACTCCTCAGTTCCAGCTGATTGGCGTACAGCCATTGTTACACCCATCTTTAAATAGGGCTCCCATTCCAAAATTGAAAACTACTGGCCTATTAGCCTTACGTCGATACCTTGTAAACTTATGGAGAAAATAATTAAATATCAACTTGAAAATGAAATGTCTACATTAAATATTAATGACAACTATCAACATGGTTTCAAAACAGGATTTTCATGTACTACAAATTTGATCACTTTTTACAACCATATTAGTTCAAGCCTTGACTGCAAAATACCAATGGATGTCATTCTTTTGGATTATAGCAAGGCTTTTGAAAAAGTATCACACAGTATTTTGGTTAATAAACTTAATCGTTTAGGTTTTTCAGCACCTATTATATCCTGGATAAATAACTGGCTGAGTGGTAGAATGCAGAGAGTTAGGGTGAATGGTGTGCTATTGGAGGTGGGTGTGGTGGCTAGTGGTGTGCCCCAGGGAACCGTTCTGGGCCCAGTGCTGTTTAATTTATTTATTAGCGATATGCATATCTCATCAAATAACATAATGGTTAAATTTGCAGATGACACCAAACTTGGAGGAAAGGTCAATACCCCTGTAAATTGCCATAACTTAGCATTGGATCTTGCTCTAATTGAACAATGGGCTTTTATTAATAAAATGCACTTTAATATATCTAAATGTGCAGTACTCCATTTTGGAAAAGATAATCCCAAACAAAAATGTTATCTAAATAATAGCATTATTAGGACATCTTGTATAGAAAAAGATTTGGGTATCTTGGTTAATGACAAACTATCATCTTCCTCACATTGTTCTAGAATTGCAAATCAAGCTAATGCACTGCTACATAGAATAAATAAAACATTCATTTCTAAATCAGAAGAATGCCTTTTAACTTTGTACAGATCACATATAAGGCCCTATCTGGATTACGGATCTCCATTTTGGAGCCCTTACTTGAAGTCAGATATAAATAAAATTGAACAAGTTCAACACAGAGTCACTAAGCTAGTACCCCATCTTACTCACTTAGAATATGACACTAGATTAAAAAAAACAGGATTACATTGTGTTGAGCGTAGGCGAACTAGAGGTGATCTTCTGCAACTGTTTAAAATACTTAAATCACCAGTTCAAATGGAACAATGTGGTATTGTGTATTCATTAAGAAAAATTGTGCCAAGACTACACAATAGACAATTGGAAGTTAAAAAAGTAAATAATAACAAGAGATTAAATTTATTCTCCATTAGATCACCCAGGTTATGAAATAAATTACCCCAGGATATTGTTGACTCAATAAACATTACAATTTTTAAGAATAAATTAGATAAATGGATGAATGAACAAGACACGGGTAAATGATCCATTAATATGGAGGGCAATCTCGATGGGCAAACAGCCTTCTTTTGACCTATAAACCAAGTAAACTCTTCTAATAAAAATTCCCCTACTCTGCTGGTAGGGGGAGCTGCAGAACCATGGTTGGAGTCCCAGGAACCTATCATTCTGCTGGTGAACCCCTAGGTGAGCAGATCTCTCTCCCTCCCTACAGGTCCAGTTCTGGAGTTCGCTGAGGAACCTGAACTGACAAAAGTTGAAAATATGCCTGGGTCTGAAACAAATCAAATGCATCCTTCGGATGAAATACGGTTGAAAAAATTACTGAAACGAAATAGACCTATGGTGCTGTTGGTATTACAAATGGAGGAAGCAGCAACTGAGGAACTTAACACAGAGCAAATCCTGGAAGCTGCAGAAATGATGGCACTGAATTTACCAGCGGAACATGTACCACAATCAGAGGCTGTTTCTATACCGAATGATAAACAGACTGTTGAACGCTGAACCTGACACCCACCAAAACGAAGCTGACAAGTGGGCGGATGACGTATTATCATCAAAGGCTGTATTGCAGGATGACTCAGCGTCTCCAGCTACTGAACTGACAAACAATACGGAGAATTCAACCCCCACTTCTATACATATAGATGAAATACTCTGTCAGCCTGGCTTAAGAGTAAGTACACATGTAAACTTGTATGTGGAAAATGGTACTGTAGGGAAGCGGTGGGGGTTAAGGAAAGGGAGAACAGATATTGTGCAGTTACCTCCTGTAATGATGGACAAAACTCCCCGTTCACTCGAAAACATTGCAAGAAGCAGGTTGGAAAAGAGTAGACTCTGTCCAATGGGTACCCAGTCCTGCTCACAGCCCCATTCTGGGATTGTAAACATGTAAAAACACAACTACCGGTACTAATAGTGCAAATTTACAGGGTCTGCAGCAAACGCTGAACTTTGCTACTGAATCAGACTTGGACTTACACGCAGAAGACATGCTTGCTTCACCATCTGTGACTGATAATGCACATGATATTTCAAATTCCACATCAGCAGATGAAGTTCCTAGCAACAAACGGCTGACTTGGGGTGAACAAATGGATACTGAAACTGCCCCCCACCAGCTCCAGAAAACAGGCCAAAACAACATGGGAAGAATTTCGAAGGAAAGATAATTTTTTTCAACAACCCACTGCTACACAAAGGAGGAATGCAGTTAGACTACAATATTTGAGAGGGTCAGTACCACTGCCAGATATGATTTATGTAGGGAAACATCTAATAAAAGAATATCTTGGTTTTTTTACTAATGAGATCTATGTATTGATTCATGTTTCTGGGGATAGCCTGTTTGATATAAGTTTTAAAACACCCCAGGGTTTGGATAGATTTTGGTCAAAATATGATCGTTTGAGATATTCAGCTATCTGGTTGTCATTTAGGGCCATTCCCCTAACTAAACCATCAATTAAAGTGGTTACTGTGTTGTTTAGAGATGAATCAGTTTCAGTGCATGACATTACTCACTGGTTGGAACAAAGATGTGAGATTCTAGCCCCTCCCCAACCAATATTTGATGAAGGGCATTTGTGGATGGGGGGTGGAAGTACAAAGTCAGACTCAGAAATAATAACTTAGGCCCAGTACATTTACCGAATAGTTTGTTTTTGGGAAGGGAAAGAGAACATTGCTTTTATTTTGGATAACCAAAAACTTGTTTCAAGTGTGGTTCATACCAGCACTTAAGCTCTGCACGTGATAGGTTGAAATGTAACCTTTATCTATCTTGTGGTCACACCAGCTCAGATTGCCAAAATGAATTAAAATGTAGCCTTTGTGATGAGATAGGCCATGCTTACAGATCCTGTCCCTGGGCCTCTCATAATCAAACAGAATGCCATATCAAAACACTATAGTCACAGAGCCTCAAAAGAAAGATATGGCAAATAGGAGGAAGGCCTCAGAAGCTCCTGACCCTCCTCCTAATGAGGAGCCAGCTGAACCTTAACGCCCATCAGATACAGGCCAAACTCCCCTGACCCCTCTCAGTCAGCAGCAAAGATCAAAAGAGGTTTCCCATGAATTCCCCCCTGTGACCCCTGAACCTGAACCTTTGGTTCTGACAACTGATAATGTTACTTTGGAAAAAGAAACCCAGGAACAGGACATTATGCCCCCCCCATATTATAATTTTGGTATCAAAGAAAAGGGCTATGCATCAAAAGAGGCTAAATCTAAAATGGCCAAGGCCTCTTCCCCTGGCCAAAGTATTCCCCTACAAAATAAATATGGGATATTGGCAGAACGTTCCCAAGACTCTGAATAGAGAGGGGACTCAGAGACATCATCACAACCACAGCAGTCCTCTGATTCAGAGGGCGTTGTCTGGGTTTGAGAGGTTGTAAAGGACAGAACAAAAAAGTTATGTATAAGGACTAGAAGAAGTAGCAGGTCAAGTACCATGACTTAGTAATAATGCTACCCTTCCTTTCCCATGTCTCTTCGCCGAGTTGCTTCTCTCAACACTAATAGTGTGAAGAATGCAAGGAGATGTTTAGTAACCTTTTCAATCTTAAAAGACTTGGAAGTTGACCTTTGTTTCTTCCAAGACACTTGTCTAAACACTAATGTATTAACGCAAGCTGTTCAAAAGCTCTGGAGCTGGGGATCTTCCTTCTTCTTCTTTGGGGTAGACACATGTGATGGGGTAGGAATTCTATTCCGAGGTGATGCTTTTAAAATATCAAAGATCATTGATTTGGCCCCAGGGAGGGTGTTATTGATTGATTTCACTGTAGCAAATACATTATGGAGGGCAATTAACATATATGCTCCAACAAAAAAAAAGATAGAGTGGAGTTATTTAACTTAGTTAAACCATATTTATTTACTACAAAACACATTTTGTGGGGGGCACTTCAATTGCGTAGTATCAAAACAGGACAGAGGTGCAAGTACTATACTGTACATACTAACATACTAAAATGCCAGCAGAATACGTCTAACGGTCTTTCGCGTCCTTTCGTTTGGTCAGCCCCCACCCTGGGAGCTGACCTTGCTGTCCCCCCCGCCTTCTCTGGCTTCTCCCTTCCCAGTTCTGGATATTCTCGCTGCATTGGATTTTGCTTCCAGAACCCTTCCCTTGTACCTGTCCCACCCCCTCTTGAACCCCTCCACCGTCTCTGCTTCCACAAGCCCCCTAGGCAGTGCATTCCATGGCTCCACCACCCTCTCAGTGAAGTAGCACCTCCTCCTCCTCCTTTCTCCCCTGAATCTCCCCCCTTCATCTTCCATCCATGCCCTCTAGTTGTCCCCTTCTTTCTTTTAAGCACCCTGACTGCTCCTCCCCTATTTACCCCCTTCATGTACCTGAAGACCTCTATCATGTCCCCCGTCCCTTCTCTTCCAATGTGTACATATTTAGCTCTTCGAGCCTCTCCCCATAGGTCCTGTCCCCCAAGCCCCAAATCATTTTGGTTGCCCTCCTCTGAACCCTCTCCAGGAGTTCAATGTCCCTATTTAAGTGTGGCCTCCAAAACTGCATGCAGTACTTGAGTTGCGGCCTCACCAAGCAGTTATACAGAGGAAGTATCACTTCCCTCCTTCTGGAGGTGATTCCCCCCCTAGCGATGCATCCCAGCATCCTGTTGACCTTGGCCGCTGCCCCCCTACAAGTCTCTGAGTTGTTCATTTTGACATCCACCACCACCCCCAGGTATTTCTCAGCCATTGAGACTTGTAGCATTCCCGCCCCCAGGGTGTACACTTGGCCTGGGTTTCTGGCCCCCAGGTGCAATACCTTGCAATCCCCTGCATTGAACCTCAGCTTCCACTTTCTAGACCATCTTTCCAGAGCCTCCAGGTCCCCCTGTAGGGCCACCGTCCCCTCCTCCCCATCCACCACCACCCCCAGTTTTGAGTCATCCGCAAAGAGACCCATCTCACTTCTGATACCTGTCCTTATGTCAGAAACATAGGCGTTGAACAGGAGGGGCCCAAGGAATGATCCCTTCGGGACCCCACTAATGACCCTCCTTGGGGATGAGACTATCCCACCAACTACAACCCTCTGGGTCCGGTCCTGGAGCCAATTGCCTATCCATCTGATCATCTGGTTCCCCACCTCCATTTTTCCCAGCTTATCCAACAGGCCCCAGTGAGGAACAGAATCAAATGCCTTGCTGAAGTCTAGAAAGAGGACGTCCACTGGTCTACCCACGTCCAAGACACTCGTCACCCAGCCATAGAACTCCACAAGGTTTAACCCAAGTGCCTGGTGTAGGGATAGAACCTACAGCCTTCTGATCTCCCTACCTGCTGAGCCACTTGTCACTTGGTTTGCTGAACTTGGCACGTGACTTCTGTGCCCCATACACCAATCGCACCAGTTGTCCACTGAGATTTTTAATAATAATAATTATAGTCTTTATTTATAGAGCACCTTTCACAATGCCAAGGCACTTCACATAGGAATAAATAGTACAATAAAAACAGAATACAATATAGCTAAAATCAATTCGGGTAGGCTTGGTGCCACAGATGGGCCTTAAGGGCCTTCTTGAAGCCCTCCACGGTTGTGCACTCCCATAGCTGATGGAGTAAAGAATTCCACAGGGCTGGGGCCCACATACATAAATGCACAGGCCCCAGATGACTTTAAAGATACCCTTGGAATCTCTAGCAACCCCTCATCAGACAAGCGGAGCAGTCGAAGTGTGATGTGACGTGCCCAAGGGGTTCCCATCAACAACCAGGCCACAGGGTTCTGCACTAGCTGCAAATGATGGATATCAACCCCCAGTAGCCCTAGGTACAGGGAGTTGCAGTAATCAAGGCGTGAGGTCACAAAGGCATTGATCAGCATGGGAAGGTCACCAGATGGAACTAGGTGTTTGACCCGGGCAATGTTCCTCAGATAGTAAAAGGAGGACTTGACTACCGACACCTGAGACCACAGTGTCAGTCCATCATCAAGAATCACCCCCAAGTCCTGCACCCTTTCAGAGGTAAGAAGCTGGGAGCCTCCCAAGCAAAGCTCAGAAGGCTGACCAGCCCCCAACCCCTCAATCCGGTGGCCCGGGTCCACAACCATCACCTCAGTCTTTCCCGAGTTCAACTTTGGCCAGCTGGAATTCCTCCAGTCCTGGATTTCAGTGAGGCAGTTGTTAAATACCGAAAGCACACTATCCTGGTAGGGGGGGTGAAAGACAGGTAGAGCCGGGTATCATCAGCATAGCAGTGAAACCTCAGTTCATACCATCTTTCAATGTCTCTGAGGGGCAACATGTACACCGTGAACAACATAGGGGACAACATCGAGCCCTGAGGGACCCCATATGGCAGAGAGAATGGGTTTGAGGAAAAAATCCCTGACACCACCCTCTGTGTTCTGCCAGTGAGGAAGGACTTAATCCACCTGAGAACTGTACCAGACAGGCCACAGATGAACCTCAGACACTCAAGGAGCACCCCATAGTCCACGGTGTTAAAGGCTGAGGAGAGATCAAGAAGTACCAAGATGGAGTGGTGCTTCTGATCTCTCCCCATCAAGAGATCATTGAGCACCTGAACCAGTGCGGTTTCGGTGCTATGCTTCTTATGAAAACTAGATTGGAGTGGTTCGTAGATGTTGTGGATAGTCAGATGGTTCTCCAGCTGTAGTGCCACAATCTTCTCAATCACCTATTCAGGCCCTCCATCCAGTAAGAATGAAGTACCACATTTGTATCGTGGGTCCAGCATTGTTGCTATTCTGAATTTGTCACTTTGCTGAATACTTGCGATGTGGCAATTGCAGTCGAATACTGTCAGCAAGTGTTTAAGTAACGCATTGCTTGAACTGTCTCCAGACACATCACGGCTATGCTGCAGACTCAACAAAGTCTGCCTCAGCAACCACAGCAGTGGAATGGCTTGGCTTATGAAGGAAGCGTTGCCACTCACTGCCTGTGTGGCATGTTCAAACGGCCTCAAAATTGATATAACTGAGTCCATGAGGCACCACTGTTTGGATGACAGAGACATTGAGGCCCCAGAACTGTCACGGCTAGTGTTCATGACTAGGTATTCCGAGATTGCTTTGTACTATTCATACAACCTCTTTGCCATGTAAAGAGTTGAGTTCCAGCACGTGACAACTTCCAACTTGAGGCGGTGCTGAGGGAGGCTGTTTTGAATCTGCAGCTGTCAAAGTTGGTCACAGCCTTTCTAGAGCATGAAAAGTGCACACAGAAGCAGCGTGCAACTGTCAACATTTCCTTGATGTCAGGATGGTGCAGAAACTCCTGAACCACAAGATTTAAACAGTGGGCCATGCATGGAACCCGAACAAAGCCACCATTGATGATACATTTCACCATGTTGGAGCCATTGTCACTGGCTATAAATCCAGTTTTGAGGGACATGGGGTTCAACCACTCATCAATTTCGGTCAGTAGCAAGTCAAGCATGTTTTCACCAGTGTGGAAACAGGCCATACTGCTCATTGCAAGCATTATATGCTGTCAAATTCCCGGAAGGTTGCTACCACAACAGTCTGCCTTACTACACTGATTTCCACTACCACCAGCACAAACAACTCCTGGTACCTGCACGCAGTGAGCAGTAATACACAAATATAAACTGCCTGCCATTTTGCCACTTGTCCACATATCCATACTTAAATGGATGAATGGTGAAGAGGAATGCTGAAGGGCATGTCTTACACTGTCTGCCACAGTCTGGTATAACTCGGGGACAGCATGTTTTTTTTTTCAATTGTTTAACCAGGTGAAACACACTAAGCCGAAAGTTTTTTTACAGGTGCAACCTGGGAGAACAGGGAAGTTAAGTGACTTGCTCAGGGTCACACAGTATATGCAAGTGGGGACTGTGGGATTCAAACCCATGTCTCCAGATTTACAGCTCAGAACCTTAAACCACTGAGCAATACTGCCTCCTTATGGGTGGAAAAGTATGTCCTGGACGGGACTTTCCACTTTGGACAGGCATGTGCCGCAAAACGCTGGATTCCAGAATTCTCAACAAAGGAGAAGGGCAAAAGATCAGTTGTCAGCATTTCCACTACAGCAGCATTAAGTTCATGTGACACTGCATGACTGGGTGGGTATTTCATGTTATGGGCAAAAAGACTCTGCAATGTAGCAGAGTTGTTACCCGTTTTGAACAGGGTGTGCCAAATGGTTCAGCTCTGCAAATGGCCATGGGTGGGGTGCTTTTGACATGTGGTGAAGAGGGGTGCACAGGTGACAAGTCCACAAATGAAGTTATTTTCCCCATTTTAAGTACAGGGGTTGATGTTGCACTTGCACTAGATGTACTGCACAGACCACCACCACTGCTGCTACTCTGACCACCACTTAACAACATTTCAAAATCGCCATCCTCCTTATGCCTGTAGTAATGCTCAGGTGTTATTTCTACACTGCTGCAGACATGGCTACTTGGCCCACTTACAGTCCTGGAAGGGGATAACATGCTTGATAAGGTGGATGGGGGTGAATGCTCCACTATGGCGTTAGCTTCCCTCTGGTGCCGAGTCCACAGTGCCAGGTGCCTGTTCTTCAGATGTGTATGCTGCCCCCCCATGCCCAGATGACTCCCCTTTTTACCTCGACTCACATGCACATGGCAAACCTGGCAGATTGCCACTGATTCAACATTTGCATCTTGTACAAAAACGTCCCAAACAAGGGATTTTGATCCCCTACTTTTCACATGTCCCTGATGCTGCATTTTGGACTCACTTTTTTACGCGCTGAAATGGGTGGTGTACTTTTCTGCTGCTGGCCACTCTTGAACTCTATCTGACCATGACTATCTATGATTATTGATGGGTCATCATCATCATCAACAGAAACCGCTACGTCAGAACTTTGAGGAGGCGGTGATTTAACACCAACAGACTGAGACACAGACACCCTTACTTTCTTTTTCTCTGGTTCCCAACCGGGGTCGCTGAAATCAGCATCATGGTCATCATCCACATCCACAATGTCAGCTTGGATGCTGTCTTGTGGAGAACATGTTCCAACCACAGCATCGTTATCATCACCAGATATTTTTTCGCCACCGTTTGAATTGTTGGATGGCCCAGGAATGATCTCAACAACATTGGAAACGTCAGATTGTGAGTCATCGTCATCATGTTCAAGTACCATGGGGATGGGGATGGAGATGTTGGGGAGTGTGACATCAACTACACTTTCAGTCACAGGCTCACCTTTAGACTCCATAATATTTTGGAAAGTGGTTAACTTGTCAAAAGCTGAACTTGGGGCAGCAATACTCATACCATCAGCCACTTCACTAACACCGCCAGCGGGGACAACAACATCTCCCCAAGCATCATTGAAACAACTGATTGCACTATGAAAAACATCGTTGGAGAAATCCCTTTACTGGCATCAACTATGCACTTCTGCTGTGTACTTCCATGCCCATGGCCAATCTTGTCATTAGCAGCAGTGCCTTGGCCAGAAACATCTTTGCTTGCATGTCTCTTTGCAGGCATTGTTTTCAATTACACATAAAATTCAAAACAAATTTAAATTTCTGAACTTTGGGGTGGATGGGAAGCCAAAAAACAACAACTGTGGCTTTCAGATGGAGAGTGGGCCCTAAACAGATGCAAACACACAGACAGATTGAGATTATGCACTCAAGAGATGCAGACGCACAGGCACAACAACACCTTAACCAGTGGTCACAAATCCAAAACTGGAAAAATAATACCTTTTGCAGGTTGGGGGGGGGGGTGCTGCAGTACCAGTCCACTACCAAGATAGAATGAAGCAGTAAAAAAATACAGCAGACAGATTTAGGGAGGCAGTATAGCGCAGTGGTCTAAGGTTCTGAGCTACAAATCTGGTGACATCCAGCAGACCAGACCTGGGTTTGAATCCCACAGCTTCCACTTGCATACTGTGTGACCCTGAGCAAGTCACTTAACCTCCTTGTGCTCCCAGGTCACTCTTGTAAAAAAAAAGCTTTCAGCTTAGTGTGCTATACCTGGTTAAAAAACTAAATAAAAAAAAAGAGAACAGATTCAAAGTGCTATAGTTAGTGTGTGGCACAATCAAATGTGTCTGACTTGATGGCACATGTCGTTGTACACACACTACAGGTAATGCACAGAAAATTTAACAGTTTAGCATATAACTAAATCTTTTAAACAGACTAAAAATATGCACTGCACCACAACAATCAGCAAAAAGTTATCAAAAATGACTTCAGGTATTGCTGTGTGTACATGAACACAGTGATACAACACAAATATACCCAGAACAGTTAGAAAGACCGCCTTTCTCCCTGTGAATCCACTCCACCACAGATACGCCCTTCCCCCGAATCACACTTCAACTTGTCTGTCAGCACACAGACTGAATGTCCTAAATTAACATTCAAAATGCACACAAAACAGTCAACACTCGATGATCTAAGCACAGGAGGGTTTCCTACAGTCGTACCAAATTTGGAACTAAATAATTGGATCAAAAGTAATTTTTTAAAGCTTTTTCGATGGTTTGATTCTCAGAGCTCTGACAGCAAACTGTCTCCAGCTTTCCACTATACACACTATACAGAACTGAGGCTGTGCAAGTCAATATATAGTGCATGTGACCTGCCAAAACAGGGATGTCGTTAACCCGGGGCCAGTGCCACAGGTGTCTTTCAAATAGCCCCGGTTACACTGCTGCTGCTAGCTTTTAAAAAAAAAAATTGTTTATCTCCTTAATTCTGAAGCTGCAATATTTTACTGACATCTCAGAGGCAGGTGGAGCAACAGAGCAAGGAAAGCATACTTGCTGCCTGGTTGCCATCGCCGTGCCACGCCCCCTTCGCTCAGCACTCGTAGTTGGTTCTTTTCCCGAATCCTCCCCAACCCCTACATGCTGCTCATTTACAGCTCACTGCCTGCCTGCCAATGCCAGCCAAAGCAAGCACATCGCCCTGACACTGACGACACACTCACCTCACTAACAGACAGTCGTAGTGTCTGTCAAGTCCTTCAGTCCCGGTCCTGTGGTGACTCGACTAGTTTCTCCCATTTATTGCAACCCAGACTGGGTAATGACCAATCGGTGATCCTCCTCTAAAAATAGACTCCTCTCTCTGTCTCGCAGTCACAGAGATGCAGACAGTTTCTCGGACAGTGTGTGCGTGAGATGATCATCAGATCAACGTCATCATGTCAATCAGCCCTCAGGACACACACCACCATGACCAATGCACGGCACAGCGGCACTTTAACGCTTCTTCCCTTTACACCACGTGTGTGTTCCTTGGCTCATCATGTGACTGCAGGACTGTAGTGTGCAGGCGAATACAGTCAAGTCACAGTTGTTATTGAGAGCAGGAGATGAGATGATGAGACTTAAGGGGCTTTGCTGAGCACTGAACTCTGTCTGAGAAAGAATTAAAGTCACAAAATGTGTGGATACCTGTTCAAGGAGGTCCTAGTGTTACACAAAAGCCCTTTTAAGGGCTAGTTTGGTATACTGGGCATTTATTTGGCCAAAAATAAAAAAATATAACTAGGCAGCCAACCAGCGCTGCCCAGGCCATACAGTCCAGTCAGAATCAGATTCCCATCGACATACGTTAATACAAAAAGGCCTTTTAAGGGCTAATGCGGTGTCTTACTGGGGCATTTCAGGGCTAGCTAGTGCTAGTGTAGCAATGGACAGTTTTATTTGCAAAAGAGCTTAACAAATATATATATACACAAGTGGCTAGCACCCAGGCAGCAGCCAGGCCACGCAAGTGCTACTGGGTGTGCTGTAGTGGGCATTTCAGCCTTTCAGGGCTCGTTGGTGCAAGTGGAAAATTAACAAATATATAGGTTGCTAGCTGGCAACCAGGCTCCAGCTTAGGCCACACACTCCAGAGTCCCAGATTGACATACCTTACAATTAAAAGCTCTTTTAAGGGCTACAGAGTGTGCTGTACTGGGCATTTCAGGGCTAGTTGGTGCAAGTGGAAAATTACCAGATATATAGGTTGCTAGCAGGCAGTCAGACTCCAGCTGACATACATTACTAGAAAAAAGTCCTTTTAGGGGTTCTTGGGTACTGTCTGTGGCATTTCAGGGCTAGTGAGAGCTGGAGGCACTGACCACAAAGAAAATTGCCAGACCATCATACTGTTCTGTGACAACTCCTTTTAAGGGCTAGTGTGCTACTAGACTTTTAAGTGTAAGTGGGAGGTATCTGTGGGTGTTTCAGGCCACAGACTCTATATACCTCAGCATACTTTCATTTTTATGACTTGTAGGCAGTTTACTCTGATTATAGTACTGTGTCATGGTGTCAAGTAAGTTAGTATACACTGTCCTGTTCATCTGCACTGTGTTCCTGTGCAGTGTGTGTGGTGGTTGAGATATTAGTAATTCAAAACTTAATTTAAACAAGTCACATATCATATGGATACGCTAGCAGAACTTATATTTTATACAGTTGTTCTTACCTAACAAGAAAAAATCCAGAAACAAATGATTTGATACCTTTTATTGGACCAACATGGATGTTACAGAAAAGAACAAAGTGCTCTAGCTTTCGAACCTACGTGGTCCTTCTTCAGAATCTTTGTGGGCTGATAGCTTGCCAACAAGCCCGTGATAAGGTCTGGTGAAACTATAAATCCACGCTCCTCCGAGACGACTATATTACCTACCGCATGCTCCACAACAAGTGCACAAAGGCCATCCGCTTAGCTAAGGCTGAATATTTTAATAACACACTAAATGCAAATCTTGGGAGACCTTCCAAATTCTGGAAAGTCATTAACTCCCTTTTTTCCCCCCAAACAGCAAGCCCCCCACCTCTCTTCCTCGCCCAAGGGACTCTCCTCTCCGACCCCCTGAAGGTAGCCTCTGAGTTTAATTCCTATTTCACTGCCAGCATTTTGCCAGATTAGAAGACCATCAGTCAGAGTGAGAAGAAGGAGAGCAGGCTCCAGCCTGCTGGGAGCCACTACAGGGGTGGGGGCTCAGGCCCCTGCCATGCCACCATGCCTGGGCCACTTAGTTAAGCCCCTCCAGTCATCAGGAGGTGTTTGTTATTTTTTTAGTTAAAGTAAATTTAGTTTTTGCAACAGCTAGTCTGGAGGTTGCCAGATATGTTCTCCAGAGGCTCGCCCTCCCTCCCATGTCAGGGAAAGATGTGGAAAAGAAGAACCCATGCCATGCCACAGCAGTGAGACAGCTAAAGAGTCTTCAGGATGCCTTCAATTGCAGATGAGACCTGTGGAGGACCTGAGTGAGTACCCTCATACCCACCAGTGTGAGGGAGGAGCTATACAAGTAAACTTGGAGGCCTTAAGCCCCGTGCCAGATATTTTCTGCTGTGTGATACAATCTCTGAGATATCAGTCTGGGATGAAAAGCCCCTACAGAAACTGTCTAGTGAAAGTTAGGTTGGATGCATCTTGTCTGTGGTCCAGTTGGCTAAATCGCAAGTGCAGCAGGATGCCTGGCTAGTAAAGCATATAAATGTGTTGCAAGTTGTGTAGCTATGGGTTAGGGTCCTGCCTCTTTGGAGCTGTCTGCCAATATGCGTCTACCACTTCAATGGACTAGGAGGCCCTATAGCATATTGTGTTTAAGTTGTTCTGAAGAAGAATTTACCTCTATCTTACCTAGATTTCATCTAAGAGCACTTGCCATAAGTGTACAACGTCTAGACGTGCTGGATGAGACTTTTGCCTATGAATACTGTGTTGGTATTTAGATGTACTGGATGTGACTTCATGTAACTAAAGTATTGGATGCTTGATAAAAGTGTCGTTGTCAGCTTACACTGAATGGATGCCTTTTTGGTGTGTAAATGTACTGGATGTGACCTTGTTTCACAGAAATATTGGATGCTTGACAAAAGTATCACTGTCATTGCATTGGATGGGACTTTCAGATATTGTGCTGAATGTTCTGGATGTAAAATCCAAATAGCTTGTCCTGGAATGTTCGGAAGTCCACAAGTGCAGGACAATCCCTGCCATTTCTGCTAAAATACAGGGCAATCCCTGCTGTGGTTGTAAATAGTAATCTGCAGCTTTACAAGAATCTTTTTCCAAGTTGCCCCCACCCTCAAATCAATAGCTGGCCACCTTGACCAGCTGCAATGTCCACCAGGCCTGCAACATCTATGACTGTGGTATCTGGAATTCCAGTATGGTATACGATTGTGGGGTTTCTGCTGTATCTGGGACTGGTACCAGTGTGGGCAATAATGCTAATCATTTATATAACTTCCTGATTTGTCAGCAGCTTGATAGTCAGGGCTCTGGGTATCGTGGGTCGAACTGAGAAATGTGATTACCTGTAGTCTGTTAGTATGTAGCCACCAGCTGGAGAGTTCACCAGCAAAATACACAATCAAACCTGTATAAAGGTAAATAGTAATTGAATAACCTCTACTCCACATCCTCTTTCCTAATTCCTTCTTCCCCAAATAAATCTCTTGTTACTGTTTTGAAATTCTGGTGTGAGCATATTATTAGAAAGAGCCTTTAAATCAAAATGTTAAAATGTGGGGAACTGTGTATTGGGGCATGTCTGGGGAAGGTAACTGGTCATTGTGGGTGGTGTAGCATCTCAGGGGGCTACATCCATTACCATCTCACCCACGTAAAGCACCCTGAATGGAGACACTGTGCAAAGGTTAAACAATGTGGTTGTTAGTGAACCAAACCCCCTCAGCCTCGCTTGCAAGTAGTAGGCGGGGGTGTAACCCTGGGGGTAGCACCACCCAGGGGTTACATTAACATAGGATGAATCTTGAATATTTGGAGTCCAAAGTCCTGCATCAGACTGTTCCCATCCTGCGTCTTCCAAGGCATGGACAGGGGTCCAGTTCGGGCCCCCAATCTCTGAGTTTCTTGGGAGTGAGGCACTAGGCCCAAGGCTTATGCTGGTTGCATGCTTTTGCTCTGTCACAGTACTTTGAGGAGACTTGCTCCATCCTCTAGACATCTGAGGAGCAAAACTGAGGGCCGCTGTATTCAGGCTTGAGGATTCATGCACAGACACTTCTTTTGGATGGAAACTATGCCCGGGGCCCAGGCATTTCTGTTTACCATCAGAGGCCAAGGGGAACAGACTTTGGGCATGCAAGAGACTCCTTGCTTGAACTGCCAGCCAGTTCTCCACAGATCATGGGCAAGGAAGTAGAGTTGGGAGAAGGTCCAGCACTCACCGGAGCTTCAGGGAGGTTCCGTGCAGCTGAATCCACATCAGCAGATTGCTGACTCATTGCGGGGATGACAGGTGCTTCCTGCAGTCTGACAACCGGCGCCATCTCTGCTAAAGCAGCTAAAGTTAAATCTACAGCCTGCATTTGCTTTAACAGGCTCACCTTCTTCAAAAGAATACATTCCTTTTCTGGCAGGTTTGGAGATCATTCCTCCATTTCGGATGCTTCAGAAACATCCGGAGGTAAGACAACCTCTTCTGAATCACAAAAGTCGATTACAGCAAGAGCTGCATCTACAGCCTCTTGAGAAGGGGTAGCAGGGGAGGAGGCCTTCTCCCCTGCATCTTCCATGTCCATACTCTTCAGTGGTTCCTCTGGACTGGCTATCCTAGCAGACGACCAAGGGTTCCGCCTACTGGAAGAGTAGAAGAATTTTGTTGGGGAAAAGGGAGTAATATTCCATGATCAAAAACATACTAAACTATAGTTTACACTTCATTTCTTAGTTCCACTGTTCAGTTTTTTTCCCAAGTTTTTAAGCTTTCCATAAAATGTTGTCCCTACCTTTTCAGAGAAAAAACAACTGTGTTTTTGAACACCTTTCCAAATCCTTGTCATACACTTGTCTGATTGCCACCTGTATAGTTTGAAATAGCATCTCATGTGGTACAAAATGTTGTTGAAGGGCCCATTTACATTGGCTTGCCACAGGTAGTACTTAAAGATATAAAATACAACTTATAAATTCTCTACTGTGAACTGATGCCACCTCTGAGACTGTAATACATACTCTAAGTCCATATAAGTTATGTTCTTAAAGTGTCGAATGTCCAAATAGTCCAGTACCAGTTCCCAAAATTGTTTAGCATATGTACAGTCCAAGAACAGATGCTCCTGGGTTTCCAAAATCTAATGACAACTATGATGTAAACAATTTCTTTCCTGGATAGCCTAATGTTTGTTATTTTTTACATTCAATCTGCCGTGTATTGTTAGCCAGAGTACATCCCACACAAAAACTGGTCTTCTTTTATTCAATAATTGCTGAAACATCTGGTGACTTTGTTGGGAACACAATAGGGTAAGACTATTTCTTCCATGCATTGTGCTTTGACCAGTCCTTCATAAATCTGGTGTCTGTTCTGAAACAATGTGAAGTCATACTGAACTTTCCATGTAATGATCTGTTGAAACATCTCCTTCACTTCTTTTGGAATAATTTGAATGTTAGTTAACAGTCGACTTTTCTTAAGTTTTCAAGTCCTCAGACATGGTGCAGCCCATTCCATTAAAACTGTATGTCATACTTTTTGTTAATTCTGTAACGGTTCCATTATATTATAATAAAGGAACATGCTGTAATAAAAGGCCACTGTATGCATCATACCTATACCATCTCCTTGAGTACTTCGATAGGTAATATTTCTCTTGTTGGGGTTCAGTCTACTCCCCCACAAGGCCCTAAAGAAGAGATTATATAGTCTTGTTAGCAATATCTGAGGATGAGGAGGGTAGATATAACTAACATAGAGTCATATGGGCATAATCATACTTTTTATCAAAAACAGTCTCTTCTGTTTTGATATCATTCCATGCACCCATTTCTCTATCCTACCTTTAGCATTCCTTATTTTTTTCTCCCACTTCAGTTCAGCTGAATTTTCCTTCCCAAAGTTTATACCCAATATCACAATGGGTTCATTTGTAACAGCGATACCAGAGAAATGGCTCTTTGACTGGTCTCCAGTACCCAGTCAAAAACCAGTGCTCATTTCCATATTAATACAAGAGCTCGAGGCCTCTGAAAATTCCTGGAGGTGTTTCTGTACCACCTCTTCCTCTGTGGAGTCATGTACCATAATGACCACATCATCCGCATATGCTAACACCTTTAATGGAGGGGTAGCTTCTGAAAAATAAATTCCTTGAATCTCAGGATCACTCCTTATTCTTTGAAGTAATGGATCTATGCCAAATACATATAGCAGGAGGTTCATAGGACATCCCTGTTTTACCCCTCTGCGTACCCTAAGTTTTTTACCTCTCCAGCCAATCCATTCAATTTCGGAATCACTGTCGCCTCTTTGTATAGGCCTTTATTCCAATTAACACCATGGGTGGGATTCCATAATGTAATAGAATTAAAAATAAATATTCCTGACTAAGAAAATCAAAAGCCTTCCTTTGATCTAAACTCAGTATAAATCCTGTTTTCTCCCCCAGTTGACCTCTATGAAACAATTCTCTTAACTGTATTAAATTCCCTTGAATACCTCTCTGGGGGATGGCACACCCCTGTTCCTTACAAATAAGAGTATCTGCACATAGTGCTAATCTATTGGATAAAATGTTACTTACAATTTTAATATCCATATTCATAATACAAATAGGCCTCCCGTTTTGTAAATTTGTCCTATCTCCCCTTTTTGAATAATAAAATTAATTCTGCTTCTACCATAGAACCCAGGGATATCCTGGGTTTGTAACAACTCATTAAAGAATCTGGCCAAATCTTAACTAAAGAAATCACTACCAAATTTGTAAAATTCAGCTGGAAGTCCTGTATCATGCCTTTTACCTCCTCTTCAGTAATAAGAACTATTAATTGCAATTCCTGGTCAGTAGTAAGAGTTTTTCTTTCCAGCAGGCCTATATATTTTCCTTTATTCTGTGTGTCCAGTGAAAAACTAAAAGTATTTTCCACATAATTACTAACTATATACAGTATGAAATCCTTATCGCTATGTATTATACCTTTCTCATCTTTTAACTCCCAAATCATCTTGTTCTTTGAATTTTTTTGGCTTTCCTTAAAGGGGTCAAAAGTTTGTTTTTTATTTACCGTACCAAATCTTAATTCCTGTTGCAAGGTTTTAGCCCTATCTCATTGGAATTTAGTCATTTCTTTCTTAACCTGTTGAATTTGAGAACCAAACTCCTGTCCTGTTGTATCGGATAAAGAAATTAAACGATGTAGCTGTTTTCTAAGTTGTAAATAATTAATATATTTATCCCTATTCTTTCTCCCTATTTGATTTTGGAAAAGGGATTGAAAATCTTTCTTTGAATCCATCTACCAATCCCTAAGTGAATTGTACTTACACTGTACAGAAGATCTAGCATCCCATAATGTCATAAATTCTTTACCTGTAGCCAAGTCCCTAACTTCTGACCTTTTGACTTCTAAAGTCTTAGATACAAAAAGGTAATCAATTCTTGTTTTCAAAGACCCTTTCTGAAAAGTAAAGGCCCCAGTGTCATGACAAGCACGATATGCATCAGATAATTGTGCTGTGACAACAATATCTATTACAGCATTCGAGTCACAGAACATTTTATCTGTCCTTAACCCTCTATCTTCTTTTTGTACACTACAATTAAAATCTACCCCCCCATACTATGGTTTGGGTAGTGCACAATAATGACTGAATTTTTTGAAAAAGTTCAACTCGCAAAGCTTTCCCCTGAGGAGCATATATATTAATTAAACAAATCCTATTCCTTTTATAGGAAATATCCAAAATCAGGACCCTGTCTGGATCCAAATCTATGAGCCTAGAAACTTTAAAATCGGAATTAGAAAACAAAATTCCCAACTCATCACACCTATGTTGACCTTGTGACCAAAAGGCAACCCCCTGCCTCCATCTAGCATTGCAGCTGAGCTGCATTTTCCCCTTCTTTTCACAATTCTCCTTTCTTTCCCTCTTGGTTCTGGGGGTAATCCTGATTTGTCCCTTGTCCTTTTTATGTTGGCTCGCACTTGTGCACCAGCCAACATACTGCATTAGTAGCAGATTTGGAGGTGCTGTCACTGTTGGGCGCATGCAGGGCACGCATCAGTAGATGCGTCCCTCATTCCCCAATAAGCCAGCATGCAGATGCCACATTAGGAATGCATAATGGGGCGAACACATTTAAGAAAAGGTCTGCTGCAATGAGAGCCAAGCTCGTCATGGAGTGGCACCAAAACACGCCCTCCCTACATGCTTTTCCTGGTGAAGCTCTTCACATAAACATGGCGGCGCTGACTCCTGCCATACAGAGAGCCAACTTCAGGGGTGTGCAATCCCCCTGTTGGTATGCCCCAGCCCACTTCATTTGCCGATGGGGAAGCCCACTCCCCTTTGGCATAATGCACCCCCCATTTAAAGCATGTACCGCGGGGGTGCCAGTTCCCCTCAGCATCATGTCCCCCTTCTCAGTTTAATTTGCCAATGGGGGGGCCCACTCCCCGTCGGCATAATGTCTACGCCCTATTTGTTGTGCACCAACGGGGTGCCCAATCCCCCATCGGCTACAGAACTTCCCCTCAAAAAAAACTCAGGTGGCACACTGGGAGTCCACCCCAGCAGGCCAAATGCTCCTGTAAAACAAAAATGGTCCTGCAATTTTTTATTTTTATTTTTTTACAACCTGCAAACTAGAAAACGATCCTCTGTCAAGTCCAGTGGCTCTCCCCAACCTGCGCCCACCTTCTCACGCACCTTGCCTCCCCACACCTCCCTCCTCCTCGTCCATACTTACCTCTGGATATATGGCACGATCTTTGGTGGACTGGAACACGTCTGCACTCTTCAAAGCTGACTGTGAACTGAAGAAATGCCGGTAAGCTGTATAATGGCATAAATAGTTTTTCTTCCCCATTTTGGTGCATATCTCAGGCATTTTGGGAAATTTTGACACCAAATTTTCAGCGTGGGGTTATTGGGACCCCTCCTCATGAATTCAGTCACTGTCATGGCATTATTTGATCCCAAAAGGTGATTTCGCGGTCACTGCACAGAATCACCTTTTGGGACTGATTAATGAAATGACAGTGCCACTGTTCATGAGGGGGGCTCTCAAAAAGCCTATGTTGCAAATTTGGTGAAAAAATTTAAAAAAATGGCTATTTTACGAGTGTGCGTTGTACAGTTTCCACTTACATTCGTAACTTCATGAATTTGTAATATTTTCACTCCAGATTTTCAAAATTGACATTTTTCCACACCTTCTTATGAACAGTATAGCTGTCATTTTACATATCCTGGTCGAAATATGTTTTCGCACATCCAGCGCAGAATAGAGTGGTTGCTGTGCGAAATCGGTTTTTGGGACAGTTTGAGAAAATTACAGTGACACTTTTCATGAGCAGAGGTCCTAAAATGCCTATGTTGAAAATTTGGTGATGAAAGTCCATAAAATGACTGTGTTACATGCGTGCATTGCGCAGTTTCCACACACCCTTGTAACTTTGCAATATTTTCGTGCCAGATTTTCAACACTGGCATTTTTCACACCTCCTTATGAACAGTACAGCTGTCATTTTTCACAGCCTGCCCCAAATGTGTTTCCACACCTGTGGTGTGCAATGGCATGGTCGAAGTGGGAAATCAACTTTTGGGACAGATTAACAAAATCACAGCACCACTGTTCACGAGGGGAGGTCCCAAAATGCCTATGTTGAAAATGTGGCTAAAAAAATCCCCAAAATAATTGGGTTACGGATGTGTGTTGCTCAGTTTCTATGCATGCTCATGACTTCACCAATTTTTCATATTTTCACTCCAGATTTTCAACAATGCCATTTGTTTACAACTCCTCATGAACAATACAGTTGTCATTTTTCACATCCTGCCCAAAATGTGTTTTCATCCCTGTATCGCCAAATGGCATAGTCACTGTGCAAAGCCACCTTTCAGCTAACAAACTGATTGTGCTACTCTTCATGAGGTGGGTCAAAAAAAGCCTATGTTGAAAATTTGGAGTGAAAATACCAACAAACGCCTATGATGTTAGGGTTTCCAACTGTAACACCCCACCCTGTAGAGACTGACAGGTGTCAGGGGTGTGACTTGGGATCATTGGTGGCTGTAATGCTCACACATTCCACCCTCACCCCCACCCTGCAGCCAGTGACAGGCATCGAGGTGTGCCTTGGAGTGTTTGGCCCTAAAGTTCACCCCATTCTCCTATACTGCACTCATCTCAGAGTATTTCCTTATGGAATGGGGTAAGTAAAAGGCCCAAAGACCCCAAAGCACACCACGACACTTGTCAGTGTCTACAGGGTAGGGTGAGGTAAAATGCCTTGAGCGTTATAGCTGACGACCCAAAGGCACACCCCAATGCCTGTCAGTCTCTGCAGGGTGGGTGTGGGGTTGGTGTCAGTTCAATACTTCACTGCCATTCCTATTATGCATCTCTGACTCCTGCACTACCAATGCCAATGCCAATGCCAGCGAGACAACATTCGGCATTGGCAAATGTTTGTTTTATATGTCACTGTTTTAAAGGGATTCCCAGTATCTAGTCTGTGGGGGGCATAGACATCCTTCTAGGGTTGTGCTGTAGCTATCTTCCTCTTGTACTCACTTTTCACTATCTTCTACCTTTTCTTCTACGTCAGTAACCATGTCTTGTGCGGTTTCCTCCTGCTCATCCACCCTAGGCATGTTCCCTGCTACAACTCCCTCTTTGTCTTGAATATCCAGTATTTCAACATTCCCTTCATTCATGTGATTTTCCCCCACAAACCCTTCTCTCTCAGGGGACCTAACTTCCTTTCCTGTAACTTTACTTTGTTGTTCTTCCTGCTGTAAAAGGTTATCTTTCTCTCTTCCATTTATCTCTTTCTCTTTTAGGATGTCCTGCATCCTTTTCTCAGAAGCCAAAGCACATCCTTTTTTCTGGACCTGGGTTATCAAAGCCTCATGAGAAAGTCCATCCCCCGAATTGTGGGAAACCCAGGGACGTTTAATATAGGAGTGACCTCTTTCCTCATACAAATTGCATCAAAACAAGTTTTTACAGTTTGAGGAAAAATATCCATTTTCCAAACAGTGAGAACACTTTGGAGTGTCGCATGCATTACTCAAGTGTAGCCTAGAACCACACTTACGACAAGACTTTGGCTGACCTGGGTAAAATAATGAGCCTCTGTCTTTCCCCAGGAAAAAACAACTAGGCAGATGAACAATACCACTACTGGCCATAAACAATTTACATTTGACCCTCCACCCCTCCCCCCATCCAAAACTGTTCCGAGTCAATAACTGAGGTAGGATTTTCCAACACCTTACAACATTTTTTGAGCCAGCGTAAAATGTCAGCAATATCAACCCTCTCATTCTTAAAAAGAATGGTAATAGTGCGTACTGCTGGCTTTGTGATAGGAATTGCCAGAAAAGGGGCCCAAAAAAGGTGTATCTTTCAACGTATTATATTTAACCCAAAATCTGTCCAGAGCCTCCACTGTTTTGAAGCTTACATCACAGTTACTTTCATCAGTATGAATCAAAGCAACACTTCAGAGGCATAACATTTCAAAGAGTCTTTCAATAATTTCCTCCCAACGTACACTCTATCAGGAGGGTTTTCCAGGCCTCCCTTGTACATCAAACAAATTGCATTCCTTCTTGGTGCAGGTTCTCTAGTACTGGATTTAAATAAATCAGCCATGTGCAATAGTGGTTTAAACATTTTCTGTTGAGTTGGGTCTTGTAATAGTTCCACTCCTAAGCCCACAGATAGGTTATCAGTATCGTCCTGCAAAGCAGGCATTTCCTGCAATAGTCATACATCATTTTTATTATTTCCCCTCATTTGTCTGCTTGTGCTAGCACCAGAATCACCCCTCTTATCCCTGGCATTCTTTGTATTCGCTACACACTGCTCCATAGAAATTACACCTGCTTCATTTATTGCCGTATCACTAGTGCTGGCGTTGTCCCCCAAATGCTGTAAAGCCTCCTGGGCATTTGGAATAATTTTCCCCATTTCACTTACTAGCAACGAATTATACTCCTTAACTTTGGGGTCTAAAGGATCAGGTAGCCAGCCACTCTCTGCATGGATCCAGCCCACAGCCACTAAGGCTTTCTTCGGTAGCCATCCCCTCTGTTCCATCATTTGTTGCACATTTGCCCCTTTCCAACCTTTATAAAACATCCCCAAAGTTTTACTTATCTTTTGTCTCCCAATTGTAGGCTGATTCTTATTCAAGCCTGCTGTATTGTCCTCCAAACATGTTTCATGGAAAACCGGCTTCACAACCTCTTTCTTGCCCAGGCATCTGGGCACCTGTTCTCTGTTCCTTTCTCTGGTACTTGTACCAGCTCTGTGTTGTGTCATCGCACCATGCAGTGCCTCCAAAGCCACTTTCTCCACTTTCCCCAATTGTGAACCTTGCTCCGCATTACTCCTGAAGTCTTGATTGCAGTCATCTGCATAAACGATTTCAGAGCCGACCAGCAAGTTGGCATCCTGCAAAATACAGGTATTTTCTGTGTTTTCAGAAATAATCAGTGAAAAATTAATGCAATCATTATCGGTCTCTATATTTGCCGGGGTTGGGGAAGAGACCCTCTCCCCCACCTCGCACACCTCCTCATCCTCCAATGCTTGGGACACCGTGGCCATCCTAGCATGGACAGCAGCTTCCCCTACTGGCTAGTAGGGGAATTTCCCTTGTGTTCTGGCCAAATCACCCCCATTCACTAAAAATACCATCAACAGCTTAGTCCTGGTTCAATCTCAGTTGGCATTCATCTGTATCCCCTCCCCCCCCAGGTTGTGCCTGAAAATAGGCAAGAATTTGTCTAGTGCCCTCACCCGGTCAACATAAACTAACTAAATAAATAAAAAAAACACAGCATAACAAGGCTGAAGGTCACTGTGGACTACTAAGCACATCCAGTAAGGTGGTTGTTGGTCTAGGTGGGGTATCAACAAAACTGGTTGCCATTAACCCACTTTGGGGTGCCTTGTCCCAAGTAAGAATCTGCGACATCAATGAATCCGTGAACAGGAGGATGAGTCACCAAAAAGACTGTGTGCAGCACAGCGAATATTTGATTCATATTTTTCTGAAAACAGGCATCTGTCAGTAATTGACAATCCTCTGCTGTATTGGAGTGGAAAGATGAGTGAATGGCCAGAGCTGACTTCAGTGGCACTGAAGTACCTGACCTGCCCATCCTCCAGTGAAAGTGTGGAGAGGGTATTCAGTTCTGTATGGGCAATAGTTCATGACTGTCGTTCCAACCTCTCACCTACAAATGTCAGCATACTGACTTTCATAAAAATTAATGAAGGTCACATACCAACTCGAACTATCACATCTGTGTTCGTACCTCATCACGATGATGGTTGTGCTGATGATGTGGGAGAAGCAGACCATCCTGGTGGCAGCATCAAATGGCCTACCATTGAGACTGATGATGCAATCATGCAGAAAGAATTCCTTAGTGGGCATAAGTCCGACCTTGATGACTGAGGGCAGCTTCCTGTCTGATGAGGATGAGGTGGCTGTTGCTGGTATTTAAGTTAACAGGTTGAATGGCTGCCACATTTTATTAATGATACCCTTTTTGGTTTTTCATAAAGCAAAACCAGTGTACCTGACTGAGTCTCATTCCATAATTCAGACTGGCACAAATAATGACCCATCACAATCATCCTATTTTACCTTTCCTGCCTTGTTGATTTTTTGATTACATGTAACAGAATGTGTGCTGTCATTAGCAAACACAGTCAGCCTCTTAAACACAACTGTCCCTTTGTATTAGGCGGTAGCCACTTAACACCTGCTGATTAAAGATATCTTCCTCCTGAGTGAGACTGAAATACTGTAACACCCCATATCCAGTCACCTGGCCATCTGTCTGACAGTACATAAGTAAGTAAAATTTTATTTATAGGTGGTTCCCTTCCATTGATCAGAGCACTTTTACAATGTAATTGCAGCCAGTACAATAAAACATCTTAAAATACAAACCATAATCCACTTGAACAACACAGAAATCCTAAAATGTTATTTTCCTAGAAATGTTTTTTCAAAGAAATGTGTTTTGAGGGAGTTTTTAAACCCTTCCACAGTCAGGCTGTCACGTATCTGACGAGGTAGAGTTCCACAGGGTAGGAGCCACAAAGGCAAAAGATCTTCCACCAAACATCTTCAAGTGTACCCTGGGAACCTCTAGCAAACCCTTGTCAGAGGATCAGAGTGAGTGGCAGGGACTATAGGGAGATAAGAGGTCTTGCATGTATTGGGATCCCTGCTCATGTAAGGCTTTGTAGGTCAACAATGCAATCTTGAAAGGGATTCGCCATTGTATAGGCAGCCAGTGCAGTTGGCACAGCACAGGTGTTATGTGGCTGGATCTAGGGGTTCCAGTTAACAACCTGGCCATCGCATTCTGCACTAGCTGCAGTCAGCAAATATCCACTCCCGGTAGCCCTAGGTAAAGGGTATTGCAGTAGTCAAGCCGAGTGGTGACAAAGACGTGGACCAATCTTGGCAGATCCTCAGAAGGAACCAGATGCTTCACCCTAGCAATATTTCTGAGATGGTAGAAGGTGGATTTGACTACGGCCAAAACCTGAGCCTTCAGGGTCAAACCTTCATCAAATACCACCCCTAGGTTACACACCTGGTTCGAGGCATTGAGCAGGCTCCCCCCAAGTTTTAGATTGGAAGGTTTTCCTGCCCATGACCCAGCCATCCTCAGATCAGGGTCCACAACCAACACCTTGGTTTTCTCTGTGTTAAACCCCAGCCAGCTGGCACTCATCCAGTTCTATATCTCCTGTAGGCAGTTGTTAAACATCGAGATGGTATCAAATTCCTGGCTGGGTACAAAGGACATGTACAGTTGAGAATCATCTGCATAGCAGTGAAAACTCAATCCGTACTGCCTTATAATGACCCCCAGTGGTATCATGTGCACTGCGAACAACATGGTAGAAAGCACAGAACCATGCGGTACCGCACAGGGCAGACTTTGAGAGGATGAGGAATAAATTCCTGACACTACCCTGTGTGATCTGCCCTCAAGGAATGATTGAAATTAGTTGAGGACTGTTCCAGCCAGTCCACAAAAGAACCATAGGCATTCCAGCAATACCCCATGGTCCACAGTGTCAAAGGCTGCCGAGAGATCAAGGAGAACCAAGATGGAATGGGATCTCCAATCTCGTGCCACTAGAAGGTCATTAAGAACTCGAACCAGGGCAGTCTCAGTGCTATGCCTTTTCCTGAAGCCAGACTGGAGAGGGTCATAGATATTATGGCTAGAAAAATGATCCTACAGCTGCAAAGCAACCACCTTCTCACACAGTGAGAGGGAATGTGTTGCTGTGCCCATGACCACAAGTAACCCGTAGCCTGCCAAAGGCATCAGATTGTGTGACACTGAGAGGGAATGTGTTGCTGTGCCCATGACCACAAGTAACCCACAGCCTGCCAAAGGCATCAGATTGTATGACACCTAGAGGGAATGTGTTGCTGTGCCCATGACCACAAGTAACCCACAGCCTGCCAAAGGCATCAGATTGTGTGACACTGAGAGGGAATGTGTTGCTGTGTCCATGACCACAAGTAACCCACAGCCTGCCAAAGGCATAAGATTGTATGACACCTAGAGGGAATGTGTTGCTGTGCCCATGACCACAAGTAACCCACAGCCTGCCAAAGGCATCAGATTGTATGACACCGAGAGGGAATGTGTTGCTGTGCCCATGACCACAAGTAACCTGCAGCCTGCCAAAGGCATCAGATTGTATGGCACCGAGAGGGAATGTGTTGCTGTGCCCATGACCACAAGTAACCCGCAGCCTGCCAAAGGCACCAGATTGTATGACAGTGAGAGGTAATGTGCTCCTATGCCCATGCCCTGCCAGAAGAAGCCCGCATCCAGCCACAGCCACCAGGCTTCTTATTATCTTTTTATTTTTTTTATTTTTTTAAATCTAGAATTACAAGTACCTTTGAGCCAAGGCTCTTTTACAAAGGTTCTACATCGGATGAGGTACAGTTTAAACAAGACATTGAATAACAGTATAACAGTGGGTTACAGGCAGTTACATACAGTTTTATACATTCAATACAGTGGCAAAAATGGCAGGAGGAGGTCTGGTAACAGGGTTAACATGGTATGGAAGAGAGGCACACTAGTGGGGTGCGGCCATAGGCACTTGTCAAATATCAATTAAAGTGTTACAAGGGGGTAGGGAAGGTGGGTGGAAGGAGGGGAGGATGAGTGGGTGTATGGGAGAGGGAGTTGAGGGGGGAGAGGGTTAAGTGCTAGGTGGAAAGAGCAAAGAGGACAGGGGAGAACAATTATCAGTAGTTTACAGTGAGTATGTACTACTTTGTCATACTATGGAATTTCCCTGAGCTGTGCTAATGCTTCCTCTACAATTTTAGAGATGCACTTGAGAAATACATACAGTAAACTTTTTTTCTTGTTTTACAGGTTAACAATTTCAAACACTCTCCAGGACTGGAGGACTGTGTAGTACTGCAGTACTGTCTACAACCACCTATAGGATATCCATTTTAGGTAAGCATACCAATCATATTTCATCACGTCCTTTTTGTATTTCATTTTTTCAATTCAGTGTAAATCATACAAAGTAGGTGACATGTACAGCAGATAATATATTTTTCATGCACATCAGTCACTGGCTTACTTCAGCGGGCCATGGGGTTGAACATATTTTTTTCCGGGTCGTGGCAAGATGTCTTGTTATGTAACTTAAGTTAAGACAGTGGGCCAGTGCATGTTACATGTTCTAAACTTGTTAGCTGGTCTCAAAACAAAACCATTAATGAAACTTGCTTCCAAATGATACCCACCCCCCCAAAAAAAAAATACTTACCTTTCCTGGCTTGACAGTTTTCCTATGCCAAAATTCCTCATCAAGCCAAAAAGTGGGCACCCCAAGTTTAGCTGTATCTGTATGATGACCTGTGATAGAAAAACAGCAATGATTTTATATATATATATATATATATATATATATATAGATATAGATATATATATATATATTTAGATGTAGTACATATATATATATATATATATATATATATATATATATATAGTAAATGTCTGCTTCTGTGGAAAAACCTGAGCGTGCAAGGTACAGTAACTTACCAATGACAGCATGAGTGTACACACATATAGGGCATCCTGTTACTGGCAGCGCAGCAGACATTCGATCCCCCATAGCACCATCACATCATGGTTCACACAGTGGTCATCTGTGACTATTATTATTTGGCAAGACACTGTGCATCAGCCCAGTCAGCACAACGTAGCAGCAGAAGATAGAAGTACAAGAGCAGCAGCAGGTGCCTTAGTTGTAGTGGGAGTGGGTGCATGCATACATCAGTACATCAGGAAATAATTGAGACTTTTCATCACATTTTATCATGTAAATTCTCTTGATCTGGACTCTGGCATTTTCGGGACATTTTGGCAGTGGCCAGTTTTGGGGGCACACTTATGCAGAGTGGGTGCATGCATACATCAGTGCATCAGGAAATAATTGAGACTTTTCATCACATTGTATCACATAATTTCTCTTCATCTGGACTCTGGCATTTTCAGAACATTTTGACAGCAGCCAAAAAATTGTAAGAACACCAGCCGAAAACAGTTTAAAGAAAATAACCTAAAAAAATGGTGTCCTTCCCTTCCTTATAAGTTATATTCCTATCTCTGTTTACCAACAGGAAACATTTTTTGGGGCTCAGTGATGTTTTCTTCCTGTCTTGGGGTGTTTGTGGAAAAGCAGCAGTGAGCAGTGCAATAATCTGCTAAACAGCATGTGCGCACTGTCAGGTGCCCACTGCTCAGCCCCCTGAAAACATATATGATAGGCGATAGCTGACTTGGCCCACTGTTTTTTTTTAACTTATTCTTTTATTCTCCTACTACTGCCCCAGATCACTGTCTCTCAGAACTCCCCTCACCCAGCCCAGTCAGCAGTACTGAGGTGTCTGCTTCTAGAGTGCTACACTTCCCATTCTTACCTTCAGGGCCTCGGATTACCCTCCAGGCAGGGCAGTGGATATACCCCCAAATCTCCCCTGGTCATTGGTGGAGCACACACAGAGGATTCTGCCCCCGATTTCTGTCTTGGACTAGGTGCTGAGGTTCATTGCCTAGATCCTGGGCAGGGATTTTCCTTGTTCTGTGCCCTCCCCAGCCAACATCAGCAGTCAAGGAGGGCCAATGAGATGGAGGCGTGCCTCCACTTGGGACCCTTGGATGTCATCCACCCCTCCCATTCAGTTGCTTCCCATTCGCATTGCCAATACCTAGGTTCACCCAGGAGATGGCAGTAATGTGGTGGGGCTAGCTTACAACCCTCCCCAGAGAGGGAGAGCAGCTGTCAGGTGCTCAATCCTCTCTCCCCAGTTAACCCCAATGACCCAAGTCCATCACTGAACTGGCCGCCGTGAGTTTGCAGTAGGACTTGGTCCACTGTTGATGGTATAAATAATAGATACCGTATATATTATTTGTACCATCATCAACAGTGGACCAAGTCATCTATCATATATGTTTTCAGGGGGCTGGGCAGTGCGCACATGCAGTTTCATGGATTATTGCACTGTTTACTGCTGCTTTTTCACAAACACCCCACAACAGGAAGAAAACATTACTGAGCTAAAAAAAATATTTCCTGTTGGTAAATAGAGATTATTAAGTAGTAATATAAAGAAGGGAAGGACACCAATTTTTTAGGTTATTTTCTTTAAACTGTTTTTGGGTGGTGTTCTTTCAATTTTGGGGGGGGCGTAAACAAGGCTATGAAAAAGAAACATGGAACACAAACTTAAAATTATACATCAAACAGTGCACAGTGGGGGGGGTGTACTAACAACAACAAAAATGGAAAGTGACCTGTATCAGATGACCTAAAGGTAGGCAAGAAATGCAAGAAGGCAGTAAGGAGGGCTGGGGGTATACTGGGATGCATTGGAGAAGCATCACCTTAAAATCAAGAACTAAACTGGAAGTTCTTATCCCTCTGTACAGATATTTGCTGAGACCTCATCTGGAGTACAATGTGCAGTTATGGAGAGCATATCTCTTCAAGGACATAGACAGGATGGAGGCTGTACAGGAGGGCAACTAAAATGTTGCAGGGTATGCACCATATGCCAGACGATGAGACACAAATGGACATTACGTATAATCACAAGGAAAGGGGGGCATGATAGAAACTATCAAGTACCACTAGGAAATCAACAACATTTGAGAGAGTAGCTTCATCCAGAAAAAGGGGGAAAAGGGGGTGCACGAAGAAGGGGGGAAATCTGAAGATAGTGAGGGGGTGTATCGGGGTGACATCAGGAACTATTTTTTCACAGAGAGGTTGGTGGGTGCAAGGACAAACAAAAACTAATGATCAACGTTATGCTGGGACAGCAGCAGTTGAAGCATCCCTATAATTTGTAGCTGGCGCCCCTCCATTCACTCCTACTGCTGCTCAACGTTGTCAAGACAGTGGTTAATAGTCTCCAACTCACTCCACATCAGGCCCAAATCAGCCTGTATGGCAGGTAGTTGGGCAGGGTTGCCACTGTCACCTGCTGCAGGTTGTGGTGGTGGAGCAGCTGCTTGATCCATAGCCCTCCCCCACTTCACACCACCACATGCAGGTGGACACCATGCTGCCACCTTTTGCCCAGCAGGGCCAGCAGGTGCATTCCTGCCCTGTTCAGCAACCTTGGCCTGCCACTGTACATGGTGGTGGTTGTACAGGTGAATGCAATGACCACCTGTGCCCAGGTGAGTTTCTTTGAGGCCATGGCACACCACCACACCACACCACACAGATTGCATTTCACTACACTGCTGTCCCCAGGCAGTGTAGTGAAGAACTCCCACACTAATGAAGTGTGGGGAGGACCAGGCACAGGCGGGGGGGGCCCCAGGTGTTGTTGGCACCTGCAGCTGCTGCACAATTGGGACCCGGGGTGCAGAAACCTGTTGCTGCTGCTGCAACTGCTGTTGCTTCTCCTCCTCCCAGACTTTCTGTTGCTGAGCTGCTGGTGCAGGGGCCATAGCAGGTGGTGGCACTAGGGAGGGGGTACTGGTAAGTGACACTGGAGGTGGTGCTTCCATGGCACCAAGTCCACTACCTCCTGCTTCAGGGGGGGACCACTAGTCCAGATGGTGCTCTGCTTCAACGCAGCCTGCCACCATGTGTGCATACACCTACACAACCTCTTCCACTCCATCTATGAAAACCACCTCTTTCCCCCTCCATTCTGGTCAGTGTCTCTCTCTCTCTCTCACGCACACACACACACACAAAATAAATTAACAGTTAACAAATACTACACTAAAATACTGTACAAACACAAATCCAGAAAACAAATAGACATTTAAACTACAAAATAAAATCAGCTAATTATCACAAAAATTCAAAGGTTTATAGTATTTTTTTGATATAGTCTCCTCTCTGTCTCTCAATTCAAACAGCTCTTTCTCCTACAAGGTGAAAGTGAAACTCACTTTCTTGCATGATTCACTTCCTGCATGAGATTAGAGGGAGGCCAATTAAGGGGTAATGTGAGAAAGTTCTTTTTCACAGAAAGGGTGGTGGATGCATGGAATGGCCTACCTCAGGAAGTGGTGGATATGAATACAGTGTAGGGTTTCAAACAGGCATGGGATAGGCACAAGGGAGCAGTGCAGATGAGTATGAATAGATAGGCCATTGACAGAGCAAAGGCCAATGGCACATTCATAAAGTAGAAAAAGAAATGGACAGACTAGATGGGCCTTGCAGTCCTTATCTGCCATCACCTTCTATGTTTCTATGTTTGCCTGAAGCATGTGACCTGCAGACCATGTGATCTGTGGGCTGTTTTCACTCCGTCTTTAAAGCGAAGTAAGGCGGAGTGAGCAACGCGAAGTCATTATTATAAGGAGAAGTGGTGTAGTAGCATTTTTCTATGGGCACTCCATGTTGCTGTGAAGCAATGCAAAGTGGGCATCTTTGCCCCTACTTAGCAGGTGGATTTAAACTTCGCTGCATCTCTATGTATTTATTTGTAGTTAGCAGTTCAACAGCGCTTGGTTCCATTATGGAGGGAACCAAGCTGATCTTACTGTTTAAAATCTTTATTTGACATTTTACCTCAACCCATTTTTAAATTCAGTTGGGCTCTGAAGTAATTCAAAAAATAAAACATTAGCAGTTCTGTTTTTGAAGAGAACCTAACAGAATTAAATATTCTATAGCCATTTTGGCATACTTTGGGCTTATTTTATATCATTTTGATAAATTTTGGGAAATGGATATTTTTTTTTCACTTAATCTTTTTATTGAAATTTATAATAACAAGAAAGAAAATAACAATCCAGACATAAGAGTACATATTCCACATGAAACTGCATTAGTCACATTAAATACAGTAATAAACAAACAGGTTTATAAATTGGGTGCATAGTCTAAAGAGTCCTGGAACATTTAGCAATATCTGTATAAGCACCGTAGTTAGTAAATTATGTACTACTAGTAATGATTCAGTATATCATTATAATAGAGGAGAATGTAATAAGGAAGATTGTATTAAAAGGAAAGTAAGAACATCAAGAATAAGCAAAAAGGTAATAGAAAGGGAAAAGAGAAAGAGGAAGACAAAAACGAGAGACATCAGAGAGGGTGAGAAAATATAATTGATGTATATAAAGAATTAGTGTTAAAAAAAAAATTCCATATAGCATTTTATTGAGGTCTAAGAACTACCATAAGCGTTGATAAATCTGTGACGATCCTGCCAACAACTATTATACATAAAAAGTCGGTCAGAAATGACATAAAATAATCGGTCCAATGGAGCATAGTGAGAGAGGTTATAGAAAATGTCTGAAAGAGTTGGGATAGTAGCGGATTTCCAGTTCATAAGGATAAGACGCTTAACCGGAAGGAAAAGTATATTCAGCCATCTAAAATGGGCATGAGATAGAGTAACTTAGATAGAGGGGGAAATACCCAACAAAACAAGTTTAGGATCGAAAGGAATTTGTTGTCGAATAACTTGTGAGGCAAATTGAAAGACTTTATGCCAGAGCTTATTAATAGGCCTACACGACCATAAAATATGAAATAAATTGCCATTAGGGGAGCTGCAGCATCAACAGTTGTTGTTGTTTAACAAACCCATGTAATGTAGAACTGAGGGAGTCCTATAACATAAATATAGTATTTTGGTTTGAATTAAGGAACTACCGGAATCTTTGAATGTGAGATGTCGCCAACATTTACAGCTTTGTTCATCAGTAATATTGTAATTGAGGAGAATGCTCCACTTATTTTTAGCTATTATGGACTGATCTGGTAAATTTCCCATAATAACTTTGTAAATAGTGCTACCCCATTTTGTAGAGAGTTTTGTCCAGTGTGAGATATATTGGTCATGTAGAGTATGTTTGTACACATGACTTGGAATTGAATTATAAGCACTCCTAAGTTGTAGATATTTCCAGAGGTCCTGTTTGGGGAGGTCCCATAATTGCTGCAATTCTGAGAAAGATTTTAAGTTTAAGGAGTTGTGATCAAGAACATCTCCAACAAAAAATATTCCTTTGTTTTTCCAGGTACGGCAAAAGATGGGATGATTTTGTAAGGATAATAAAGGGTTACCCCAAAGTGGCATATATAAGAAAGGGGATGGGTGGATTTTAAGAATTTATGAAGCAGTTTCCAATAGTAAACCGAGGATGAAATAGTGGGATGAGATCTAATTCTGGGAGAGAGAGGATTACAGATGAAGAATGTGGGTACTCCACCTGGACATAATGAGGATTCCATTGTAACCCATAGAGGTGTTTGAGGTGAGGGGTTTGACAAACCATTTAATGGTTTGTGCTGCTGTAAAGGCCCAAAAATAAGCTTTAAACTATGGTAGTCCAAAACCTCCAGTTTTCCAATGCGAATGCAATTTAGTATGACTGAATCTTGGTATTTTACCATCCCATAAAAAATCACCAATTACTTTATCAAGTTTGATTAGGAAACTAGTAGGCAGTCTCCAAGGGATGTTTGAGAATAAATGAAGTATTTTGGGGGAAATAGTCATTTTAATAGCAACTACCTTCGCTGTAAATGAGAGATTAAGAAGCTTCCATCTATCTAGGGTAGTCTTGATGTTAGTTAGAAGAGAGTTGAGGTTAAAGCTCCACATTTTTCCCAAATCACGGGAGATCTTAATACTGAGATATTTAATTCCTAGTGGCTCCCAACGAAATCCAAGAGGAGAGTTCATGGGAATTTTACAGTGATCATTGAAGGGTAAAGTTTCGGACTTCCCAAAATTCAAAGCCAGGCCTGAGATCTCAGTGAATTTTTGGAGTAATCTAACTAAGGGAGGTCCAGCTTCTTCTAGGTTTTCAAGTAAGATCAGAAGATCGTCTGCATAGGAGAGAAATATGTATCTAGACTTACCAATAGGAATTCCTTTTATATCCATAGCTTGCCATAAGCTACCTGCTAATGGTTCTATAGCCAAGATGAACAGAGAGGGTGATAACGGGCATCCTTGTCTTGTCCTCCTTTCGAGTTGGAAAAATGGTGAAAGAGTTGACTTAGTAAGAATTCTAGCCATGGGTGAGGTATACAATAACTTAATCCAGGAGCAGAATTTTTGAAAGAAATCAAAATGAGAAAGAACTTGGTATAAATAAGTCCAATTTAAAGAATCAAAGGCTTTTTCAAAATCTATAGTTTTGGCAGCAGCAGGGGAGTTAAGTGTATTAGCTTTGTATATTAAATTAAATAAGGATTGTAGGTGACCTGACCCTGACCTATTTTTAATAAAACCAGTCTGTGGAGGATGGATTAGTTTAGTAAAGCAGTTTTAAATGGGCTGATAGGAGTTTAGCAAATATTTTTCCATCAGTGTTAAGGAGTGAGATTAGCCTATAACTAGCCAGTAGGGAAGGGTCCTTGTCCTTTTGGGATTTAATGATTGCCCTCAGTGCAGGACATTGGTAAATACCCTTATTCAAGGCCTCTTGAAATACATTAAAGAAAGGGGCATAAAGTGTCAGAAAGTAATTTATAAAAATCTACTGGAAAGCTGTCTCCACCAGGAGATTTACCAGATCTTAAAGAAGCTAGCGCAGTCTTGATTTCTTGAAGAGTAAAGGGTTCATCTAGAATGCTCTTTTCGAAAGTGGAGAGATGCGGTAGTCGTAAACTATTTAGAAAATGTTAAGTATGTGATATAGGAGAGGGGTTTGTATTGGAGTATAGTTTTTGACAGTAAGCTTTCATGATGGGATTAATGGAAGAGTTATCAGTATAAGTTTTATCAGTCGTATATGTAAGACTTGAGATATGTCTTTCTGCTTGTTGCAATCTGAATTGATAAGAGAGGAGTTTCCCATTTTTATCTCCATGATCCCAATATTTATGTTTAAGTCTAAATATGACTAGTTCAGTTTTACGGGAGATAAGCTCATTTATTTTGGTCCTCAATTGTATAATTTCAAAGTGGAGGGAAGAGTCAGGGTTAGAATTGGTTGAGTTAAAATATAAGTTTTCTTTTGTTTTAAGTAATTTCTCTAGGTCAGCTAGCTGTTGTTCTCTAGACCTTTTCTGATGATTTGCATAACTGATTATTTTACCTATGATTGTGGCTTTTAAAGCTTCCCATACATTACTCATAGAGGTGTCGGCGGATTTATTATAAAAAAGAAATTCTTGAATTTGAGATTTAACCCAGGGTAAGAAATCAGGGTCTTTAAGGAGAAGAGGGTCAAGGCGCCAGTAAGGAGATTTAGAAGAGGGTGGTACCCACAACAATTGTAACTTGACGGGAGAGTGATCAGAGGTAAGAATAGGGAAAATGGAAGATTCAATAGTTTTTTTCTATAATAAGTGCAGAGGTGGACCAATAATCAATATGGCTATATGTTTTATGTAAGGCAGAGTAAAATGTAAAGTCCCTTTCGCAGGGGTGAAGTAGTGGCCAAATATCTACTAATCCAAAATCTTTCATTAATAGTGAAAGAGCGTTAATACTTCTAGGATGGGCATCAGTAGAAATAGTACTACAATCTATGCTAGCATCAATAGCTAAGTTGAAATCACCCCCGAGAATTATGGGAGAATTGTTAACATTATTTAAAAGTATTTGCTGGGCTAGGTTATGGAAGAATTCAGGAGAGTCAGAGTTAGGTGCATACTTGTTAATTAGCATAAGAGGACCAGAAGGGGTATTGAAGGTGATTATAATCCCTCTACCCTCAGTATCGGTAACAGATTATATAACGACCAGGTGAGTGTTTTATGAAGTAGTATGGCTACCCCTCTTTTTTTTGAGGAAGAAGATGATTTAAAGAAAAATTATTGAGACTTCTAGCTGCTGAAGGACAGACAGTTAAGGATTTGTGGAAGGCTTTGGAGGACTATGAGGAGGTTACCCTCATTCAGTCTCCCTTGGCCTCCCCAGCTTCCCCTATGGCACCCACCATTGTGACGTCTCCCACTGTGATACCCTCAGTGCACCTAGACTCTTATCACAGGCTCAGGTTGTTTTCAGGTGCTGTTCCTGTGCCTGTGGGGGAAGAAGATTTGGAAACTTGGATGGACTATGCCACCCCCCTGGTCCAAGAGTGGCAGTGCTCTGAAGGGGAGAAATGCAATAGACTCATGAAAAGTTTGAGGGGCCCTGCACTGGAAGCCATCCAGTTCCTTCAGTCCACTAACCTGGAGGCCTCTGCAGCTGAGTACTTATCCGCTTTAGAAGGGGTGTTCGGCAGTATTGAATCCAGATAGGATCTGATGTAGAAATTTAAATCTGTTGAACAATGGAAGAATGAGAAACTGTCTGCTTTTGTGACCTGGTTAGAATGGGCCTTTGCAAAGGGCACATCATAAAGGGGGTATCTCAGCTAGTGATCTGAATCATGTCAGGCTGGAACATATCCTTAAGTCTGCCCGTTATTCAAGTGTGCTCATGTTGAAGTTAAAGTTTCAAGACAGAAAAGCTAACTCTCCTGAATACTGCTGCTTGATGAAGGAAATCTGGGAGGCTGAAAATTATGAAGATGGCTAGGAACCGTATGCAGGCTGTTCTCAAACTGCTTCAACCCCCGATAGACCTGTTGAGAAAGAGGACCACTCTAAGTCACAACAAATCAGTGAGCTACTAAAAGAATTGAAAGACTAAGAGCCAGCTGGCAAGCTGAGGCCGAGTCTGTTAAAAATCCTGGCCTTTGCCCCACTAAGACTGAGCCTAGTAGTGTGACCCTACCTGTAGGTGTGGAGGCCAATGCCCTTGCTGCTGAACCTTGAACTGATCCCACCCTGGTAGAAGAGATGAGGGAACTGCAAGCCATGGTGAGGGATCTTATTTGTGCCACTCAATCACCTGCCTCCTGGAGGGACTGTGGGGAGCTGAGCCAGAATCCAAACCAAAAGAAGAGAGTAGGACTCCAGCCCCTGATCACTACAAACCTCGTGAAGAACCGACCCATCCTGCTGACCCCAGAGGCAAGGTGTTTTGTTACCGGTGCGGAGAGGATGGCCACACCGATGTGTTTGCAATGCTCCAGAAGATCTACAGAGAGACACTACCAAGCTACTCAATTTAGTATGACAAAGCAATATAAAACCCCAACCAGGTCCACCAAAAAAGTCTTTCTCCTCTAAAACTGCTGTGTTCCAGTCCACCAAACAGACTCCTCCTGATTGGTCTGAGGTGGTGGGTCAATCCATAGAAACCACAGTGACTGTTAATGGCATCTCTACTTGAGCTATACTAGACAGTGGCTCACAGGTCACTATTGTATTTAAGGACTGGTATGACCAACACTTGTCTGACTTCCCGCTCCTACCCCTGGAGGGACTGTATGTGTGTGTGGGGGTTGAGTGAAAAATCCTACCCTTACCATGGATATGTACAAATTTGCCTATTTTACCCTACTGCTGTTGCTGGCATGAATGAACCAATGGAGACCCTAGCCCTGGTCTGCCCACCGACTGGAATGTATGATGGTAACCCATTGTTGATCGGCACTAATGCTCATATATTCAGTTGGCTAGCCCAGCTTTGTCAAGAGAAACAAGCCAAAGACTGGACGGATCCTACACATTCCAGCTATGGTGAGCAGAGCATATGATTTGCAGATGTAAGCCAAAGAGGTTGAGAAAGATGAACCAGTTGGAGTAGTATGGAAGAAAGATCCAGAATCGTTTGTATTGCCACCTAATGCTCAGTGTGCTATCAGTGGCGAGGTATGAATTAAAAAAGATGTTAAAAAGAAGATTCTCATGCTGGATGCCCCAGAAGATGGGAAACTGCCTGAGGGATTGTTGGTTAAGTCTAGCATTCTACCAGCCAGAGCTCATGCCTACACTCAGTGGGTAGTGTGGTGCAAATCCAAAACATGTTTGACCGGGATATCAGAGTGAATCAAGGCTGCACCCTGGCTACTGTATACTGTGCAGATGCTGCTGTGCTGGGTAGCAAAAATGCAGCAGTGAGAATGACAAGATGACTACTGATCTGTTCAACTTTGGAGAGTCCCCCATTCCTGAAGAGTGGAGAGCTAAAATCAGCTGAAAACTGGCCCAGAGAAGCAAGGTGTTTTCTTTGAAAGAATGGGATGTGGGATGCATCACTTGGGCTGAACATTACATTAAACTTCATGATGAAAGGCCTTTCCATGAGTGATCTCACTGCCTAGCACCTGCTGACATTGACGACAATCGATGCCACCTCCAGGAGATGCTGACGGCTGGATTTATACAGGAATCTCGCAATCCATACACCTCTCCTATTGTGGTAGTCCGGAAGAAAAATGACTCAGTGAGGATGCGTGTGGACTACCAGACTCTGAATTGAAGGACTATATCTGACCAACACACTATGCCACACATCCATGATTCCCTTGACTGCCTCAATGGGAATCAGTGGTTTTCTGTACTAGACCTCCAGAGTGGGTATTACCAGATCCCGATGTCCCATGAAGATAGAGAAAAAAACAGCATTCATCTGCCCTTTGGATTTTATGAATTTCTGCACATGCCGCAGGGCATTTCAGGAGCACCCGCCACTTTCCAGAGGTTAATGGAGCGAGATGTGGGGTACATGAATCTACTAGAATGCCTTGTCTACCTAGATGATGTTATTGTGTTTGTCTGGACTCTTGAGGAACATGAGACTCACCTGTTTAAAGTTTTAGACCAGTTGGAAGATTTTGGGTTTAAAATTATCTATCGACATGTGTCAGTTTTTTCAGCAGTCTGTGAAATATGTTAGCCACATCGTGAAATCAGAAGGGATTCAAACAGATACAAGCAAAGTAGAGGCCCTGACCACTTGTTCACAGCCTAAGAATCTTAAGGAACTGCAAAGATTCTGGGGGATCTGCGGCTACTATTATCGATTTGTAAAAGATTATACTAAGGTCATCCACCCTTTGTTTAACTTCACTCAAAGTTGCCTGGCAACAAACCAAAAATACACTGCTATTGAGTACTGTTAAAGAGGAAGAGAGTCTATTTTCAAACAAATGAGCTTTTTGGAACAAAGTAGACTCAAAAGTGTGAGGTGATCTTTTATGATATTATTTACCAACTTACTCATGCCCCCTGTTCTTGCTTATGCAGACCCCACAAAGCCATATGTGTTACATACCGATGCCAGCTTAAAGGGACTTGGCGCTGTGTTATACCAGGAGTATGAAGAAGACCTACGCCCAGCGGTATTTGCTAGAAGAAGCCTGACACTGTCTGAAAAGAACACAAGCTTGAGTTTCTCCCACTAAATGGGCCATTGTAGATCAATTTCACAAGTATCTGTACAGTGTGAAAATCCTGGTAAAGACTCACAACAACCCTCTTACCTATGTTCAAACCGCAGCAAAATTAGATGCCACTGGGCAACGTTGGCTATTGGCCCTCTCCACCTATGACTATTCAGTAGAATATTGACTAGGCCTGAATCACTTTGTCACAGATGCCCTCTTGAGGAGACCCGACTCCAACTCTGAGTGAGTAAGAATATCTGAACAATCTGTCAAAGCTCTTTGTCAAATGTTCGATAAAGATGAACACCCATACTCTGAAACCACTGACTGCCTGGTGGACTGTCTGGGCCCTCCTGATACTTGTATTCCTACAGCCTACTGCCATCTAGCAGCATTGATTCTCAGCACCCTGCCTCAGCTTACTCCTGACAATATACAGTGGGCCCAATCCCAAGATTCTGTGATCAGGCCAGTGTTGTACGCCATTCATGCAGGAAGGAATGTATCCAAGCTCCACTCTTCAGATCCTAGAACTGCTCTGCTGTTCTGAGAAGGGCCCAGGTTAAAGTTGAACAACAAACTGCTTTACAGAGAGATTACCTATAAACAAGGTCAAGTTGCCAAATGACAGCTAGTTTTACCAACAGCTTTTAAACATGTGGTTCTACGTGCCCTCCATGACCAGATGGGGCATTTAGGTTGTGACCAGACTGCTGATCTGGCCTGTGCTCATTTCTACTGGCCAAAAATGGGAGCTAACATGGAGACTCATATCAGAACTTGAAGCCATTACTTGCAGAGGAAAGCTCAGCCCCCAGAGGGTAGCTCCCTTGGTTAACATTTCTACCAGTATGCCCATGGGGCTTGTGTGTATTGACTTTTTGTGTTTATAACCAGATCAAAAGAATATTGGTAATGTACTGGCAGTGACTGATCATTTTATTCGCTACACCCAGGCATATCCAACCAAGGACCAAAAAGCTTCCACTGTAGCAAAAGTTTTAAAAGAGAAGTTCTTTGTTCATTACGGTGCCCCCCAGAGAAATCACTCTGATCAAGGGAGAGTCTTTCAAAGCCATCAGATTAAAGAGATGCTCTCACTCCATGGGGTGTGAAAGTCCTGAACTACCCCTTATCACCCTCAGGGGGATCCCCGGCCTGAATGATTCAATTGCACATTACTAGACATGCTGGGAACACTTCATCCCAGTGACAAGCCGAGATGGAATCATCAGATAAGTAAGTTAGTTCATGCCTACAACTGCACCAAAAGTGATGCAACTGGGTTCTCCCCCTACACTTAATGTTTGGTCGAGAAGGCGTTAACAGTAGACATCTGTGTTGGAGTGTCCCCTGATGGAGTCAAAGAGAGAATTACTCAGTATGTCTAGAAATGAAAAGCTCGTTAAACCATGCCTACATGTTAAATTTTTATCATGATGGCCAAAAGAAACTTAGGAAAACAAAGAAAGGCATGACAGACGCAGCATGTTGAAGAACTGCAACCAGGAGATAGAGTTGTGTTAGAAATTTGGGATAGCATGGAAAAGCATAAGATAGCTGACAGGTGGCATCACACCCCATTCATTGTTGTCAGTGTTGGGAGGACTCAAGCAGTTTACAAACTACGTCCAGAGAATGACCTAATATTATAAAGATAATGCGCAGAAATCTGTCATATCAACTGAGCAAATCATCATTGATTCTGCACCCCAAGATACTAAATCCCATGCTGCAGCTAAAAAAAATAGCCAACCTTTTCTCCTGTGTGTCGAAGATCAAGTCCTTCTCTCAGCCATGTTCACAGAAATTGATCACAGTCTAAATCTGATCACAGTGAGTGGAAACCCCTATTATCCATCTTATGAACTGAGCTGGTTGTTTCAAGGAAACCCCTGTGTAATATGGGAGATGAGGCTGACCTCAGAACCGCCTTCAACCCTTCAGCTCTTCTGCTACCCTATGCCCCTTTAAGAGTGAGGTGCAAACTGTGACTTGGGGCCAGATATTCAAAGCTTAGCACGGTCCACAAACATGCCTATGCCGGATTTAGTGTGAACAGAGGGATCGCTATATTCAAAAGGCCACATAGAAGGTAAGGCAAGCAGTATCACGAGCAAACCTGGTAATTATATGCAAGGGAAAAGGTGAACATGAATACAGGTGCTATGAGATATTCAGCAACTAGAGCCACGCTAAGGTGTTTATATGACATAGCGCGACTCTTAGCACGGAACAAATTACCACCCAGGAACAGCTTTGCATGTCATTGGTGCATAGCATGGTGTTTGCATGGGATTAGAGTGGCTTGTGCAACCCTAACATAAGAGCATGACACTTAGAAAATGCCTGACAGGAGGACATATGTTTCATGCTGGCACCACCATGATGCCAACAGCTGACACCGTCCCAGCTACACTGACAGTAAGGATCCAACCACAGGGATAACTAGGTGTGTGGCTATACAGCATACCACCTGCAGACCATACGCCTGTGGTACTAACAGATGCCAGCACACACATGCATCATGGGCATGGCGTCGGGAGGGTGATGGTGGTCAGACCTCACACAGCCCAGATGACACATGGCTGGGTACCATGCAGTGTACACGGCCAGTAGTGAATACTCCACCACCTGATTGCCTTCCTGAGCACATACCCAGCCATATCGCACAACTGTACAGAAGCCAGCACACACAGCTGGCTATGTAATTGTCACTGTGAGCATCCCATGCCACAGGTGCATTATCTGTGAGCACACAACAATGAAAAGAGTACTGTCCACTGTCAGTACCACCTGTTGTTGGGCCTGTCATCACAGTGCAGTGGTCATCACAGTCCCCCATACCATAGGCATTGCTGTGTCCCCACACCACTGACCCATTGCTACTGTAGCAGTCTGTTGTGCACTGTAGCATGGCTCATGCGTGATTGTTGCATGCATGCAGCACCACCACCGCCTGTGCCTATGCTGTGTTGTCCCTGGGCACACAGTGCTATGTGTATTACATGTAGCCTGCAGCAACCACACTGCCAGACTGATCTATAGGTGGAGCTGGGCCAGACCTGCCAGCCGCTGTACTAAGACTGACCAGGTGGAGTTGTGGGACCCTGTAATGCTGCTAACTGCATGCAAATCGGGAAATAATGGGATGCTAATTTGTCTGTTTGCCCCGACTTGACCTAAGCAGGATCATTTGCATGTCACTTTTGAATATGGCAAATCTTAGTGCTGTAATAACGTGTTGCACTGGCAAACAGCTTAGCTCCACGTCAAGCTAGTATGGTGTTAACAGTTTGGGGGAATATACAGTTTATTGCTGTCATCTGTTGCTGCTCATAGCTGTATAGGTGCACACATTTGTTTCGTACACATTGGCCACATAGTGTATCTTTCCTGCTCTCACGGTGTTGTGTACTGTATTGTTGCTGGTTTGTACTTCCTGGTGTTATATTCATGCTGTTTATTCCAGGGCTACGTTGCCCTGCACCCAGCCCAGTTTGCACGTCTCATTCCTTGCTATATTCAGCTGTTTGCCCCGGTCTTTGAATATGGCTGCTTTGTGCTCCAGGCTAAGTTTGCCTGCCAGGCAGTATTAACTTATCCCAGGGCAAATCCTTTGAATATTGGCCCTTGATGTAGGTGGTCCCTTGTGTCTTGTTGAACAACTGAACTCAAAAGTAGAGCCAAACTGAAACACAACTGGTGACATACCAGATAGTCCAGACCTGTTTGCAACCAAGATTTCACAGTATTATGGATAATGATGTTAATAGATAATGATGTTGGTGTGATCAGTAATGTGTTAATGGATTTAAATTTTGGAATTTCTGATAATGAACCTGAATTCTAGAGTAAAGTAATGGAAAGTAATTCTGCTGAACAAGAGTTAACAGAGAAGCTAAAGTGTTTGTAGTCCAGAATATATAGCCGGTGAGTATTGCAGAGGGCTGATGGAAAGTATGTCTTGCAGACGACATAAAAGATCTGCAACATAGTTGATACACAAGGTGGGGTGGAAAGGATGAAAAGGGACTGCAAGGTTGAGGAACACTATCAAATGTATGGTAGCTTGATTCAGTGCTAAGAAGTGCAATGCACCTGGGAACAAAAACGAGGGAAGAGTACAATTGGGATGAGATACCAACAACAAAAATGGAAAGGACCTGGGGGTATTGGTATCAGATGACTTAAAGGTAAGCAATGTGAAAGGCAGTAGGAGGTTGGGGATATTGATGCATAGGAGAGGCATCACCAGTAAAAACAAGAAGTTGTTATCCCGTACAGACAGTTGGTAGAGTCTGCCTGAGTACTGCAGTTCTGAGATCAGTTCTGCAAAGACATAGGCAGGATGGAAGTTGTCTGATGAGGGTGATCAAAATGGCAGGGTTCACCTTAAAACGATCAAGAGACTTAAGGATCTTATTACAGCCCCTAGGAGAGGAGGAAGAGGGGACATGATAGAACCTTTAAAATACCTCAGGGAATGAATAAATCCAAGAGGGATCTTTCAGAAAAGTGGTACAAGAACAAGTGTGCTATTTAGCTGAGGGGACGGCTCAGAGGTAATGTGGAGTAAGCATTTTTCACTGAGAGGGTCAGGATGCGGAGCAGCCTCCTGAGGAGGTGGGAGTCGGTGCAGGGGACTCAAGAATGCCTGACAGGTATAAGGCATCTAGGGGTGAGGTTGAAGAAGCAGGTGTTGTTAGCTAGGATCTGCAGCTTATCCATTAGAAATGGGTGACTGGCCAAGCGTCCTTATCTGTTAAATTTGTTTTATGTTTTTACGATGTATCCCTCTTCTGAGGCTGACTTATTGAACAACAATGAGCCGGAATATCAAGCCACGTAAATGCTGAAATGACTGAACCTTAGATGGCAAACCAGTTTGAGAATAAATTAAATATCGATATAATTGTCATAAAGTTTTTAATGATTGTTAAAATTATTTATTGTATAATTTGTTTTATAATTTCTCTTTACTTTTTGTAGGATTATTTGTAAGTTGATTTTGTATTCATGGAGAGTTTGTTGTATACAACTCAGCTACTCCTGTTTGGGTGGCTAATGCATTAAATAAACTAAGCTAACCTAAACTAAACCTATTCCTGCCTCCTAGAAAATCTGGACGAGCCAAAGTCTGTGGAAATCTCAGTTATGACTCCCAGGAAGGCCTGTAGATCTCCCATTGAATGTTGTTCAAAGGTGTACATTTCTGAAAACCTCCAGAGCAGTAAGAGGCAATATAGCACAATAGTTTAAGGCTCTGAGCTGGAAACCTGAGACCTGGGTTTCATCCCACACTTCACTTGCATACTGTGTGACTCTGAACAAGTCACTTAATTCTGTGCTCCCAGGTCGCACTGAAACAAGCTTCAGCTTATGAGTCTCCTGTTGCAAAAATAAATAAATAAAGTTAGACTACCTGCACCTCAGTTATTGTGAAGCCTTCAATCAGTATGCAATGCCATGTTCTATGCAGCTCCAGTATAGCTGACGATAGGCCCCAAGCCATGTGGGTTAGTGTAGAGGCAGTACAAACCAGAGTTGTAAGAGTATGTGTTTAACTACTTGGATCTGTTAACCTGTTTATTAAAAGTGTTGTGGAAATGTGTTCACGTGAAATTTCATTGCAAAGTGGAAAGTAGTAGTACTGTTTTTAATCCACTTATTGTACTGATGCATCAGATTTTGTAATGGTATACCAATGAAACACATTATTTACATATGTTCTTTCTGTATAGAAATGATGTAGCGTGTGTAGACATGACACGGACACAAGTTTTCCAGGTAGGAAGAGTGCCTCAATTTGGGGTTTACTTTTATGTCTTACTGGGCCCCATGCCCACTGTCGGGCTGGTGTCCTGTCTTGTGACCTGTATTTGTGTGAGAGTGCCATGCTGAGCCTCGTGTGGCTTTTAAGAGAATAGCTAACCTGTGTTAAGTAATTGATCTGTGCTGAGTCTGAGCAATTTAGGGCTTGTGGATAGCCACAGTGCATTGTTTGCTCGACTGCAGTCGCTACTAAGTAGAGGAGCTCATGTAGGAACTGTGCTTATTTAGTTTGTACCTATTATATTTGATAGAGATGTTTGTCTATCCGTTTAACTGCAGCATGATCATTTGATGAAAGTCTATGTTAGTCTGACCTAGTACTTGTACTGGCAGAACATTGGGACCTAAATGAACTGACCCCAGTGTCGTGGGGAAGAAACCTGTAGTTTTGTTGTTTTCAGTTGGTTCTTAATCAACCTGGAGAAAGAGGCATAGGAAATCAGTGGAAGAAGCTCAACTTGCCTCCTGCCACCTGTCTCTGTGTTTGAGAACTGCCTTTGTAGGTATGATTGTCCTATTCCAGCCTGGAACTGTGGCAGAAGAAAAGGAGAAGTTTGTTAGGAACTAATGTAATTTGACCAAAGGCTTGCTCTGATGCGATCAGCCCAGCCTGTGCAAGAGCATTCCTCAGATCGGTGGTTTGCTAGTAAAGCTGTTGAATTCCAACCAGATATATCCAACTGATTTCTGAGGTATTGTTGATTTAAATGTGCTAATGTTCTATAGGTTGAGACCTGCTTCCCACAAAAGAACCTGGCGCCAGCCGAGGTCATCAGCAGAAGATCATGAACTTCCAGACTGTCATCCTGCCAGGGTTCTGCATCAGTCTAAGCCACTACTCCATCACCAGAGAATGTCATAGTACAGACCGATTAGGGATTCAGCCCCTGCACAGCAACAGCAGTTTTACACCTGGAGGAAAGGCCATGAAGAGGAGGTGTGCATCGCCCTGTTTCATGTTTTCTGTTACCATGATGTCTCTATATCACCTGCCTTGCAGCAGATCCCTGGTAGCGTGAATAAAATCAAGGTAGTTCCTTGCAATGAGAGCTTAACTCATTTGTGGTGCCATCTAATTGTCTCAGTTTCTTAGGTTTACAAGGGACTGAGCCAACCTGCTCACATTATAATTTGGGTGTTTTGCATGTTAACTGATTTTCTTTCCATCAAGGGCTCCAACATCAGCTGCAACGTCGGCCAACTCCTGGCAATGCCTCTGGCTAGCCAGACTTACCATCCTGGGTACCCAGTGTTGTGTGACTGTCTCATTGGGACTAAAAGTGCATGCCAAACCTGAATCCTATCAGACTGCAAATCATTTGACTAGATTCATGCCCCTTCCTTGTTCACTGCCCCTACATAAACCCGATTGTCTTTTTTCACATTTAACCTGGCTAGTGTGTATATTATTAGTTGGGTTACAGTATTAAGACTGTACTGCTGTATTGCTAACCTTATTTTCCAGGGGGTCTCCAGGGACGTGGCTGCAGTTCCAGCCCTGGTGGTAAGTGTAGAGGGTGCGAGCATATTGTCCTATTGTGTCCCATTGATTGTGAATCTACTATTGTGTTAGATGCTGGGCCACTAGAAGGGTTGGTGGGTGATTATAGCTCCCCAGAGGGCTATACCAGAGCAGATAAGCAACCCCAATACCATTTCTCTGGGTAGGGAGGCACCTTCTTAGAAAATTCAGGCCCCTCAACCTGTGCATAGCCATACAGGCAGGGGTTGTAGCCCTTAGAATAGTGCCACCTAGGGGTTACATATGTTTAAAGGACTTGGCGCCCTTTTTCAGATTTCTGTCCACTCTCAGGTCTGCCTAAGCCCCATATATATACTGCGGGGTTACAAGGGGGGACAGCAGCACACCTGGTGTGTATTGTTTCCACAGACCTCTGCTCTGAGCCGTGTTTGAGATTTTCATTGTTGTGCCCCTGACCCACTGAGCCACAAACGCTTCCACAATCTCAGGTTTGTGGCTTTTCTGGTGTGGTGGCCCTGCTTCAATCGAGACTGTAGGAGGGAACCAGCTGACCTGGAGCTGATCAGATGTGATCCGCCCTAATGAACAGCTGACCTAGCCTGTAGCGAGCTACAAATGGGAGCCAGAAACGGAGCTGTAATTCATTTTGTTTCTGGTTTGCTGTGGCTTTAATGATTCAGTTGCATAATTCTGCATGCTCCCAGAATGGTTTCTGCTCCCAGAAAGAGTCTGCTGGAGGAACCCAACAACAGGTCTGTCCGCATTTCCTGCTGACAGCTACTGACTCGTGGAAAGACTTCTGGAGGACTGCTTCTGCCCTGCTCTGCTTCTGGTAAGTCAATTGGAAATCATTTAAGTATCAGTTGTGGGGGCAAGAAGCAAAATGAATGAGGAGGAAACAAGGAATGGTGCCAGGATGTGTATTTGAGGGTCAGAGAGGTGGGGTAGGAGGAAGAGCAAGCACAGATTGGCATTGTGCTTTTAAGTGTAAACTGCGTCAAACACCTCGTGGCTTGTGCCTTCTGTGATTGCTTCTTATAATCCTCTCCAGGCAGACTGCCCTCAGGCATCCCTCCTCACTGCCTCAGCTCCTCCTCCTCCTCTCCTACCCCCATTACTGGGTATAGGATGAATCTGTCTCCTTTTCATCCCCCCTTCCTCCTCCCTTGCTGTTTCCCATCTACCACATACCCAATGCAATGCCTCCCCATTCCCCTCCTCCTTCTCTCTCTCTCTCTCTCTCCCATACCACCCCTCACCACCACTTTTTTTTTTTTCCCACCTAACCCACTCCTAACAAAGCTTACTAAGCTGCCTATGACTTGTACTGTATAATTAACTCGCAACTCAATTCCTTGACAGTGCCTTTGGCTGCTATTATTGTAACCTTATTTGTCTTTTTTTTTTTCGTAAGTTCCATTGTAATGATCATATCATGTTTTGTACCTTATTGTCCTTATTGCCTTGACGTGGAACCTTTGTAAAAGAGCCCTAGGCACAAAGGTGTAATCCAACATACAAAATAAATAAAAATAAATAAATAAATAAAATATAAAATGTATATATTTGATGGGTGCGCAAGTATAGGCGGTGGCTGGTTTTGATGAGAGGAGTGAGGATATGGAGTGTACTGCTTTGCCTGCTGCCAGCTGCTGACACTGGAAGAACTTCTGGAGAACTGCTTATGCTCTCTGCCCTGTTTCTGCCCTGCTCTTCTTCTGGTAAGTTAGCACAAAAATCTATAAAAATAGCAGTTGTAAGGGAAGAGGTACAATGAATCAGAGGGAACAAGGAATGGTGCCAGAATTTGTATGTGAGGGTCAGAGAGGTGGAGCAGGAGGGAAGGCAAGCACAGGTTGGTATGGTGGTTTATATAAAATGAATATACGATGGTGGCAGGAGGGCAGTCAAGCAGATCTACAGAACACACATGTATACATGTCTGTAAGCTCTTGTGGTTTGTTGTTGATGGAGGGTGGAGGGATGGGCCTGGCAGACTGCCATGCTGAAAAATTGTTCTGCTTTTGGTGATGCAGGGAGGGAGGGGCGGATGGGCAGATCTGGCACAGAACAATTTTTTCTACCTGTATACCAGTCTGCTTGGTATGCGCCCAAGCTCCTGCACTTGTTGTTAGCGGTTGGTGGAGGACGGCATGGCAGACTGGACACATGCAGAAAAATTGTTATGACCTCTGTGATGTAGGAGGAGGCATCCAGGCAGACTGGGCAAAGAGCAATTTTATTTCCACCTATATACCAGTCCGCTTGGTCCGTGCCAAGCTCCTATTACTTATTGTTCATGGTCGGAGGGATGCGGGCCTGGCAAACTGGTACACATGCTGAAAAAAGTGTTCTGGCCTCTGGTGATGCAGGAGGGAGGGGCAGACGGACAGACTGGCACAGAAATGTTTTTTCCACATGTATACCAATCCGCTACGTCTATCCCTTGCTCCTTTGGTTTATCATTAGAAGCATAGAAACATAGATTTTGATGACAGATAATGACTGCTTGGCTCACCAAGTCTGGCCATTTCCCTACCTATTGGATAAGCTGCAGATCCTAGTTAATCAGCAGTCTACTTCCTCCTATCCTCACTATAATTGCCTTATGTCTGTCCAATGCATTCTTGAATTCCCCACTGTTTTTGACCCCACGACCTCCTCAGGAAGGCCGTTCAATGCATCCACCACCCTTTCTGTAAAAAAATACTTCCTCATGTTGCCCCTGAGCTGTCCTCCCCCCCATCTTCAAACTGTGCCCACTTGTTCTAGCACATCTCTTTTTCTGAAAGATGCTACTCTCTTGGACTTTGTTGATTCCCTTGAGGTACTTAAAAGTTTCTATCATGTCCTCCTTCTCCCTCCTTTCCTCAATGGTATACATACTAAGCTTCTTTAGTCTCTCGTCATATGATTTCTGGTGCAGAGCAGACCCTGCATCATTTTAGTTGCCTTCCTCTGGACTGCTTCCATCCTGTCTATATCCTTGTGGAGATGGGGTCTCCAGAACTGCATGCAGCACTCCAGATGGGGTCTCACCAACTGTCTGCACAGAGGGTAACAACTTCCTGTTTTCTACTGGTGATGCCTCTCCCTACACATCCCAGTATCCCCCCAGCCCTCCTTACTGCCTTCTCACATTGCCTGCCTATCGTTAGGTCATCTGATATGACTATCCCCAGTTCTCTTTCTGTTTTTGTTGTTGTTAGTGCCTCCCCCCCATTGTGTACCCTTCCACTGGGATTTTTGATTCCCAGGTACATTACTTTGCACTTCTTTGCATTGAATCTAAGCTTCCATATGTTTGATCATTCCTCCAACCTTGCCAAGCCCCTTCTTATCCTTTCCACCCCCGCCGTGCAGTGCATCAACCCTGTTGCAGATTTTTGTGTTCTCTGCAAAGAGCCATACTTTTCCTTCCAGTCCCTCTGCAATGTCACTTATAAAGACATTAAAGAGGACCGGCCCCAATACTGAACTCTGCGGAACCCCACTAGTAACCTCCCTTTCTTTGGAGTGGACTCTGTTTACTATTACCCTCAGTGTTCTGTTGTCCAGCCAATTTTATACCCAGGCTACCACCCTGGGACCCACTCTCAGGCTGGCTAACTTGTTTATTAATATTTTGTGTGGGACTGTGTCAAATGCCTCACTAAAGTCTAGGAAGGCCATGTCCACAGCTCCTCCCTGGTCTGCTACTTTGGACAACCAGTCAAAGAAATCTATTAAATTCATCTGACATGACCTTCCCATTGTGAATACATGTTGCCTTGGGTCTTGTGCCCTGCTGGCCTCTAGGTACTCAACAATTCTTTCTTTCAGAAGTGATTCCATCATTTTCCCTACCACTGAGGTCAAACTAACAGGTCTGTAGTTTTCTGCCTCTGCCTTCCTCCCACTTTTGTGTAGGGAAATCACTTCCGCCTTCCTCAAGTCCTCAGGTACCACATCATCCTCCCATGATTTGTTAAAAAGAGTAGTTAGTGGTGCCACTAGTTTTCCCCTTAGTTTTTTCAGAATTCTGGGGTGACTCCTGTCAGCCCACATTGCCTTGTCCACCTTGAGTTTTAAGAGTTCTTTAGAACCTTACTTGTGAACTGGACTGGTATCGACCCCCTATCCAGAGTGCTTCTCATTGTTTGGTTTAGGTACGCCACCTCTTCTTTTGAGAATACTGAACAAGCATTTCATTCAATATCTCTGCCTTCTCACTGTCACCCTCTGCTCACCCAACCCCCACTTATTAAGCCTCACTATCCCTCCCTTGGTCTTTCTTTGCTCACTAATGTACCTACTGTATAAAAGGTTTTATCCTCCTTCTTAACTGAGTTGACTATCTTTTCCTCAGTTTGAGCCTTTGCTATTCTAACTGCCTTCCTCACTTCCTTCTGCTTTAATTGATTGAGTTCTCTTTCCTGCTCCTTCTGTGATTCCGTATACTTTCTGAATGCTACCTTTTTCTCCCTAACCTTCCTTACCACCTCTTTTGAGAACCATAGTGTTTTTTTTCCTTCATTTTCTTTTGTTTATATGTTTCACACAAAGGCTTGATGCCTCTGTGATGGCAGTTCTGATTTTGCCCCATTGTTCCTCCACCCCTCCTTCCTGCCCTTTTGCTAGTGCATTCCTTAGGCACTCTCCCCGTCTGCCAAAGTCAGCCCTCTGAAAGTCCAGTACCTTTGCTTTTGTATGGCTTGACTCTATGGCTATGTTTATTGTGAACCACACTGTCTGGTGGTCACTTGCTCCCAGATGGCTACCCACTTCTAAATCTGAGATCCCTCACTGTCCCTGTTTGAGGGTGGCAGATCTAAGACTGCTGCCTCCCAAGTGGGTTCCAAAACTAGCTGCCTGAGGCATTCCCCCTGTAGGGCATCAAGAATGACTCTGCTCTTGGATGTGGCTGCAGCAAATGTGCTCCAATTAACATCTGGCATATTCAGGCCCCCATCAACAATATCTCCCCTTTATCTGTCATTCTAAGGATGCCTCCAATCATTTCTCTGTCCATGTCCTCCCCCTGAGATGGGGGTTTGTATATAACCTCTGTGCAGATTGTGGTGCCATTTCCTGTCTCCAAGGTGACCCACAGTGCCTCCTCTCCTCAGTTTACCCTTTAGTTCCATTGCTTTGATCCCTTCACTTATGTAGAGAGGTACTCCTCCTCCTCCTCCTCTTTTACCCTCCCTGTCCCTCCTGTAGATTGTGTAACCTGCTATGTCGACATCCCAGTCATGGTTCTCTGTGTACCAGGTTTCTGTGACTACCACGCTATCCAGGCATTCCTCTTCCATCAAGGCCACTAGCTCAGGAAGCTTGTTACCCAGAATACGTGCATTGGTACTCATTGCTCTCTATTTTTTGATGGCCTTACTACTATTTGCCCCATCCCTGTACCTACTGCCTTTCCCTTTTTCTCCATTTACCCCTGCCCTGCCCCCTATTGAACTCTCTACCTTGGTGTTGACCTCACTAACTACCCTGTTTTGTGGGGGGAGGCTCAGGATTCCCTGCTCCTTGTCAGTGCCTCTCCCCTTGGCTAGTTTAAAAGCTTGCCAATGAAGCATTTAAACCTATCACCTAGGATCCTGGTTCCACTCCCGGACAGATGCAGACCATCATGCCAGTACAGGACTATATCCCTTCATGTGGACCCCCAGTCCCCAATGGTCAAAACCCTGTGCTCCGCACCAGTTTTTCAACCATTCATTGAATCCTAGGGTGCAGAGTACCTAGCCTCACCCATGCATAGACAGGCAGCACCTCCGAGAAGGTTACTGCTGTTAGCATCAGTTAGGCAGACTATGCATTTTATTTTTATGTAACCATCACTCAGTTAGGCAGGCTATGCATTTTATGTGCTTATCGTTCTGATAGGCTATGCATTTTATTTTTATGTGACCGTTGTTCAGTTAGGTAGATTATCCATTTTATTGTTGTTTTTATGTGACCATCATTCAGATAGGCAGGTTATGCCTTTTTTTTCCTTTTAATGTGATTGTTGTTCAACTAGCAGGCTATGTATGCTTTTGCGCATTTTCATTTTTTTGAACATCATTTATTAGTGCCTGCAGCTTGACCTGTGCTAAACATGTCTCAGCCACAAGCAAAATGCCCACATTTGACCTGTGAAGAAGCCAAGCAATTGCATCTTTCCTATACAGTATGTGCTTTAGATAGAGTCCAGCTGTTTCCAGAAGATCTCTATGAAGATGGTGGCTAGCTATTCTGCAGGTTCTGCTGCCTCACAATAGGTTATCTATGGAAGCATACCATCGACCTTCATATGAAGTCTCAAAAACATACTGAACAAAAAGCACCGGCAGTAAAGAAAGGGCAAGAAGGCATCAACCCACAGTGACAGCTTGCACTGACTTCAGCTTTTGCTCGTGCCAACACAGCCAAGCAGAACCGGAAGAAGTTTATCATGGGCTTTGTTAAGTGCATGACTCGAACTGATATTCCTTTGGAAAAAGCTTCTACCTTTGAAACCTTTCTTTGTAAGTACACCAAACATGGTGGTTGCCTACCTAGACCTTCACTTCTGAGATCGACGTACCTCTGGTATCTATGGCTTCAGCATGAAGAATTGTGTGGAAGCAAGTGGAGGACACAGAAATTTACCTGATCTTGGATGAGACCAAAGGTAACTGTGACTGAGTGTTTTTGAGGTTTGACGCAGACCCTCAACAAAGTTGGGAGCAGCTAGTTCAAACTGGAGTTGATTTTTGGATTGTGTAAATCACATCACAGTTGCACAGTCCTTGCTGCAGATCCTAAATGATAATCATGTAAACTTTGACAAAGTCTTTGCTGTGGCCACAGATAGTGCAAGTGATATGCATAAAGCTTTTAAGACTGTTTTGTCTGGGATCCTCCCCAGCACTGTTCATGTGACTTGCTTTGCACACCTGTTAAACTTAGTCCTGGAAATTGGCCAACTACTGTATATTGGTTGACTTGAGCACAGTGGTTGGCTTAGTCAAAAGATTTTTGCCAGAGCTCCATGCACTGGCACCAGTATCTGGCCTTCATGAAGGCAAAGGATGGCGTGGTAGTAAAGATGCCAGTTTATGCCATGCTAATACCTTGGTGCTCATGGGTGAAGGCATGTGCCTATCTTGTGGATTATCTGCCTGTCTTGGCAGAATTTTTGAACTGCTGTTCATCTGATACAGCCACGTACAAACAACTGAAGTCACTGTTGGCAAGAAAACTTAATGCACTGTCAGCTCAGGCAACATTTGTTGCAGAACATGCCACTAAACTTTGCAAACTCATGGAAGAGCTGTAAGCCAACCAGCCTGGTGCCACTGAGGGTTGAGGTGCTGGATGCTACACCTCGCCAGGTGGTGACTTGTGTTTGGGAATGAACATGGGTCACCAGAGGTTGTTAGGGGTGGAGAGGATGAAGCATCCGATGACAACTCTTCTCTCCGGGAGGAGGAATGGTACTCCGCTGAATGACTACCCCCAGGTGGTGGCCGAGGAGGAGTGTAGCTTAGAGGGGCCAGAAGAAGGGAGAGTGCTGCAGGACTTCTGTGATGCGGCACGCCTCTATGTGCACACATCTTGCGTGTGCGCCCTAGCAATGGGAAGGGAGAAACTCCGGCTGTGGATGATGACCGACCTCTCGTAGGCTCCGCACCAGGTGACATGCAGGGTTAGTCCCGGTGATATCGGGGTGACAGGGCTGGGGAGGTCAGTTAGAAGGGGACGGCTGGGGCAGATGAGTATAAAGTACATATTAAAAAAAAAAGAGCTGCGTTACAACAGTACTACAGGGACACAGCATTTTTAGTAGTCTTTAAAATGTGCACCTGTTTCTTGGATTTTGTCTCCAGCTAGAGTTGGGGAATACAGATCCAAAACTGTTCAGAAGTTGTCACTATGCAGTGACATTGAGAAAACTGCATGTTGTGAAATGTTTCAGCAGGTGATACTGGAAAGCAGTCAGAAGCTGCAGAATATCATGGAAAACCATCCATCCATCAATGTGTTCAAAGTAGAGCAAGTATTTGACCTTGGACAGATACCAACACTAGAGAAACAGAAAGAATACTACCACTATGGCATCGCAAGCTTGGCAGACACTTCAAACTTCAAATGGCATGTGTACCAGGCAGCAGCTGCCTTGCTTCCTATGGACTTCAGCATTACAGAATGGTGGGGAGCACAATCACAGTCACTGGGCACACTGTCTTTACTTGCCAAGAGATATATTTGGTTGTCTGTCAGCACAGCTTACATAGAAATGACTTTCTTGGTCTATACAGACCTGTTGAAAGACAACAGAAGAACCCTAAAAGAAGACAATGTGAAACTTTTATTGATGCTGAAATATAACACATTTTAGTACCATGCCCGAGTACAGTGCATTGTTGTGAGTAAACAGTATGCTGTTTTCCTGTGAGGAATATTGTATGATATGTATTATATAACACTACATATGAAGAATCCAGCAGAAGAAGGCCATTTGTTCTATCTTTTCTGGTAGTATTGCAGGGTTCACAGCTTGGGATACTGTCCCTGTCTCCTCCCCCCACTACTCCCATTATATTATTATAATGAAGTATATTTACTATGCTGTTTTGCTAGTAACAAAATGTCTAATGTTTGACTCTATATTGATTTTACATTTGTGATTTAATTGTGCCACATTGCATGACTTTATAATTTTTGTGTTGCTTGCACACATGTGCAAGAAACACATTGCATCAGCTTCCTTCAGAAGCAGGTTGGGAGGAGTGGCAGTGTTGTGCCAAAAGGCAGCAGTCCGTTCTGGGCTGGTCTCTGCACGGCAAATAGAGGTGCATGCTGTAGATGACAGCAGTTAATGAGCATGCCACTATGATCAAAAAAACTGGCCACTGCAATCAGGGAGCACCCCGTCACTATGCAGTCAGCTGTTTTTGCTGTGGGGCATCCCTGACTGCAGCAGCCAATTACAGCTGCATTGTGTGGTGTTCCTATGGTGACGGCTTCTCCATCGGCATCTCACAGTCCCCATGAAGCTGACGGAAAGCCGCTGTCCGCCGTTCAGTGTGCCTTTCTGGTGAAACATTTCAATAAATAAATGAAAGCTGATGAGGGGATGCCCAATCCCTCTGTCAGCATGCACCCTACCTGGTTCATTTGCCGATGGGGTAGCCCAATCCTCATCAGCATGAAGCACCCCCCCATTTGTTGTGTGCTTAGGGGGTGCCCAATCCTCCTCGGCTAATACACACTCCTCAAGCACAAGCACTGTGTATGGCCAATGGGGTTCCCAGTTCCTGTCGGCTCTAGCACCCCCCAAAAAAAGCACCCAGGTATGCCGGCCTGCCGGGAGACACCCCAGCATGCAAAAAAAGCATCCCACGTCGTCTATATATTTTTAAAACCTGTAAAAACAGAAAGCTGTCCTCACAGTCTTCGTGCCCCTCCCCAACCAGCATCCACCCACTGTGCACCCACCTCCCCACCCCTCACCTCCTACTTACCTCCAGAGCCCAGCGTGATGATCTTCGTGGACTGGAAACACATCTGCATCTCTTCAAAGCCAACCACGAACTCAAGAAATACTGGTAAGCTGTATAATGGCATAAACAGGGTTTTTAAACTTAGGTGGATATCTTTGGCCATTTTGGAGAATCTTTTCAGCAAATTTTCAACGTGGGGTTCTTGGGACCCCACCTCATGAACTAACTCACTGTCATTTTGCTATTCGGTCCCGAAAGGTGATTTTGCTTTCACTGCGTGGAACCACCTTTCGGGACAGATTAACTAAACGACAGTGTCACAGTTCATGAGGTAGGCCCCCAAAAACTCTATGTTGAAAATTTGGTGAAACATTCCCAGAAATTACTGTTTTACGAGCTGCATTGTGCAGTTTCCTGAGACACTTGTAATTTTGAAATTTTTTAATATTTTCAATCCAGATTTTCAACATTATCATTTGACCATACCTCCTCATGAACAGTACAGCTGTCATTTTTCACATTTCACCCAAAATGTGTTTTCGCACATGTAGTGCACAATGGTGGGGTCGGTGTGCGAAATCGATGTTTGGAACAGATTAAGAAAATCACAGTGACATTATTCATGAGCAGAAGTCTTAAAATGCCTATGTTGAATCGCAGTTTCTATGCACCCTTGTAACTTTACGAATTTGTAATATTTTCCTTCCAGATTTTCAACATTAGCATTTTCCACACCTCCTTATGAACAGTACAGCTGTCATTTTTTCACATCCTGGTCAAAATGTGTTTTTGCACTTCCGGTGCAGAATAGCGCAGTCCCTGTGGGAAATCAATGTTCGGGACAGATTAAGAAAATCCCAGTGACACTTCATGAGCAGAGGTCCCAAAATGCCTATGTTGAAAGTCTGGTGTAAAAAAAATCCCCACAATAATTACATTACGGGTGTGAGTTACACAGTTTCTATGCATGCTCGTGACTTCACTAGTTTTTTATATTTTTATTCCAGGTTTTCAACATTACCATTTTTTTACACCTCATCATGAACAGTACAGATGTCATTTTTCGCAACCTGTTCGAAATGTGTTTTCGCTCCTGTGGTGCCAAATGACGCAGTCGCTGTGCAAAATTACCTTTCGGCTAACGGAACTGATAGTGTCACTGTTCATGCAGTGGGGTCACAAAAAGCCCATGTTGAAAACTTGGAGAAAAATACCAAGAATGCCCAGGGCATTAGGTTTCTACCATAACGCCTTACCTGTAGTGACTGACAGGCATCAGCAGTGTGACTTGGGATTGTCGACAATAATGCTCACGCCATTCCACACCCACACCCACCCTGCAGCCAGTGACAGGCATCGAGGTGTGCCTTAACTCTTTGGCCCCAGCATGCATCCCATTCTCCTATACTATGGGCAGACAGGATGGGCCTTGTGGTCCTTATCTGCCGTCAACTTCTATGTTTTTATGTTCTATACTGCACCTATTTCAGCAGATTTCCTTATGGAATGAGGTGAGTGTAAAGCCTGAACACCTAAGGTACACCTTGACACTTGTCAGTGTCTGCAGGGTAGGGTGAGGTGAAATGTTGTGACCGTTATGGGCGATGACCCAAAGGCACACCCCAATGCCTGTCCATCTCTGCAGGGTGAGGGTGGAGTTGGCATCAGTTCAGTACTTCACTGCCATTCCTATACTGCACCTGTCTAACTCCTGCACTTCCACTGCTAAAGCCAGCAAGCAACCATTCGGCATTGACAAATGCTTGTGTTTATGTTAAATTTGTCCTCTGTCACCTATTCTCTGCCTGTTCTGTGAAAGAGACAGAGTGTAGTGAAGGAACAACAATCTTAGTGGCTGTTTTATTTCAGGTCTATTACTGAATTATCTTACTGAATTTATCACTTTGGTGATGGTTATTACCTCCCAAGGAGCATGAGTCTTGTCACTATAAGATGCATTGTCTAATGGACCTCAAGACGTAGGCTAAAGGCCCTCCTAGCAGCTGCAGTGATTGCCCCCTGGTACATGGACTGGCCCATGATCCTCCAAGTAGTGTGTTCTGGTTCCCAAGCCAGTGTCAGGGTACTAATCTAGCCCAATGTCATTGTACTGGATCCCCACCCCCATGTACAGTGTACTGGTTTCATCCCCCACCCATGTGCACGCTTCTGGTCCACCAGACACATGGTACAGGGTCCCCCATGTTCAGAGTACAGTCCCTCCCCATGTGGGGTTGCTGTTTCCCCCACTGCCCAAATGTAGGGTTCTGGTCACTTCCCAGGGCAGGGCACTGTTCTCACATGTGCATGGTAGTGGTCCAACCACACCAGCAGCTGTACATTTCTCCCCCAGTACTAGTACCAGTCCCCAATCTGATGGGTACTCTGCCCTCAGGTGTACGGGTGTGGTCACCCCCCCAGGTGCATGGGGAAATGGTCCCCTAAGATGCAGAGTACTGGCCCCCCATCAGGGGCAGTGATTGGTCCCCCCCAGGTTCAGAGACCAGCCAATCATCCCTCAAGTAGTGTGTGCTGGTCCCAACCCCATTGTCAGGCTACTGGCCCCCCCATCACTACCATGTACTGTGTAGTGGTTCCCAGCTCAGTGTCAGTTAACTGGTCCCCCCACCCTCATGTGCAGCACACTGGTTCCCCCTCCCTCCCCACGTGCATGGTTCTGGTCTCCTCCCACAGTGCATGATACTGGGCCTTCCCCACCCCTCATGTTCAGGATACTGTCCCATCCCACCTCCCACAGGTGTTGGCATCTGCCCCCCAGGTGCAGGGTTCTGGATCAGCCCAATGAGCAGGGTATTGCCTCTCCTTCCCCATGTACAGGTAACAGTCCTCTAAGGTGACATGTACCCCTCCCGGTGTGTAGGTGTCTGGTGACTCAACCCCAGGTGCACTGGGAAAAGGTCCCCATGATGCAGGTACTGGCACCTATTAGAAAAGTGATTGAACCTCACCCTCCAGTTTCCCATCATCCCCCAAGTAGTGTTTACTGGTCCCCACCCCAGTGTCAGGTTACTGGCACCCCCTCCACCTTCACTTGCAGTGTACTGATTACCCCTCCTCACTCTCCCCATGTGCACGGTTCTGGTCCCCCAGGTGCATGGTACTTGGCCCTTCCCCAACCCCCATGTTAAGGGTACTGTCCCACCCTGCCTCCCCACAGGTATTGCTATCAGTCCCCTTCCTCAGATGCAGGATTTTGGTTCAACCCAACTAGCAGTGTATTGCTTCCTCTCTCTCCCATGATTTGGTACTAGCCCCTCACTCCGAAGGTGATGGGTACTCACCCCCACCCATTGGGTGTAAGTATTAGGTCAACCCCCAGTTGCATGGAGAAATGGTCAGCCAAGATGCATGGAACTGGCCCCCCATTAGGGGCAGTGTTTGATCCCCTCCCAGTTCCCATCATCATCCAATGAGTGTTTACTGGTTCCTACCTCAGTGTCATCAATCAATCAATCAATCAAAATTTTATTTGTAAAAAATGCTTTTCTGCAACTAAAGTGCTTGTACATAAAATGGGCATCATAAAACATTAAAATAACAACATTATTAATCGATAAAACCCAACAGTTTAAACTATATAAATTACAGAAGTGGCCTAAAGCTACTATAAGTCAGGCTAAATAAGTGTGCTTTCAATGCAATTTTAAAACTCTGGATGGTCAGGCAGTCTCGCACCCAGTGAGGTAGAGAATTCCACAGGGTTTGGGCCACAAACTAAAGACCAGATCCCAGATGTCTTTAATGGACCCTGGGACTCTCTAGAACTCCTCATCAGTGGATCGGAGAGGCGGAGGGGCAGTAAGGGCAAGGAGATCTTGCAAGTAAGTAGTTCCTCTGATTGTGTAGGGCTTATACATCAGCAAACTGACCTTGAAGGTGATCTGTCACTGTACTGGCAGCCAGTGCAGTCCGTGGAGCACAGGTATTATATGACTGGTCCTAGAAGAACCCATCATGGCCAGGCTGCCGCATTCTGCACCAGTTGCAGGCGGCGGATATCTACACCCGGTAGCCCTAGGTAAAGGGAGGTGCAGTAGTCAAGGTGGGAGGTAACAAAGGCATGGACCACAGTTGGAAGATCATCAGAGGAACCAAATGTTTCACCTGGGCGATAATCCTCAGATGGTAAAAAGAGGTGTTGACTACTGCCGCCACCTGAGATTTCAGGGTTAGCCCACTGTCAAAAATAACACCCAGGTTCCGCACCCAGTCTGAGGCAGTAAGCTGTACACCTCCAAGCCACAACCCAGAGGGTAATCCTGCTGACATACCCACCTCTTGATGATCTGGGTCCACAACCAGCATCTCACTTTTTGCTGGGTTCAACCTAAGCCAACTCGCACTCATCCAGTCTTGGATCTCGGCTAGACAGTTGTTAAACACTGAGAGGAATACATCCTGATCAGGTACAAAGGACATGTACAGTTGAATAGCATCTGCATAGCAGTGAAAACTCAAACTGCATCACCTAACGATCTCTCCCAATGGCAGCATATACACTGCAAAACAACATGGGAGATAGAATGGAACCCTGCGATACCCACAGTACAGAGGAGGGGGCTAAGGAATAAACTCCAGATTCCACCTCTGGGTCCCACCCAAGGAAAGATGAAACCATCTGAGGACTGTACCAGACAGTCCACAGATGAACCACAGGTGTTCCAACAGTATCCCATGGTCAACAGTGTCAAATGCTGCAGAGAGATCAAAAGGGTCAAGATGGAATGGGTCCTACAATCTCTTGCTATCAGGAGGTAATTTAGTACCTAGCAAGGGCCGCCTCAGTGCTATGTCTCTTCTTAAATCCTGACTGGAGAAATCATAGACACTGTGGCTGGTCAAATGGTCATCCAACTGCAATGCAGCCACCTTCTCAATAACCTTACCCACAAAGGGCAGATTAGAGACAGGTCTGTAGTTCACCAAATAGTCTGGGTCCAGGGAGGGATTTTAAGGAGAGGCCGAACAACGCTCTCCTTCAGGGATCCAGAAAGATCCCCAGTCCAATGACCTCCATACTATTTCAGCAAAGGTCAGGCTAGATTTCTCTTGCATCCTACTAGAGGCGTGTGGGGCCAGGATCCCAACTACAGCAGGTTGGTCACAATGTCTGGATGATCATCACAATGTCAGTGATTTCAGGTTGGTGAAAGTCAGATCAAGTAAACTGAGGGCCTGATCTCTCCTGCCGACCATCGCAGCTCTCATTAGAGGGGTCAGAGGTCAGACAGATGCCAGATTTGATTGTGGTAACCTTATTCTGAAGAACTGAGCAAACTCATCACACTGTTCTTGTGAAAAGCTCCACAGGCTGAAGACAGATTGGATTGCATAATCTGTCCACAATCCAGAAGAGCTGAGCTGGTCGATTCTGCGCAGCAGCAATCTCCCTGGACAGGAATTCTGCCTTCTTATGGGTGATTGCCGATTGATAGGCCACATAAAGGTCCATCAATCTAAGCCTGTCACACTCCAGATCCGATTTCTGCCAGCTCCTCTCTAGCCTTCATCCCACACTCTTCAACTCCTTCAAGGTCTCATCAAACCAAGGAGATCCTGAATGAAGAGTGAGGGGATGAACACGAACAGGAGCTATGGAATCCAAGGCAGCCACCACCACCTTATTATAGGCAAGTACTAGATCCCCTGGATCCATGCATTCACCCTGTATACCTGCTAGATCCAGCACCGCTATTAGGCCATCTGGGATAACACTCCTCAAAGGGCGGTACTGGACCATTTCAATAGGAGCAGGCCTACTGGGGGAAGCCATGAAACTGAACCCGATGATGTGATGGTCAGACCACCCGACTGGCTCCACCACCAAATTGGATATGTCCATCCCCAGGAGGAACACCAAGTTCAATGAGTGACCACCAATATGGGTCAAGGAGGTAGCAACCTGTGTAAGGCCCAGTGAACTCATTAGCTGGAGGAAGTCATGTTACTGGCACCCCCACTAACAGTGTACGGTTACCCCTCTCCATGTGCACGGTTTTTGTCCACCAGTTGCATAGTACCTGGCCCTTCCCCAATCCCCTCATGTTCAGGGTACTGTCCCACCCACTCCACCTCCCCCTATGGAGCTGTTATTGGTCCCCCTCACATCCCCAATGCATGGTTCTGGTCACCTCCCAGGTGCTGGGCACTGGTTCCTTCACATGTGCATGGCAGCTGTCCACCCCCATAATCAGCCTTTTAGTCTCCCCAACCCTGGTAGTGGTACCAGTATCCCCAATGTGATGAGTACTAGCCCCCCAGGTGTAGGGGTCTGGTCACCCCCCCAGGTGCATGGGGAAATGGTCCCACAAGATGCAGGGCACTGGCCCCCAATCAAGGGCAGTGATTGGTCCCCCTTCTCCCCAGATTCAGAGACTGGCAAATCATCCCTCGAGTAGTGTGTACTGGTCCCAACCCCATTGTCAGGCTACTGGCCCCTCCATCATGTACTGTGTACTGGTTCCCAGCTCAATGCCAGTGAACTGGTACCCCCCACCCTCATATGCAGCACACTGGTTCCCCCTTCCTCTCCCCTGTGCATGGTTCTGGTACCACCCCAGCACAAGATACTGGGCCCTTCCCCAACCCCTCATGTTCAGGGTACTGTCCCACCTCACCTCCCCAAAGGGGCTAGTATCTGCCTCCCACAGATGCAGGGTTCTGGATCAGTCCAATGAGCAGGGTATTGCTTCCCTTCCCCATGTACTGGTAGCAGTCCTCCACACCCAGGATGACAGGTATCCCCAGGTGTGTGGCTGTCTGGTGACTCAACCCCAGCTGCACTAGAAAATGGTCCTCATGATGCAGCGTACTGGCCCCATTAGGGAAAGTGATTGGTCCCCACCCCCAGTTTCCCATCATCCCCCAAGTAGGGCATACTGGTCCCCATTCCAGTGTCAGGTTACTGGCACCCCCTCCATCCCCACTTGCAGTGTACTGGTTACCCTCCTCACTTTCTCCATGTGCATGGTTCTGGTCCCCCAGGTGCATGGTACGTGGCCATTCCCCAACCCCCCTCATGTTAACGGTACTGTCCCACCCCACCACCCCACAGGCTTTGTTATCGGTCCCCTTCCTCAGTTGCAGGATTCTGGTTCAATCCAGCTAGCAGTGTATTGCCTCCCCCCTTCCCCATGTAGTGGTACCACCCCCCAAGGTGATGGGTACTCGCACCCACCCACTGGGTGTAAGTGTCTAGTCAACCCCCAGGTGCATGGGGAAATGTTCAGCCAAGATGCATGGTACTGGCCTCCCATTAGGGGCAGTGTTTGGTCCCTCCCAGTTTCTCATCATTCTCCAATTAGTGTATTCCCTCTCCAGTGTGATGTTACTTGTACCCCCACCCCACTAATAGTGTACTGGTTAGCCCCTCCTTCCCTCTATGTGCAGGATTCTGGTCCACTAGGTGCATGGTACTTGGCCCTCCCCAACCCCCCATGTTCAGGGTATTGTCTCACCCATCCCTCCTTCCCATATGGGGTTGCTATTGGTCCCCCTCTCACCCCCAATGCACGGTTCTGGTCATCTCCCAAGTGCTGGGCACTGGTTCCCCCACATGTGGATGGTAGTTGCCCAACCCCATGATCAGCGTATTGCACTCCCCCCTCGGAACTGGTACCTGGAATGTGATGGGTACTTGGCCCCCTCAGGTGTAGAGATCTGGTCACCCTCCCAGGTGCATGGGGAAATGGTCCCCCAAGATGCAGAGTACTAGCCCCCAAACAGGGGCAGTGATTGATCACCCACTCCCCCACCTAAGTTCAGAGACCAGAACATCATCCCTCAAGTAGTGTGTACTGGTCCCAACCCCACTCTTGGGCTACTAGACCCCCCTCCATGTACTATGTACTTGTTTCCACCCCAGTTACAGGGGACTGGTCCCGACACCCCCATGTGCAGTGGGTGGAGGATAATGGGGGAAAAGCAGAGATATTAATTGAATACTTCTGTCTTCCCCAGGGAGAAGGATGGACCAGTGCTTTAAGGAGGGAAAGAGGAGCTGGGGGGGAGGGAAACACAGATGTAGTGATAGAAGAGAATAGAGTGAGTGTGGGAGGGGCTGCTGGCATTGAAGGGGATCAAATCACCAGGCCCAGACAGAGACATCTAAGGGTACTAATGGAACTGGCTGAGGAGCTGGCAGGGCCACTGGCAGACCTTAATAGTTCACTAGTCAGGCATGGTACTGCAGGACTGAATAACAGCACATGTAGTGCTCCTCCACAAAAGCAGTCCCAAGGATGACCCAGGGAATTACAGACCAGTCAGTCTGACCTCCATTGTGGGCAAGCTCATGGAGACCATACTAAAGGAAAGTTTGGTGGAACATCGAGAGAAGCATGGTCTCCAGGCTGCAAGGCAGCATGGGTTCATGAGGGGAGATTTTGTCAAATGAATCTTTGATTGACTTCTTTGACTGTGTCACCAAGACAGTAGACAGGGGCCAAGTGGTAGACATCCTCTATCTTGATTTTTAGCAAGGCCTTTAACTCTGTGCCCAACAAAAGGTAGATCAGGAAGTTGATGGATCTCGGGGTTAGGGAAAAGATGGCCAGATGGGTGAAAACTGACTGAGGGACAGAACCCAGAGGCTGGTTGTGGGGGGAGAGTTATCTTATCTGGCACCAGATAGGTAACCAGTAAGGTCCCACAGGGCTCAGAGCTGGAGTTGGTGTTATTCAATTTATTTTATTTATTTATTGAAATGTTTCACAAGGAAGGCACATTGAACAAGTTGCTTCGCCTCACTGTGTGACCGGGGGAGGGGGTACAATGAGGATAAGAAAACAGATTATACAGATAATAGATGGTAAGAACAGTTACAAATTAGTAGGAAGTGGTAGACAATATAATACAACAATTAGGGCACAATACAGACAATTACAACTTGTAAAATTAATGCAACAAATAGGGTGCACAGATCTTAGATACCATATTACAGACGGTACAATAATGCAACAGTACAGTCATAGAGCAATAATGTTCTGAGTGCTAGGCTCAAAATCAGTAAACAAGGGAAGTAGCTAAGAAGTTCTGTAATGAGGTGTAGTGGAAAAGGAGGAGTGGGGAAGACAGTCAAATCTATTGAAAGACGGCCTTCTGCACCCTCCATTCCAACTAAGATACTCACCAATGGTAGGGTTGTTGAAAGTAATTCTCAAATCCTTGAAGAACTTAGCTCCCATTTTGTCACTGCTGGCCTAGCCTTCGACTCCTCACCTTATGCAGGCTGTGGGAACAATCAAGCCAATCCCAAGCAATGCCTAGGACCCTCCTCCCATCCCTTTGAGCTGTGGCACCGGAAGGCACATTATCTAACTCACCTCATCCCTATCTGTCCCCAACTGAATCCAACTCACTATTGAGTGCCACACTAGGATTCACTTCCTCCTCCTCTGGGGACCTCTACTACTCCCTTTGGGTTTCCCTCATGGAGGACCTCCACATCCATCTCAGTCACTGCATTGGTGCCCTGTGGGATAATTCTGCCCAGCCACTGTAGCGTATGAGTTATATAGTTGTATGGGATGTGAAACAGGCTTTGCTCCACAACTCTGTAACTCCCAGGGCCCATCTTGTCAAACCGATCCTCCTTCCTGGCACCTCTGATACAGCAGAGGTGTACTAGGTGGTGCCTGTGTTTAGAGTAGATCCTCTTAACCCAAGCTGTCAACCTCCTCCCTCAGTCCAGCGAGATGTATGCAGATGGAGCAGCACTGAATACTCCAGAAGGTCTGTTGTAAACTGTACAATGACAAAGAGGACACTCATTACCAGAATAGGAGTTCCTCTGTGACACCAGTGTAATTTTTTAAACAGCCCCCAAGGAAGAAAAGGGAAGGAATCATACTTTGTCCTCAATTAGCTAGCTGTAGTGACATGAAGGGCTGAGGTGTCTAGCTCCTCACCTCCTGACACACTGGTGACCCGAGTTCGGGAGGCGGGTCGGTCATTCAGGGTTGGCTGGGGAGGAGGAGGGGATCGAGCCCCTGATGGATGGCTGTCCTCCCTTGGGGAGGGTGTAGTGCTTATCTGGAGGTGTCCATGTGATGGTGCAGTTTGGGCACTAAGACAATCCAAACACAGGTGTTTGAGAAGTCGGATCTTGTCCATTATGCCACTACATGTGAACAGCTACTGAAGGGCAGCCACTGCAGAAAGATGCCAGTCAGCCAATCAGGAACTCTGATTCTCGGACCCCATTGTATAATTGTTTTTATTCTCTGGCGGTCAAAGTTATCTGCAGGTAAGTGTTTTTTTTTTATCCCAACCTCAGTATGACTGATTGCATGCCAGCCTCTTCGCTTTCTGTCTCCTCTGCCAGTTCACTATCATCACACACACACACACACACACACACACACACACACACACACACACACACACAATTGCTAAGTGCCAGGACCATGAGACAAAGTGGGTAGGGATAAAGGGATGTTGGGATGTATAAGGAGAGCAAGCATGACAGTGGCCACCCAGAGATTCCTTTCTTGTCACCCCCCAACTGTGGCTGCCCCATTGCCCATTCCCCACCCTCAGTGCACAGATGATAGAGAGAGTGAGAGACAGCATCAGCACTCTTCCATACCTGTACTATGGCTGAAATGTCCTGTGAGACAGCAAGAGAGAAAACATTGGGATGTTGTTGTCTGTGGCCTCCCATTGCTCCCCGGTACAGAACAGTGCTACAGTTTGTGTGCAGGAGACCAATGTATTTGCTGTGTCTGTCTGTCTGTCTGTCTCTTTCTCTCTGTCTCTCAGTATCTTTTTCTTTGGGAACCTCTGTGCTGCTTTCCCTCCTCCCATACAACAAGTTCTCTAGGTCTCATTCTAGTGAGAGAGAGAGAGAGAGAGAGAGTGAGAGAGAGTGAGAGAGCGCAACTAAGTTTTTTCCTGATGTTCAAGAATGGAGCTCGGTGCTTAGAGAGAGCAACATAGAGAAAGTGAGACAGGAGAGTAACAGTGAGTGAAGAGAGACAGAGACAGAGACACTGGGGGAGCAGCATTGAAGAGACAATGTGTGCTGTGTCCTCTCTCTGTGTAAGTCTGTGGATAGTAATGTGTTAGGGAGGACATAGTGTGGAACAGCTCATGAGTCTTGTGTTGCAAGCTCTGTACCATCTTATTTGCCCTTCTCTGGACCATCTCCAGCCTGTTAATATCCTTACGAAGGTGCGACCTCCAGAACTACACACAGTACTCTATGTGAGGCCTGATCATGGTTTTATATAATGGCATCACTACCTCCCTCCTTATGCTGGTGATACCCCTGCCTATGCACCCCAGCATGTCACTCGCCCTCCCAGCTGCCTTAGCACATTAACATTTTCAGGTAATTTGAAATAAGAACCCCAGGTCCCTTTCCTTCTTTGTGACTGTCAGCAACTCCTCCATTGTGTAGCTTTCCCAGGGTTTCTGTGTCTCTGGTGCATAAGTTTGCACTTTTTGAATTAAACTTCAGTTGCCAGTCCTCAGACCATTTTTCAAACTTCCCCAGGTCCCTCCTCATTTTCTCCACCCCTCTGGGTATCCACTGTGTTACAGATCTTGGTGTCATCTGCAAAAGGCAGACCATTCCCTTCAGCCCTTCTGCAATGTCATTAATCAAGACATTGAACAGGATTGGCCCCAGGACCGATCCCTGCGGTACCCTACTGGTCACCCCCTCTCCCAGACAACACCCCATTTACCACCACTCTCTGCCTCCTGTCTGTCAGCCAGTTTCTAACCCAGTTTACCACCCATTCTCCCATGCCCAGCCTACCCAGTTAGTTTATCAGCCTCCTATGTGGACGCTGTCAAAGGCTTTGCTGAAATCAAGGTAAGTGTTGTCCACCGCCCCCACCCTGATTTACTTCCTATGTCACCCAGTCAAAGAAATCAACCAGATTTTTCTGACATGATCTCCCCACTGTGAATCCATATTGCCTATGGTCCTGGGTTCTGATGGCTTCTAGTTGTTACTTTTCTCTCCTCCTACAGCCAGCTTGCATCTGGAGGGCGTCCCCAGCCCTGTCCCCCGATGTCCACCAACTGACGCTGACCTGGCCCCAGGGCTTACCCCTTGGCAGGGTCTGGCGGGAATCGAACTCCCCCAATGAGGACCAGATTAGGTGGCCAGCGCTGTGGCTAGCGAGGGGTGGAGCCTGCTAGGTGCCCTCCTCCATTTTGCATGGCAGTAACTTTTCTCCTGTTCTCCCAGGAGTCGGGACCATGCTATGACATCAGCGGAGTGGAGCGCACACACATCCGCACGGGCTCCCTCCAGATGTCCGGCCCAACTCCTCCCCTTACTTGCGGTGCGGCACCCTGTCCTCCAGCCTCCGCCGGGACGAACAAGCGCCGACCACCTATAACCCCCCTCCCCGGAGAAAGAGAGCAGTCCATCGGATGCTCAATCCTTCTCCTCCCCTGCCGACCCCTGACGGTCCGTGCTCGTTCCTAAACACGGGTCGCTGGCGTAGCGCAGGGTAAGGCACCAGTGCCTCAGCACTTAGCACCACTGGGCCGGAGGTTCCAATGGCTTCTAGATGCCCACTATCCTTTCTTTAAGCAATGTTTCCATGATCTTCCCAACTACTGAGGTTAGGCTGACTCGGCCTATAGTTCCCCACCTCCTCCCTGCTGCCAGATATGTGTAGAGGAACCACATGTGCCCTCCTCCAATTCTCTGGTACCATCCTTCTGTTGAATGACTCAGTGAACATGGCTGCCAGAGGTACTGCTATCTCCTTCACAGTTCTCTTAATATCCTTGGGTGTATGCCATCTGATCCCATCGCTATGTCCACCTTCAATTTAGTCAGCTTCTGGGGAACTCTTTTGCCTATGAATGGACTATTGTCCATCTTTTCACCCCCTCGGCAACTGCTGTACTGCTGTGGCCCTTGCACCTCCCCCTCTTCTGTGAATACTGAACAGAAAGACACAGTAGATGTCTTGGGGGGACACATGACAGTTCTCAGGCATGGTACCATCACTTCCAAATACCTAAACAGCACATATAGGCAAGCAACATTCAACACTGACAAATGCTTGTTTTACTTGTGTTTCCAATAAAGTTTCAGTGAACAGCAGGTCTTGTTTATATTGTCATTTGACTTTGGGGGTTTATTAAGTAGAGAAAAGCAACATAAGAGGCATGTTCACTATCCATTTAATGCCCGACCTCCCCCAAACAAAATTCCCACAAAATCACATTCTTAGTCCTGCAAGTTCTGCCAAACTTTTCTGCAGTTTTCCAGTGCCCCAATTATAACCTGGTTTCTATGGAAAATGGTTCCATGTCATAATACCTATCGCAGAATAATGATTGCTATTATGGCGAGTGCATATCGCCAAAAACAAATCGGCAATATACACTTCCAGGTAAACTGACATCTGGGAAAGAAAAAGTGTTTTTTGGGAAGTGTACCTGACTATCATCTCCGGGGTGCATGTCAGAGAGGTGGCAAAATCCATTTCGCTCAAACATTAAGTCGGCAGCAGCAAAATTCTAAGCACCCAGTCCCAAACCCTGTACCTGCTGCACCAGAGCTAGCCACCCACACCACCACACCACATGGCTAGCTCTGTAACAGCAGGTGCACCTGTCCTCAAAACCCCTTCCTGTCCTCTCTTCCCTTGCTATTCCCCTTCCTGTCACCATCCACTACCCTCATGTTTGGTTACAATCACTACTCCTTGCAGGGTAGCCCAAGAGTATAGCTCCAAATATGAGTCACAGTTTGACATGATGCCCATATTCGGTCGCTATACTCACAGTATACCAAAAATGCTCCCAGTAATTATAATAGCCTCTTAATCTAACTATTAATGTAGTACGTTCTTTATATATCATTAATTAAACACTTTATTGCTTATAATAACTCAAAACCTGTGATACTGTGTTGTTATTAACAATCACTTGAGTCCAAAATGGCCTTAAACTGTTTTATTAATAATACAAGAACTTAACAAAAACAAATACAATATCAAAGCATTTGTCAATGCCGAATGTTTGTTTGTTGGCATTAGCATTAGAAATGCAGGAGTTAGACAGATGCAGAATAGGAATGGCAATGAAGTACTGTAGAGACGGACAGGATTTGGGGTAAGGTTTTGGGTCGCCACCAATGATGGTCAAGCTATGTCACCTCACCCTATTCTTCAGACACTGATATGTGTTGAGCTGTGCCTTAGGGTGTTTGGCTTTACAGTCACCCCATTCCATAAGGACATACATTGAAATGGGTGCAGCATAGGAGAATGGGGTGAAGTCTTGGAACGAAGAGTCCAAGTTACACCTCGATGCCTGTCAGTGGCTGGGGATTGGGGGTTGGATGGCATGAGCAGTACAGCTGGCAATCCAAAGGCACACCCCGATGCTTGTCTGTCTGTACAGGGTAGGACATTATGGTTAGAAACCATAATGCCTCAGGCATTTGTTGGTATTCACAGTACAACTTTTGAACATGGCCTTTTTGTGACTCCACCCCATGAAAGCATTTGGGACCTCTTGTCATGAACAGTGGCAGTGTGATTTTGTCAATGTGTCCTGAAAACTGACTTCCAACAGTGACAGTGCCATTCTGCACCACATGCACGAAAACACAGATCAGGCAGGATGTGAAGAATGAGAGCTGTACCATCCATAGGGAGGTATGAAGAGATGGCAAATTTGAAAATGTTTAGTGGGAATGTTAAAAATGCTTGCATTTCCGAGCATATGTGGAAATTGCTCAATGCATGCGTGTAACACAGTCATTTTAAGGATTTTCATCTCCAGATTTTTAACATAGGCATTTAATGACCTGTGGTCATGAACAGTGTCACTGTGATTTTGTTACTGTGTCCTGAACACTGATTTCCCACAGCAACCACGATATTCTACACGGAACTGCAAAATCACATTTCAACCAGGATGTGAAAATGACAGCTGTACAGTTCATAAGGAGGTTTGGGAAATGGCAATGTTGAAAATCTGGAGTGAAAATATTACAAATGTGCAAAGTTATAAGTGTGCGTGGAAACTGCGCAACACATGCTAGTAACACAATCATTTTATAGACTTTCATCACCAAATGTTCAACATAGGCATTTTAGGACCTCTGCTAATGAACAGTGTCACTGTGATTTTTGTAATGTGTCCTAAACAGTGATTTCCCACAGCGACCGTGCTATTCTGTGCCGGAAGTGCAAAAACACATTTCGGCCAGGATGTGAAAAATGACAGCTCTACTTTTCATAAGGAGGTGCAGAAAAATGGCAATGTTGAAAATATGGCATGAAAATATTGCAAATGTGCAAAGTTATGAGTGTCGCGTGGAAATTGCACAATGCACACTAGTAACACAGTTAGTTTATGGACTTTTGTCACCAATTTTCAATTTAGGACCTCTGCTAATGAACAGTGTCAGTGTGATTTTCCTAATGTGTCCTGAACACGGATTTCCCACAACGACTGCGCTTGTCTGCGCCAGAAGTGAGAAAAACACATTTGGGCTGGGATGTGAAAAATGACAGCTGTACTGTTCATAAGGAGGTGCAGGCAAATGGCAGTGTTGGCAATCTGGAGTGAAAATATTGCAAATGTGCAAAGGTACAAGCGTGCGTAGAAAATGCACAATGCACGCTCGTAACACAGTCATTTTATGAACTTTTTTCGCTAAATTTTCAACATAGACATTTTAGGACCTCTGCTAATGAACAGTGTAACTGTGATTTTCTTAATCTGTCCCAAACATTGATTTCACACACCAGCTGCACCACTGTGTGCTACATGTGCAGAAACACATTTTGGATGAGATGTGAAAAATGACAGCTGTACTGCTCATAAGTAAATGTGATAAAATGGCAATGTTGAAAATCTGGAGTGCAAATGTTACAAATTCGCAAACTTACAAGCGTGCGTAGGAACTGCGCAATGCAGGCTTGTAAAACAGTCATTTAGAATTTTTTATGGGTGCAACATAGGCTTTTAGAGCCCACCTTATGAACACTGCAATGTCATTTCGTTAATCTGTCCCGAAAGGTGATTTTGCACAGTGACCATAAAATCACCCTTCGGGCCTGATGAACACCATGACAGTGACAGAATTCATGAGGAAGGGTCCCAAAACCCCATGTTGAAAATTTTGTACCAAAATTCCAAAAATGCCTGAGATATGCAGCAATTTGAAAAACCCTATTTATTACATTATACAGCTTACCGCATTTCCTCAGTTCGCGGTCAGCTTTGAAGAGTGCAGACGTTTCCCAGTCCACTGAAGATCGTCACGCCAGACTCTGGAGGTAAGTATGTTGTGGGAGGATGGGAGGCAGGGTGTGCAGTGGTGGGTGCGAGTTGCAGGGGGTGGCAACTGCGAGGGACCATTTTTCCTTTACAAGGAAGAAAAAAGACAACGGGGACGGTTTTCAATTTAAGATATTTGGCATGCTGGAGTGGGCTCCCAGCATGCCAAGGGACTCTTTTTGGGGAGAGCTGCAGCTGATGGGGATTGGGCACTCCATCAGCACACATGAAAACGGGGACATCATGCCGACGGGGCTGGGCACCCCATCAGCAGGCAACAAAACTGTGGGGTTGCATCTTACCGACGGGATGGGCTCCTCATCGGCTGAATAAACACTTTGAGGCCACTGAAGCCAGCGGGATTGGAGCACCATCGGACAACAAAGACCATTTTGGGGTACATGCTGCTGAGGGGACTTGGGCACCCCATCAGCATGGGAGGCTGTCATATTGTTTGTGAATACAGCAGCAAGCCACCCGCCATGTTCACAAACAGTATTAGGCTAGCTAACGTTCTGCCCTGCAATGACGGGTCACTCCGTCATTGCAGCACAATGACTGATGCTGCAATGAAGAGGCAGCCCCTGATTGCTGCAGCTTTACAACTTGGTGCACTTTTGGGGGACCAGTGTCATCAGCACACTGTGCCTCCATTGGTCCACTAGTGCCAAGCCCCCAAATACAGTGCCTCCCTTGGCTGTAACACTGCCACACCTCCACAACCCTCTTCTTTCCTAAGCTGTCACATCATGTTTCTTTTCAAGCAAACATAAAAATCATCCTCTTACATGGCCCTAATTTTAATCTTGTGTGCAGTAATGCTTGGATGGTACACAAAATAATTGTATGAGTTTGGTTGCATATAGCAGAATGGTACATGAGAAGGAATACAATCTATTTTGATTTTCTGTAAATATATTTTCTGCTGGAAAACAATAGAAATGGTGTACTGCACTTTGACACAGAAATAAAAGGAAGACTGCACAATGTGGGTTACAGGTTTGTTTCAGTTTCTCACAGGGGAAACTGGGAGAGAACTGACTGTAAACTTCAGTTATGGTTCAGTGAGTCTTCAAAAAAACTGCACTTTGAAGAGCTAGGCAGATCTAGTTCTAATCTTCATTTAGTAATACTTCATTGCTGAACAAATAGTTTATTGAATACTTCTTAGACTTTAGTATTCTTACAGGTTGTATTCTTCTGTTCATGATTAAACATTATAAAAATTAGTCTTCGAAGGCAAATTAATGACAGCTTTAATAGTATATCAGTCAACACACTGTTTCCAGGGCCAGCTCTAAAGCTCTTTTTTCTTACTTTGCCATAACTGGATTCAGGGTTCCCTTTGGATACTCTGGGTTCTGAACCATCTTTACCATTCTTTTTTGATGGCTGTGTAGCGTTATCTTTTTATCTGTCCCTTTTGACAGGGATTACTGCTGATTCTGAGGGTAAGGAACCTTCATCAAGCCTTTGCTGTGTTTTGGTGACATGGAAGCAAACTGAGAAGCCATAAAATCTTCCCCTATTTGTCCTTTTCTTTGTGTCTTACAGTAAAATGTTTCACAGTGCTCACAATTTATAAAATCGTGGTCTGGACCCAATCACCTTAAATAAGGCTCATGACAGTCTGCCCTTCCCAGCAGTTGGAAACACTAGATATAATTTTTAAAGACTGTGGTCTTGTTCTTTACTTCCTTGGCCTGTCAGTCATGCCAAACGCTGATGGATGATCATTTTTAATCACTTCCCAAAACAGTCAAAAAGTAAATAGTTGTGACAGAGCCCCAAATATTATAAAAGGACTATAACAAGCAGTTTTCAGTCCGTTTCTCAGAAAAATGAACCACAATCATTTTACCTTAAAGCTAATAATTTTAAGAATTGGTCTGAGGAATTGTTATCAATTTAATATATTTGTCAGCAAGAGTGGTTCAGTCCTCTGTATTGGAACCGCAACTCTACTGCTAAACTAAAACTAAATATTATAACAGAAATTAAATCATTAAACCATTCTGGAGGCCATATTTATTTATTTATTTATTTTATTTAAAATTTGGTAACCAGGAGAGGACACTAAACTGAATCTAATTTCCAGGTGCAACCTGGGATGGGGGAGGGTGCACAGATAAACAGATTGATTACATTATAAATATGGCATACTGTACAAGCAATAAAAAATAATTAATTAATAATAATAATGATGGACTGGTACAATGCAAGCTAATTGTACAACCATTTAGCATTGAGTAGGAAGCCATGAGGAAGAAACTGTGGTAAGGCAGGCAGGAGGGAAAGAATCATGAGGGAAGAGGAAAATTACTGCAGGCAATAGGAATCAGAGGAGAGAGGAACAGTAGAGTGTAAAAGGAGGCAAGTCAAGTAGGGGTGGAAGGGAAAGCATCACCCAGCTGCTGGGAGGATGAACAGGAGCAAGAGGAAGGGAGGGACTGGGAAAGAATATGTTTTAAACAGTGCAGGAAAGGGAGATAGGCAAAGGGAGCTTTGAAGAGAGTTCCAGAGGGAGGGAGATGGTAGGAGAAGGCTGCTTACCCTGAACTGGAGTGAGCATGGGGAAGAGAGAAGTTTTAGGGGTCTCTGGAGCACAGCTGATAAGAGGAGGGGATTGAGGGGGAGAGGAGTGAGTAGTGGTAGGAGGGGAGAGATCCAAACCAGAATTTAGAAATGAGGATGGTGGTGTGGTGCAGATGACGTACTGTAAGTCAAGAAGGGGATGGAAGAGGGAGGAGAGGGAACAGTGGTGTTTGCAGGGAGGAGGAGCACTGGAGGCAAAGCAGCAAAAAGCATTAAAGAGATGGTCTAGTCTAGAGAGTGATCAGAGGTGCGGTGGAACCGAATATCACATCAGCATAATTAAAAACAGTGAGGATCATTCTGGTAAGCAGCTCTTGGCAAACAACTGAAGAGAGGGAGTTTTTGTTCCTATACATGACTCCTAGCTTGGTCGGAGACTGGTGTGGGTGTAGTCAGTGTGCTAAGAGAATTCAAGACAACTGTCCAGCCAGATGCTGAGATACTAGAAGGTGAGGAATGAGGATATCATCAAAAGATGTGCCATCAGGGTAGAAAAGGAGGGGAGAGGGAAAGTTTGGATAGCTTTGATCGGTACCAAATGTCATGGATACAATTTTCTTGGTGTTTACCTTAAGCTGAATTGCCTGGAACCAGTGAAAACCCGCATGAAATCATTCTAAAGCTGAGATTCTACCTCAGGAATAGAGGGACCACAGAGGATGTGTCATCAGTGCACGAATGAAATGGGAAGAGACACAGACAGATGGAAGGTCATGCAGAAAAGTGAGAAAAGTACAGGGCCCTGGATTGAGCCTGAGGCACACCTGCTTGAATGGGAAGTAGGTGGACAGGGCATCACCTACTTGAACACTTTGCATACAGCCCATAAGATAGGATCTAAACCAGTCCACAGCATGTGTAGAAAGACAGCAGAGAGAGTTTAGACAGAAGAAGAGGTTTAGACACAGAGTTAAAAATTTTGGCTAGGTTAATAAAGATAGCAGCACTGATGTGTCCAATGTCCATGCCTGTAAGAATAGTGTTGGTGACATGGATAAGGGAAGTAATAGCAGAGTGTTTTTTCCTGACACCAGATTGGAACAGAGAGAGGAAGTCAGAGGAGCTAAGGAAGTCAGAAAGTCTAGAGAAGATGGCAGACTCATGCAATTTAGCCAGGGACGGAGAAGGAATACAGGTCTATAATTGCCAGGAATTGAGGGATCGCCTTTGTGAAGGGTAGTACCTGGCAACTTTCCAAACCTAAGGGACAGTACAAAGAGTGAAGGAGAGGTTCAGCAAGTAGGAGAGTAGAAGATCTTTAGCAGGGCAGAGATCCAGAGAATGTGGAGGGCCAAGGCCATCCAGGCTGGATTTGTGACGACTGAGCGGAAGGCAGGCATGGAGAACTTCTTGCTCAGAAACAGGTGTGAAGCGAAAGCCTTCAGATAAGGAGGGGTAGAGGAGGCAGAGGGACATTTATTGGGTTTGAGAGGAGGCACAGTAGTGAAGAAGGAGTTGAGTATTGTGGCAATGGAGGAGAGTTCCGAGATAGGTGAGCTATCAACCAACAGGGTAGGAGGGGCTTGAGGTTAAAGAGGAATGAAGAGTCTGCCAGAATTTGGAATGGGAGCTGAGATTTTGTTGTAGGTCGCTTTGAAGTAATGAGCCTTCCTGTCTCTCATAGCCTTTGTACAAGCATTTCTTAGGGACCTATAGAGGTGGAGATCGGGGGGGGAGAAAGGGAGGATAATGGAGCGATCCTTCGGGGCAGTTGCTCTTCAAGCAAAGAAGCATATCTGACTGTTGGAGGAGAGTGACCACAGTGCAGAGTTTAAACTTAGTTCTAAGATCCCAAAATCTGCATAAATTCTATTTTCAGGGCACTTCAATTTAGTGGACTGATTTCTGATGTAAAACTATAGTGATGGATTCCTGGGATTAGAAGCAGCTGTTACTCAGGTTAAAGAGCTGCTGACGCCTCAAAGAAAACTTTGAAAAATATATATAAACTTGATACAATTCAGCCTGCATTTTATGTATATTCTATAGATTTCTCCTCCTGATTATTTATTACTGAGGAAATTTGCATGAATACATGATCTTTATCCCTTAGAGTTCATCTGCCTCTATAGCTTACCCTCTACTAACATTATAGTCTGTTGCCAAGGGAGTAACTGTGATGTCACAAGCAGTGCATTATGACCTCAGGTAGGGAGAAGGCAGAATAAATAGATAAACTGTTCAGGAGTAAATATCCTGTTTTCATTCAGCTGACCTCAGTAATAAATAATGGGGAGGAGAAATACAGAACAAATGTGAACTACAAGCTGGACAGTGTCTAAATATTACAGTAGGTTTTGTTAAAGTTCTCCGAAGCGCCAGCTGCACTTTAAGTGAGTAAGCCCATTGTAATTGTGCCTAGTTGTCAATCTATTTGTTTTAACTTGTTGTTTATGTTTTATATGCTGCATGCATTTGGAAATGGGCAATCTTGCTCAGTATTCTTTTCACTGGTGAATAATAAATGAAATGAAAGTGAAAGAATGTAGGATCATTATCCAGTTCCAACCTCAGCAGATAATATAGTTAATAATTTGACCTTCAGCATGGAGAAAAGGGAGAATCCTTGTGGAAGAAACATGTGGGAAGCAAGGCCTGGGTCACAATCCCTCAAAGCTAAGGACTACTTATTATGTACAGAAAGGACCTCAGTCATACCTCTTCAATTAAGAGGATGACAGAATCTATTTTTCTGTCTAGAGATTTCCACCTCCCGAATGTGTTGCAGGAGTTCTCATACAAGGAAACCCTATGTATCCATAATTTTCCTCTTTATTGTCACCAGTATTAAAGCAACTCATCAATATCCGTTCATTGTAGTATTTTTGGCCATTAACTTCCAACATTAACTTTCACTGTTATCTAATGAAATTAATAGAAAGAATAAAGTCACAGTTTCATTTTGCAATACAGTACTGTTTATGTTAACCCTCATGCACGTTGTCCTTCATTTTGCTACTATACATGAGTTTTTGTTCTTCCTTTCCCTGTTTGATATCATTTCTATCTCTTGAGTTTTCTTTGGATTCAATAAGTCATCTAGTTTCCTTTTCCATAGAAAAGATATAATGAAAACAAATTAGATTTTGAGTGCTTGCTTTATTAGCAAGTCGCCAGACATCTCTGTTATGAAGGCAGCATTCTACTTCCTCGCCAACTTAAATACTATTATGGCTGCTATGGAAACATAGCTTTCAAACACGTGTGCAGAGCCTTAATGTTAAGAAATGCAAGAATTTTTTATGTATCGCTCTTGTCACCAAACTGTCAAACCTTCATCTGGATACCAATGGTAGATGGGAAATGGTGTGGACTGGGGCATTGGACTATGAACAACTGGGGATCACAAAACAGTTAGAGGGGTCACAGTTATTCCTCTCATTAAATTAAAACAATGGGTCAAAATACCCATCCCCATTAACTTCACCACTGAAAGACAAGGGCAGTTAGTGAGCTCCTGATGCCTGACAAACTACTAAATGATGTAATTATAATAAACAACCTGCAAGTATACCCACCAGGGATGAAACAATGGGGTCTACAGGCACTTTGGGTACCTGATTGGGAGAAGATGGATAGGCAGGAACTGCCTGCCCTCCACTATAGACCAGCCAGACATCATATTGTTTCCTTTAGGGGAAACCCCTGGAGTTCTCACATCCTCCCAGTGGTTACCTACTGTATGCTTTATACATAATGGGCAGCAGCCACAACATCACCCTTAGATCCCTAGTCCCTCAAGACCTGTCTCAGGGGCCTGAAGTTGCTTCTGGTGGTCACCTGGGTCTTTTCCCTGTTGCTACCCATTACACCCTCAAAGCCTTGAAGTATCCTCAAATGTGGTCACTCTTGGAGCCCTGAGGGTAGATGGTACCCAATTTCTGCCCAAGGATTTTGGTGAGAGCCTCCTTCTGGTGCCTCCAGTGCTTCTGGCCTGTATTCTGCAGCCAGTCACCACACAGGCCAAACCCTGGGTACCATCTCTACCTGCTGTTGTAAGATGAAAGCAATATAGTAAGCACTAGGCAGTGCCCTCACCTCTAGGCACTCCAGATGCCACCCATGGTGCCAAAGGTTACTCCAGTACCACCAACCTTTCCTACTGGCAGTGCCCTTTGCTTCCAGACTAGCATCCTATCAGTGGTACCCCTATCTGTCTCCCACGTGAGACCCATGAGGCACCTTCCAGATGAGGGACCATATGTTGAAGTCTAAAACCACTGGCACAAGGAAAGGAGTCCAGCATTCACGAGCACCATGAGGGCATCCTATTTTAGCTGTCCTAAAGCTCCTCCCATTATATTATTGGAGAATTATGACAGAGCATCAGTCCCACACTAGCTCATGCTGGTGAACAGCAGCATCCCCTACTGTAAGGAGGAGGTTGTAAGATAGACACAATTTGCTCTAGTAACATTGAAAGTTGTACTCACAGAAAAGTGTGTCCAGAGCTAGGCTTTGAATGTACCCAAGAACTCTGCTGACCTAAAGGAGCCTCTACCCTAGAGTACTCAGCAGGTATCTTGGTCATACTCAGCTAAGTTCATTTCCATGATGGACAGATAGTGGTGTTTATGACTGTATTCCTCAGTTCAAACAAGGTAAAACAAAAGACAGGCATGTTATGAAGGAACATTTATTTTATTTCTTTTAGAAACAATTAAATAGGCACATCAGGGTTGAATATTAATTGTCACTTGCTTGGATGTGTCGTGTGACCAACCACTCCTTTATTTTCTGCCGTTTCATATTTTTTCTTGACAAAAGAATGCGACTATCACAGGCCTCCTTTTTGTAATATTCCCTGAAAAAAATAAAGTCATATCACAAAACTCATACTTAGTTTCAGCCCTTAACTGAAAGGAATATCTACAATATTGCATACAAACTTAAGTACAAGGTGTTCCAATTACTTTATTGATATTTTATGCTGTAGCACTAAAACAGAGCCTCATATCAGCAGTATTAGCTATTGTAAAATGAGTACGGGAAATACTGATTCCAGATTGGCTAGGACCTGTGCACTGAGAAAGCGTAATGCACAGGTATAAGAGTGCTGGCATTTAAAACAAAGCACATATATATGCCTTTCTGTCCTGATTGCCAATACAAACATGACTGCCACCTTTACACACTAAAAAGATCTCCTAGGACTTAAACATTAAACTTCCTTGAAATAAAAAGAACAAAGAGTAAATATTATTTTCACTTCTTACCTATATACTCAAATTTATTAATTGCAGTTTTATTGTTTGGAGCTTTTTTCTGACCATGTCCCCTTTCAGACCTCACCTACTAGAGACACCTGTTCTGCTTGCTGTGGCCCAGACACAACTGAATCGCTGGCCTTACTGATGCCTTCTGTTGTGTGTGTTTGTGTGGAGAGAGGTAAGTATTCAGCCAGTGGAATTCTGCAGGAGTTTCAATTCCTGCATTTCATGATAAACTTTTCATGTACTGAATGTGCAGATAGGCAAATGCTTGACAGCTGGGGAGGGATTACTTTCTACTAGTTACTTTCAACAAAAGAAACATCTATTTTGTGCTCAGATTAGGTTTTCTCGAAACTTTTGTGCACAGATTTCTCCTCTTTTTTACCCTTCTTCCTGTTTTCTCTCTCCTTCCCTTCTTCCTTGCTTTTTCTCTCTTCTTTCCTTGCACACTTTCTCTTATGTTCACCTCTCCATTACTGAACACTGTTCATATTACCACATTTATCACTTTTTGCAATTTACTGAATGCCTTGCCATAGCCTGCCCTAGCATGTATTTCGTACATGGTTGCTATTTCTGATCCTATAATACCCTATTGATTGTAGCCCTTCTGCTCTCCACTTACATCCTGTCTAGGTTTGTATTTTATTATCAATACATGTATATAAGGCTTCTCCAATATGTTTACCCTAAATACTGTGTTTTGTTAAGTGACAATTTATGCCTTACATGGAGGATAGTTTTCTATTGTATAAGATGTGTGCTTTCTTATATACTCGAATTTCAATAAAAACATAAAGTGAAAAAAACAAACAGAAGAAACACCTGTTTTTAATAAAAAGAAAGTTGGCTTTTCTTTACTTTCTTAGTTTACCCATTTTATAAATGCAATAAAACACTTTGAAGTGAACGTCATGCTGGCACAACACACTTTACACCCTGTAATGTCATATTGCCTACATATTCCATCTCACCAAGGTTCCTGGAAATCTGTGGGTCTTGCCACATAACTTGCATCTTGCTACAAAATGAAAAATTACTCACCATAGAAACAACTTTTCTTCCTATTAGAACAGCCAGTACAACTTATGCAACTTCTCTACATTAGAAATGCTGCCCCGGGCCAGCCCGGTGGCGTAGAGGGTTGAGGAGCTGGATGCCACACATCGCGTCATGCCTGCGACCTGAGTTTGGAAACGGACTCGGGTTGCTGTGGGCTGGCAGGGCAGGATGAGGACTGAGCGTCCATTGGACTGCTCTCCTCTCCTAGGGTGGGTACTTGGTGCCCGTCACTCTGCAGCAGCCCCCGGTGCAGACCGGGAGCATTGCAAGAGGATGGTATTAGCTGTGGGACCAAGAAAAAAACAGAAAATTGCTCAGGGCTCGGCCAGATGATGGTGGTCAGACTGCCCGCACCTCCTCCAGACCTCCTGCAAGTCATGTCCACTTCAGCAGCAAGGGGCCAATTAAGAGTGTGCTGGACCCCCTCTGGGTGCCTTCCCCCTCAGAAGAGAGGGACCCCGTCCAGCAAAGGGATACGCTGGATTACCCTGATGGCTGCTATATGAGGTAAGGAGACTTGGGGTGGAACTGGAGGGGGTGTGGGAGTCCTTGGTGGCTTGAAGGAGTGGTTGTGCCTTGAGCATATAGGAGCATAAACAAAGAACACAAAAAAAAAAGAAATGCTGCCCCAGAACTTTTAATGTTTTTCAAAGGTGCTCACTCTTACTGTATTGGTCAGAAGTGCCCTAGCATTGCAACCCTTGATCTTTGAGTTGAGGAGGCTAGGAATCCTAAGACCCAATTTGAAAAATATTAAGTTATTCTAATTAAAAATAAAATACAAAGAACAATTTTAATAACAGTGAAGAAAAAACACACTCATATCAGGGCCAACTCAGAACCTTTTTTTTTTGCACTAACCAGCAGGACAAGTTGATTCAAAATTGTACTAGCTCGCAGATGGCTGCACTAGCCCCAGTAATAATGATCACTTATACAGGAAAAAAGCATTATTGCATATTTATTCTGCTCCCATGTTATGAACATACAAACACACGAAAATACCAGCAGAAACAGGCCTCATGGTCTATTGAGTCTGCTTGATTGTGCAGCTAGCCCTCAGATTGCAACTGCCCCACCCACCCTCCCTTTTCATAATTACCCCCCACACACTTTGTCCCATCCCTCTTAAAACCGTCTAATGTGCTACAGGCTACAACTCATTAGGCAGAGTATTCCATTTATCCACCACCCTTTGAGAAATAATGTCTCCTTACTTCCTTCTGAATCTTCTCTCTCCAATCTCAGTTGGCACCCCTTGTGACCTCCCTTCTAATCTGGAAAATCCCTTTTGTACTAGTCTTGTTTATCCCTTTAAGTTTTTAAAGGTTTTAATCATGTTCCCCCATCCCTCCTCTCCTCCAGGGAATACAGGTTCAGCTTGCACAGCCTCTCCTCATAGGAGTATACCTCTAATCCCTGGATCATCTTTGTCTCCCTCCGCTGTACACCCTCCAGGAATCTGATGTTCTTATTCAGAAATGGGTGTCAGTACTGCACGCAGTATTCCAGGTGCAGCCTGACCAGCGACCTGCATAGGAGCAGGATCACCCCTTATTTCTGGAGTAGATTCCTCTCTCTTTACACCCCAGCATCCTGTTGGCTTTGCTGCTGCCTTCCTGCACTGTGCTGAGTTGTTCATACTTCCTATTATAAGCACCTCCTCTGTGGATTCCAGCTGTACCCCCCCCAACTGATAGTTCCTCCCCTGGTTATTGGCCCCAGTGCAATACCTTTCACTTTTGGCATTAAACCCCAACTGCCATGCATCCGACTCAATCCGACTCACATTGCTTCATGCTCCAGCAAAAAGATTGCAGTGCAATCACTGAGTGTGCACTCCCATTGTTTTGTACCATGGCCCCTCACTTCCTCCTTCTGCACCCCCTTCACCAAACCAGAGGATATCATAATAGCAAATGTTCAACCAAGCAGCCCCAGAGGAGGGTGCTACAGTGTACAAATCTAGGGGCTTGGATATAGAAAACTTTGATATTTCTTTTTAAATATACCAGGCACAAAATTATCGATTTAACATGCTCTGCTGTAACAATAACAGATTTTTCAAAACCTTGTCCTTTCTTCAGCCCAGGGGAAACAGTACACAGGCATGACATGATACTACCTCTCTTTCTATATAGGATGATCTATGCACCCCAGGAATGCCTATTTTTCCTTTGAAATTATATATTTTACTAAGGCTTTTTTTCTGTACCATGCATCTTGACTTTGATAAGATGGCCAACAGAGTTAAGCTATCCCTGGCAAAAATAAATACAGGTGAGGGAGTACAGGCAAAGTGGGCAAGCATTAAGGATGCAATACTTGAAGCAACATCCTATTGTGTTAGAGAGAAAAGGAAGTGCAAAAGAACAAGGAAACCACTTTGGTTCTCAAAAACAGCAGCAGAAAAGGTCAGAGCCAAAAGGCTGGCCTTCAGGAAATATAAGGGAACACAGCGGAATGAAGACAGGGAGGCATACCAAACTTCCCTAAGGGAAGCAGGCAAGGCAGTAAGGCAGGCAAAGGCCCAAACTGAGGAAACACTAGCACAAACAGTAAAAGAAGGTGACAAGACTTTCTGTAGATACATTAGTGAAAGGAGAAAGTCCAGAGGGGGTATTGCTAAGCTCAAAGGAGATAATGGTGTGGTGAGGAGGAGGACGATGTAAAAGCGTCTATCCTAAATATATACTTCTGCTCAGTATTTACTGAAGAGAAGGGAGGGCAGGGCCCACAGCTCAGCACGATGGACACAGAGGGAAGGGAAGGGAAGTGTGCACTAGTCTCTTCACAAAAGAAAGGGTCCTACAAGAGCTCGATAAGCTCAGGGTGGACAAGGCAACGGGACCTGATGGCATACATACCAAGGTACTAAACGAGCTAAGGGTGGAACTAGCAGAGCCATTATCAGAACTGTTTAATGAGTTTCTGAGCACAGGAGAGGTCCCAGAAGATTAGAGAAGGGCTCATGTGATCCAGCTCCACAAGAGTGGTAGCAAGGAAGAGGCAGGAATTACAGACCAGTCAGTCTTACCTCAATAGTGGGCAAGATTATGGAGGCACTCCTTAAAGAAAGGAAAGTGCAACACCTGGAATCCATAAGAGCACAGATCCAAGACAGCATGGGTTTACTAAAGGAATGTCCTGTCAAACTAATCTCATAGATTTCTTTGACTGGGTAACCCAAGTGGAGGACCAAGGGGGAGCAGTTGATGTCACCTACCTTGACTTCAGCAAAGCTTACGATACTGTTCCATGTAGAAGACTGATTAATAACTGGGTAGGCTCAGGGTGGGTGAGAAGTTGGTCAACTGGGTGGCAAACTGGTTGACGGGCAGAAAACAGAGTGGTGGTAAAAGGTATACAGTCAGAAGAGATACAAGTCATAAGTGGGGTAGCTCAGGGATCAGTTCTTGGGTCAGTCCTCTTCAATAACTTCATCAGTGACATTGCAGATGGACTGAAGGGTAAGATTTGTCTGTTTGCAGATGACACCAAGATCTGCAACAGAGTAGATGATCCAGATGGAGTAGGCAGAATTAGAAGAGATCTGGATAAACTAGCAAAATGGTCAGAAGAGTGGTAACTGGGGTTTAATGCAAAGAAGTGCAAGATCATGCACATAGGGAAGAGAAACCCTGAAGCCACCTATAGGCTGGGAGGGGAGTTACTGAAAATTACAAGGAAGAAAGAGACTTGGGCATCATCATCATCACCGATGACCTGAAATCATCCAAGCAGACCACTAAAGCAATGAGTAAGGCTAGTGGGATGTTGGGTAGATTAGTAGGGTATCTATTCATTCTCATCTGTCATAAGAGCGAGGTAATAACCCCTCTTTACAAGACACTTGTTAGGCCCATCTGGAGTACTGTGTGCAGTACTGGTGGCCACACCTTCACAAGGACATTAACCAAATTGAGGCAGTCCAGAGAAGGGCAACCAAAATGGTGCAGAGACTGCATCAGAAAACATATGTGGACAGATTAACGGAGCTCAATATGGATACCTAGAGCAAAGGAGGGAGAGAGGTGATATGATCAAAACATTCAAATGCCTTAAGGGTATTAACAAGGTGAAAGAGTCTAACATGTTTCAGTATAAGAAAAATAGCAGGAGAAGAGACACAGCATGAGATTAGAGGGAGGCTGATTAAGGGGTAATGTGAGGAAGTTCTTTTCACAGAAAGGGAGGTGGATGCATGGAACGGCCTACTTCAGGAAGTGGTGGATATAAATACAGTGCAGGGCTTCAAACAGGCATGGGACAGGCATAAGGGCACAATACAGATGAGTATGAATAGATAGACCATTGACAGAGCAAAGGTTGATGGCACATTTATAAGGTAGAAAAAGAAATGGGCAGACTGGATGGGTCTTGCGCTCCTTATCTGCCACCAACTTCTATGTTTCTATGCTCCAAAGCATTGCCTATAGGATGAAATGACAAACTGGGTGGGATACAGGGGGGTACTGCATGGATGGCATTGACTGGCGTGGTCCATTAAGAAGAGCTTTGGACCCCTACACTTGCCAGTAATGGCTGCTGTGTGTTTATGGATGGTCAGGTTTGAAGTGGTGTTCAGGGAATGTATAGAGTTGAGAGATTGGGAGGTGAGAGGCAGCAGCTATGGTGATGGGAGGTGAGAGGCAGCAGCTATGGTGCAGCTGGGATAAACCCACCACCTGCAGAGCAGACCCTGTATACCTCTTAGCATTTTGTCATTAACATGTTGATGCAGACACTTAACATGTTGAGAAATGAGTCACACTGGTCTTAATAATGTGGGCAAATCCTCATACAAAGACAATTTCAGAAAACTGGGAGCTAGTGACTTGAACAGCACTCTACTCTTGATCACATTCACAGCATGCACTATAGCTGAATGTCCTAACAACTGAGTGATAATGACTCCATTGATTCTTTCATTGTATCCCCCTTTTGAGCTGCCAGATAATTGCAGCTGTTAATGAGCTGTTAATCACACCAGGACACCTGGAACACTGAGGAGATTAGCAAAGGACTACAGCCTGCTAAAGTAGGGACTTTTTCAACTTCATTAACAGCCATGAAAACCTGCACTAGTCAAGATGGACAAGTAGAGGGTTAGCTGCCCTAGAACTGGACTAATAAAACAATGTTAAAATTGACCCCTGCTCAGTATAGTAATATTGTTTAATCCAAAGGGATCCCTCACTATATTTAACAACTGCATCATTCTTTCTAGACACTCAGGAGCTTTAGAATTGTTTTTTGCAAATTTGAGAAGCTAGAATGCAGTTCAAACTCTTTTGTGTGGTCACATTTACCCCCGCATTCTAACATCAGATTTATTTCTAAAGCTAGGTGAGCAGTGATCACTAAAGTAGCTAAATGGCCACCAAGAACACATCAAAAAGTATTTTAAAAAAGTTTGTAAAACTTTTTCAACGTGGCAAAATAAGTTTAAAATATTATGAAACATTAAAACAGATTAGATCACTGAGTATCAATTGTAAAGGCACTGCAACAAGTAATGATCAAGCAAACAAAAAGAATTGATTCCTGTGTGACACTTTTTCCAGGTTCTGGAAGGGGGGGAGGTAGGGATTAGGGATTGTTAAACATAGTTAGGTTTCTTGGATTTCTTAGACAAAGGAAGGTCAAGACCCATCGAGATTGTCTCCCACCACCAGATGGGTTATTTCCAGTATCTAGACTGGAGAACATGTTTATCTAATTTACATTTGAAACACTGCGATGATTCGGGGATCCCTTTGAAACTGCATTGCTATGGTCATTTTGTTCTTCAACCTCCGGAAATCCCTAATTAATGCTTAACAACTGCAGATTCCATAGCAATATCTTGGAGGCTGGGTGCAAAACTGATATCTCTTCTGGACTGTATGTCCAGACAGCAGTGCTTTGTGAAGGTGTGTGCCATTTTCCAGGTAGATGCTTTAGAAATTTCCTGCAGGAAAACCTCTTGATACTGCTACAGAGGCAGATGTGCCCTTTCAGAATGAGCCCTATGGGCATCAGGTGACAAATTGCAAGCTTTGCCATAACAGAGCTATATGCAGGAAAATATCCAGTAAGAGATTGTTCTCTTGATGCTGATTTACCTTTTCCCACTTCACCATAGGTGACGAATAACTGGGAATTTGTGCACCTATATTCTTTTGTGTAATCCAAGTAGTAATTTAGAGCTCCCTTAACATCCAGACTGTGGAGCTTTTTTTCTCTTGAGCTGGATTTTGCTATAAAGAAAACTGGAAGTGCGACTGAGACATTCAGATGAAATTCAGACATCACTCTAAGGAGGAATTTTCTAGTCCTTAGGACTACCTTGTCCCTGTGAAATATGACATAGTTTAAATCTGTGCAGAGGGCTTGCAGCTTACTCACTGTCCTAGCAGATGTCAGTGCCACTAGAGAAAATGCTTTCCAGGTGACATAGTGCAAAGAAGCAGTTGCTATGGACTTGAACAGAGCTTCCATCAGCTGGGCAATGCATAGATTCAGGTCCCATAAGGTGACAGGATCCCTTACTGGAGGGTACAGATGATAAAGGCCTTTGAAGAACTTTTTGAAAATGGGCTGTGAGGCAACTGACATGTCCTTGCCAGCTGAGGCATAAGCTGACACTGCTGCCAAATGAACCTTTAGGGTTGAAGGCATGAGGCCCAAAGACTGGAGACGGACTAGGTAGTCCAGGATTGTAGCTAGACTTGCTCACACTGGGTTGAGTTGTCTATGGGAACACCAAAGGGAAAATTTGTTCCACTTTGAGGTGTGGGTTTTCCTAGCTGCTGGTTTCTTAGAAACCTTAAGCACTTCCATAACCATCTCAAAAATATGTAATCCAGAGAACTCTAGCTCAGCAAGAACCATGCTCTGAGTCAGAGTTCTTGGATCTGGGAATGTTATTCTGCCCTGAGACAATGTCAGAAGATTATACTTCAGGGGTAGGTTGATAGGATATGTGGTGGGGAGAGAGAGAGAGAGAGAGACAGGAGCAGGAGTACCAAATCTGCATGGCCTAGTCTGGAGCTACAGGAATAATTGCTGCTGTCTCTTCTTCTGTTTTATAAGTACTCAGCAAAAGTGGAAGGTAGGAAGGCATAAAGAAACTTCCTAACCAGTTGAGGACTAGATCATCTGCTGAGACTGTACTCACTGATGGGGTCTGCAACAAAACAGTGGTTGCTGGTTGTTCTCCCAAGAAGCAAACAGGTCTATTTATGGTGTACCCACTTTCTAAACACTGCAACTAGCACCTGCTGGTTCACTGTCCATACATGATTTCTCTGATTAATTCTGCTCAGGGAATCTGTCAGCACTTTCTCCTTCTCAGGCAGATGTACTGCTGAAAGCTGAACCCCTGGGAGTATGCTAAGTTTCGATCTTAATTGCTTTTGTGCACAGTTTTGAAGATCTTGTTCTTCCCTATTTGTCTATGTAGCTCATCGCTGTAGTGTCATCTGTCCCAATCTGAACAGATTAACTTCTGATGTGGGAGGAAAAGGCTGCATTGACAGGTACACAGCTCTGAACTCAAAGAGTTTAAGTCCTCCTGATCCACCAGTGCACTCCACAAACCACTTACAGTGAGCTCCTCCAGGTGGGCATCCCAGCCAAGGAGAGAGGCATCTGTTGAGTATGGCCGTAGGTAATTGCTGTAGGAAGGGACCCTCTCTGAGGTTGCATTCCTCCTTCCACCATTCTAGCATCCTTAGCAGAGACTTCGTGACAGGCACTGGTTTGGAAAGTGGTTCTCACCTCTGGGACCAATTGTTCCTTAGGTGGTATTGGATATTTCTCATTTTGAACCTGGCACCACTGTGGTGGATGATGCTGTGCCCCAGGCAGCACAGGAACTCCCTTGCATGTTTGGGCTGACCTGCCTGGAAGGATTTTGCATTTCTAATCAGATTTGCTACCCTGGCTTGGGGAAGGAATGCTTTCCTCCAGGGTATCCAGTTTAGCACCTATAAAGTCTAAAATCTGAAAAGGGTCTGTTTGTAACCTTTGTACATTTATGAGGAAGCCTCGGTCCTACAGGGTGTCATGTGTCAGAAATAGGGAGGACTTGACCTCCTGGTGTAATTTTCAGAGACTAGCCAGTTGTCCAGGTAGAGAAAAACTATCTCTCCTGCCTCAGCAAATTTGCTGCCACTATGACTAGGCACTTTGTGAACACTCTTGATGCTGAGGATAGGTCAGAGAGAAGGGCTTTGAATTGGTAATGGCAATTCCCTGTCCTGAATCTGAGGTACTCTTTGTGACTGGGACTTACCAGTATGTGAAAGTAGGCATCCTTCAGATCCAGTGACCCCAGCTAGTCTCCTTTTGCAGTGATGGAGTCACTGAGCCCAGTGTGACTATCTTGAATTTTTCCTTTTAAATGTTTGCTCACATATCTCAGGTCTAAAATGGGTTGCTACTTCCTTTAGGTACGCCACCTCTTCTTTTGAGAATACTGAACAAGCATTTCATTCAATATCTCTGCTCTTCACTGTCACCCTCTGCTCACCCAACCTCCCCCACTTATTAAGCCTCACTATCCCTCCCTTGGTCTTTCTTTGCTCACTAATGTACCTACTGTATAAAAGGTTTTATCCTCCTTCTTAACTGAGTTGACTATCTTTTCCTCAGTTTGAGCCTTTGCTATTCTAACTGCCTTCCTCACTTCCTTCTGCTTTAACTGATTGAGTTCTCTTTCCTGCTCCTTCTGTGATTCCGCATACTTTCTGAATGCTACCTTTTTCTCCCTAACCTTCCTTACCACCTCTTTTGAGAACCATAGTGTTTTTTTTCCTTCATTTTCTTTTGTTTATATGTTTCACACAAAGGCTTGATGCCTCTGTGATGGCAGTTCTGATTTTGCCCCATTGTTCCTCCACTCCTCCTTCCTGCCCTTTTGCTAGGGCATTCCTTAGGCACTCTCCCAGTCTGCCAAAGTCAGCCCTCTGAAAATCCAGTACCTTTGCTTTTGTATGGCTTGACTCTATGGCTATGTTTATTGTGAACCACACTGTCTGGTGGTCACTTGCTCCCAGATGGCTACCCACTTCTAAATCTGAGATCCTCTCACTGTCCCTGTTTGAGAGTGGCAGATCTAAGACTGCTGCCTCCCAAGTGGGTTCCAAAACTAGCTGCCTGAGGCATTCCCCCTGTAGGGCATCAAGAATGACTCTGCTCTTGGATGTGGCTGCAGCAAATGTGCTCCAATTAACATCTGGCATATTCAGGCCCCCATCAACAATATCTCCCCTTTATCTGTCATTCTAAGGATGCCTCCAATCATTTCTCTGTCCATGTCCTCCCCCTGAGATGGGGGTTTGTATATAACCTCTGTGCAGATTGTGGTGCCATTTCCTGTCTCCAATGTGACCCACAGTGCCTCCTCTCCTCAGTTTACCCTTTAGTTCCATTGCTTTGATCCCTTCACTTATATAGAGAGCTACTCCTCCTCTTCCTCCTCTTTTACCCTCCCTGTCCCTCCTGTAGATTGTGTAACCTGCTATGTTGACATCCCAGTCATGGTTCTCTGTGTACCAGGTTTCTGTGACTACCACGCTTATCCAGGCATTCCTCTTCCATCAAGGCCACTAGCTTCAGGAAGCTTGTTACCCAGAATACGTGCATTGGCACTCATTGCCTCCATTTTTGATGGCCTTCACTACTATTTTCCCTATCCCTTACTCTACTGCCTTCCTTTTTCCATTTCACCCTGCCCTGCCCCCATTGCACTCTCTACCTTGGTGTTAACCTCACTAACTACCTGTTTTGTGGGAGGCTCAGGATTCCTGCTCCTTGTCAGTGCCTCTCCCTGGCTAGTTTAAAAGCGCCAATGAAGCATTTAAACCTATCACCTAGGATCCTGGTTCCACTCCCGGACAGATGCAGACCATCATGCCAGTATAGACTATATCCCTTCATGTGGACCCCAGTCCCAATGGTCAAAACCCTGTGCTCCGCACCAGTTTTCAACCATTCATTGAATCCTAGGGTACAGAGTACCTAGCCTCACCCATGCCATAGACAGGCAGCACCTCCGAGAAGGTTACTGCTGTTAGCATCAGTTAGGCAGACTATGCATTTTATTTTATGTAACCATCATTCAGTTAGGCAGGCTATGCATTTTATGCTAGCTCGCTGCTGAAAGGCTATGCACTTTATTTTTATGTGACCGTTGTTCAGTTAGGTAGATTATCCATTTTATTGTTGTTTTTATGTGACCATCATTCAGATAGGCAGGTTATGCCTTTTTTTTCCTTTTAATGTGATTGTTGTTCAACTAGCAGGCTATGTATGCTTTTGCGCATTTTCATTTTTTTGAACATCATTTATTAGTGCCTGCAGCTTGACCTGTGCTAAACATGTCTCAGCCACAAGCAAAATGCCCACATTTGACCTGTGAAGAAGCCAAGCAATTGCATTTTCCTATACAGTATGTGCTTTAGATAGAGTCCAGCTGTTTCCAGAAGATCTCTATGAAGATGGCGGCTAGCTATTCTGCAGGTTCTGCTGCCTCACAATCAGATTTTCTATGAAGCATACCATCGACCTTCATATGAAGTCTCAAAACATACTGAACAAAAAGCACCAGCAGTAAAGAAAGGACAAGAAGGCATCAACCCACAGTGACAGCTTGCACTGACTTCAGCTTTGCTCGCGCCAACACAGCCAAGCAGAACCGAAGAAGTTTATCATGGACTTTGTTAAGTGCAGGACTCGAACTGATATTCCTTTGAAAAGCTTCTAGCCTTTGAAACCTTTCTTTATAAGTACACCAAACATGGTGGTTGCCTATCTAGACCTTCACTTCTGAGATACGTACTCTGTATCTATGGCTTCAGCATGAAGAATTTGTGTGGAAGCAAGTGGAGGACACAGAAATTTACCTGATCTTGGATGAGACCAAACGTAACTGTGGACTGAGTGTTTTTGGAGGTTTGACGCAGACCCTCAACAAAGTTGGGAGCAGCTAGTTCAAACTGGAGTTGATTTTTTGGATTGTGTAAATCACACTACAGTTGCACAGTCCTTGCTGCAGATCCTAAATGATAATCATGTAAACTTTGACAAAGTTTTTGCTGTGGCCACAGATAGTGCAAGTGATATGCATAAAGCTTTTAAGACCGTTTTGTCTGGGATCCTCCCCAGCACTGTTCATGTGACTTGCTTTGCGCACCTGTTAAACCTAGTCCTGGAAATCTGGCCAACTACTGTATATTGGTTGACTTGAGCACAGTAGTTGGCTTAGTCAAAAGATTTTTGCCAGAGCTCCATGCACTGGCACCAGTATCTGGCCTTCATGAAGGCAAAGGATGGCGTGGTAGTAAAGATGCCAGTTTATGCCATGCTAACACCTTGGTGCTCATGGGTAAAGGCATGTGCCTATCTTGTGGATTATCTGCCTGTCTTGGCAGAATTTTGAACTGCTGTTCATCTGATGCAGCCATCATAAAACAACTAAAGTCACTGTTGGCAAGAAAACTAATGCACTGTCAGCTCAGGCAACATTTGTTTCAGAACATGCCACTGAACTTTGCAAACTCATGGAAGAGCTGAAGCCAACCAGCCTGGTGCCACTGAGGGTTGAGGTGCTGGATGCTACACCTCGCGCCAGGCCGGTGACTTGTGTTTGGGAATGAACATGGGTCACCAGAGGTTGTTAGGGGGTGGAGAGGATGAAGCATCCGGATGACAACTCTTCTCTCCGGGAGGGAGGAATGGTACTCCCGCTGAATGACTACCCCCAGGTGGTGGCCGGAGGGTAGTGTAGCTTAGAGGGGCCAGAAGAAGGGAGAGTGCTGCAGGACTTCTGTGGATGCGTGCACGCCTCTATGTGCACACATCTTGCGTGTGCACCCTAGCAATGGGAAGGGAGAAACTCCGGCTGAGGATGATGACCGACCTCTCGTAGGCTCCGCACCAGGTGACGGGCAGGGTTAGTCCCAGTGATATCGGGTGACAGGGCTGGGGAGGTCAGTTAGAAGGGGACAGCTGGGGCAGATGAGTATAAAGTACATATTAAAAAAAAGAAGAGCTGCAAGCTACAACAGTACTACAGGGACACAGCATTTTTAGTAGTCTTCAAAATGTGCACCTGTTTCTTGGATTTTGTTCTCCAGCTAGAGTTGGGGAATACAGATCCAAAACTGTTGAGAAGTTGTCACTATGCAGTGACATTGAGAAAACTGCATGTTGTGAAATGTTTCAGCAGGTGATGCTGGAAAGCAGTCAGAAGCTGCAGAATATGATGGAAAACCATCCATCCATCAATGTGTTCAAAGCAGAGCAAGTATTTGACCTTGGACAGATACCAACACTAGAGAAACAGAAAGAATACTACCACTATGGCATCACAAGCTTGGCAGACACTTCAGCCTTTGAATGGCATGTGTACCAGGCAGCAGCTGCCTTGCTTCCTACGGATTTCAGCATTACAGAATGATGGGGAGCACAATCACAGTCACTGGGCACACTGTCTTTACTGGCCAAAAGATATATTTGGTTGCCTGTCAGCACAGCTTACATAGAAAGGACTTTCTTGGTCTTACAGACCTGTTGAAAGACAACAGAAGAACCCTAAAAGAAGACAAAGGAAACTTTTATTGATGCTGAAATAGAACACATTTAGTACCATGCCCGAGTACAGTGCATTGTTGTAGTAGTAAAGCAATATTGTAGAATCTGTTTTTCCTGTGAGAATATTGTATGATATGTATTATATAACACTACTTATGAAGAATCCAGCAGAAGAAGACCATTTGTTCTATCTTTTCTGGTCGTATTGCAGGGTCCACAGCTTGGGCTACTGTCCCTGTCCCTCCCACACTACTCCCATTATATTATTATAATGAAGTATATTTACTATGCTTGTTTTGCTAGTTACAAAATGTCTAATATTTGACTATATTTAGATTTTACATTTGTGATTTAATTGTGCCACATTGCATGACTTTATAATTTTTGTGTTGCTTGCACATGTGCAAAAACACATTCATGTCAACTTCCTTCAGAAGCAGGTTGGGAGGAGTGGCAGTGTTGTGCCAAAAGGCAGCAGTCCGTTCTGGGCTGGTCTCTGCCCGGCAAATAGAGGTGCATGCTGTAGATGACAGCAGTTAATGAGCATGCCACTATGATCAAAAACTGGCCACTGCAATCAGGGAGCACCGTCACTATGCAGTCAGCTGTTTTTGCTGCGGGCATCCCTGACTGCAGCAGCCAATTACAGCTGCATTGTGTGGTGTTCCTATGGTGACGGCTTCTCCGTTGGCATCTCACAGTCCCCACGGCTGATGGAAAGCCGCTGTCCGCCGCTCAGTGTGCCTTCCTGGTGAAACATTTCAATAACAAATGAAAGCTGATGGGGGATGCCCAATCCCTCTGTCAGCATGCACCCTACCTGGTTCATTTGCCGATGGGGTAGCCCAATCCTCATCAGCATGAAGCACCCCCCCATTTGTTGTGTGCTTAGGGGGTGCCCAATCCTCCTCGGCTAATACACACTCCCCCAAGCACAAGCACTGTGTATGGCCAATGGGGTTCCCAGTTCCTGTCGGCTCTAGCACCCCCCAAAAAAAGCACCCAGGTATTCCGGCCTGCTGGGAGACACCCCAGCATGCAAAAAAGCATCCCACGTTGTCCTATATTTTTAAAACCTGTAAAACAAAAGCAGTCCTCACAGTCTTTGCCCCTCCCCAACCAGCATCCACCCACTGTGCACCCACCTCCCCACCCCCTCACCTCCTACTTACCTCCAGAGCCCAGCGTGATGATCTTCGGTGGACCGGAAACACATCTGCATTCTTCAAAGCCAACCACGAACTGAAGAAATACCGGTAAGCTGTATAATGGCATAAATAGGGTTTTTTAAACTTAGGTGGATATCTTAGGCCATTTTGGAGAATCTTTCAGCAAATTTTCAACGTGAGTTCTTGGGACCCCTACCTCATGAACTCACTCACTGTCATTTTGCTATTCGGTCCCGAAGGTGATTTTGCTTACTGCGAGGAACCACCTTTCGGACCAGATTAACTAAACGACAGTGTCACAGTTCATGAGGTAGGCCCTTAAAACTCTATGTTGAAAATTTGGTGAAAACATTCCCAGAAATTACTGTTTTACGAGCGTGCATTGTGCAGTTCCTGCGCACACTTGTAATTTTGAAATTTTTTAATATTTTCAATCCAGATTTTCAACATTATCATTTGACCATACCTCCTTATGAACAGTACAGCTGTCATTTTTCACATTTCACCCAAAATGTGTTTTCGCACATGTAGTGCACAATCGTTGGGTCGGTGTGCGAAATCAATGTTTGGAACAGATTAAGAAAATCACAGTGACATTATTCATGAGCAGAAGTCTTAAAATGCCTATGTTGAATTGCAGTTTCTATGCAGCCTTGTAACTTCGTGAATTTGTAATATTTTCATTCCAGATTTTCAACATTAGCATTTTCTACACCTCCTTATGAACAGTACAGCTGTCATTTTTTCACATCCTGGCCAAAATGTGTTTTTGCACTTCCGGTGCAGAATAGCGCAGTCCCTGTGGGAAATCAATGTTCGGGACAGATTAAGAAAATCCCAGTGACACTTCATGAGCAGAGGTCCCAAAATGCCTATGTTGAAAGTCTGGTGTAAAAAAATCCCCACAATAATTACATTACGGTGTCGTTACACAGTTTCTATACATGCTCGTGACTTCACTAGTTTTTATATTTTTATTCCAGGTTTCAACATTACCATTTTTACACCTCATCATGAACAGTACAACTGTCATTTTTGCATCCTGTTCAAATGTGTTTCGCCCTGTGGTGCCAAATGACGAGTCACTGTGCAAAATTACCTTTTGGCTAACGAACTGATAGTGTTACTGTTCATGCAGTGGGGTCACAAAGCCCATGTTGAAAACTTGGAGAAAATACCAGAATGCCCAGGGCATTAGGGTTTCTGACCATAACGCCTTACCTGTAGTGACTGACAGGCATCAGCAGTGTGACTTGGGATTGTCGACAATAATGCTCACGCCATTCCACACCCACACCCACCCTGCAGCCAGTGACAGGCATCGAGGTGTGCCTTTAACTCTTTGGCCCCAGCATGCATCCCATTCTCCTATACTATGGGCAGACAGGATGGGCCTTGTGGTCCTTATCTGCCGTCAACTTCTATGTTTTTATGTTCTATACTGCACCTATTTCAGTAGATTTCCTTATGGAATGAGGTGAGTGTAAAGCCTGAACACCCAAGGTACACCTTGACACTTGTCAGTGTCTGCAGGGTAGGGTGAGGTGAAATGTTGTGACCATTATGGGCGATGACCCAAAGGCACACCCCAATGCCTGTCCATCTCTGCAGGGTGGGTGGAGTTAGCATCAGTTCAGTACTTCACTGCCATTCCTATACTGCACCTGTCTAAATCCTGCACTTCCACTGCTAATGCCAGCAAGCAACCATTCGGCATTGACAAATGCTTGTGTTTATGTTAAATTTGTCCTCTGTCACCTATTCTCTGCCTGTTCTGTGAAAGAGACAGAGTGTAGTGAAGGAACAACAATCCTAGTGGCTGTTTTATTTCAGTTCTATTACTGAATTATCTTACTGAATTTATCACTTTGGTGATGGTTATTATCTCCCCAAGGGAGCATGAGTCTTGTCACTACAAGATGCATGGGCTAATGGACCTACAAGATGTAGGCTAAAGGCCCTCCTAGCAGCTGCAGTGATTGCCCCCCCAGGACATGGACTGGCCCATCATCCTCCAAGTAGTATGTTCTGGTTCCCACGCCAGTGTCAGGGTACTAATCTAGCCCAATGTCATTGTACTGGATCCCCACCCCCATGTACAGTGAACTGGTTTCATCCCCCCACCCATGTGCACGCTTCTGGTCCACCAGACACATGGTACAGGGCCCTCTCCCATGTTCAGGGTACAGTCCTCCATGTGGGGTTGCTGTTTCCACTGCTCCAAATGTAGGGTTCTGGTCACTTCCCAGGGCAGGGCACTGTTCTCCCACATGTGCATGGTAGTGGTCCAACCACACAAGCAGCGTATTACTCTCTCCCCCACAGTACTAGTACCAGTCCCCCAATCTGATGGGTACTCTGCCCCCTCAGGTGTACGGGTGTGGTCACCCCCCCAGGTGCATGGGGAAATGGTCCCCTAAGATGCAGAGTACTGGCCCCCCATCAGGGGCAGTGATTGGTCCTCCCAGGTTCAGAGACCAGCCAATCATCCCTCAAGTAGTGTGTGCTGGTCCCAACCCCATTGTCAGGCTACTGGCCCCCCCATCACTACCATGTACTGTGTAGTGGTTCCCAGCTCAGTGTCAGTTAACTGGTCCCCACCCTCATGTGCAGCACACTGGTTCCCCTCCCTCTCCCCACGTGCATGGTTCTGGTCTCCCCTCCCCACAGTGCATGATACTGGGCCCTTCCCCAACCCCCTCATGTTCAGGATACTGTCCCATCCCACCTCCCCACAGGTGTTGGCATCTGCCACGCCCCCAGGTGCAGGGTTCTGGATCAGCCCAATGAGCAGGGTATTGCTCTCTCCTTCCCCATGTACAGGTAACAGTCCCCTCCAAGGTGACATGTACCCCTTCCCCGGGTGTGTAGGTGTCTGGTGACTCAACCCCCAGGTGCACTGGGAAAAGGTCCCTCATGATGCAGGGTACTGGCACCCCATTAGAAAAGTGATTGAACCCTCACCCCTCCAGTTTCCCATCATCCCCCAAGTAGTGTTTACTGGTCCCCACCCCAGTGTCAGGTTACTGGCACCCCCTCCACCTTCACTTGCAGTGTACTGATTACCCCTCCTCACTCTCCCCATGTGCACGGTTCTGGTCCCCAGGTGCATGGTACTGGCCCTTCCCCAACCCCATGTTAGGGGTACTGTCCCACCCTGCCTCCCCACAGGTATTGCTATCAGTCCCTTCCCTCAGATGCAGGATTTTGGTTCAACCCAACTAGCAGTGTATTGCTTCCTCTCTCTCCCATGATTTGGTACTAGCCCCTCACTCCGAAGGTGATGGGTACTCACCCCCACCCATTGGGTGTAAGTATTAAGTCAACCCCCAGTTGCATGGAGAAATGGTCAGCCAAGATGCATGGAACTGGCCCCCATATAGGGCAGTGTTTGATCCTCCCAGTTCCATCATCATCCAATGAGTGTTTACTGGTTCCTACCTCAGTGTCATCAATCAATCAATCAAAATTTTATTTGTAAAAAATGCTTTTCTGCAACTAAGGTGCTTGTACATAAAATGGGCATCATAAAACATTAAAATAACAACATTATTAATCGATAAAACCCAACAGTTTAAACTATATAAATTACAGAAGTGGCCTAAAAGCTACTATAAGTCAGGCTAAATAAGTGTGCTTTCAATGCAATTTTAAAACTCTGGATGGTCAGGCAGTCTCGCACCCAGTGAGGTGAGAATTCCACAGGGTTTGGGCCACAAACTAAGACCAGGATCCCAGATGTCTTTAATGGACCCTGGGACTCTCTAGAACTCCCTCATCAGTGGATCGGAGAGGCGGAGGGGCAGTAAGGGCAAGGAGATCTTGCAAGTGAGTTCTCTGATTGTGTAGGGCTTATACATCAGCAAACTGACCTTGAAGGTGATCTGTCACTGTACTGGCAGCCAGTGCAGTCCGTGGAGCACAGGCATTATATGACTGGTCCTAGAAGAACCCATCAATAGCCAGGCTGCCGCATTCTGCACTAGTTGCAGGCGGCGGATATCTACACCCGGTAGCCCTAGGTAAAGGGAGGTGCAGTAGTCAAGGTGGGAGGTAACAAAGGCATGGACCACAGTTGGAAGATCATCAGAAGGAACCAAATGTTTCACCTAGGCGATAATCCTCAGATGGTAAAAAGAGGTGTTGACTACTGCGTCACCTGAGATTTCAGGGTTAGCCCACTGTAAAAATAACACCCAGGTTCCCACCCAGTCTGAGGCAGTAAGCTGTACACCTCAAGCCACAACCCAGAGGGTAATCCTGACATACCCACCTCTTGATGATCTGGGTCCACAACCAGCACCTCACTTTTGCTGGGTTCAACCTAAGCCAACTCGCACTCATCCAGTCTTGGATCTCGGCTAGACAGTTGTTAAACACTGAGAGGAATACATCCTGATCAGGTACAAAGGACATGTACAGTTGAATAGCATCTGCATAGCAGTGAAACTCAAACCGCACCACCTAACGATCTCTCCCAATGGCAGCATATACACTGCAAAACAACATGGGAGACAGAATGGAACCCTCGATACCCCACAGTACAGGAGGAGGGGGCTAAGGAATAAACTCCAGATTCCTCTCTGGTCTCCACCCTCAAGGAAAGATGAAACCATCTGAGGACTGTACCAGACAGTCCACAGATGAACCACAGGTGTTCCAACAGTATCCCATGGTCAACAGTGTCAAATGCTGCAGAGAGATCAAAAAGGGTCAAGATGGAATGGGTCCTACAATCTCTTGCTATCAGGAGGTAATTTAGTACCCGAGCAAGGGCCGTCTCAGTGCTATGTCTCTTCTTAAATCCTGACTGGAGAAAATCATAGACACTGTGGCTGGTCAAATGGTCATCCAACTGCAATGCAGCCACCTTCTCAATAACCTTACCCACAAAGGGCAGATTAGAGACAGGTCTGTAGTTCACCAAATAGTCTGGGTCCAGGGAGGGATTTTTAAGGAGAGGCCGAACAACCGCCTCCTTCAGGGGATCCAGAAAGATCCCCCATCCAATGACCTCCATACTATTTCAGCAAAGGTCAGGCTAGATTTCTCTTTGCATCCTACTAGGAGGCGTGTGGGGCCAGGATCCCAGCTACAGCAGGTTGGTCACAATGTCTGGATGATCATCACAATGTCAGTGATTTCAGGTTGGTGAAAGTCAGATCAAGTAAACTGAGGGCCTGATCTCTCCTGCCGACCATCGCAGCTCTCATTAGAGGGGGTCAGAGGTCAGACAGATGCCAGATTTGATTGTGGTAACCTTATCTGCGAAGAACTGAGCAAACTCATCACACTGTTCTTGTGAAAAAGCTCCCACAAGCTGAAGACAGATTGGATTGCATAATCTGTTCACAATCCAGAAGAGCTAAGCTGGTCGATTCTGCGCAGCAGCAATCTCCCTGGACAGGAATTCTGCCTTCTTATGGGTGATTGCCGATTGATAGGCCACATAAAGGTCCATCAAGCTAAGCCTGTCACACTCCAGACCCGATTTCTGCCAGCTCCTCTCTAGCCTTCATCCCACACTCTTCAACTCCTTCAAGGTCTCATCAAACCAAGAAGACCCTGAATGAAGAGTGAGGGGATGAACACGAACAGGAGCTATGGAATCCAAGGCAGCCACCACCACCTTATTATAGGCAAGTACTAGATCCCCCTGGATCCATGCATTCACCCTGTATACCTGCTAGATCCAGCACCGCTATTAGGCCATCTGGGGTAACACTCCTCAAAGGGCGGTACTGGACCATTTCAATAGGAGCAGGCCTACTGGGGGAAGCCATGAAACTGAACCTGATGATGTGATGGTCAGACCACCCGACTGGCTCCACCACCAAATTGGATATGTCCATCCCCAGGAGGAACACCAAGTTCAATGAGTGACCACCAATATGGGTCAAGGAGGTAGCAACCTGTGTAAGGTCCAGTGAACTCATTAGCTGGAGGAAGTCATGTTACTGGCACCCCACTAACAGTGTACTGGTTACCCTCTCCATATGCACAGTTTTGTCCACCAGTTGCATAGTACCTGGCCCTTCCCCAATCCCTCATGTTCAGAATACTGTCTCACCCACTCCACCTCCCCCATGGAGCTGCTATTGGTCCCCTCACATCCCCAATGCATGGTTCTGTCACCTCCCAGGTGCTGGGCACTGGTTCCTTCACATGTGCATGGCAGTTGTCCACCCCACAATCAGCCTATTAGTCTCTCCACCCTGGTACTGGTACAGTCCCCCAATGTGATGGGTACTAGCCCCCAGGTGCAGGGTCTGGTCACCCCCAGGTGCATGGGGAAATGGTCCCACAAGATGCAGGGCACTGGCCCCAATCAAGGGCAGTGGTTGGTCCCCTCCCCCAGATTCAGAGACTGGCAAATCATCCTCAGTAGTGTGTACTGGTCCCAACCCCATTGTCAGGCTACTGGCCCCCATCATGTACTGTGTACTGGTTCCCAGCTCAATGCCAGTGAACTGGTACCCCCACCCTCATATGCAGCACACTGGTTCCCCCTCCCGCTCCCCATGTGCATGGTTCTGGTACCACCCCCAGCACAAGATACTGGGCCCTTCCCAACCCCCTCATGTTCAGGGTACTGTCCCACCTCACCTCACCAAAGGGGCTAGTATCTGCCTCCCACAGATGCAGGGTTCTGGATCAGTCCAATGAGCAGGGTATTGCTTCCCCTCTTCCCCATGTACTGGTAGCAGTCCTCCACACCCAGGATGACAGGTATCCCCCAGGTGTGTGACTGTCTGGTGACTCAACCCCCAGCTGCACTAGAAAATGGTCCCTCATGATGCAGTGTACTGGCCCCCATTAGGGAAAGTGATTGGTCCCCAACCCCCCCAGTTTCCCATCATCCCCCAAGTAGGGCGTACTGGTCCCCATTCCAGTGTCAGGCTACTGGCACCCCCTCCATCCCCACTTGCAGTGTACTGGTTACCCTCCTCACTTTCTCCATGTGCATGGTTCTGGTCCCCAGGTGCATGGTGCACTGGCCATTCCCCAACCCCCTCATGTTAACGGTACTGTCCCACCCACCACCCCACAGGCTTTGTTATCAGTCCCCTCCCTCAGATGCAGGATTCTGGTTCAATCCAGCTAGCAGTGTATTGCTTCCCCCCTCCCCCATGTAGTGGTACCACCCCCCAAGGTGATGGGTACTCGCACCCACCCACTGGGTGTAAGTGTCTAGTCAACCCCCAGGTGCATGGGGAAATGTTCAGCCAAGATGCATGGTACTGGCCTCCCATTAGGGGCAGTGTTTGGTCCCTCCCAGTTTCCCATCATTCTCCAATTAGTGTATTCCCTCTCCAGTGTGATGTTACTTGTACCCCCACCCCACTAATAGCGTACTGGTTAGCCCCTCCTTCCCTCTATGCACATGATTCTGGTCCACTAGGCGCATGGTACTTGGCCCTTCCCCAACCCCCCATGTTCAGGGTATTGTTTCACCCATCCCCCCTTCCCATATGGAGTTGCTATTGGTCCTCCTCTCACCCCCAATGCACGGTTCTGGTCATCTCCCAAGTGCTGGGCACTGGTTCCCCACATGTGGATGGTAGTTGCCCAACCCCATGATCAGCGTGTGCACTCCCCTCGGAACTGGTACCTGGAATGTGATGGGTACTTGGCCCCTCAGGTGTAGAGATCTGGTCACCCCCAGGTGCATGGGAAATGGTCCCCAAGATGCAGAGTACTAGCCCCCAAACAGGGGCAGTGATTGATCACCCACTCCCCCACCTAAGTTCAGAGACCAGAACATCATCCCTCAAGTAGTGTGTACTGGTCCCAACCCCACTCTTGGGCTACTAGACCCCCCTCCATGTACTATGTACTTGTTTCCACCCCAGTTACAGGGACTGGTCCCACACCCCATGTGCAGTGGGTGGAGGATAATGGGGAAAAGCAGAGATATTAATTGAATACTTCTGTCTTCCCAGGGAGAAGGATGGACCAGTGCTTTAAGGAGGGAAAGAGGAGCTGGGGGAGGGAACACAGATGTAGTGATAGAAGAGAATAGAGTGAGTGTGGGAGGGCTGCTGGCATTGAAGGGGATCAAATCACCAGGCCCAGACAGAGACATCTAAGGGTACTAATGGAACTGGCTGAGGAGCTGGCAGGGCCACTGGCAGACCTTAATAGTTCACTAGTCAGGCATGGTACTGCAGGACTGAATAACAGCACATGTAGTGCCCCTCCACAAAAGCAGTCCCAAGGATGACCCAGGGAATTACAGACCAGTCAGTCTGACCTCCATTGTGGGCAAGCTCATGGAGACCATACTAAAGGAAAGTTTGGTGGAACATCGAGAAGCATGGTCTCCAGGCTGCAAGGCAGCATGGGTTCATGAGGGAGATTTTGTCAAATGAATCTTTGATTGACTTCTTTGACTGTGTCACCAAGACAGTAGACAGGGGCCAAGTGGTAGACATCCTCTATCTTGATTTTTAGCAAGGCCTTTAACTCTGTGCCCAACAAAAGGTAGATCAGGAAGTTGATGGATCTCAGGGTTAGGGAAAAGATGGCCAGATGGGTGAAAACTGACTGAGGGACAGAACCCAGAGGCTGGTTGTGGGGGGAGAGTTATCTTATCTGGCACCAGATAGGTAACCAGTAAGGTCCCACAGGGCTCAGTGCTGGGGTTGCTGTTATTCAATTTATTTTATTTATTTATTGAAATGTTTCACAAGGAAGGCACATTGAACAAGTTGCTCGTCTCACGGTGTGACCGGTGGGAGGGGGGTTACAATGAGGATAAGAAAACAGATTATACAGATAATAGATGGTAAGGACAGTTACAAATTATGTAGGAAGTGGTATACACTATAATACAACAATTAGGGCACAATACAGACAATTACAACTTGTAAAATTAATGCAACAAATAGGAGTGCACAGATCTTAGATACCATATTACAGACGGTACAATAATGCAACAGTACAGTCATAGAGCAATAATGTTCTGAGTGCTAGCTCAAAATCAGTAAACAAGGGAAGTAGCTAAGAAGTTCTGTAATGAGGTGTAGTGGAAAAGGAGGAGTGGGGAAGACAGTCAAATCTATTGAAAGACGGCCTTCTGCACCCTCCATTCCAACTAAGATACTCACCAATGGTAGGGTTGTTGAAAGTAATTCTCAAATCCTTGAAGAACTTAGCTCCCATTTTGTCACTGCTGGCCTAGCCTTCGACTCCTCACCTTATGCAGGCTGTGGGAACAATCAAGCCAATCCCAAGCAATGCCTAGGACCCTCCTCCCATCCCTTTGAGCTGTGGCACCGGAAGGCACATTAGCTAACTCACCTCATCCCTACCTGTCCCCAACTGAATCCAACTCACTATTGAGTGCCACACCAGGATTCACTTCCTCCTCCTCTGGGGACCTCTACTACTCCCCTTTGGGTTTCCCTCATGGAAGACCTCCACATCCATCTCAGTCACTGCATTGGATGCCCCATGGGATAATTCTGCCCAGCCACTGTGCGTATGAGTTATATAGTTGTATGGGATGTGAAACAGGCTTTTGCTCCACAACTCTGTAACTCCAAGGGCCCATCTTGTCAAACCAATCCTCCTTCCTGGCACCCTCTGATACAGCGGAGGTGTACTAGGTGGTGCCTGTGTTTAGGAGTAGATCCTCTTAACCCAAGCTGTCAACCTCCTCCCTCAGTCCAGCGAGATGTATGCAGACAGGGCAGCACCAAATACTCCAGAAGGTCTGTTGTAAACTGTACAATGACAAAGAGGACACTCATTACCAGAATAGGAGTTCCTCTGTGACACCAGTGTAATTTTTTAAACAGCCCCCAAGGAAGGAAAGGGAAGGAATCATACTTTGTCCTCAATTAGCTAGCTACAGTGACATGAAGGGCTGAGGTGTCTAGCTCCTCACCTCCTGACACACTGGTGACCAGAGTTCGGGAACAGAGTCGGTCATTCAGGGTTGGCTGGGAGGAGGAGGGGGATCGAGCCCCTGATGGATGGCAGTCCTCCCTTGGGGGAGGGTGTAGTGCTTATCTGGAGGTGTCCAGGTGATGGTGCAGTTTGGGCACACCAAGACAATCCAAACACAGGTGTTTGAGAAGTCGGATCTTGTCCATTATGCCACTACATGTGAACAGCTACTGAAGGGGCAGCCACTGCAGAAAGATGCCAGTCAGCCAATCAGGAACTCTGATTCTCGGACCCCATTGTATAATTGTTTTTATTCTCTGGCGGTCAAAGTTATCTGCAGGTAAGTGCTTTTTTTTTTTATCCCAACCTCAGTATGACTGATTGTGTGCCAGCCTCTTCGCTTTCTGTCTCCTCTGCCAGTTCACTATCATCACACACACACACACACACACACACACACACACAATTGCTAAGTGCCAGGACCATGAGACAAAGTGGGTAGGGATAAAGGGATGTTGGGATGTATAAGGAGAGCAAGCATGACAGTGGCCACCCAGAGATTCCTTTCTTGCCACCCCCCAACTGTGGCTGCCCCATTGCCCGTTCCCCACCCTCAGTGCACAGATGATAGAGAGAGTGAGAGACAGCATCATCACTCTTCCATACCTGTACCATGGCTGAAATGTCCTGTGAGACAGCAAGAGAGAAAACATTGGGATGTTGTTGTCTGTGGCCTCCCATTGCTCCCCGGTACAGAACAGTGCTACAGTTTGTGTGCAGGAGACCAATGTATTTGCTGTGTCTGTCTGTCTGTCTGTCTCTTTCTCTCTGTCTCTCAGTATCTTTTTCTTTGGGAACCTCTGTGCTGCTTTCCCTCCTCCCATACAACAAGTTCTCTAGGTCTCATTCTAGTGAGAGAGAGAGAGAGAGAGAGAGAGAGAGAGAGAGAGAAAGAGAGTGAGAGAGCGCAACTAAGTTTTTTCCCTGATGTTCAAGAACGGAGCTCGGTGCTTAGAGAGAGCAACATAGAGAAAGTGAGACAGGGAGAGTAACAGTGAGCAAGAGAGAGACAGAGACAGAGACACTGGGGGAGCAGCATTGAAGAGACAATGTGTGCTGTGTCCTCTCTCTGTGTAAGTCTGTGGATAGTAATGTGTTAGGGAGGACATAGTGTGGAACAGCTCATGAGTCTTGTGTTGCAAGCTCTGTACCATCTTATTTGCCCTTCTCTGGACCATCTCCAGCCTGTTAATATCCTTATGGTGCGACCTCAGAACTACACACAGTACTCTATGTGAGGCCTGATCATGGTTTTATATAATGGCATCACTACCTCCCTCCTTATGCTGGTGATACCCCTGCCTATGCACCCCAGCATGTCACTCGCCCTCCCAGCTGCCTTAGCACATTAACATTTTCAGGTAATTTGAAATAAGAACCCCAGGTCCCTTTCCTTCTTTGTGACTGTAACACTCCCCTCCCCCATTGTGTAGCTTTCCCAGGGTTTCTGTGTCTCTGGTGCATAAGTTTGCACTTTTTGAATTAAACTTCAGTTGCCAGTCCTCAGACCATTTTCAAACTTCCCCAGGTCCCTCCTCATTTTCTCCACCCCTCTGGGTATCCACTGTGTTACAGATCTTGGTGTCATCTGCAAAAGGCAGACCATTCCTTCAGCCCTTCTGCAATGTCATTAATCAAGACATTGAACAGGACTGGCCCCAGGACCGATCCCTAGTCACCCTACTGGTCACCCCTCTCCCAGACAACACCCCATTTACCACCACTCTCTGCCTCCTGTCTGTTAGCCAGTTTCTAACCCAGTTTACCACCCTTTCCCCATGCCCAGCCTACCCAGTTAGTTTATCAGCCTCCTATGTGGGACGCTGTCAAAGGCTTTGCTGAAATCAAGGTAAGTGTTGTCCACTGCCCCACCCTGATTTACTTCCTTTGTCACCCAGTCAAAGAAATCAACCAGATTTTTCTGACATGATCTCCCCACTGTGAATCCATATTGCCTATGGTCCTGGGTTCCGATGGCTTCTAGTTATTACTTTTCTCTCCTCCACCACCAGCTTGCATCTGGAGGGCGTCCCCAGCCCCGTCCCCCAACGTCCACCAACTGACGCTGACCTGGTCCCAGGGCTTACCCCCTTGGCAGGGTCGGCGGGGAATCGAACTCCCCCACCAAGGACCAGATTAGGTGGCCAGCACCGTGGCTAGCGAGGGGTGGAGCCTGCTAGGCGCCCTCCTCCATTCTGCATGGCAGTAACTTTTCTCCTGTTCTCCCAGGAGTCGGGACCATGCTATGACATCAGCGGAGTGGAGCGCACACACATCCGCACGGGCTCCCTCCAGATGTCCGGCCCAACTCCTCCCCTTACTTGCGGTGTGGCACCCTGTCCTCCAGCCTCCGCTGGGGGACAAACAAGCGCCAACCACCTATAACTCCTCCTCGGAGAAGGAGAGCAGTCCATCGGATGCTCAATCCTTCTCCTCCTGCCAACCCCCAACGGCCCGCGTGCTAGTTCCCGAACACGGTCGCTGGCGTAGCGCAGGGTAAGGCACCAGTGCCTCAGCACTTAGCACCACTGGGCCGGAGGTTCCAATGGCTTCTAGATGCCCGGTATCCTTTCTTTAAGCAATGTTTCCATGATCTTCCCAACTACTGAGGTGATGCTGATCGGCCTACAGTTCCCCACCTCCTCCCTGCTGCCAGATATGTGTAGAGGAACCACATGTGCCCTCCTCCAATTCTCTGGTACCACCTTTCTGTTGAATGACTCAGTGAACATGGCTGCCAGAGGTACTGCTATCTCCCTTCACAGTTCTCTTAATATCCTTGGGTGTATGTCATCTGATCCCATCGCTATGTCCACCTTCAATTTAGTCAGCTTCTGGGGGACTCTTTTGCCTATGAATGGACTATTGTCCATCTTTTCACCCTCGGCAACTGCTGTACTGCTGTGGCCCTTGCACCTCCCCCTCTTCTGTGAATACTGAACAGAAAGACACAGTAGATGTCTTGGGGGGACACATGACAGTTCTCAGGCATGGTACCATCACTTCCAAATACCTAAACAGCACATATAGGCAAGCAACATTCAACACTGACAAATGCTTGTTTTACTTGTGTTTCCAATAAAGTTTCAGTGAACAGCAGGTCTTGTTTATATTGTCATTTGACTCTGGGGGTTTATTAAGTAGAGAAAAGCAACATAAGAGGCATGTTCACTGTCCATTTAATGCCCGACCCCCCCCAAACAAAATTCCCACAAAATCACATTCTTAGTCCTGCAAGTTCTGCCAAACTTTTCTGCAGTTTTCCAGTGCCCCCAATTATAACCTGGTTTCCCTATGGGAAAAATGGTTCCATGTCATAATACCTATCGCAGAATAATGATTGCTATTATGGCGAGTGCATATCGCCAAAAAACAAATCGGCAATATACACTTCCAGGTAAACTGACATCTGGGAAAGAAAAAAGTGTTTTTGTCGGGGAGTGAGCACCCCCTGACTATCATCTCCAGGGGGGTGCATGTCAGAGAGGTGGCAAAATCCCATTTCGCACAAACATTAAGTCGGCAGCAGCAAAAATTCTATGCACCCAGTCCCAACCCTGTACCTGCTGCACCAGAGCTAGCCACCCACACCACCACACCACATGGCTAGCTCTGCAACAGCAGGTGCACCTGTCCCTCAAAACCCCTTCCTGTCCCTCTCTTCCCTTGCTATTCCCCTTCCTGTCACCATCCACTACCCTCATGTTTGGTTACAATCACTACTCTTGCAGGGTAGCCCAAGAGTATAGCTCAAATATGAGTCACAGTTTTGACATGATGCCCATATTCGGTCGCTATACTCACAGTATACCAAAAATGCTCCCAGTAATTATAATAACCTCTTAATCTAACTATTAATGTAGTACATTCTTTATATATCATTAATTAAACACTTTATTGCTTATAATAACTCAAAACCTGTGATACTGTGTTGTTATTAACAATCACTTGAGTCCAAATTGGCCTTAAACTGTTTTATTAATAATACAAGAACTTAACAAAAACAAATACAAATATCAACAAGCATTTGTCAATGCCGAATGTTTGCTTGCTGGCATTAGCATTAGAAATGCAGGAGTTAGACAGATGCAGAATAGGAATGGCAATGAAGTACTGTAGAGACGGACAGGATTTGGGGTAAGGTTTTGGGTGCGCCACCAATGATGGTCAAGCTATGTCACCTCACCCTATTCTTCAGACACTGATATGTGTTGAGCTGTGCCTTAGGGTGTTTGGCTTTACAGTCACCCCATTCCATAAGGACATACATTGAAATGGGTGCAGCATAGGAGAATGGGGTGAAGTCTTGGGCGAAGAGTCAGGTTACACCTCGATGCCTGTCAGTGGCTGGGGATTGGGGGTGGGATGGCATGAGCAGTACAGCTGGCAATCTAAAGGCACACCCGATGCTTGTCTGTCTGTACAGGGTAGGACATTATGGTTAGAAACCATAATGCCTCAGGCATTTGTTGGTATTCACAGTACAACTTTTGAACATGGCCTTTTGTGACTCCACCCCATGAAAGCATTTGGGACCTCTTGTCATGAACAGTGGCAGTGTGATTTTGTCAATGTCCTGAAAACTGACTTCCAACAGTGACAGTGCCATTCTGCACCACATGCACGAAAACACAGATCAGGCAGGATGTGAAGAATGAGAGCTGTACCATCCATAGGGAGGTATGAAGAGATGGCAAATTTGAAAATGTTTAGTGGGAATATTAAAAATGCTTGCACTTCTGAGCATATGTGGAAATTGCTCAATGCATGCATGTAACACAGTCATTTTAAGGATTTTCATCACCAGATTTTTAACATAGGCATTTAACGACCTGTGGTCATGAACAGTGTCACTGTGATTTTGTTACTGTGTCCTGAACACTGATTTCCCACAGCAACCACAATATTCTACACCGGAACTGCAAAATCACATTTCAACCAGGATGTGAAAAATGACAGCTGTACAGTTCATAAGGAGGTTTGGGAAAATGGCAATGTTGAAAATCTGGAGTGAAAATATTACAAATGTGCAAAGTTATAAGTGTGCGTGGAAACTGCGCAACACATGCTAGTAACACAATCATTTTATAGACTTTCATCACCAAATGTTCAACATAGGCATTTTAGGACCTCTGCTAATGAACAGTGTCACTGTGATTTTTGTAATGTGTCCTAAACAGTGATTTCCCACAGCGACCGTGCTATTCTGTGCCGGAAGTGCAAAAACACATTTCGGCCAGGATGTGAAAAATGACAGCTCTACTTTTCATAAGGAGGTGCAGAAAAATGGCAATGTTGAAAATATGGCATGAAAATATTGCAAATGTGCAAAGTTATGAGTGTGCGTGGAATCTGCACAATGCACACTAGTAACACAGTTAGTTTATGGACTTTTGTCACCAAATTTCAACATAGCAATTTTAGGACCTCTGCTAATGAACAGTGTCAGTGTGATTTTCCTAATGTGTCCTGAACACGGATTTCCCACAACGACTCCTGTCTGCATGAAGTGAGAAAAACACATTTGGGCTGGGATGTGAAAATGACAGCTGTACTGTTCATAAGGAGGTGCAGGCAAATGGCAGTGTTGGCAATCTGGTGAAAATATTGCAAATGTGCAAAGGTACAAGCGTCGTAGAAAATGCACAATGCTGCGCTAGTAACACAGTCATTTTATGAACTTTTTCGCTAAATTTTCAACATAGACATTTTAGGACCTCTGCTAATGAACAGTGTAACTGTGATTTTCTTAATCTGTCCCAAACATTGATTTACACACCTAGCTGCACCACTGTGTGCTACATGTGCGAAACACATTTTGGATGAGATGTGAAAATGACAGCTGTACTGCTCATAAGTAAATGTGATAAAATGGCAATGTTGAAAATCTGGAGTGCAAATGTTACCATTCATGAACTTACAAGCGTGCGTAAAGACTGCGCAATGCGGCTTTAAAAACAGTCATTTAGAATTTTTTATGGGTACAACATAGGCTTTTGAGAGCCCACCTATGAACACTGCAATGTCATTTCGTTAATCTGTCCCAAAAGGTGATTTTGCACAGTGACCATAAAATCACCCTTCGGGCCTGATGAACACCATGACAGTGACAGAATTCATGAGGAGGGGTCCCCAAAACCCCATGTTGAAAATTTGGTGCCAAAATTCCAAAAAATGCCTGAGATATGCAGCAATGTTGAAAAAACCCTATTTATTACATTATACAGCTTACCGGCATTTCCTCAGTTCGCGGTCGGCTTTGAAGAGTGCAGACGTGTTCCCAGTCCACTGAAGATCGTCACCCAGACTCTGGAGGTAAGTTGTTGTGGGAGGATGTGGGAGGCAGGGTGTGCAGTGGTGGGTGCGAGTTGCAGGGGTGTGGCAAACTGCGAGGACCATTTTTCCTTTACAAGAAGAAAAAAAAAGACAACGAGGGACGGTTTTCAATTTTACAGGGACATTTGGCATGCTGGAGTGGGCTCCCAGCATGCCAAGGGACTCTTTTGGGGGCAGCTGCAGCTGATGGGATTGGGCACTCCCATCAGCACACATGAACAGGGGGACATCATGCCGACGGGGCTGGGCACCCCATCAGCAGGCAACAAAACTGTGGGGTTGCATCTACCGACGGAGTGGGCTCCTCATCGGCTGAATAAACACTTTGAGGCCACTGAAGCCAGCGGGGATTGGAGCGCCATCGGACAACAACAAAGACCATTTTGGTGGGGTACATGCTGCTGAGGGGGATTGGGCACCCCCTCAGCATGGAAGGCTGCCTAATATTGTTTGTGAACACAGCAGCAAGCCACCCGCCATGTTCACAAACAGTATTAGGCTAGCTAACGTTCTGCCCTGCAATGACGGGTCACTCCCTCATTGCAGCACAATGACTGATGCTGCAATGAAGAGGCAGCCCCTGATTGCTGCAGCGTTACAACTTGGTGCACTTTTTGGGGACCAGTGTCATCAGCACACTGTGCCTCCATTGGTCCACTAGTGCCAAGCCCCCAAATGCAGTGCCTCCCTTGGCTGTAACACTGCCACACCTCCACAACCCTCTTCTTTCCTAAGCTGTCACATCATGTTTCTTTCACAAGCAAACATAAAAATCATCCTCTTACATGGCCCTAATTTTAATCTTGTGTGCAGTAATGCTTGGATGGTACACAAAATAATTGTATGAGTTTTGGTTGCATATAGCAGAATGGTACATGAGAAGGAATACAATCTTATTTTGATTTTCTGTAAATATATTTTCTGCTGGAAAACAATAGAAATGGTGTACTGCACTTTGACACAGAAATAAAGGAAGACTGCACAATGTGGGTTACAGGTTTGTTTCAGTTTCTCACAGGGAAACTGGGAAGAACTGACTGTAAACTTCAGTTATGGTTCAGTGAGTCTTCAAAAAACTGCACTTTGAAGAGCTAGGCAGATCTAGTTCTAATCTTCATTTAGTAATACTTCATTGCTGAACAAATAGTTTATTGAATACTTCTTAGACTTTAGTATTCTTACAGGTTGTATTCTTCTGTTCATGATTAAAATTATAAAATTAGTCTTCGAAGGCAAAGGCAAATTAATGACAGCTTTAATACTACAGTAAATCTAGTATTCAACACACTGTTTCCAGGGCCAGCTCTAAAGCTCTTTTTCTCTTACTTTTGCCATAACTGGATTCAGGGTTCCCTTTTGGATACTCTGGGTTCTGAACCATCTTTACCATGCTTTTTTGATGGCTGTGTAGCGTTATCTTTTTTATCTGTCCCTTTTGACAGGGATTACTGCTGATTCTGAGGGTAAGGAACCTTCATCAAGCCTTCACTGTGTTTTGGTGACATGGAAGCAAACTGAGAAGCCATAAAATCTTCCCCATTTGCCCCTTTTCTTTGTGTCTTACAGTAAAACGTTTTACAGTGCTCACAATTTATAAAATCGTGGTCTGGACCCAATCACCTTAAATAAGGCTCATGACAGTCTGACCTTCCCAGCAGTTGGAAACACTAGATATAATTTTTAAAGACTGTGGGTCTTGTTCTTTACTTCCTTGGCCTGTCAGTCATGCCAAACACTGATGGATGATCATTTTTTAATCACTTCCCAAAACAGTCAAAACAGTCAAAATAAGTTGTGACAGAGCCCAAAATATTATAAATATTATAAAAGGGCTATAACAAGGAATTTTCCAGTCCGTTTCTCAGGAAAATGAACCACAACAATTTTTACCTTAAAGCTAATAATTTTAAGAATTGGCCTGAGGAATTGTTATCAATGTAATATATTTGTCAGCAAGAGTGGTTCAGTCCCCTCTGTATTGGAACCGCAACTCTACTGCTAAAACTAAAACTAAATATTATAACAGAAATTAAATCATTAAACCATTCTGGAGGCCATATTTATTTATGTATTTATTTATTTTATTTTACTTAAAATTTGGTAACCAGAGAGGCACACTAAACTGAATCTAATTTCCAGGTGCAACCTGGGATGGGGAGTTGCACAGATAAACAGATTGATTACATTATAAATATGGCATACTGTACAAGCAATAAAAAATAATAATAATTAATAATAATAATGATGGACTGGTACAATGCAAGCTAATTGTACAACCATTTAGCATTGAGTAGGAAGCCATGAGGAAGAAACTGTGGTAAGGCAGGCAGGAGGGAAAGAATCATGAGGGAAGAGGAGAAAATTACTGCAGGCAATAGGAATCAGAGGAGAGGAAACAGTAGAGTGTAAAGGAGGCAAGTCAAGTAGGGGTGGAAGGGGAAAGCATCACCCAGCTGCTGGGAGGAAGAACAGGAGCAAGAGGAAGGGAGGGACTGGGAAAGAATATGTTTTAAACAGTGCAGGAAAGGAGATAAGCAAAGGGAGCTTTGAAGAGGGTTCCAGAGGGAAGGAGATGGTAGGAGAGGCTGCTTACCCTGAACTGGAGTGAGCATGGGGAAGAGAGAAGTTTTAGGGGTCTCTGGAGCACAGCTGATAAGAGGAGGGATTGAGGAGAGGGAGAGTGGTAGGAGGAGAGATCCAAACCAGAATTTAGAAATGAGGATGGTGGTGTGGTGCAGATGACGTACTGTAAGTCAAGAAGGGATGGAAGAGGGAGGAGAGGGAACAGTGGTGTTTGCAGGGGAGGAGCACTGGAGGCAAAGCAGCAAAAAGCGTTAAAGAGAGAGTCTAGTCTAGAGAGTGATCAGAGGTGCGGTGGAACCGAATATCACATCAGCATAATTAAAAACAGTGAGGATCATTCTGCTAAGCAGCTCTTGGCAAACAACCGAAGAGAGGGAGTTTTTGTTCCTATACATGACTCCTAGCTTGGTCGGAGACTGGTGTGGGTGTAGTCAGTGTGCTAAGAGAATTCAAGACAACTGTCCAGCCAGATGCTGAGATACTAGAAGGTGAGAATGAGGATATCATCAAAAGATGTGCCATCAGGGTAGAAAAGGAGGGGAGAGGGAAAAGTTTGGCTAGCTTTTGATCGGTACCAAATGTCATGGATACAATTTTCTTGGTGTTTACCTTAAGCTGAATTGCCTGGAACCAGTGAAAAACCCGCATGAAATCATTCTAAAGCTGAGATTCTACCTCAGGAATAGAGGGACCACAGAGGATTGTGTCATCAGTGCACAAATGAAATGGGAAGAGACACAGACAGATGGAAGGTCATGCAGAAAAATCGAGAAAAGTACAGGGCCCGGAATTGAGCCTTGAGGCACACCTGCTTGAATAGGAAGTTGGTGGACAGGGCATCACCTACTTGAACACTTTGCATACAGCCCATAAGATAGGATCTAAACCAGTCCACAGCATGTGTAGAAAGACCAGCAGAGGAGTTTAGACAGAAGAGGTTTAGACACAGAGTTAAACATTTTGGCTAGGTTAATAAAGATAGCAGCACTGATGTGTCCAATGTCCATGCCTGTAAGAATAGTGTTGGTGACATGGATAAGGAAGTAATGGCAGAGTGTTTTTCCTGACACCAGATTGGAACAGAGAGAGGAAGTCAGAGGAGCTAAGGAAGTCAGAAAGTCTAGAGAAGATGACAGACTCCTGCAATTTAGCCAGGCACGGAGAAGGAATACAGGTCTATAATTGCCAGGAATTGAGGATCGCCCTTTGTGAAGGGTAGTACCTGACAACTTTCCAAACCTAAGGGACAGTACAAAGTGAAGGAGAGGTTCAGCAAGTAGGAGAGTAGAAGAGCTATAGCAGGGCAGAGATCCAGAGAATGTGGAGGCCAAGGCCATCCAGGCTAGATTGTGACGACTGAGCGGAAGGCAGGCATGGAGAACTTCTTGCTCAGAAACAGGTGTGAAGCAAAGCCTTCAGATAAGGAGGGGTAGAGGAGGGCAGAGGGACATTTATTGGGTTTGAGAGGAGGCACAGTAGTGAAGAAGGAGTTGAGTATTGTGGCAATGGAGGAGAGTTCCGAGATAGGTGAGCTGTCAACCAACAGGGTAGGAGGGGCTTGAGGTTAAAGAGGAATGAAGAGTCTGCCAGAATTTGGAATGGGAGCTGAGATTTTGTTGTAGGGTCGCTTTGAAGTAATGAGCCTTCCTGTCTCTCATAGCCTTTGTACAAGCATTTCTTAGGGACCTATAGAGGTGGAGATCGGGGGGTGGGAGAAAGGGAGGATAATGGAGCGATCCTTCGGGGCAGTTGCTCTCTTCAAGCAAAGAAACATATCTGACTGTTGGAGGGAGAGTGACCACAGTGCAGAGTTTAAACTTAGTTCTAAGATCCCAAAATCCGCATAAATTCTGTTTTCAGGGCACTTCAATTTAGTGGACTTATTTCTGATATAAAACTATAGTGATGGATTCCTGGGATTAGAAGCAGCTGTTACTCAGGTTAAAGAGCTGCTGACGCCTCAAAGAAAACTTTGAAAAATATATATAAACTTGATACAATTCAGCCTGCATTTTATGTATATTCTATAGATTTCTCCTCCTGATTATTTATTACTGAGGAAATTTGCATGAATACATGATCTTTATCCCTTAGAGTTCATCTGCCTCTATAGCTTACCTCTCTAATCATAATCATGTAGTATGTCTGTTGCAAGGGAGTAACTGTGATGTCACAAGCAGTGCATTATGACCTCAGGTAGGGAGAAGGCAGAATAAATAGATAAACTGTTCAGGAGTAAATATCCTGTTTTCATTCAGCTGACCTCAGTAATAAATAATGGGGAGGAGAAATACAGAACAAATGTGAACTACAAGCTGGACAGTGTCTAAATATTACAGTAGGTTTTGTTAAAGTTCTCCGGAAGACGTCAGCTGCACTTTAAGTGAGTAAGCCCATTGTAATTGTGCCTAGTTGTCAATCTATTTGTTTTAACTTGTTGTTTTATGTTTTATATGCTGCATGCATTTGGAAATGGGCAATCTTGCTCAGTATTCTTTCACTGGGTGAATAATAAAATGAAATGAAAGTGAAAGAATGTAGGATCATTATCCAGTTCCAACCCTCAGCAGATAATATAGTTAATAATTTGACCTTCAGCATGGAGAAAAGGGGAGAATCCTTGTGGAAGAAACATGTGGGAAAGCAAGGCCTGGGTCACAATCCCTCAAAGCTAAGGACTACTTATTCTGTACAGAAAAGGACCTCAGTCATACCTCTTCAATTAAGAGGATGACAGAATCTATTTTTCTGTCGAGAGATTTCCACCCTCCCGAATGTGTTGCAGGAGTTCTCATACAAGGAAACCTTATGTACTCCATAACTTTCCTCTTTATTGTCACCAGTATTACAGCAACTCATCAATATCCATTCATTGTAGTATTTTTTGGCCATTAACTTCCAATATTAACTTTCACTGTTATCTAATGAAATTAACAGAAAGAATAAAGTCACAGTTTCATTTTGCAATACAGTACTGTTTATATTAACCCTCATGCACGTTGTCCTTCATTTTGCTACTGTCACATGAGTTTTTGTTCTTCCTTTCCCCTGTTTGATATCATTTCTATCTCTTGAGTTTTCTTTGGATTCAATAAGTCATCTAGTTTCCTTTTCCATAGAAAAGATAAATGAAAACAAATTAGATTTTGAGTGCTTGCTTTTATTAGCAAGCCGTCTAGACATCTCTGTTATGAAGGGGCAGCATTCTACTTCCCTCGCCATCTTAAATACTATTATGGCTGCTATGGAAACATAGCTTTCAAACACGTGTGCAGAGCCTTAATGTTAAGAAATGCAAGAATTTTTTTATGTATCGTTCTTGTCATCAAACTGTCAAACCTTCATCTGGATACCAATGGTAGATGGGAAATGGGTGTGGACTGGGGCATTGGACTATGAACAACTGGGGATCACAAAACAGTTAGAGGGGGTCACAGTTATTCCTCTCATTAAAGTAAAACAATGGGTCAAAATACCCATGCCCATTAACTTCACCACTTAAAGACAAGGGCAGTTAGTGAGCTCCTGATGCCTGACAAACTACTAAATGATGTAATTATAATAAACAACCTGCAAGTATACCCACCAGGGATGAAACAATGGGGTCTACAGGTACTTTGGGATACCTGATTGGGAGAAGATGGATAGGCAGGAACTGCCCGGCACTCCACTATAGACCAGCCAGACATCATATTGTTTCCCTTTAGGGGAAACCCCCTGGAGTTCTCACTCCCTCCCAGTGGTTACCTACTGTATGCTTTATACATAATGGGCAGCAGCCACAACATCACCCTTAGATCCCTAGTCCCTCAAGACCTGTCTCAGGGGCCTGAAGTTGCTTCTGGTGGTCACCTGGGTCTTTTCCCTGTTGCTACCCATTACACCCTCAAAGCCTTGAAGTATCCTCAAATGTGGTCACTCTTGGAGCCGTGAGGGTAGATGGTACCAATTTCTGCTCAAGGATTTTGGTGAGGCCTCTTCTGGTGCCTCCAGTGCTTCTGGCCTGTCTGCAGCCAGTCACCACACAGGCCAAACCCTGGGTACCATCTCTACCTGCTGTTGTAAGATGAAAGCAATATAGTAAGCACTAGGCAGTGCCCTCACCTCTAGGCACTCCAGATGCCACCCATGGTGCCAAAGGTTACTCAGTACCACCAACTTTCCTACTGGCAGTGCCCTTTGCTTCCAGACTAGCATCCTATCAGTGGTACCCTATCTGTCTCCCACGTGAGACCCATGAGGCACCTTCCAGATGAGTACCATATGTTGAAGTCTAAAACCACTGGCACAAGGAAGGCCCAGCATTCACGAGCACCATGAGGGCATCCTATTTTAGCTGTCCTAAAGCTCCTCCCCATTTATATTATTGGAGAATTATGACAGAGCATCAGTCTTCACACTAGCTCATGCTGGTGAACAGCAGCATCCCCCTACTGTAAGGAGGAGGTTGTAAGATAGACACAATTTGCTCTAGTAACATTGAAAGTTGTACTCAATAGAAAAGTGTGTCCAGAGCTAGGCTTTGAATGTACCCAAGAACTCTGCTGACCTAAAGGAGCCTCTACCCTAGAGTACTCAGCAGGTATCTTGGTCATACTCAGCCAAGTTCATTTCCATGATGGACAGATAGTGGTGTTTATGACTGTATTCCTCAGTTCAAACAAGGTAAAACAAAAGACAGGCATGTTATGAAGGGAACATTTATTTTATTTCTTTTAGAAATAATTAAATAGGCACATCAGGGTTGAATATTAATTGTCACTTGCTTGGATGTGTCGTGTGACTGCAACCACTCCTTTATTTTCTGCCGTTTCATATTTTTTCTTGACAAAAAATACGACTATCACAGAGCCTCCTTTTGTAATATTCCTGAAAAATAAAGTCATATCACAAAACTCACACTTAGTTTCAGCCCTTAACTGAAGGAATATCTACAATATTGCATACAAACTTAAGTACAAGGTGTTCCAATTACTTTATTGATATTTTATGCTGTAGCACTAAAACAGAGCCTCATATCAGCAGTATTAGCTATTGTAAAATGAGTACGGGAAATACTGATTCCAGATTGGCTAGGACCTGTGCACTGAGAAAGCGCAATGCACAGGTATAAGAGTGCTGGCATTTAAAACAAAGCACATTAACAATATATGCCTTTCTGTCCTGATTGCCAATACAAACATGACTGCCACCTTTACACACTAAAAAGATCTCCTAGGACTTAAACATTAAACTTCCTTGAAATAAAAAAAGAACAAAGAGTAAATATTATTTTCCACTTCTTACCTACATACTCAAATTTATTAATTGCAGTTTTATTGTTTGGAGCTTTTTTTCTGACCATGTCCCCCCTTTCAGACCTCACCTACCAGAGACACCTGTTCTGCTTGCTGTGGCCCAGACACAACTGAATCGCTGGCCTTACTGATGCCTTCTGTTGTGTGTGTTTGTGTGGAGAGAGGTAAGTATTCAGCCAGTGGAATTCTGCAGGAGTTTCAATTCCTGCATTTCATGATAAACTTTTCATGTACTGAATGTGCAGATAGGCAAATGCTTGACAGCTGGGAGGGATTACTTTCTACTAGTTACTTTCAACAAAAGAAACATCTATTTTGTGCTCAGATTAGGTTTTCTCGAAACTTTTGTGCTCAGATTTCTCCTCTTTTACCCTTCTTCCCTGTTTTCTCTCTCTCTCCTTCCCTTCTTCCTTGCTTTTTTCTCTCTTCTTTCTTTCCTTGCACACTTTTCTCTTATGTTCACCTCTCCATTACTGAACACTATTCATATTACCACATTTATCACTTTTTGCAATTTACTGAATGCCTTGCCATAGCCTGCCCTAGCATGTATTTCGTACATGGTTGCTATTTCTGATCCTATAATACCCTATTGATTGTAGCCCTTCTGCTCTCCACTTACATCCTGTCTAGGTTTGTATTTTATTATCAATACATGTATATAAGGCTTCTCCAATATGTTTACCCTAAATACTGTGTTTTGTTAAGTGACATTTTATGCCTTACATGGAGGATAGTTTTCTATTGTATAAGATGTGTGCTTTCTTATATACTCGAATTTCAATAAAAACATAAAGTGAAAAAAAAACCCAGAAGAAACACCTGTTTTTAATAAAAAGAAAGTTGGCTTTTCTTTACTTTCTTAGTTTACCCATTTTATAAATGCAATAAAACACTTTGAAGTGAACGCCATGCTGGCACAACACACTTTACACCCTGTAATGTCATATTGCCTACATATTCCATCTCATCAAGGTTCCTGGAAATCTGTGGGTCTTGCCACATAACTTGCATCTTGCTACAAAATGAAAAATTACTCACCATAGTAACAACTTTTCTTCCTATTAGAACAGCCAGTATAACTTATGGAACTTCTCTACATTAGAAATGCTGCCATGGGCCAGCCCGGTGGCGTAGAGGGTTGAGGAGCTGGATGCCACACATCGCGTCATGCCTGCGACCTGAGTTTGGAAATGGACTCGGGTTGCTGTGGGCTGGCGGGGAGGACTGAGCGTCCATTGGACTGCTCTCCTCTCCTAGGGTGGGTACTTGGTGCCCGTCACTCTGCAGCAGCCCCGGTGCAGACCGGGAGCATTGCAAGAGGATGGTATTAGCTGTGGGACCAAGAAAAAAACAGAAAATTGCTCAGGGCTCGGCCGGATGATGGTGGTCAGACTGCCCGCACCTCCTCCAGACCTCCTGCGAGTCATGTCCGCCTCAGCAGCAAGGGGCCAATTAAGAGTGTGCTCGACCCCCTCTGGGTGCCTTCCCCCTCAGAAGAGAGGGACCCCGTCTAGCAAAGGGATATGCTGGATTACCCTGATGGCTGCTATATGAGGTAAGGAGACTTGGGGTGGAACTGGAGGGTGTGGGAGTCCTTGGTGGCTTGAAGGAGTGGTTGTGCCTTGAGCATATAGGAGCATAAACAAAGAACACAAAAAAAAAAGAAATGCTGCCCCAGAACTTTTAATGTTTTTCAAAGGTGCTCACTCTTACTGTATTGGTCAGAAGTGCCCTAGCATTGCAACCCTTGATCTTTGAGTTGAGGAGGCTAGGAATCCTAAGACCTAATTTGAAAAAAATATTAAAGTTATTCTAATTAAAAATAAAATACAAAGAACAATTTTTAATAACAGTGAAGAAAGAAACACACTCAATATCAGGGGCCAACCGTAACCTTTTTTTTTGCACTAACCAGCAGGACAAGTTGATTCAAAATTGTACTAGCTCGCAGATGGCTGCACTAGCCCCAGTAATAATGATCACTTATACAGGAAAAAAAGCATTATTGCATATTTATTCTGCTCCCATGTTATGAACATACAAACACACGAAAATACCAGCAGAAACAGGCCTCATGGTCTATTGAGTCTGCTTGATTGTGCAGCTAGCCCTCAGTTGCAACTGCCCCACCCACCCTCCCTTTTCATAATTACCCCCACACACTTTGTCCCATCCCCTCTTAAAACCATCTAATGTGCTACAGGCTACAACCTCATCAGGCAGGGTATTCCACTTATCCACCACCCTTTGAGAAATAATGTCTCCTTACTTCCCTTCTGAATCTTCTCTCCTCCAATCTCAGTTGGCACCCCTTTGTGATCCTCCCCCTTCTAATCTGGAAAATCCCTTTTGTACTAGTCTTGTTTATCCCCTTTAAGTTTTTAAAGGTTTTAATCATGTTCCCCCATCCCTCCTCTCCTCCAGGGAATACAGGTTCAGCTTGCACAGCCTCTCCTCATAGGAGTATACCTCTAATCCCTGGATCATCTTTGTCTCCCTCCTGTACACCTCCAGGAATCTGATGTTCTTATTCAGAAATGGGTGTCAGTACTGCCATGATATTCCAGGTGCAGCCTGACCAGCGACCTGCATAGAGCAGGATCACCCCTTATTTCTGGAGTAGATTCCTCTCTCTTTACACCCCAGCATCCTGTTGGCTTTCTGCTGCCTTCCTGCACTGTGCTGAGTTGTTCATACTTCCTATTATAAGCACCTCCTGTGGATTCAGCTGTACCCCCAACTGATAGTTCCTCCCTGGTTATTGGCCCCAAGTGCAATACCTTTCACTTTTGGCATTAAACCCCAACTGCCATGCATCCGACCAATCCGACTCACATTGCTTCATGCTCCAGCAAAAAAAAAAGATTGCAGTGCAATCACTCGGAGTGTGCACCCCCATTGTTTTGTACCATGGCCCCCTCACTTCCTCCTTCTGCACCCCGTCCGCCAAACCGGAGGATATCATAATAGCAAATGTTCAACCAAGCAGTCCCAGGGGAGGGTGCTACAGTATACAAATCTAGGGGCTTGGATATAGAAAACTTTGATATTTCTTTTTAAATATACCAGGCACAAAATTATCGATTTAACATGCTCTGCTGTAACAATAACAGATTTTTCAAAACCTTGTCCTTTCTTCAGCCCAGGGGAAACAGTACACAGGCATGACATGATACTACCTCTCTTTCTATATAGGATGATCTATGCACCCCAGGAATGCCTATTTTTCCTTTGAAATTATATATTTTACTAAGGCTTTTTTTCTGTACCATGCATCTTGACTTTGATAAGATGGCCAACAGAGTTAAGCTATCCCTGGCAAAAATAAATACAGGTGAGGGAGTACAGGCAAAATGGGCAAGCATTAAGGATGCAATACTTGAAGCAACATCCTATTGTGTTAGAGAGAAAAGGAAGTACAAAAGAACAAGGAAACCACTTTGGTTCTCAAAAACAGCAGCAGAAAAGGTCAGAGCCAAAAGGCTGGCCTTCAGGAAATATAAGGGAACACAGCGGGATGAAGACAGGGAGGCATACCAAACTTTCCTAAGGGAAGCAGGCAAGGCAGTAAGGCAGGCAAAGGCCCAAACCGAGGAAACACCAGCACAAACAGTAAAAGAAGGTGACAAGACTTTCTGTAGAAACATTAGTGAAAGGAAAAAGTCCAGAGGGGGTATTGCTAAGCTCAAAGGAGATAATGGTGTAGGTGAGGAGGAGGACGATGTAAAAGCGTCTATCCTAAATATATACTTCTGCTCAGTATTTACTGAAGAGAAGGGAGGGCAGGACCCACAGCTCAGCACGATGGACACAGAGGGAAGGGAAGGGAAGTGTGCACTAGTCCTTCACAAAAGAAAGGGTCCTACAAGAGCTCGATAAGCTCAGGGTGGACAAGGCAACGGGACCTGATGGCATACATACCAAGGTACTAAACGAGCTAAGGGTGGAACTAGCAGAGCCATTATCAGAACTGTTTAATGAGTCTCTGAGCACAGGAGAGGTCCCAGAAGATTAGAGAAGGGCTCATGTGATCCCGCTCCACAAGAGTGGTAGCAAGGAAGAGGCAGGGAATTACAGACCAGTCAGTCTTACCTCAATAGTGGGCAAGATTATGGAGGCACTCCTTAAAGAAAGGAAAGTGCAACACCTGGAATCCATAAGAGCACAAGATCCAAGACAGCATGGGTTTACCAAAGGAATGTCCTGTCAAACTAATCTCATAGATTTCTTTGACTGGGTAACCCAAGTGGAGGACCAAGGGGGGAGCAGTTGATGTCGCCTACCTTGACTTCAGCAAAGCTTACGATACTGTTCCACATAGAAGACTGATTAGTAACTGGGTAGGCTCAGGATGGGTCAGAAGTTGGTCAACTGGGTGGCAAACTGGTTGACGGGCAGAAAACAAAGTGGTGGTAAAAGGTATACAGTCAGAAGAGATACAAGTCATAAGTGGGGTAGCTCAGGGATCAGTTCTTGGGTCAATCCTCTTCAATAACTTCATCAGTGACATTGCAGATGGACTGAAGGGTAAGATTTGTCTGTTTGCAGATGACACCAAGATCTGCAACAGAGTAGATGATCCAGATGGAGTAGGCAGAATTAGAAGAGATCTGGATAAATTAGCAAAATGGTCAGAAGAGTGGTAACTGGGGTTTAATGCAAAGAAGTGCAAGATCATGCACATAGGGAAGAGAAACCCTGAAGCCACCTATAGGCTGGGAGGGGAGTTACTGAAAATTACAAGGGAAGAAAGAGACTTTGGCATCATCATAATCACCGATGACCTGAAATCATCCAAGCAGCCCACTAAAGCAATGAGTAAGGCTAGTGGGATGTTGGGGTATATTAGTAGGGGTATCTATTCATACTCATCTGTCATAAGAGGGAGGTAATAACCCCTCTTTACAAGACACTTGTTAGGCCCCATCTGGAGTACTGTGTGCAGTACTGGTGGCCACACCTTCACAAGGACATTAACCAAATTGAGGCAGTCCAGAGAAGGGCAACCAAAATGGTGCAGAGACTGCATCAGAAAACATATGTGGACAGATTAACGGAGCTCAATATGCATACCCTAGAGCAAAGGAGGGAGAGAGGTGATATGATCAAAACATTCAAATGCCTTAAGGATATTAACAAGGTGAAAGAGTCTAACATGTTTCAGTATAAGAAAAATAGCAGGAGAAGAGACACAGCATGAGATTAGAGGGAGGCTGATTAAGGGGTAATGTGAGGAAGTTCTTTTTCACAGAAAGGAGGTGGATGCATGGAGCAGCCTACTTCAGGAAGTGGTGGATATAAATACAGTGCAGGGCTTCAAACAGGCATGGGACAGGCATAAGGGCACAATACAGATGAGTATGAATAGATAGAGCCATTGACAGAGCAAAGGTTGATGGCACATTTATAAGGTAGAAAAAGAAATGGGCAGACTGGATGGGTCTTGCGCTCCTTATCTGCCACCAACTTCTATGTTTCTATGCTCCAAAGCATTGCCTATAGGATGAAATGACAAACTGGGTGGGATACAGGGGTACTGCATGGATGGCATTGACTGGCGTGGTCCATAAGAAGAGCTTTGGACCCTACACTTGCCAGTAATGGCTGCTGTGTGTTTATGGATGGTCAGGTTTGAAGTGGTGTTCAGGGAATGTATAGAGTTGAGAGATTGGGAGGTGAGGAGCAGCTATGGTGATTGGGAGGTGAGAGGCAGCAGCTATGGTGCAGCTGGGATAAAACCCACCACCTGCAGAGCAGACCCTGTATACCTCTTAGCATTTTGTCATTAACATGTTGGATGCAGACACTTAACATGTTGAGAAATGAGTCACACTGGTCTTAATAATGTGGGGCAAATCCTCATACAAAGACAATTTCAGAAAACTGGGAGCTAGTGACTTGAACAGCACTCTACTCTTGATCACATTCACAGCATGCACTATAGCTGAATGTCCTAACAACTGAGTGATAATGACTCCATTGATTCTTTCATTGTATCCCCCTTTTGAGCTGCCAGATAATTGCAGCTGTTAATGAGCTGTTAATCACACCAGGACACCTGGAACACTGAGGGAGATTAGCAAAAGGACTACAGCCGGCTAAAGTAGGACTTTTTCAACTTCATTAACAGCCATGAAAACCTGCACTAGTCAAGATGGACAAGTAGAGGGTTAGCTGCCCTAGAACTGGACTAATAAAACAATGTTAAAATTGACCCCTGCTCAGTATAGTAATATTGTTTAATCCAAAGGGATCCCTCACTATATTTAACAACTGCATCATTCTTTCTAGACACTCAGGAGCTTTAGAATTGTTTTTTGCAAATTTGAGAAGCTAGAATGCAGTTCAAACTCTTTTGTGTGGTCACATTTACCCCCGCATTCTAACATCAGATTTATTTCTAAAGCTAGGTGAGCAGTGATCACTAAAGTTGCTAAATGGCCACCAAGAACACATCAAAAGTATTTTAAAAGTTTGTAAAACTTTTTCAACGTGGCAAAATAAGTTTAAAATATTATGAAACATTAAAACAGATTAGATCACTGAGTATCAATTGCAAAGGCACTGCAACAAGTAATGATCAAGCAAACAAAAAGAATTGATTCCTGCGTGACACTTTTTCCAGGTTCTGGAAGGGGGGGAGGTAGGGATTAGGGATTGTTAAACATAGTTAGGTTTCTTGGATTTCTTAGACAAAGGAAGGTCAAGACCCATCGAGATTGTCTCCCACCACCAGATGGGTTATTTCCAGTATCTAGACTGGAGAACATGTTTATCTAATTTACATTTGAAACACTGCGATGATTCGGGGATCCCTTTGAAACTGCATTGCTATGGTCATTTTGTTCTTCAACCCCCGGAAATCCCTAATTAATGCTTAACAACTGCAGATTCCATAGCAATATCTTGGAGGCTGGGTGCAAAACTGATATCTCTTCTGGACTGTATGTCCAGACAGCAGTGCTTTGTGAAGGTGTGTGCCATTTTCCAGGTAGATGCTTTAGAAATTTCCTGCATGGAAAAACCTCTTGATACTGCTACAGAGGCAGATGTGCCCCTTTCAGAATGAGCCCTATGGGCATCAGGTGACAAATTGCAAGCTTTGCCATAACAGAGCTATATGCAGGAAAATATCCAGTAAGAGATTGTTCTCTTGGATGCTGATTTACCTTTCCCCACTTCACCATAGGTGACGAATAACTGGGAATTTGTGCACCTTACATTCTTTGTGTAATCCAAGTAGTAATTTAGAGCTCCTTTAACATCCAGACTGTGGAGCTTTTTTTCTCTTGAGCTGGATTTTGCTATAAAGAAAACTGGAAGTGCGACTGAGACATTCAGATGAAATTCAGACATCACTCTAAGGAGGAATTTTCTAGTCCTTAGGACTACCTTGTCCCTGAAATATGACATAGTTTAAATCTGTGCAGAGGGCTTGCAGCTTACTCACTGTCCTAGCAGATGTCAGTGCCACTAGAGAAAATGCTTTCCAGGTGACATAGTGCAAAGAAGCAGTTGCTATGGACTTGAACAGAGCTTCCATCAGCTGGGCAATGCATAGATTCAGGTCCCATAAGGTGACAGGATCCCTTACTGGAGGGTACAGATGATAAAGGCCTTTGAAGAACTTTTTGAAAATGGGCTGTGAGGCAACTGACATGTCCTTGCCAGCTGAGGCATAAGCTGACACTGCTGCCAAATGAACCTTAGGGTTGAAGGCATGAGGCCCAAAGACTGGAGACAGACTAGGTAGTCCAGGACTGTAGCTAGACTTGCTCACACTGGGTTGAGTTGTCTATGGGAACACCAAAGGGAAAATTTGTTCCACTTTGAGGTGTGGGTTTTCCCTAGCTGCTGGTTTCTTAGAAACCTTAAGCACTTCCATAACCATCTCAAAAATATGTAATCCAGAGAACTCTAGCTCAGCAAGAACCATGCTCTGAGTCAGAGTTCTTGGATCTGGGAATGTTATTCTGCCCTGAGACAATGTCAGAAGATTATACTTCAGGGGTAGGTTGATAGGATATGTGGTGGGGAGAGAGAGAGAGAGAGAGACAGGAGCAGGGAGTACCAAATCTGCATGGCCTAGTCTGGAGCTACAGGAATAATTGCTGCTGTCTCTCTTCTCTGTTTTATAAGTACTCTCAGCAAAAGTGGGAAGGTAGGAAGGCATAAAGAAACTTCCCTAACCAGTTGAGGACTAGAGCATCTGCTGGGACTGTACTCACTGATGGGGTCTGCAACAAAACAGTGGTTGCTGGTTGTTCTCCCAAGAAGCAAACAGGTCTATTTATGGTGTACCCGCTTTCTAAACACTGCAACTAGCACCTGCTGGTTCACTATCCATACATGATTTCTCTGATTAATTCTACTCAGGGAATCTGTCAGCACTTTCTCCTTCTCAGGCAGATGTACTGCTGGAAGCTGAACCCCTGGGAGTATGCTAAGTTTCCGATCTTAATTGCTTTTGTGCACAGTTTTGAAGATCTTGTTCTTCCCTATTTGTCTATGTAGCTCATCGCTGTAGTGTCATCTGTCCCAATCTGAACAGATTAACTTCTGATGTGGGAGGAAAAAGGCTGCATTGCCAGGTACACAGCTCTGAACTCAAAGAGATTTATGTCCTCCTGATCCACCAGTGCACTCCACAAGCCACTTACAGTGAGCTCCTCCAGGTGGGCGTCCCAGCCAAGGAGGGAGGCATTTGTTGTGAGTATGGCCGTAGGTAATTGCTGTAGGAAGGGAATCCCCTCTCTGAGGTTGCATTCCTCCTTCCAACATTGTAGCATCCTTAGCAGGGACTTCGTGACAGGCACTGGTTTGGAAAGTGGTTCTCATCTCTGGGACCAATTGTTCCTTAGGTGGTATCGGATATTTCTCATTTTGAACCTGGCACCACTGTGGTGGATGATGCGATGTGCCCCAGGAAGCACAGGAACTCCCTTGCATGTTTGGGCTGACCTGCCTGGAAGGATTTTTGCAGTTCTAATCAGATTTGCTACCCTGGCTTGGGGAAGGAATGCTCTCCCTCCAGGGTATCCAGTTTTGCACCTATAAAGTCTAAAATCTGAAAAGGGTCTATTTGTAACCTTTGTACATTTATGAGGAAGCCTCGGTCCTACAGGGTGTCATGTGTCAGAAATAGGGAGGACTTGACCTCCTGGTGTAATTTTCCAGAGACTAGCCAGTTGTCCAGGTAGAGAAAAACTATCTCTCCCTGCCTCAGCAAATTTGCTGCCACTATGACTAGGCACTTTGTGAACACTCTTGATGCTGAGGATAGGTCAGAGAGAAGGGCTTTGAATTGGTAATGGCAATTCCCTGCCCTGAATCTGAGGTACTCTTTGTGACTGGGACTTACCAGTATGTGAAAGTAGGCATCCTTCAGATCCAGTGACCCCAGCTAGTCTCCTTTTTGCAGTGATGGAGTCACTGAGCCCAGTGTGACTATCTTGAATTTTTCCTTTTTTAAATGTTTGCTCACATATCTCAGGTCTAAAATGGGTTGCTACTTCCTCTTTCTCTTGTGGGTCAGAAAGTATTTTGAGTAAAGTCCCTTTCCATGGCACATTCATAAGGTAGAAAAAATGGGCAGACTGGATGGGCCTTGCGGTCCTTATCTGCTGTCAACCTCTGTGTTTCTATGTTTCCCCATAATGAGGAAGGTATCTTTCCATTTCTTTCTGCTGGAGTGTGACAGTGAAAGCCTTTGTGATTCTGCAGTCTTTGAAATTTTCTGAACTGCAGGAACAGTCCCTGTCTCACTACTTCCAGAACTCACTTGTCTGTGGTAATTTTTTGCCATTTCTGAAAACAGTGACTCAGCCTTCCCCCAACAGCCAATAGATGGGTGACCTGTGCAGACTTGTCAATGGATTTGTTTAGCATGAAACTTGGGGATCAACTGTGCAACTGCACCCTGGTGCTCCTTCTACCCTTACCTCTGAAGAAACTCCTCTGTGGATGGTAGATAAAGATAATGTAAGCATGTGGAAAATTATCCCTTACCACTACCTCCCCTTCCGATGGTACACAGAACAAGGGATGAAACACCCAGATAACCCTGGTCACAAAATGTTTTGGCACAGGAGGAGTGGGGTGGCAAGATGGCCACGATGCTGCTCCGTTCCTCACAGCTGAGTGTTTAACGGTACATTTAACAGAGCATTTTGTAAGTTTTTATTCTTCTCACTTATGCTGAATGAAACTTATGTTATTTTAGACTTTGGCATCCTTTGTAAGGAATTTTTAATTTTGCTGAGCTCTGAGAACCTAAAATGAGCAGTGTTTGGACTGATGTGCTGTATGTTAATTAAACTGCTGCTCGGCTTTTCATATCACACCAGAGCTCTGTGTTAAATACATTTAAAAAAGAATGGTGCTTCTTACTTTGATATGTTGCTACTAGTGGCTGGAGTCTTTTCGTTTTTTTCTCCTTTAGAAATTGTGAAAGGAATCTTGTAAAAAGAAGTAAGAGCAGGCATTATTCTATGTGTGCATATCTGCGGCTTTAAAATTTGAGTCCCAAGTGTCCACAAAGGTATTGTGGAGTAGAACAAATGCTAGAATGCTGGTAAAATATTTTAGAACTGTGCTGATGGATACGATGGAGCAAGAGCTTTGCCATTGAGAACGTTTTAGCAGAATAATTGTTGCAGCAGAGGTATTGAATGGAATATCGGCTGCTCTGGTCTCTGTTGGGAGTGAGTGCTGCAGTATCAAAAACCTGAGTGCTTGTGTAAAGCTCTCACAACCCAAACAAAAGGTATTCTATGGCTGCATAGGGTTGGGGAAATTTAAATTTATTATGACTTTGTAAAACTTACTATGCTCAGTGGAGTGCGATTTGTGTTTTGAATTTATAAAACTTATTACGCTCAGTGGAGCATGATTTGTGTATAGTCCACAGGTGATTCTGACATGAATGGGAAGTGCAGAGACACTTAAAGATGATTGAAGGAAATTGGGAAGAATGGAATCCTCACCTCGCTCATAAATGTTTGTAGGAAACCAGCAGTTTAAATAACAGTCATGCAGGAACTCTCAGGAAAGAGGAGACTGTGCTTCAAAATTCTAAAGAGATTAAGGGACTCCTTGTTGGTAATGGAGTTCATGGAAAAGATTTAGAGTTCAAGTTCAAGTTTATTACAGGAAAACTCCATTGAGCAAGCTCATTCACAAGGAGGTCCTGTGACATAAGCACTTAAAGTACAAACATAGATAGGTAATAACTGTATATACATGAAATGCACGTTACATGATACTGGCTGGATATACATACAATGGTACCACATAGGGTGACCGCAGGTGGTAAACATTAATATGAGACAGGGAATCGACTTACAGGTTGCATACTGATAAATGAAACATGATGACTGGTGTGTGCAATACATATATTTTGGCAGCTAGAACAAACAACAGACTACAACTGATATGGGGGGGAGGAGTGATTTGATAGAGTAGCAGTGGAGCATAAGCATAGATAAAGCCAGGAGTAGAAGGGGAAGGGAAAGCAGTTAATATGACAAAGCAATTATACCTTATCAGTGGATAAATATGGCACACCTGGGGAAGGAAGAGACTTAATGACAGTCACAGGTGTCTTTTATTTTGGCTGAACTTAGCGATTTGTAGAAATTTATTGAAACTGTGCTAGTTAGTTTCAGTACGGTTTGTAATTGGTTCCAAATGGAGGGAAGGGGATATGCAATATCACGTTTACCAAAGGAGGTCCACGTCCTTGGTATGTCAAGCATAATAAAGTCAGATTTTCTTAACGAGTATGAACTATGTGAGATACTAATAAGGGAAGAGAGATAGCTTGGCAATTTCTGCAGGAGCAGTTTAAGAGTCCATAGCCCAGCATGGAGCAGGCGTCTAGTAGTAAAGGATGTCCAACCAACAGCTGCATATAAGTCACAGTGGTGTGAATGGTAAGGGGAGTTGGTAATGAACCATAACGCACGGTGATAAAGGATGTCCAGTTTACTTAGATTTGCAAGAGTGGTGGAGGAATAGATTACATCGCCGTAGTCGAGTAGGGGGAGAAAAGTGGCCTGTACAAGCTTGTTTCGAGTTTCAAGGGGGAAAAGGGGCCTATTTCTTTAGAAGAAACCTAACCTTGCTTTTAACCTTCTAGAGACATCTTTGACGTGGTCATTAAAAGATAATTTATTGATGATCCAGATACCCAGATATTTAAATTTGGTTACAACTTCCAGAGGCTCGTTTAGCATGGTGACAATGAAGTCTTGGGCAAGGGTATTGGGGGGGGGCCCGTGACAGCACTGTGGGAGAATATCATCGCTTTAGTCTTCTTAGCATTGAGCAGAAGCTTTGCCTTTATTAGATTATGCTCAAGTTGTGTGAAGTCCGCTTGAAGCACTCCCTTGACTTCAGATAACAATGAGCCAGAAGTATACAACACAGTATCATCTGCAAAAAAGTGCAGATTGGACGTAGATATGTTAGCATCTAAGTCACTAATGTACAAAGAAAACAAGATAGGGCCTAAGATGGATCCTTGGGGGACTCCTCTTGCAACTGGCAAGGCAGCAGAAAAAAAGCCTTCCGCCTTTACTTTTTGGAATCTTCCAGTTAGGTAGCTAGAGAACCATTGGGTGGTATGGTATGTGGCACCCAACTTTGCAAGGCAATTGACTAATAGTTTGTGATCAACAGTATCAAAAGCTTTGCTGAGGTCCAAAAAGACTGTGCCAGTTACCATCTTAGCATCTATAGCAGGGATCCAATCATTGGTTACTTTTGCTAGTGCTGTGATTACGCTATGATTAGCCCAGCAGCCATATTGAGCTGGGTTAATGAGAGAGAAGGTTTCCAAGTGAGATTTTAACTGAATATGGATCAGTTTTTCGAGAACTTTAGAAAGGATAGGCAATATGGAGATAGGCCTATAATTGTTTACATCGCATGGGTCACCAGATTTAAATAGAGGGAGGATATGTGCTGATTTCCAGCAGGACGGCACAGTAGCAGATGTAATGGAAAGACTGAAGATGTGGAGAATTGGGGCAGTGAGTTGGGCGTAGCCTGACCTTAGGAAAAAGGGTTCCAAGCCATCGTCCCCTGTGCTTTTTTTTGGTGTCTAAGTTAAGAAGAGAATCTTCTACTTCTTTATAAGTTATCTCGCGCAGTTGGAAGGGGCTGGGTGCAGGACTAGATGTAGGGGGAGGGGTATGCTGCTCACTGCAGCACCAGCATAAGGTGACGAGTCAAAAGCTAATCCAGCTGTGGCAAAGTGGGAGTTAAGTTCCAGGGACTTGTTTTCCACAATCTTGCCACTTGCAACTATCTTTGTTGGGACAGAGGGGGCCATGGGCCATCCTTCTATAGCTTTGATAGTCTTCCATATTTTATGAGGATTACCTTTAGCTTGTTTGAGAGTAGAAATATAATAGTTAGCTTTAGCAGAGTGAAGTTTTTTCACACAGTTATTCCTGGCTGTTCTAAAGGCCTGCCAATCTGAAGATTCTTTGGAATGTCTAGATTTAGCCCAGAGCTTATCTCGAGCTATAAGGGCTGCCTTGAGATCCGAGGTGAACCAGAGGTTGGAATTGTTCCGTACCCTTACTTTGATGAAAGGGGCATGCTTATTTATTATTGTAGTGAGTTTGTCATTAAGGATGTAAGCTGCCTTGTTGACATCTTTGGCTAGGTAGAGATCTTGCCATCTGATCATGCTCAGGTCAGATAAGAAGTTTACTGCACTGAATTTGTGAAAGGATCTTTTTGTTATAAAGATGGGCTGTGGCCTGGCCTTAATTTGAGATCTTATGCAAGCAACAATTCCATGATCGCTCATGTCATTGTGAAACACTGCTGAATGAGATATTTTTTTGTGGATGGGTGGTTAGTACCACATCTAGAATGGAACTGTTGGCAGTATTTAGAGTGTTGTTCCTAGTGGGTTCACTGACTAATTGCCCAAGACCTAGCTCGTCACAAAGGGATTTGAGACCGTGTGATTTAGGTGACAGCCAGTCCATATTTAGATCTCCTAGAAATATTGTTTCAGTTTTTGCATCTACGAATATGGATTTCAAAAGATTAAGGACGGGGGTCTATAGCCACCTAGGATAGTGATACATTCCGAGGAGGGGAGATGAAGGCTCAGAGGAACTCCAAAGTATCTTCTCGCTAATTTCCACTTCTCGAGTGAAAGCTTTTATAACTTCTCAAGAATGCCAATCCAGAAATGATTGAAGGATCTGTAGTTTTATGAAACTTTTGGTGGGCTACTTGTCTGGAGGGTGTTTTCATTTTTTTACTACAGAGGTGCATTTTCACACACATTAATGCTGTCCATAAAGAGAGATTGATTAATGGAACTCTCTTTACCCGGTGGACCTCACGCTGTAAATATCAGAGGTCTAGGTGATAGTCTGGAGAGCTAAAAGTCTGTCCAATATGTTTGAGAACTAGACTACAGCAAATGTTAACATTCTCTGTGAATTTTTGAGGGTTAGCAGTGTTTAAGTGACTAGGAATGTTGGAGACTCTAATTGATCTCATGAGATCTTTAATAAATGGAATTAGCTAAGTCCAGCAACCTTCTGATTTGTTCTTTCAACAATACTGTTATATTCCAAGTTGTTAATATTTAAATTCAGGCTTCCATTTTTTTCTAATTCCTCTAAGCTCAAAAACATATACAGAGTTTTTTAGTCTTGTATGTATACTTGTAGTCTTCTAATTCACGGCATATTGAATGGAGTACTGAATGTTTGTTTCAAATTTAATGGACTCCTGAGCATACTAGAGCCACAACTCTGCCTACTACAAATTTAAATTGTGCATTCATGTGGACATGCAGACCCTTTTAGGGCTAAAACTATAGCATGCAAATTGTTTATGAGCCCTCAGTTTATGAGTAGTGGTGGATGAAGTGGCCCCAATTCACTCCGCAAAGTGATTCACGGAGGAATGCAGAATTCTCAAAGTTTTCCACTAAGTGGAGTACTTCACCTCATAATGAGGAATGCGAAGTCTATTTAAAGCAATGACTTTGTGTTATTCCGCCTTCCCCAAACCACTACTCCACTAATTTTAAGGCGAAGTGCATTAAAATCAATCTACTTCGCATCGCTTTGCCTTGTTGGTGAGCTCCACAGGCAAATTTTGCAGTGATTTGTACAATTGCTGGTCACATGGGCTCTAGATTGTTCTGCACAGCCTCAGTTCAGGGTAGTGTGTGTAGGTAGCTGTATGAGACAGTTTTTACTGAGAGCGCTCTGCAATTCAAACCCACTAAAATCTGTTAAAAAAGCCTTTTTGAGTAATTTTCTTTGCTCAAACTTTAGTGCATCGATTGTAGGAAACCCTCCTGTGCTTATAGCATTGAGTGTTTATTGTTGTGAGTGGATTTTGAATGTTAATGTACAACATTTAGTCTGTGTACTGACAGACAGTGGAAGTGTGCTTTGGGGAAGGGGCGTATCTGAGGTATAGGTAGATTTTATTTTATTTTTATTTTAGTTTTTGTTGACTGGGTAAGAGCACTAGACAAATTCCTGCCTATTTTCAGGCACAACCCAGGGGCAGGGGGATACAGATGAATGCCAGCTGACCTTGAACCAGATTAGGCTGTTGGTGGCATTTTAGTTATTGGGGGGGATATTTGGCCAGGGTTCCGGGGAAATTCCTCTACTTTTTTTAAAAGTGCCATGTGATCTTTATCATCCACCTGAACTACCACCAGAAGAGGCAGATGGGACCTCGGTTTAACGTCTCATCTGAAAGATGGCACCACAGGAGTGCAGCACCCACCTCATGCTGCAGTGCAGTGTCAGTATTGGGATATTAACCCAAGAGCCTGGTGTGGGGTTAAAACCCACAGCCTTCTGATCTTTTGGCCACAGAGATGAGTGTGCTACCTGCTGAGCCACTGACACTAATTGTTTTTTATTTTTTTTATTTTTTTAAGTTGGAGAAATTGGGAGTGCTTTGTTTTTTGGTTATATTTTTCTTGTATAACTGTGTTAATGTACACACAGTAATATTTTCAGTAATTATTGACATATTTTTGCTGATTGTGTTGTGGACCTGGTGCAGCAGTGCATAATTTCAGGTTATTTAAAATATGTGATATTTTACTGAAGTTTTCAATTTGCTTAGACAAAGTAAGTGTGTGTGTGTGTGTGTGTGTGTGTGTGTGTGTGTGTGTGTGTGAGTGTGTGTGCTGAGTGACATCACATAACACACCTTTTATTGTGGCACAGTGTAATTGCAGCAGTGTGAACTTGCTATCCACTGCACCTGTGTGATTTTGTACTGCCATTGTGGTATCTTGGTTTTGCACTGTTACTGTAATCTGCAGTCACAGTGCTCTTCCCCCCAAATGGAAAAAGGTTTTCTTTTCCAAATTGTATTGTGATTTGAGCACCGCTGGTTAGTTAAGGTGTTGTTGAACTTGTGACTTTGCATCTGTATCTCTTGTTGAAGCCACAGTTGTTATTTTTGGCTTCACATCCAGCGGCCCAGAGTGAACATTCCAAAATCTAAATTTGTTTAGAATATTCTTGTTAATCCCCCAAAATGCCCACAAAGAAACATGCAAGCAAAGCTCTTTCTCACCATGGCACTGCTGCCAGTATAAGAGTGTCTGTGGGCGTGGTAGTACACAGTCACAGAAGTGCATTGTGAGGAAAGGTATTTCTCCTTCAACGTTTTTACAGTGCAATCAGTAGCTTCACTCATAGTTGGAGATAATGTTGTCCCAGCTGATGCTGTTAGTGCAGTTGCTGGTGGTATCAGTATTGCTGCCTCAAGTTCCGCTTCTGACCAGTTGACCTTGTCCAAAAATATAGTTGAGTGTAAAGCAATGAGTGACAGTGTAGATGATGTCATACTCTCCAGTAACATCCCACTGGTAACTGAACATGGGATTTCTGATCATCATGGCAATGATAAGACACAATGTCACATTTCTTCCACCGCAGTTCAGGTCACGCATTTGCCGTGCAATGATTCACAGTGTGGTGAAAAATTATTGGGTGATGGTGGTGTTGATGATGAATCTGATGGTGCTGATGTTGCTGTGGTTGCAACATGCAGTCCACATGCCAGCAGCATCCAAGCAGAAGATGTGGATGTGGATGATGTTGATGAATATGATGATGATGTCAGTGACCCCTGTTGGGAACCGGAGAAAAAGAAATTCATGGTGGCTGTGTCTGGGTCTGTTTGCATTAACCCCCCCCACGTAAAAAGTTGTGATTTACCAGTTTCAGTTGATGATAATGATGACCAAGTAATAATGATAGGTAGTTGTAGTGGTCTGTTGCAGTCCAAGTGTGTCCAGCCTGAAAAATCATGTAGCACACCCCCAACTTCAGGGGTTAAAAAAACAGAGTTCAATAAGCAGCATCAGGGATATGTTAAAAGTATCACAATCCCTTGTTTGGAATTTTTTTGTGCAAGATGCAAATGATGAGTCAGTTGCAATCTTCCAGGTTTGCCATGTGCGTGTGAGGTGAGGTAAAAAGGGGAGCCATCTGGGCACAGGAGGACAGCATATGCATCTTAAGAATAGGCACATGGTACTGTGGACCCAGCACAAGATGGCAGCTAATACCACAGAGGGGCGTTCACCCTTGTCATCAACCATAACGAGCATTTTAACCCCTTCCATGACTGTAAGAACATGTCGAAAATTAAATGTGTGCAGTAGCGATGAAATAACAGCAGAGGATTACTACAGGCATGATGAGGTGGAGGAGCATAATGATTTTGAAATCTTGTCCAGTGGTGGTAAGAGTAGCAGTTTTTGTGGTGGTGGTGGTGGTGGTGGTGAATGTAGTATGTCTAGTGCAAGTGGTACATCAACCCCTGTTTGTAAATCTGGGAAAATAACTTAATTTGTGGATTTTTCATCACCTGTGCAACTGTCTTCATCACACATCCACTTTCCACCCCCTGCCATTCGCAGAGCAGAATTGTTTGTCATCATGCCCCATGTAAAACATTTAAGTCAGCCCACATTACAGCGTGTTTCTGTGCATAAGCTGAAGTACCCACCCAATCAAACAGTATCTCGTAAACTTAATGCTGCTGTAGCTGAAATGCTGGCAATTGATCTTTTGCCCTTCTCCTTCATTGAGAATTCTGGGTTCCAATGGTTTGCAGCACTTGCCATCCAAAATAGAAAGTCCCATTCAGGATATACTTTTCCACCTGTGCTGTCCTCGAGTTGTACCATACTGTGTCTGACTCTATAAGACATGCCCTTCAACATTCCTCCTCTCCATTCATCCATTCACGTATGGATATGTGGACAAGTGGCAAAACAGCGGGGAGTTCATATTTTTGTATAACTGCACATTGGGTGCAGGTGCTGGGTGTTGTTTGTGCTGTTGATAGTGTGAATAATCAGAGTAGTAAGGTGGATTGTTGTGGTAGCAATCTTCCAGGAATTCAACAGCATGCAACGATTGCAATGCACAATGTGACCTGTTCACACACTGGTGAAAACATGCTGGACTTGGTACTGACAGAAGCTGACAAGTGGTTGAACCCCCTGTCCCTGAGAGCTGGGTTCATAACAAGTGACAATTGGTCAAATGTGGTGAAATGCATCACGAATGGTAGCTTTGTTCAGGTTCCATGCATGGCCCACTGTTTAAATCTTGTGGTGCAGGAGTTTCTGCAGCACCCTGATATAAAGGAAATGCTGACAGTTGCACGCCATATCTGTTCTAACTTTTCATGCTCTGCAAAGGCCCATGACCAACTTCGGAAGTTGTGGATCCGAAACTGCATCCTGCAGCACCGCTTGAAGCTGGAAGTTGTCACCCAGTGCAACCCCACTTTATATATGGCATAGAGGATGTATGAACAATACAAAGCCATCTCAGAATATCTTGTCATGTACACTAGCCGTGACAGTCCCGGGGCCTCCATGTCTATGACGGCTGAACAGTGATGCCTCCTGGACTCTGTAATAACAATTTTGAGGCCTTTTGAACGTGCCACAGAGGCAGTGAGTGGCAAGTCTGCATCCATTAGCCAATCAATTCCACTGTTGTGAGTTCTGAGGCAGACACTGGTGAATGTATAGCATAGCCTTGTTGTTGCTGGACACAGTGCTAGTAGTGTGTTGCTGAAACACATGCTGAAAGTATTCAACCAGAAGCATCACATCTTGAGCATTCAGTGTAGTGACAACTTTGCAATAGCAACAATGCTGGACCCATGATAAAAACGTGGAATTGCCTCAGTACTGGAGGGCAGGCCTGAACAGGTAAAAAATGTCAGTGTGCAACTGGTGCACTTGGTTCATGGGGCACAGAAGTCACGTGCCATGGTCAGCAAACCTCAGCAGCATAATCTGGGTGAAGGTGAACCTGGAGGAGTAGTATCTTGCATATCTTGTAAGGGGAAGGGGATTGCAGTTCAGGTGGTCTGTCATCAAAAGTGGTTCGCATTATCCCAGTTTGGGAGGCTTTGTCCCAAGTGGAGATTTGTGACATAAATGATTCCGGAGAACAGGATGATGCATCAACCACTGGATTTAGTGCAGCACAGCGAATGGCTGAGTTATATTTGTCTGAAAACAGGCATCTGTCAGTCACTGATGATCCCCTTTTATACTGGAGTGGAAAGGTCAGTGAATGGACAGAGCTGACCGCAGTGGCACTGAAGTACCCGACATGCCCACCCTCCAGTGTAAGTGTCAAGAGGGTATTCAGCTCAGCAGGTGCAATAGTTCGAGATCATTGTACAAACCTCTCTCCTGAAAATGTCAGTTTGCTGACATTTATAAAAATGAATGAGAGGCAAATACCCGCTCGGACCACAACTTCAGTATTTGTACCCTGGCCTAGTCATGGTTTTGCTGATGTAGAAATGGGCCATCCTGGTGGCACTGGCAGTGGCAGCATAAAACGGCCTACCACTGATGTAGATGATGACACAAATGAAGAAAGAATGTCCTAGTGGTCAGGCTTCAGACATAGATGACCGAGAAGGCAGCTTTTTTTATGAGGATGATGATGAGGTTAATGTTGGAAGGTTTTAACTTCGGTGGTTAAAAGGCTGTCATATTTGTTGTGTGATACATGTTTTATTTTTCATAAAGTTAAATCAGTGTCCCACTCAGAGTGACTCAAATTCCATATGTCACGTCACATTTGTAACACAGAGCACAATATATCCTGTCCGCTGTACCACCACCATAAGACTGCTGTTAGCCACTGCCACTATAAGGAATGTCACCATGTGCCCCCCCGGACCACCACCATAAGACCGCTGTTAGCCACTGCCGCCGGGGGAATAACTTTGTGTGCCCCCCTGGACCACCACGTAACACTACTGTTAGCCACTGCCACCAGGGGGAATGACTTTGTGTGCCCCCTGAACCACCACCATAAGACTGATGTTAGCCACTGCAACCACCACCAGATGCAGAAAGATGTGAGAGGGAATGTCATCATGTGCCTTAGCTATGACAACCACCACCATTCAGATGATGTTTTCCATTACATGTCTTAACCATGCCAAGGCAGAGGGGAGTCGAACAGGAGACCACATCCATCAGCCACAGGCACAAGGCTTCTTACTATGAATACCATAAAGTGAGTAGGTGTACTAATGTTTTTCTTGATATTCAACTACCTTTAGCTGTGTGTTTTGTTTCCTGTTGCTTTTCCGAGCTGCAATGGTCAAACAAATACGGTCAGCTTCTTTTGTTTTTTTACAGGTTAACAAATGACTCTACTTCGCTGAAGGTCTGTATCAACGGTACAGCATTATTGTGTACAGCAACCTATGGGATATCCATTTCCATACTTATAAGTATATCAATTTTATTTAATCTGTTCTTTTTTTTTTCAGAACAGTGCAAAAAAATCCAGCTGATGATTCATAAAGTAGGTGACAAGTATATCACAAAATATTTTGCAGCTGAAACCATGCCAGCGTTGAAAAAAGTTTGACCCAGGTTGTGTGACTTGACTAGATGTGGTTTTAAAATGTAACTTGAGTTAAGATGCAGGGACACTGACACAGTGTATTTCTTATAGCCTGGTACTAAATGTAACTGTGATTTGATGATTTGGTGTTCTTGTGGCTTCACAGCTTGCTATCTGTGTTAATCCATATACCCATGGCATAACAGCCACGACTTAAACATAATGTGTTACTGCTGCAATCAAGTTGTAATAAGTCCTCCATTTCTTTTTTTAGGAAACATCCAGATGCTTTGCTGTGCCATAGTTGCCTTATCCAAAGAACTTCATCATCATACCCCTCCCCCCCGGGCTGGCAGACATGCAACAAGAAGAAGTCATATGAATCTATGATAACCATGACCATCATTGCTGGACTGGAGAAAGATGCAGATAAAATCTGTGAAGAAGTAACCAAACAATAAACCATTAATGAGACCTACTTGCAAATATGATAATCCCTCCTTCCCCCTCTAAAAAAAATACTTACCTTCATTGGCTTGAGAGTATTCCAGTTCCAATTCCAACACCACAATTTCTCAAGCACTTGAAGGTGCACACCAACAGTATGTGACCTGTGACAGAAAACAATACAATGAATATGTGTATATTTATGTCAACCCCCCCCCAAAAAATACATTCAACTCACCTAGGCTACTATTGGTGTACACACAAAGGGCACCCTTCTTGGTGAAGTGATCGCAGCACACTTTGGGCAACCAACAGTTCTCTCAGTGTCATCATTTGTGATGGTACACTGAATGGTCATTCATGTTATCCCTCCTTCATATGGTTTGGCAAGACACAGTGCATCATCACATCATCATCACAGTAAGGTCAGTACACAGCAGCATTTCTTGTAATGCTCTCATTTCACTTCGTCAGCAATGGGGAATTTTCTGGACACAAGACAGTTGCATTTTGGGGATGCACAAAAATTCTGGTGACTGTGTGTCAACACTGCATGCATGACTGAGTGCGTCATTAATTCTGGGACACTTTGCATTTCCTGTTATGCTCTTATTTCACTTTGTCAGCACTGGGGAATTTTCAGGACACAAGGCAGTTGCAATTTGGAGATGCACACATATTCTGGGGACTGTGTGTTGTGAGCAAATAATGTCATACATTTTAAATGAATGTCTATTTCAAAAAAATAAATATTTTTGGAGCCTCAGTAATGTTTACTTTCTGTCATGAAGTGTTTGTCCTAAAGCAGGACTGAGCAGTGCAAGTATACTGTGCTAAACTGCATGTGTGCACTCAATGTTCTTTCCTGTGTGTGCAGACACTGTCCAGCTTCGTGCAAACATATATATGGTGTGACTTGTTGCGGTATGTAAAGAATAAAGATAATAATATATAACGTATATTTTATTTGTACCATCATCAGCAGAGGAGTAAGTGATATGATATTTTTTCAGTGGTCTCGGGCCACTGTGCATCTTAATCACTCACAGTGCACACATGACTTTGCACAAAATAATAGCACAAAAAAATCACTCTTTTCAACAAACCATTCCCAGCAGATATTAAATATTGCTGAGGCACCCAAAATATGTTATGGTGTACAGACATTTTAAAGTTGGAATATATAAAACAGCTCCTGCAGTCCACTGCCACCACATTGTGCAACCACTGGTGCCGTGTCATGTTATGGTGTTCATCAACTTGCTAAAAAACTGACACTGCCAGTCTAAACTAGAAAGAGATCAACATCACTTATTCCAGAACAAAAAATGAAAAGAACTGTGGTAGCACACTGTGTTGGCATTTGGCAGTGAGTGGACTGGACCTTATATATATCCTGACTTTATAGTGTCTGTACACTGTCCGTCAAATATTTGGGGTGCCTCACCATCACCAATACTTCATGTCTCTTGGGTACAGTTTGTTAAAAATGCAGGATTTTTGGTTGCCATATGATCAATCTCCTAAATGTCATGTGTGCACTGTGTGACTAAGGTACACTCTGGCCAGAGACCTCTGAAATAATATTATATCACTTAGTCCGCTGCAGATGATGGTACCAATAAAATATATGTTATATATTCTTATCTTTATTCTTTATACCATACACACTGCAACAAGTCTGCATATATATGTTTTCAAGAAGCCGGATAATGTCTGCAGTTCACATACAGGAAAGAACACTGTCACTAACTGCACACATGCAATTTAGCACATTATACTTGCACTGCTCAGTCCTGCATTTCCACAACCACACCACAACAGAAAGTAAACATTACTGAAGCACCGGGAAATACGTCACTGTACACATTCTTAACTTGTATTATAACACAGTGGGGAGGGGGTGTTAAAAAAAAAGCTAATGTGGTGTGGTATCCCCTGCTTCTCTAGCAGCAGATGGAGCATCGACACAATCTGCAATTGGTGTCTCTCTATGTGCTCCAACTGCTGCTGGACAGCACTCACCCTCTCGTTGTTCTCTTGTACCATGCACCGCAACACAGCAAGGTTGGCCTGAGTTACAGGCAGTGTGGGGTCCTCCACTGGTGGTTTTACAGCTGGTCATGGTGGTGGCTGGAGTGGTGCTGGTGATGGAGCAGCTGCTGCTGTAGCCCTCCTCTTGCTACAGTGATGCACAGCAGCACCTTCTGCCTCTGCCAGTGCCACAGAAGGGCCAGCAAGTGGTGGCCTGGCCCTTTCTCTGGCAGTCAGCCACTCCACCTTGTGGTGATTAATCATGTGGGTGCACTGGCCCTCAGTCCCCAGGTGTGTTCCCAGGGCCCTTGGTGCACCTCAACATCACAAATAAGGCACCATACCAGGTTGCTGTCCCCTCTGACACAAAGATCTCCCAAACTGGGGAGCTGCAAGGGGGACCAGGCATGGGAGGGCCAGATGCATTGGCAGCAGCCTGGTCATGGTGGTGCTCAACCTCTGGCACATCCAGTTGTGGAGGTGGTACTGCTGAAGTTGCTGATGCTGCTGCCGGTGGTGGTAGTGGACATGATGATGGTGGTGGTAGGTGGTGGCATTGCTGCTGCTTCTGGGGGGGTTGTTAGTGGTTGTGGTTGTGGTCCTGTTGCTGCTACCGGGGGGGGAGAGACCCAGGATTTTAGACCAGTTAAACAGCACCCAGCCACACACCCCCATGGGTGTGCACTCCTCCCCTGCCAACCATGCTGCACCTGCCACGTGGTCCCACTGCTCCATTTCACCAACCTCAGTACTCAAACTCTAACTCGACTGCCCTCCCTCTATCTGAGCAATGACGTGATGCGTCAACAACACAAAACACTCACACACACAACACAGGCACACACACAGTCAGACATACACACAGACAAACAAAAACTTATAAAAGTAAAAAACAAAGAAATCACAATCACAGAAAGAAAAAATGAACTACAAAAAAAGTACAAAAAACACTAAACAATATAGCTTTGAAAAAAGCTGTTGGGTGGGTTTTATATGAGCTACTCTGCTCCTAACTCCCACACAGACAAACTACCTCCTCTCTCTACCCCTGCAAAGGAGAAAGTGAGAGTATCTGCTTGCATGAGTCACTTCCTTCCTGCCTGGCTAAAGCATATGACTTACAGTACTGTAAGCCATATGATGTGTTGGGGGCTGCCTATATTGTTGCCACTTTGCCTTACTTCGCATTAAGGTGGAATGACAACATGCAGTCATAATTACACTGTGAGCCTTTCACAATGGCCACTTTGCATAGCAGAATGACAATGTGAAGTGCCCACTACGCGTTCACTTAACCAGCGAATTTTAAATTCGCTGCATCACTATTTATGAGCCTTCAGTTCACAGATAGCCCCAAAAAGCTGTTTTTCTCATCTCTGAAATGCTTAAGTGCTAACTATTTCATCAGCTCTATTTTTACTGAGCATTAAAATAGTGGTGATGTGATGCTAATTGTGAAATGCCCATCACTGTATTACAGCTAAGTTGAATTGCTGAGTTTAAGAATTAGCCTTAGCTAAACATCCTTCAAGTAATCTTGTGGATGTGGCACTCTCTAGGATAAACAGGTACTGGAATCTAATAATTAGTACCTAGGACAATGCTGATTAATATAATTGTTCCTTTATTAGACTGTGTTTTAGGAAAAGTAGTATGTTACATATTTTATATTTTAAGAGACACAGATAAGCGAGTTAAATGATTAATTGATTTGTACTGATTGGTAACTGAATATGTGCATATATAATGAGTGTAACTGTTTTACTTAACATTTTATGGTGTGCATTTGCATATTGTACATTATGGATATGTTTAGTTTTTGGTATATTGTAATGGCTTAATTGCTGAATAATGAAATCAAACTTCACTTCAACCTCCCCTTCCAGAAGGCCTGTAGGAAGTGGAGGCCTTTTCCTTCTCAGTGTTGATCTTGTAGTTGACTTTGTATTCATCCATCTTTTTTAGGTAAGCCTCTGTTTTGTCACAAAACAGTAAATTTCCCTCACGGGGAAAATCTGTTGCCTTTGTTTGAGTGCCCTGGGATAGGCTAGTAGTTTTAAGTTAGGCAAATCTTCTTAAATACATTGCATGGGCCATGGCCTTTGATACAGTGTCATTCATGTCAGCTACCATATAGAACTGGTAATCTGTGGCATCAGTAGCTGATTTTGCTGTGTCAGCCAACTCTCATACCAAATCACCAGTAGCCTTCACACTTATTGTCAGTATTGAGTTCCAAAGGACTTTTGGTACTGAGCTGCAGAGACCAAGTATGCTGTTTGCCTTAACAGCAGAGAAGCTGAAGTATAAACTTTTTTGTCCATACTATTCAGCTTCTTGGAATATTTTTCAGGAGTCTGAGAAAAAAGGGGCACCTTGACCTTGGCACAGGCATCAGCCTGGAAAACTCTCTCATGATTAGGGTGAGACTACAGGTATTCAGAACTGTCTTTATCCACCTGATACTTGTTTTTTTTTCCAATTTTCTTATCTATGCCAGCAGCTGAAGTAGGCGCTGACAAGATTTTACAGGTGGTCCTTTTGAGGGATTTGTGACTAAGCAATAGCAACCTCTTTCTGGGAGTTAGGCCCATCATATCAATAAATTCCACCTCGTCCTCATCCTCTTCAGTTTCACAAAGGTGTAATGTGAGAAATAACCATCTGAAGATCTGGGAAGGGAGCTGAACTCTTGTTCTGGAGAACCATCTGGTTCTATATGTTTTCCTTCATTCTCTTCCTCCTCAAAGTACAATTCAACCTCCCCTTCCACAGCTATTTGGAATGGAAATGGAGACTCGGGGAGGGGGGCAAGCATATTCATAAAATTTCACATAGCCTGGAGTACCTGGAGGAATTGCCATACCTTAGTCATGTCCTCTGTTGAGGGCATTTGACTGGTGTTCACTGGCTGTTCCTTTCCTTTTTCAGGAGGAGGGACAGCAACATGTTTTTCTTTTTGGTTTTTCTTGGCAGGTACCATCTCCAGTATCTTCTCACAGGCACTTTGATTTTTTCTGGATTCAGGGTTCCTCCTTTCAGACACCTTGATTTCTGAACCATCTTTAGAAGCTCTTTATTGTTTGTCCCCTTTGACAGGGACTGCTGCTTACTCCGAGGGGCTGGACCCTTATCTGAGCATTTAGGTGAGAGGGAGGCAGACTGAGAAGTCATAATGTCTTCTAATTTCTTAGCACTTTTGTGTTTTGGGGCAAAACGTTATGCAAACCTCACACATGACAAAGTTATAGTCTGGAATGAAGCATCTTAAACACAGTGCATTGCAATCTATCCTAGCCAGCTGATATTACTATAACTGGCTATGCTTATTACTCTCTATAATAACCACATCCTAGAAATACCCTAACTGGGTTGCGCTATGATTACTGTCATAATTCTGTATGCAGATTGCCACTACCCATATTTTTCTCCCATTTAGACATCCTAGCCTTCTTGATCCTTAACTCCCTTATTGTGATATAATCAACCTACCTTAGTGCAGTTGGGCATACTAGTTTTTAGACAGGAACATGGAATGGTCATTACTAGCTGTTTTTCTGATCAGTTGCTACATATGGGTAACTCCCAACCAGGACTGTTCCCTGCCCTCTGTGCCATCAGCCCAGTGGATATCTTGTGTTGGATCTGATCAATCTTGGAACAGAAATAACACTAAAATAGTGCATTTCTTAACTGCCACAGAACCTTTTCCCCTAAGCCCAATATTAATTATCTAGACTCATTAAATGCAATATTCTGGCAAAAATGCCCCCTGCCAATTCTTGGTTCTATGTAATTATAGCGACTTTTTAATCGTGACTTCAATATCTACGACTTTATTTCGGCGATCACTGAAATAGCGGCAGTACATGATAGCGATCAGGAAAAACAGCGCAGTCTTGTATGTGCTTACTGATATATGCCAAAACCAGGAAACAAAGCAACAGCAACCTATCAACACTGCATTAAAAGTAACCCTGGACCAATCAACAACTCCCAAATCATAGCAGGTAACCTAGTAGCCTATCAAACCTGCAACACTGCAATGTAGCAAACTAATCAATGTCAAAATAGCAACCTTCTAATTAAAAAAAAATGGCCGAAGCCAAAGGATACTTTTTTATTGATTCTTTATTGATTCCGTATCTTGATTCCTTATCTTCATTGTGGGGTGCTGTCTTCAAGTGCTTTCCATGATGTCCACTTGAAATCCATAATGGAATTTGATGTACATGCATCACCAATGAGTGTCTTAAGCTCAGAAAAGATTTGCTCATATGATGCAGTTTTTCAGGAACTCATTAACGCATAAGCTGCTGTTAAAACCATTCCAGAGTGAATACTGTGCACTGTATACAAATGATCAAAGAGTGCAGGGCATTATTTGAGTGTGCTATCAAGCATCCGGTCCCACATTCTTGCAAAAAATGCAAATTACCGTCTGTGGAAAATGATAGCACTCGTTCTTTCTCCTGACTACTATCAAACAGTAGGAAATGCTCACCAGTACTCAGAACAGAGAATTCAGGGGGGATAATAAAGTCCTCCACTGTGCTGGGAGTTGCAGGACAGCCACGCTCCTGCTGACAAATATGCAGTACAGGGCGTTCTATTAGGATTATGTCAGGTAGCCTTCCAGTCACTGAATCAGGGGCAGCTGCAGTGCATTCAACAACAACCTGTGAGGTTGTCTTTACTGTTGTGCATGCTCTTGTTTGAATATAAGCTCTCACATGCCTAACACCTACTTCAACAGCATCAGGTACATGGGTATGTTCTTTAACTGCGGCTACTATGCTGTCCACAGAGATGTGCAGTCTCACAAGGCAATTATATTTGTGAGACTCTGCACATCTCAAATAAACCTTATCTACCTTCTCCTTATATTTTCAAAAAAGGTAGCCCCCATAGAGTGCCAGTGGCTTACCTTTTTGGCTTGTCACAAACTCAACGGACATATCCAAAAAAATTTTGAGCTCCACCCTCAGAATCAGACGATGTGAACTGACTGACACTTGGCGGGGGGGGGGATCAATGCTGGACAGCAGGAAACGTAAGTTCAGAGTGCTTCCTACATTTTGACAACACCGACAGATGACATTGCTGAATTTTCCTGAGTTGTTGAAAGGTACAGTAATTGACAACTGGAGTTATTATTGTGTTATAAGACACTATTAACATAGATTTGCACATATTTAATGGTCACTTAAGTTGATTTGGCCATTCTTTGTTTACGATAATCTCATCGCTATTTTTGCATCGCAATTACCACAGGATACCGATTCTATGTGATTATAGCGTCTTTTTAATTGCAACTTCTATATCCATGATTTTATTTCGGCAATCACTGAACTAGTGACAGTACATGAAGTTGATTTTGCCATTCTTTGTTCGCAATAATCTCGTCGCTATTTTTGCATTGCAATTATCATGGGATACCCCAATGCTTGGGTGTTAATTTGACATCAAATTACAACAAACAGCAACTACATAGTAGATTCAAATGTGTAAAAGGCTTACACTGCTATTAATATTTTGTTCTGGTAATGCGGAGGTTAACCCTGGCCCACCCACCCTGAACTCTTCACCCATAGAGTTTGCATCCCTCAAGGGTCTAAAATGCATACTACTAAATACTGTATATATAGCCTATCAAAAAAACTGGATGGCAGAAAACTTGGGTCTGTCATACAAGCCCAGATGTCTTCATATTTATGGAAACTTGGTTAAATGGGTTGATATCCCAAAATGAAATTACCATACCCATATATAACCACTTTCACCTAGATAGATCAACTGGGGAGGAGGCATTGTTCTCTACATCAATAATAAATTCAAAGCAACCAAATTTAGTTCCCTTTCCATATCCAATAATTCTGAATGCCTGGCAGTAAAGTTCACACTCTCAGAGGTTGAAACCATTAATTATTGGGTTATTATAGACCACAGAAAGGTGGATTAGAACTTCTAAAACACATCTCTATTCTAGTTAGCTCCCGCCCCAATAAATCTAAAATATTAGAGATCAAAATCTGGATTGGCACTCCTTTAAATCAAATAATCTAAAAAGTCTCTGGGATGATCAAAGGCTAACACAACTTGTTAATGAACCCACTAGGCCAAACCCAAAAAATCCCACTATGGATTCCACGCTAGACCTTGTCTTAACCAATATGACACACACAAATACCTACACAACTGCATTTGATATTGATATCAGTGATCACAGAGGGGTAGTCTGTACTAGAGGAATCAATGAACAAGCATTCCAACCAAAATTAATCATTAAAAGAAGGTTTGCAAACATCAAGGCCCCTGAATTCCTAGCAGATCTGGACAAAATAAATTGGTAACAATTTTATCTCGCCTGTACAGTACATGAAGTGACTTCTTACTTCAATAAATTTCTTCTGGTAATAATAAATAAACACACAGCCATGATAAAGCATAGGGTTAAAGAATCACCATGCCTTTGGTTTAGTAGTGATATGAAAAAGGCCTTAAGATAAAGTGAAAGACTTGGGTCCACTGCAAGGCATACAAAATCTGAGACTGGTTAGACTGCCCTTTAAAATAATGAAAAATGTGTGTACCAAACTTATAAGAGACATCAACATGAAATTCTTTCTTAACATTATGAAAATTCCAAAAATAATGCAGCCAAATTCTGGAATTCAGTAAAAATCATTGAAGGCCGAAAGTCAGCCCCCTCATTGCCACATCAAATTGAATCTCAAGGCAAACAAATAACTGGCAAGCAAATTATGTTGGAGGAATTAAACACTTCTTAAAGATTGGAATGGCATTTGAAAACTCACCAACCTCATCTTGTCCTACTCCTTCTCATCTGGAAGATACTAACATGAACAACCAATCAACCAACCTGTTCTCTTCCCAACCCATCACCCACAAGCAGTTGGAAGATCTTTTGCTAGGACTCGACTGAAAAAAAATGTCAGTGCAGATCATCTAGATCCCTTTTACCCAAAAATTGGTTACAAGACAATTGGCGGCACTTATAATCCATCTCTTTAATCTATCACTCTCTAACAATGACCTCCCCTTAATCTGGAAAACAGCACACATGATACACTGTACCACTATTCAAATTTGGTGATGTGGGTAAATTAAACAAATACAGATCCATATCTACCTTACCCATCCCTTGTCAAATTCTTCACAAAACTCACAAATGCTCAGTTATGGTAATATTTAGCAGTAGTAGTAGTATAAGTAACATTCTTATTCAATGTAACATACTGTAATTTGGTTATTCCCCATCGAGCAACAGCTAATTTTCAATGGGTACCAGTACATGGTGAACCTGGTTACAATAATAAAAATGTATGAATACATTCATATTTTTATACTTTTAAAAAACATTCATCTTTCATACATGCATATTCACTTAATGCTATATTATCCCATATGCTGATGTGCAAACATTTGATTATATATTATTGATATTCTATCCAATTCTGTGATTAACCAAAGGTGCCACTTAACACACATTACACCATATTTATATACCTTTAACATGCATTTAAACTAGGTTATTATAAGAGGGCAAGGCTGATTAGCTTGCTTTATTAACCAGCTATGTATTACTCCAACATTTAAGAATTATTTTGTTAATCTTAGTCAAATGTAGATAGAATTCCATGTAACAGGACCATTATACAACAAAGATGATCTTCCTAGCTGGCCTGGTGGCACTGAGGGTTGAGGTGCTGGATGCCACACCTCACACCACACCAATGACCTTGGCTCAGGAGCCAGATCGTGTTGTCAAGGGTCATCCAGCGAGGAGAGGATTGAGCATCTACAGGACAGCTGTCCTCTCCTGCAGAAGGTGGGTCATGACTCTCCAGCAGCAATGACTCTCAGTGGAGACTGGAAGTGCATCAGCTGGGGGTCACACATGCAGGGGGTGAAGGCATCAGTGGACATCTGTGAGAGGGCTGTGGGAGCATGCTCAGCTCATGCTGGATGTCATTGCATGTCTGCACCTCTGGGGACTATCACAAAGTCACACACACAAAAAAGGAAACACTCCTGCTCCTAAGGAGATGACGGCATGCCAGCCCCATGCCCACTGTCGGACCCTGTCTCCTCCAGTCCTGATATCTTCTAGCATGCACAGAACACTGTGCTAGATTAAAGTAGTTCCCAAGGTAAGTGGTGGGCAGCTCCACCCTGGAAGGCACAAATCAGGGGGAATATGGTGGTTCAGGGTGCCGGTTCATGATTCTGGAGGGATCTGGAGCAAGGGTGTTTCGGTTGGGGCGAGACAAGCTGGGGATGCCTGAAGGATACCTCAGCACCAGCGACCAGAGGAAAAAAGATGTGAAAAATAAAAGAAAGATGATATCCCTACATTCATATTCAAAGTAGGTTTTGAAATTCCACACCCTCTGATAATCTTAAATTTAGTTTATTGGGTTTTATAGCCACATTATCTAGTATGCAATTTGGAAAGGATTGCTAATATATGGAGTTTCCTTTGATTATCCAATCTCATCCAATTAAGTTCAGTGTACAAAAGACAATGATGCTTCCTTCACAGAGCTCCAAGTATGTAGTGAGCAACCCATTATATACTACATTAATTTTACTCAGCACCACTCCTGATGCACCACCATACAATACATCTCCATAGTTCATTATTGGAATAATCATAGCTTCAACAATTTTTAATCCATCTTCCTTTGAGATGTTAGTGCAAATTCTGTACAACATACCTAACTTTATATTTTGATTTTTATTGTATTATCGATGTACACAATCCATTTAGAATATTTATCAAGCCATATTCCAAGGTATCTATATGCCTTCACTTGCTCTAATATATTATTATCAAATATTTTAATTTCCAGACTTTCATTCTCAACACTTATTTTGAGGTTACTAAATGTCATGACTTTTGATTTCATTGCATTCAATACTAACTTATGTTCAAAGAAAAAATCCTGAAGTAAACTGAACACAGTTTGTAATTCTCTTCGAACCTGAGCATGTTTTTTACTTACAGTGTAAATAATCGTATTGTTCACGTATATTTGGAATTTTATGTTGGGATTTTAAAACCTAAGTGAATTCAGATATGTGTTAAAAAGCAGAGGGCTTAAAATTGAACCATGTGGGACTCCAGATATTGTAGTTAAGAAATGTGAGCTATGTGAACTTAAGATGAGCTGTTGTGATCTGCCTGTCAAACATTCTTCAAGCCACCTCATGACGGTTGCTGATAATTTCAAATATTTTGACTTCCCCAATAGAATGTCATGATCAAGAGTATCAAAGGCCCTTGATACATCTATAAAAATAGCACCAACTATCAATTTTTTATCCAATACGACCTGCATGTCACTTACCACTATAAATAAAGCTATAGTAGTGCTATGTTGCACTCGAATCCAGACTTGAAATGTGTTCAATACTTGATGAAATTCTAAATAGCTTTTCAGTTGTATACTCACTAAACTCTGAACTTAACTGTGCTGATACAATCTGGGTTAAAAGCTAAACACAGCATGACTAAAACACTTGTGAAGGTCACCAATGATTGGTTATCAACCCTTGACTGCAGACACATCACGGAGAGCTATATTCCTCAACCTTAGTAAAGCCTTTGACACGGTTGACCATAGCATTCTTTTAAACAAGTTACAGGATTTTGGAATAGGGGCCACTGCAGTTCTGGTTCTCAAATCACCTAATTGGCAGACAGCAATAAATTAAAGTGGAGGGTTCCTTCTCTTCCTGCAAAACATTAATTAGGAGAGTACCACAAGGATCAGTTCTGGGGTCCCTGCTATTCATGATCTATAAAATGGCTTAAATAAATAGAAATAATCAATAAGGCTGCCATATACCTCTATGCTGATGACACTCTTCTGTGCATATCAAAGCCCACCTGACTCAAGGCATACACTGACCTCCAATCAGAATTTAATAAATTAGGACTAAATCTTCTTCATGACAAATTACTACTAAATGCAGAAAAGATTAAAGTAATGCTCTTCTCATCTACCAATCCTGCCCTAGCAAATACACCTGCTCCTAACATAACTACCCTTTAGGTGACATACACATGGAGGTAAATAACTTAAAATACCTTAGACTCTGGCTTGAGAGTAGATTTTCCTTCTCTGCACATATTAAGGCACTGTGTAAAAAAATAAAAATTGGACTTGGTTTCTCTTACAAAAATAAGAGCTATTTCCCTCTGATCACTTGGAAGAGGCTTGTGCAAGTTACATTTCTCCCATTATTGGATTATGCTAATCTAATTTGTGGTTGATGCTCTTCTTCCTGCTTACATAAACCAGACATACTTTACCACAGGGCACTAAGATACATTTCCAGTCTGGCACCAAGAACACATCATTGAGTCCTACAGTATATGAGAATGTGGGGTGGCTATCACTATGTACAGGGAGGCTAATAAACCAATACAGTACATGTGGTCCTATAAAGTACCTATAAAAGACATACAACATTACATCGCATATATTTTTATTAGGTCCCACAGCAGCTACTCACTGAGGAAAAACAATTATATCCTTTTTGATACCCTGAGGTCTGCTATCCAGTATGGAAAAATGGCAATAAGCAGCATTATTCCTACAATGTGGAACACAATGCAAACTTCCCTCAAACTCACCGGACTGGTCAGTTGTACTGTCTTCAAATCTCTAATAGACAAATTATGTAGTGAATCTTGTATGTGTAATGGTACAATTAAAGGAATATTCTTTGCTTACTATACTAGTAGTATAAGTTCATATATCTCGTCAAATGTTAAATTTAAGCCAATCAGCGCATGCCACGTCATTTGGCAGGTGGGCGTGGCCTAAAATGGACCAATCAGAATCGCCCCTTGTTAAACCGGAAGTCCCTCCCTAAAATGCACTAGCCCCGCCCACTTCTGGTGGAAGTGATGCAACCTCAAAACCGTGTCCCACCCCTTGCGCAGGAAATGACATACGTTCGAACCCGTGTCCCACCGATTGCACAGGAAATGACCCACACTAAAACCCTGGAAGTGACATAACACCACCATTTTGTAAGCGTCTTACACCCCTCCTTCTCGTACACTCCTCGAACCCTGCCACCCACCATTTTGTAAGTGTCCTGCACCCCTCCTTCTCATACACTCCTCGATCCCCTGCTAGACCATCCAGGCTGGAACCCAAGTCCCACCATGCTAGCTTGAACTCCTGCATCCCTCCTTTCTCCTGTATCCCCACCAGCCTGGCTCGTACTCCTGTCCCCCTTCTCCTGCACCCCCACCATCCTGGCTTGAACCCCTGTCCCTCTTCACCACCGTGCTCCTCCCACCCCAAAAAATCAGTTAGTGTTTATGTAGTGGTATGTGCCCCCTGTAGGCCTGGTGCATAACTGCAGGGGCATGTGTGTGTTTTTTGATTAGGATATTTTCAGAAAGAAGTATCTAGGAGGGAACCTGATCATGCAGAGGTTTCACAGATCTGTGTGGAGACCCCACCCTGAGGGAAATTCATCTGACTGTGTGAGTACCCCTTTTTCTGTTTTTGTAACAATATACAAAATTATTTAACTTGTATCTGTAGGACTGTGTCAAACTTGCATCAAAAAGATAGCTTTATGTATACGCATGTAACATTTATAAGCTAAAACGGGGGGGGGCCTCTGTGTAAATAAGATGGTTCAGCAGTTTTCTCTGGATAGCATTGCAACAATCTCAAAAAACTAATTATTTATACTTTTATCATGAATTAGAAAGAATAAAAATATATCAGAAAAAAGGAATACACATACCTATAGTTCGCCCCCTCAGCTCTGTGTAGTATCAAGGAGAAGGCTGAAATGTGTGTGTGATATTTACAATGTTTTGAAAAAATGATATGTTACAAAGAAAAGACAGAATGTAAAATGCTAATGTTTCTCTTTCAAAAATAATTTTAAAGCACACAGTCTTAAAATGTATCTACAGCTTTGCTTAGAGTCGTTGCAAAAAAATACACACTGTGTGTGTGTGTGTGTGTGTGTGTGTGTGTCCCTCATTAGACACATAGGAAAAGCAATGTCTTTTATGGATGTTTAAAATATAGATGGTCTTTTTGGAAAAAATTAAAAAGTCATGTAGTAGGTTTGTAACCATTACCTGTATGTTTCTGTAATGTATCTGACTTGGGACCTTTGTAAAAGAGCTCAGGGTTCAGAAGTATTAATCTTAAGCTTAACTAAATAGGAAAATAAATGATATGTTACAAAGAAAAGACATAATGTAATGAATTACTATTTTAAAGGATGCAGCTGTTTTAAAAAAGACAAAATTTCCATTTGACTTTTAAAAAATAACTTAAGATGGCCCTCAACAGCCGTTATAAATGGTGCCTCTTTGTGTATTAAGATTGATAAAAAGCAGCTATTTTAGACTGTGACCAGCGTGTCAGTAATATGGCATTTCTTTTTTGAACTCTCCCACTGTGTAAATGAAAAAAACAGGTGTTTCACATGATTAACTTTTTAAAGGACACAGCTGTTTTAAAAAAGACAAGATTTTCATTATACATTTTAAAAAGCTAACTATGCATAAGCTTATTTGGACTTAAAGAAGCAGTCTACATACCTTTTAATTAAACTGTGACCAAACGTTTGTCACAAAGGCATTCCTTAATGCCTTACAGCTGTCACAGGGAGGTAAAATGAAGCCTGCACGGAGCTGTGTTGGACTTATATATTTCCCCCTTCGAGAAAGGGTGGTGGGGGGTGGTGGTTTGATGGACAGTACCAGATGTTGTTTTACTCACAGCTACATACTTTTTGGTGGGTGGGGTGGTCTGACTCATTTTTATATAAGTATTTCAAGAGTTTGAAAGCTAAAGACTAAAGGATAGAGGGAGACTGCCACAACTACTCCTTGAGCTAAAAAAAATTTAAAAATATTCAACAAGTAGCCATGGACTCGTGGACTCCTGATGAAGACATTATTCAAACATTTGCACGTTTGTCTATTCCACAGGCTACCACTACAGAAGGTGTGTATTTTTAACTAGAAATAGTAGATGCTGCAGGTTTTAGAGTTTAAATTTTGTCTTATAAAAGTTTTAAAAATACTGAAAGTAGTGACAGTGGTGTATTTTTCTGTTTTGAAACAGTTGATGCTGCAGGTTTTAGAGTTTAAATTATGTCTTATAAAAGTTTTAAAATACTGAAAGTAGTGACAGGGTTATATTTTCTGCTTTTAAACAGCTGTACAGAGAAATCCTGCAAGGGAGAGAGGCAAAAAGAGATCATTACATGAAAGTGATGTTTTTCAAAGGCATTCAAGAGTTTCTGCTGGTGTCAGTGACCAGAATACGTATAGCACAACTGAACAAGATATACAACCATCTACGAGCATCGGCTCAAGAGTCTCTGCTGTTGTAAATGAACCAAATGTGCCAATAAACGTTGTATAGCCATCTAGCAGCAGCACAAGAGTTTCTGACCAAAGGTTTCAAGAAAGGGATATTGACATGATCAATATTGGGAAAGCCTGTATTTTTAAAACAATTGATAGTTTGTTTAATGTCTTGGTAATTGAGGGCAGATTATCTAGTGAGGATTACGATCATGAGCTGCTTAAATCTGAGCTTTTTAAAAGTTCAGCTACTTTACTGAACAGTGTGCTTGGTTTAGTTCGTGTATCTAAATTCTCATGCAAGGAAATGAAGATGATGGCAAGTGCGGCCAACATATATCAAAAGTACAGGGGTTTGTAGGAAAAAGTGGCCAAAAATGACAAATCAGACAAGGCAGTGACACAAGCCTTTAAAACTATTTTTAAAAGTGGACGCACACCTCAGAAGTTGCAGACTGATCAGGGTAAAGAGTTTCTAAATGCTTCCTTAAAGAACCTATTAAAACAAAATAAAATACACCATTTTGTGATGAATAATGAAGTTAAGGCCAGCATTGTAGAAAGATTTAATAGGACACTGAAGTTACGCATGTAGTGTTACTTTACAGCCCAGAATACTTGGAAATATACATATGTGTTGTCAGACCTGGTGCACAGCTATAACCATACTTATCACAGAAGCATTAAACACAGACCTGTGGATGTTAACCCTTCCAATGCCCTGGGTGTATGGAAGATCCTATACGGTAATTCTGTTCTTGGCAAAAAACAAAAGGGTGCCCTTCAGAAAGATGATCACGTGAGACTATCTAAGCTGAAAGGGGTGTTTGAAAAGGGATATGAACAGGGGTACACAGATGAGATATTTATTGTGACGGAGGTCTTAAAGACACAGAGGCCCACCTATAAGCTAAAAGACTATTAGGGGGAAGACATTAAAGGTACTTTTTACGCAGAGGAGCTGCAAAAAATTGAACCTGATGAGGATCGTGTGTACAGGGTGCAGAAAATCCTGAAGGAGAAAAAGCGTGGCAGAAAAACTTGGTATCTAGTAAAGTGGAGAGGGTGGCCTGATAAATTTAATAGCTGGGTTGAGGCAACACAGGTTCAGGACATTAGAAGCAGATAAGGCTTAAAATGCTCAAAAATGGATTTTATATCACATTGCCCAGCAATGCATTGCACAACATTTTCCCCAACAATATTATATCCACTTTTACTGTAAAGTTACCACAAACACTTGAACTACCTGGTGAATGGGAAGTGGGCTTAGCAGAAATTCAGTACCCTCATACCTGGGACAATGTGCCTGCACAGAAAAACAGGTTCAGTATGCTCTATCAGCCTCTAAACATAGCCCACAGTAAAACACCACCTACTGGATCCTTTACTGAGTCAGCAGCATTTCAAATCCCATTGGGCTATTATCCTAACATGGCTGGTGTTATTTCTCAAATTAATAAAAGCATATTTGAAGTAAATGAACTGTCAGTGGTTTTGGAACAACAAACCGTTCGGAGAGAAATAAGCATTGACAGTGACATCAAATGTATTTTGTTTATGCACGGGCAGTTACAGTACCTTTTGGGTTTTAGCAGACTCGAGGTAGGTGTAGGGAAAGAATCTAGCAAAGAACCCTCCAGATATTAATGGGGGTTTTTACACATTATATATATATATACACTGACATTATCACACATGAAATAGTGGGTGACAGTCTAGTGCCTTTGCTGAGATGCATACCCATCAAGGGTCAAGACAATGAGATAGTGACCATGACCTATGATAAATCCCATTATCAAACAGTCAGTAAACATCAGATTGATACAGTCACTATTGAAATAAAGAATGATCAAAATGAACCTGTACCATTTTGATTTGGAAAGGTGATCATGAAGTTGCATTTTCGCCCCCATAGAGTGCTCTAAAATTTAACAAGGATGGTGATTGTTCGACATTATGGGGACCCTGCCTTGTACAGAAGCTATTACAAGGCACAGGCAGGATACAGTCTGCCCGGCTTTCATGGACTTCCTACTATGTATGGTTCTAGTATAGGAGGGATATTTCATAGACTGTTCAGAAAAGCAGTTCCATTTTTAAGAAGGGGGTTTGAAATTGCAAAACCACATCTACAGACAGCTGCTAAAAATGTTGCAAAAGATGTTGTGGGGCATGTGACTAGTGCTGTCGCTCAAAAGATGTCAGGGGGTGATAAGCCTACTCAGGGTGGCTCAGGGCTGATTGTATTCAAGAGAGGTAAAAAGAGAAAGCGCAGAGTACACCCTTCACTTCTCATCAGCCCCCCAGCTACTTTAAAAGAGGTGTTTCAAAATGCAAAACTTCACATAAAAGAAAACGCTCAAAGGCAAAAGGATCTTCGAGGGGTCGTAAAAAAAGCAGAGACCTGTTCTAAAAACATGATGCTGCACTGTGGGTCTGAAGAATGCACAAAATCAGAACTTGATTTGTTTTCCGCTTCCCCCACATAGACAAGCATTGAAAAAAGCATTTATGTAGAGATACCACCTCTGGCTGCCCTTTCAGAAAACTCACCTATTGAATTTTATATAGCAGGGACTGGTGAAGACTATTTGGATCTAAACAACAGACTTCTTTACCTGGTTTGCAAAATCACTGAAGCAGATGGTAGTGATATACCTGCAGCGGCCAAAGTGTGCCTTATAAACTACCCAGTGGCAAGCATTTTCAGTCAGCTGGATGTGACTGTCGGTGATCGGCTCATCAGACAGAGCAATAACTGTTACCCCTACAGGGCTGTCATAGAATCTGTGCTGAACTTCAGTGAAGAGACCCTTTCTACACAATTTACTGAAGGGTTATTTTACAAAGACACCCCGGGGAAACATGAAATCACAGACAGAGATGGTGACAATGTAGGTTTTAATAAAAGAAGCTCCTTCACACATATCAGTAGAGGGGTAGAACTGCTGGGACACTTGCACACAGACTTGTTTTTTAAAGAGAAACTGATGCTGAATGGCGTGGATATTAAAATTAAACTGACACGTAAGAGGGACAGCTTTTGCCTGATGAGTGGAGATGCTGAGCCTTATAAGCTAAAAGTCATGGCTGCCTCTCTGTTTGTCAAAAGGGTTAAAGTGACCCCTGGAGTTTATCTGGGACACTCAGAAGCCCTGCTGACCTCCAATGCTAAATACCCTATAGACAGAGTGGGTATGAAAGTGTTCAGCCTCCCTGCAGGCAGCAGGGTCTACAACCAAGATAATTTGTTTTTGGGACAGTTACCAAAAATGATGGTCATGGGATTTGTTGACAATGATGCTTTTAGCGGTACCTATACTAAAAACCCCTTTAACTTTAAGCATTATAACATTATTAAACACACAAAATTATGTGGCTCTGTATCTGGACGGTGAACAAATCTCTGCTAAACCTCTGCAGTCCGATTTTAGAAATGGGAATGCTGTAAGAGAATATTTTAATCTGGTACTAGCGGTGGGGAAATCTATGAAAGATCACCCGCTTTTAGTTAACCGTCAGGAATTTACCCAAGGGTACACCCTGTTTGCCTTTGATCTCACTCCAGACCAAGAATGTGCTGATCATTATTCTTTAATTAAAACTGGGAACCTCAGAGCTGAGATCAGATTTGCAGAAGCCCTTCCACAAACAGTTAATCTCATTATCTATGCAGTGTTTGATAATGTCATTGAAATAAACCAGAGAAGAAATGTCATTTTTGATTATATGTGATAAACCATAAAAATGAACACAAAGCAGCTGGAAAAAATTGTAACCAATGACACCCACATCCGTGACTGTTTTCTGGGCATGTTTCCCTGTGATCTGCTACCCAAGGAGAGACTGAGAAACCTTCCTGCAGCACTAGTCATCAATACTGACCTCCATGACCTCCCTGGACAGCACTGGTTAGCCGTATACATTTCAGAAAATGGGACTGGGGAGTTCTTTGACAGCTACGGTTTTCATCCTGACAATCATGCACAAACTATTGTTTTTTTTTAAACAGAAATGCAAACAACATTTTGTACCAAGACACACAGTTACAAGATACCTTTTCTACCACCTGTGGATTTCACTGCATATTTTTCTTACACCACAGATGCAAAGGACTTTCTTATGATCAGATTTTAAAAATGTACTCTAATGATTTGCTGAAAAATGATGCCATGGTAACTAGTTTTGAACGTCACTTTTCCAGACATCTAAACATGTCAGGGCATGTATCAGTGAGGTGGCAACATGTTTAGACTTGTTTGTCTTGTAATGAATTTAAAATATGCAACTGCTTGTAATTTTATTCAAAACGTGTCACTTATAAAATCATATATAAACACTCATAATTGTGTGTCTCTGTTTGCTGTGTTTAAACTTGGGGGAACACCTGTGTTTAAACTGTGAGGGGGGACTGTGTTTAACATTTTCAGATATGCAATGTCTTCAATAATGACAAAAATATATAAAATATAAAGGTGTTTATTGTAAAAAATGGCCAATAAAATACAACATACATCAGTGGTAACATCATGGATAAGATGTGCAATGTCTTCAATAATGACAAATATATAAAATATAAAGGCATTTATTGTAAAAAACTACCAATAAAATACAACATGCATCAGTGGTAACATCATAGATAAGATATAATAAACAGAAGCATCCCGTTAAAAAATGCACACTATATACCATAGCACTGAAGTAGAATTATAAGCACCTCTTTCTAAAAACATGTTAACATATTTAACTATGAGGTAGGCTAACATGCATCAATATAAACACTTTTCATAAAAACAGGATTACATATTCAATATGAGGTAAATGGCTAACATAGGTTGTACACAGCAGTCACTGAGGTAGGATTACATATTTAATATGAGGTAAATGTTCAACATAGGCTGTACACAACAGTCACTGAGGTATCTAACATTCATACATAGAGATTGCATTTTAAGTTTTACATATTGAGCCACGCAGGTTTCTGAAAAGACTTTTGTCTTTTGAGCATCACTGACCATTGGCTAACTGGAGATGGCTGTGGCTGTTTTGCACCAGCTACCGATTTCAGCCTTTCCACATAGCTCCTGTTTGCTGAGTGAGCAAACACTGAGGTGGGTATGTTAGACTCAGCCATTGCTTTGACAAAAACATCCCAGCCCTTTGGCTTTCTGTGGTCAGGGATTGCGTGAGTGGCTATAGCCGCTCTTACTAAATCGACCATGTGAGACCCAGAAACAACACTGCCTTTATACATTAATTCACCCTTATCACTCCAAAACACAATATCCTTGTTCTTTGCCATATGCTTTAACAAAAGTTCAGCATTGGTTTTAGACCGATGAGAAACACTACTTAAAATGTCTTTTTCCATAGTACTAGGTACAGAAGCTGTCTCTGCCATGACCGCAGGGTGGTCAGACATTGATTCATTTTCAGGCATGAGTAATGTCAAACTGGTTTTAGCTTGTTCTCCTTGTCTTACCAAAGTCAGATAGTGCTGTAACACAGCAGAGTACATTTTGGCTTTGTCATAGTCTGATAAATCAGTCCGGGACAGTATAGCTCTCATGTCAGTGTCCAAACTGTTAGTTGCAACTTTTCTCATATCCTGATCAGGGTAATTAGTTTTAATGTGATCCATCTGTTGCTGAGGTACCAAATACATTTTCTGCATAAAATCCATTATCTGTTAGCCAGAAGGCCTGTGATCAAAGGGATGGCAATTCCTAGCAGTGTTCCTATAAAGCCACCAGTCTGATAAACTATTTTCTTTTTCCTTTTTAAGGTTATTTGTTTATCGCTTAAAGTTTTAATGACTCTCCATTTTTTTTCAGCACACCTAACTGCTTTGCTGACAGTGGAATATTTCCTCTGAGAGTGTTTAAGGCTTCTCAGGCTATAGCTGATATCAGATCATCAGAGGCTGAACATAAAATAGCTTTTCTTAAGCTCGAGGCTCTTTTACTAGTAACTTTAAAACAGATAGATTTCTCTGCAGTCTTTTAGACATAATGACAATACAGTATCAAATATTTTTAGAAGCAGAATATGTTTTTTCATGACATATGCCACAGGCCAGTCAGGGAAACACCACTACGCAGTCTATATTCATCTGGTGTATTGGATCTTAAATCAACCAGTAAATAGCCATGAGGCTTTCTTGTGGCATCTTCAAAAGCTTCTAAGAAAATTTTGTCTGACCAGGATACATTTGTCTAGCTAGTGTTGTGATCTGAAGCTTGTCTCTGGGGTTTTTAAACAAAATCATGTATTTGGCATTTAGTTTGATGGTCCTGCTTTTTTTACCTTGACAGAATACATTCTGGACAATTAAAAATATTGTCAATTGTTTATGATGACTGTACTTGGTAAACCCATATTCCACTTCACTATTTTGACAGGCAGAGTCCATCAAATCATCTATAATGACAAAATTTACCTTTCCAGGGGTGTAAGAAATCATTGTCAGCTAGTGATATCGGTAGCCCTCCACAAATTTAATCTGTGGGAACTTTAACAGCAATTCATTATACAAAGGTTGCCAACAGCTGTAGAACCAGACAATATTTTCAGGCTTGTGTGATAAAGTGGCATCAGCATGTTCCAACAACTGTTTTATAAAGAAGCTCTTCCCACTATTAGAGGGCCAGCCAGCAGACAAGTAAAGGATGCTGCAACCTGATATCCATTTTCACAATCAGTATCCATAAGGAAGTGTTTTAAAATTGTCTTGTAAAACTCGCTTGTCATAAACTACTCTCTGGGTCTTGGACAGCGTTTTTGTTTCAAGGGACCACTGATTTTTATTCCTAACAATGCTGGGTTGACTCACTGTAATTTCTTTAGAGATCTGTGACCCCGTATAGTCAAAGACCAGGTCCTTCAGACTTTCAAAATTAATGTGTTCACTGCTGGCTACATTAAGGGTAAACCTTTTCACTTTAAGAACAACCTCACCACTGGACAGCCTGTACCCGTAAGTTTTTGGGCCTGCAGAAACAAACTCTGTAATGTGTTCATCAGCAGGAACTTCACTGGTCAGCTCCCCTAAATAATCGCCCAGAGGTGGGGCCCAGTCACCCAGTCTGGACACAAAAATGACAGAGTCTGTGTCGTGGTAAAGGCACCTGTCCTGTAACTTATCTAGCAGGTTGTAGAGTTCGACTCTGGCATATGCTGTTGTAAAACTAGCTATAAATATGTTCGTATTATTGGAATTTGTGTAGTGATCGCTGGTATATTTCCAGCTTAAACATGCTGTTTCATCATCGATGAAAAAGCATGATGAGATATTGTGATATGGAACAAAAACATATTGAAATAATTTCTGTGGGTCTGTTACTATGCTTGTTGTCGGTAAATTAGCTCTCTGCCCAAATCTGCCCCAAAGAGAATTTAAAAACAGTTTAGATATCTGTCTCCTTGCAGGGTTAACAGCTATGGCTGCAGGGTTCAAATGTACATTTTCCCTTTCAAAATACTGTTGCATGTACCCGACTTTATCCTCTTTCAGTTTTGACCCATGAAGGAAACCAGATGCCTCTTGCTTGCCTTTAGATGCAGCTTGATGTAATCTGCAAAAGCTCTGTGCATGACTCTTTAAAATGCCAAACTTCATAAATGTTAATGATTTTATAGCTCTTTTCCAGTGCCAGGTTTAGTTCTACAGTACAGTAGGTACCTGTAAGTGACGTTGCTTCATCATCATGTCGCATGATGCTGTTTGAAGTCTATTTTCAGCACATGCATGACATATGTAAACACAAGTTTTTACCAATCCTGGATGGCAGCACTGGAAAGAAAAGACTCTAGGGTAAGACTTTACTTTGCTAAACCAAAGTACTGAGTGAGGTCATCAAAATTGTCATAAATGATGTCAGGATGACCGACTGGATACTGTTTGGTTTTGTTAACAAAAGGGTAGAGGCTGGTAAAATCATAATAGTGTATTTTCTCATCAGGCTGTGTCTTATAGTACAGACAAATGGCATTTGTTCTCCCCCCAAACAGTGACTGCCTAGGTTCGAGTGGCTGTGGTAGCTGCCTGTCCCTCAAGAAATTATTCAAACCCTGATCTGTAGTCAGCATTGATTTCCATTCATGTTCCCACAATACTCTAATGGCAAAACCCTGTCTTTTTAGAAAATGAAATTTGTGTATGGTCCTATTGAATAACTGTCCAAAACTAGTCCCTGTCATGTGGTTTCTATCTATCTCACAGTAACAGATGTTGCAGCCATGAAAAAAACAACCATTAAATTCAAATGCTGTGGGTATTCCATTTATGACTGAATAGCCATCCAAAAAGTACGGACCCACCTTAAATTCACCACCCCTTAGCGCATGCTGAACAGAAATGTTTTCTTTCTCAGATATGTACATAAGCCACTGAATAGCAGGTGTGAAGTATCTCTTCAATTGTCTGTGGTAGTTGTCTGGTGGGAGAACAGCAACAGTGCATTCTTTCAAGAATAGAAATCTGTACATCGCCATAGAAACTGAGGCTATGGTGACGGCTGGAAGGGTTTAAGGATACTGTATCATACCCACTGTCATCACCGTCTGACTGTTTCAGGTAAATACTTTTCGAAGTCATTTCCATTTCATTTCTAAATCTGACAGGCTTTTCAAGAATTTCAACATCTAACTGACAATAGTAGTGAAGCTCTTTTTCAGATTAAATTCTCTATGTCTGTTAGCTAGGTACCATTGCAAAAACTCTGCTTTTATGCTGGCAACATATATTCAGAACCATAAAACTGAGCATCAGGCAGGGGCCTACATAATTTTCATTAGCTTTGGTGTTAAAAAATGGGGAAGTAACTTTTAGCAATCTCATTCTCTCAAATCCAAGGGCTGCAGGGATTTTTGCTAGTTTAAAGGAAGAAAACAATGGCTGTCAATAAATCTGATGTGTAGGGATGTCACTGTGACACAGAGTACTTTCCTCCTTGTGTGAGCAATTTAATATCAATTCTTTCCTTGACTGGCTGGTTAATGATAAAGTAACTGTCATAGCCTTTGGCATTGTGTGCTATAAATGTAGTGTCTAAATGGGGCATCAATAAAATGTCCTACAAAATCTTTTATACAATCTTCACTTTCAATTCCAGGACCTCTTCCATCTAATTGCTTAGCATACACAAAATTTGGTATGTGCACCCTCGTTTCTTGTGTGGCTTCAAAATCAAACACTATATATTTCTCAGTGATGTTTACGTCTGTGAGTGGTGACATGTAACACAGATGCTTGTTTGCTGTCATGAAAGAACCACATCTGCTACACTGAATCAATTTACATGTATGAGATCCCTTGTAAAAAACAAAACATTGTTTACACAGTTTCATGGATTTACAAGACCCTGTATCCCCATCAGCTCTAGCTAAATGTCTTTCTAGGCACGCTGAAGACCTACAAATCTTCTTATATTTGTGACAAGATACTGTGCCAATTTCCTTTTCAGACAACATGGGTCGAAACAAACTTTGCAATTGTTGTGCATAGATATGATTTCTTTATGGCTGTAGGCTACATCACAATATTCGCAGATGTACCGGCATCTTCTATGAATTTTTTACATTAGTGATGCCATAAAATGGTTTTCATGTAATAATACAAACAGTGTTTTAGGAAATCTTTCTGGACCTGTTGAAAATGTTTGCCAGTTTCCTTCATTATGATATAAAATCTTAATTTTGACTCCTAAAAAATGTTCAAACTGGGGCACATCACTAAAAGTGACAGGGGTTTGGTCTGACAAACCCACCTCAGCCTGCAATATTTTAGCCTTGTTCAACAACTGACTGTCACTCATATGTGGATTTAAGAGTGCGAAAATGGAGCCACCGAAACACAAACTATTGTCTCTGTTATTTAAATCAATCAGGTATCATCTCTTTTTTTGTAAAATCCTGCTATACAAGATGGAGCTCAGTGTCCTTCTCCCCCACCCTCAAACCCTGGTGGTTCCTGATAGTTGTTACCACGAGATGTATAGTGTCATCAGCAATTACTTCAGTATTGCTCTGTAGCATATCAGCTATCTAATCTAAGAAGGTTGCAGCGTTTAGTTCATTTGGTCTTGTCTTTCTTGAGAACAAGGGGTGATTCAAAGAAGCAGCATTTAATCTTACCTGTATAAAATCCCCATATTGTGTTTTTCTTCACACTGTCTAACAAACTTTCTATAGCCTGTGCATTGCAGCAATAGCCTATGTAAAGATTTTATTTTATCTAGATTTATAAACTTATATCTTTGATGAAATTCTGTAGCATTCAATGTTTTTAAAATTCATTCATATTCCTGTACAGCTTCTAAATACACTGTAGGGGGCACCCTGTTAGCCTGATCATCATCATGATGTTTTTTTAATTCAGACTGCAGACCATTAGTAACATTCTGTAACAGCCTACATTGTAATATTTTTCTGGCAAGCTTTACTTTTCTTATCAACTTTTCTCGGATTGTTTTATTTTTTACCCAGATTTTTCTTTTTTGACACCATTTGTTATTTTTTTTTCATTTTGTTAGTGATGCAACCCTTTGTACTCAGTTTGTGAGAGCTTCTGTGCTTTCACTTTGTAAGTTGATCTTTATTTTTGGCCACTTTTTCCTCTAAACACCTGTACTTTTCATACATGTTGGCCGCACTTGCCATCATCTTCATTTCCTTGCATGAGAATTTAGATACACGCACTAAACCAAGCACACTGTTCAGTAAAGTAGCTGAACTTTTAAAAAGCTCAGATTTAAGCAGCTCATGATCGCAATCCTCACTAGATAATCTACCCTCAATTACCAAGGCATTAAACAAACTATCAATTGTTTTAAAAATACAGGCTTTCCCAATATTGATCATGTCAATATCCCTTTCTGAAACCTTTGGTCAGAAACTTGTGCTGCTGCTAGATGGCTGTACAATGTTTATTGGCACATTTGGTTCATTTACAACAGCAGAGACTCTTGAGCCAATGCTCGTAGATGGTTGTATATCTTGTTCAGTTATGCTATACGTATTCTGGTCACTGACACCAGCAGAAACTCTTGAATGCCTTTGAAAAACATCACTTTTATGTAATGATCTCTTTTTGCCTCTCTCCCTTGCAGGATTTCTCTGTACAGCTGTTTAAAAGCAGAAAATATAACCCTGTCACTACTTTCAGTATTTTAAAACTTTTATAAGACATAATTTAAACTCTAAAACCTGCAGCATCAACTGTTTCAAAACAGAAAAATACACCACTGTCACTACTTTCAGTATTTTTAAAACTTTTATAAGGCAAAATTTAAACTCTAAAACCTGCAGCAACTACTATTTCTAGTTAAAAATACACACCTTCTGTAGTGGTAACCTGTGGACTAGCCAGCCTCTCCCTTGCAGGATTTCTCTGTGTGGCTGTTTAGACACAGAAAATATAACCCTGTCACTACTTTCAGTATTTTAAAACTTTTATAAGACATAATTTAAACTCTAAAACATGCAGCATCTACTATTTCTAGTTAAAAATACACACCTTCTGTAGTGGTAGCCTGTGGAATAGCCAAACGTGCAAATGTTTGAATAACGTCTTCATCAGGAGTCCACGAGTCCATGGCTACTTGTTGAATATTTTTAAATTTTTTTAGCTCAAGAAGTAGTTGTGGCAGTCTCTCTATCCTTTAGTCTTTAGCTTTCAAACTCTTGAAATACTTATATAAAATGACTCAGACCACCCCACCCCCAAAAGTATGTAGCTGTGAGTAAACAACATCTGGTACTGTCCATCAAACCACCACCCCACCACCCTTTCTCGAAGGAGAATATAAGTCCAACACAGCTCCTTGCAGGCTTGTTTTACCTCCCCAGACAGCTGTGAGGCATTAAGAAATGCCTTTGTGACAAACGTTTGGTCACAGTTTAATTAAAAGGTATGTAGACTGCTTCTTTAAGTCCAAATAAGCTTATGCATAGTTAGCTTTTTAAAATGTATAATGAAAATCTTATCTTTTTTAAAACAGCTGTGTCCTTTAAAAAGTTAATCATGTGAAACACCTGTTTTTTCATTTACACAGTGGAGAGTTCAAAAAAGAAATGCCATATTACTGACATGCTGGTCACAGTCTAAAACAGCTGCTTTTTACCAATCTTAAAACACAAAGAGGCACCGTTTATAATAACGGCTGTTGAGGGCCATCTTAAGTTATGTTTTTAAAAGTCAAATGGAAATTTTGTCTTTTTTAAAACAGCTGCATCCTTTAAATCAGTAATTCATTACATTCTGTCTTTTCTTTGTAACATATCATTTATTTTCCTATTTAGTTAAGCTTAAGATTAATACTTTTGAGCCCTGAGCTCTTTTACAAAGGTTCCAAGTCAGATACATTACAGAAACATACAGGTAATGGTTACAAACCTACTACATGACTTTTTAATTTTTTCCAAAAAGACCATCTATATTTTAAAGATCCATAAAAGACATTGCTTTTCCTACGTGTCTAATGAGGGACACACACACACACACACACACACACACACAGTGGCCCAGATATTCAAACTGCGCTCAAAACGAGCGCAACTGCAGGAGCAAGCACAAACCAGTTGCGCAAATGCGCAACAGGTGCTATATTCAAACATGGAGCAGAGCAAATTGCGCAAGCAACCAACGTCTGAATATCACACATACTGCGCCATCGCACAACCAGGAAGGAGAAGCTGAGCCAAAATGTTGCTTATGGCGCAACCAGGCAGCAAGCTTGGCAGTCCAGAGCTGCCATAGCTAAGCAGAGCCCCCTCCAGAGCAATGGAACTGCACATCCAGGAGGCAGGCTGGGGCCCACCGCCAGCCATGCCACACATGGGCACAGGAACACACTGCAGAACCCACACCACACCTGCACACCCCAAGCACAGCATCACTGGGGGTGGGACGGATGATCTACTTGCCCATGGGGACAAGCCAACAAAGCACAGCAGAGCCATGACACCGCAGCACAAGCACTGGCAGGCGGAGAATGCCACACACAGGGGGTTGACAACCACAGTGCACATCAGCCCCCCGTACGCACAGCACACCCTGCACTGTGACCCCAAGACACCACCTATGTGCAGTGACTGGCACTGCAGGAAACCATGCATCCCCCCAGCACACGTCAACCCCATGCAGCACAGAAGCCTTCAAGCCAGACACACCCTATGCACCCAGCAGTGGGTGGCAGCAGATGGCAAGACCAACAGAAAGCCACTGCCATGCTGGAGATACCTCCCCATGCACACACACGCACACACATGCACACATACCCAGGACCAGACCACCCCAGATGGCATGTACACACCTGCAACTGAGCACCCATAGCCAGCTGCAAATCAGAGACCAACACAGTATTCATATATCAAAATAGAAATGTATATTGAACATATTAAATAACAACAACAATAGGAACTATTTACAAGGGGGGGATGGGTACAAGGAAGGGGTGTTCAAGGGGGAGGGATTAAAAACTTGGAGAGGGAAGGCAGGGTGGTAGGGATGGGAGAAGTGGGAAGGGAAGAAACTCATTGGCCAGCCGGACGCCTGTCCTCCGCCTGCTGTCGGCCAGTTCCATGCCACCTCTTCCGCAGGCCATGGTGGTGTATAGACCTCAGGATGGCCTGGTCATCACTAACCATCTGTCTGAGGGCCCAGACATCCCTGGGTATGCGCTGGAGTACCTTGAGACCTAGGAAAATGGGAACACAGTCAATGGCTGTGACTGACCACAACCCGAAACACACCCAACCTGCAAGCCATATGGCCCAATGTCCACGCACCTGTGATGGCATACACCCACCACAAGTGAACATGCACATGGCCATCACAAACAGGCGGCACCAGCTATGCGCACCACTGCCCACACACACTGACGACGTCCATCACAGTACAAACCAGGCTGGCAAGTGACGTGGCAATGTGGTGCGATGCCAGTTACACAGCTACGTGCCCAGTGCATGCATGGGCCACCAGTGACGCATACACAGACGTGCTGTGATACTGCACAGTGACATGCATACAGACATAGACACATAGACAGTGTCAGCAGATAAGGGCCTATGGCCAACTCAGTCTGTGCATTTGAGCTGTAAGTTCACTTTGTTTACCTAGGAGTCTGTTGCCCCCTACCCCTAACCTCCGGAATTCTGTTTTGTCCATCCCGTGCATTCTGAAATCCCATGATTGTTTTAGCCCCTACCACTTCCTCTGGCAGGGTGTTCCACTTGTCCATCACCTGTTCTGTGAAGACAGTCCTTCCATGTGTCCTCTGAATTGTCTACCCTCCAATAGCATCCCATTGCCTGTAGTCCTGGAACATCTTTTTCAATTCAAAACAGTGTTTCTCTGCACCCTGTTCCACCCTGTAAGATACTTGTATGTCTCTACCATATCCCCCTGTCTCCCTCCTCCCCTCCAGGGAGTACATGTTCAGGTCCTTCAACCTGTCTCCATAGGACTTGTGATGCAAGCCATGCACCATCTTTGGTGCCCTCCTCTGAACCTTCTTTGCCTACTGTACATCCTTATGTAGGGATGGTCTCCAGAAATGTACACTGTAGTCCAGGTGGGGCCTCACTAGTGTCCTGTATAATGGAATTATGACCTCCCCTTTCCTGCATGGTTGTATTGCAGGGCTACTGGTCTCCCCAGCATGCAATAGCATCGATGATCATGATACTCACTGCTCAAGCAGCTCTGTCTGCTAGCGCTGCTGCTGTTGTTGCTCCGCTGTTGCTGCCGTAGGGGTGCCACCCCTGCTGGCACCGGGTCTGCCTGCCCCTCCTCAGGTGATGCTTGCCTCCTGACATCCTGGCCTGTGGGAGACATATGTTGAGACAAACATCAGTGTGACTCAAAAGCAGAGTGCCCCCTGCCCCAGTGAGAGTGCCCGCCCACACAGCCATAACCATCCATCGCACAGCTGCACACACTGACACAGCCAACCGTGTCTGAGCCGTCACCTATGCACAGCCACACAAGCACACACACACCCCTACAGAGAATATAGGTGCATAGATGGTACACTCACCTGGCCTAGGCACCACGCCCTACCTGGCACGTGCCCGCAGCCTGGCCAACATGTCCGGCTCCCTCCGGTGGAGGTCACTGTAGCAGTGCCAGCACTGCTCAGCAGACTGGCCCTGTCCAGTGACCTCCACCAGGTCAGTGGCCACTTGCTGCCACACTTGCGTCCTCGCCATAGTGAGGGGGCCTCACCATAGAATGCCTCACAGTGGGGCTCTACCAGGGCCACCAGGTTGGCCACCTCCAGTGGGCTCCAACTCACTGCCCTCCTCCTAGCCATCTCAGCCAGTTTACAGCAGGCAATATGGCATTCCGCTGCACTGTAACCCCACGTGGAGATGTTGCGCAATAGACCACCACAGGCTCCAATCGCGCTGTTCAAACAGCGCCGTCACTTCACATAGCGCTGTCACCAGACAGCGCAATAGGGACGTACACCTGGCATGCAAACAGCGCCAGGGGGCAAAGGGCATACACAAGGTCACGGCAATGACGCAAGGCTATGCACAGTGCCATCGGACATATAGGCATCCTGCACAACTGCCAAGCTGCGTACCAGTGCCACAGTGGACTATTGCGCAGTAGTGCCACAGTGCCATATAGTGCCCAGTGCTGTAGTGCCACTGGCACAATGGTGGCCATGGCCTGAATTGCCGATCACGTCAGCACGCCTGCAGCATGATAGACACATGCGTAGCTGTCTGGGCATGCCCACATGTGTAGCACGCAGGCACAAATCTCGGCCATTGGCTCAGCCAGCCCTTCTCTTGACAGCCAAAGCGCAAATTCGTGATATTCAGCCGACATATGCCAAATCATCGATCAGCCATTCAAAGCGCGGAGGCGCGATTAGCATGTCATTAAAGTTGCGCCACTCCTCATTTGCATGTTTGCGCTATAAAATGCGACAGTGGGTTGTGCTGGCCAGATTTGATTACTGCAGGTGAAAGGTGAGTTGCTTTGTGATGCTCAGGACAATGCTCATGGGCAAGGGTGCCGGAGGATGATAAAGGCTGAGGGGCTGAGAATCAAAAGGCACTTAGAAAGGGACAAAGGGCACCTTTCTATTAGTATCTGCCATACGGAGAAGAAACGAGGGGGCTTCGCCCCCGGCCAGCACCCTACGCCATGGGGAAATGCTGTAGACGCGCGAGTGACAGGTGTCCACTTCCACCCATACAGATCACTGACTGACCAGAGCCAAGGTGAGGGTGAGGACAGTGGGCGTAGGAGGAGGCCAAACTTCACAGCGGCAGAGACAGAGGCCCTCTTCCAGGCCTACCTGGAGGATGAGCCACTATTGAGTGGATGGAGGGGCACCCTTAAGGAACATGCAGCTGCATGGGGGGGGGAAGTTAGCCGCTAACCTGCATGGAAGCCACCAGCACTCGTGCAGGAATGCAAGAAGAAGATGGGGACTGACTGCAGGAGGCTGAAGGAGAAGGTGGCAGCATTCAGGCGCAGACGTGAAGCACTGGTGGGGCCCACCAGTGGTGTTGCAGCTGACCCCAATGGAGGAGACACTGGTCGCAGCTATGCAGCCGAGTGCCATTGGCGCACCAGGCGGAGGATTCCAGACAGGTGGAAGCCCATCACTGCACGGTATGACATGGTGGTGGTGTTGGGGGCGGTTGTTCACATGCACTCACATGTACTCTTTCTGTTACAGATCCTGTTCATCTTCAGGAGACAGTGGTGGTGGTGGGTCCAGACAGTGATGCAGACCTGCTGGACATGGAGGAGGGACCATCCACCTCCGCCACCAGCCAGCAGGCACTGCAGCAGCATGCACGCTTGGGCCAACAACTCTGGTGTCAGTGGATACGGGTGCAGGGGTGCACAGCCTGTGTCTCAGCAGTCTGGCATGCAGGTATGCCAGCATGCTGTGCTTATGGCAGTGGCACGTACTCGCACCATTGATGATAGCAGGCCTGCAATGGGCAGTGATAGGTGTGTGTCCCATGAGCGGACACCTGGCAGGCCAGCACATGCCCTGGGCCTTCCTGGTTCACACCTGTGTACCAGAATGCTGGCACAGTCCCAGGCTGTGCCTGTCAGCACCGGTGGGGCAGCACCGGTGGCTGTGCAGGTGTCCGGCACTGTTGCCAGCACGGAGGTGGAACAGGTGGACCTGGGGGCTCAGCAGTTGGAGGGGCGGCAGCAGCAGTCACACACCAGGTCTGGGGGTACAGTGTCAAGCAGTGGCACTATGTCCACCACCCTTTGATCCACCCATGCCTGGTCTGGCGAACAGCCCACCCTCAAAGGGTGCCTGTGCACCGGGACCGTCCACACCCTGGGGTCACGTGCCATTGGGGCATAGTACTCATTGACGACACACCGCCTGCTGCAGGAATCAGTACAGCTGCAGGGGCGGGTTGCAAGGTCCGTGGAGGCACTGTCTGTGTCCGTGGAGCAGCACAGCAGGGTGTGCTCAGGACCGAGCCGAGCTGGTCCTTATGCGAGCGGATGTGACGCCCGCCATTGACAGGCTGACCCAGGCGGTGGTCTCTGTCATGGATGCATTGGGCACACTGTCAGGTGCCCCTGTACTGCACACCCCACACAGTGCGCTTTCCACTCCCTGTTCCCGGTGTCATGCGACACCAGGCCTGTCGACGCCGGGTTCTGCTGTGGGCATCCCGAGCACCCCTGGTGCACATTTGTTCGGCATGATGCAGACCTCTGTGTGGGCAAGGTCGCGTTCGCGCAGTGGGACCCCTGGTGGTGTAACAGCGCCACCCCATGTGGCCCCTGCTCAGCCTGCCAGTGCTGCTGGGCCACGGTGGGGCTGCCCACATATCCATGGTGGTCGTGGGACAGTGCTACATGACTGAGCTGTCTCCCAGTGCGGGCCCTGTCTGGTGCTGCCCTGTGTGCAATGTGTGTCATGGTGGGCAGTGCACTGCTGGATGCTCTGCTCACCACGCTGACACACGGACCACCTGCACACTCTCCCAACTGCTGTCCACAGGTGCGTGCATGATGATGCCTGCATTGCACGTACACCAAGGTGCAAGGCAAGTGCCCAGGTCCTGACACACGTGATTTGGATGGTACAGGTGGTGGGGTGGCGCGGTGGTGCTGTGTGTTGGCAATGTCGTTTCCGCAGTGCTGTGCTTCTGCCCATGTACGCTGCCTGGTGGGTGTGTGTGTGTGTCCATATGAGTGCTCACCCCTCCCTGATGGTGTGTTGGTATGCCTGGAACCTTCAACTCCCCTGACCTTCATGCACGGTGTGTTCCCCTGTGTGCCTGTGGTTTGCGCATGGACAGTGTTGCTTACACATGTCCTCTTGACTTACCTGTGTTGGGTGTAGTGCTCTTCTACAATGGTGTCCCAGTGCAGCTGGGCCTGCCGGGTCAGTCGGGGTTCCCTCTGTTCTGGGGGGGCTGCTCATCATCAACATCACCGGTGCCACTGGCGTCCCCATCGCTGTCCCCCTCTTCAACCTGTATGGCTATCCCATGGTCTTTGGCCATGTTGTGCAGGATGCAACAGGCCAGGAATATCCCACAGGCCTTTTGGGGGCTGTACTGTAGAGCACCGCCGGAGGTGTCTAGGCATCGGAAGCGTGCCTTGAGCATCCCAAACACCCACTCTATGATGTTACTTGTTGTGGCAAGTGCTTCATTGAGCATAGCTGCGCTTGGGATCATGGGGCACGTGCACGGTGAGCAGCCAGGATGGAGGGTATCACAGTCACCTGTGTGGAGATAGTGAGAGCAGTGTCATGTCAGGTCCATATTGCCCATATCCTTGTGTGCCACTACCATGGCACCTGTGTCATTCCCACCCTTGCCCAGAGTTTGCATTCCATACATGTGTACTCACCCACTAGATGACCCATGGGGATGTCCCCACTCTCGAATCGATGGCACAGTGCAGACTGGTGCCATATGAAGGCATCATGTGCTCCACCAGGGTGTGTGGCACAGACATTGATAATGCGCCCAGTGGCATCACACACCACCTGGCAGTTGACACTGGAAAACCCCTTTCGGTTCCGATATGCCTGGCCGTCGGGGCCAGGTGGCGTGCGAATGGCCACATGGGTGCAGTCTATGGCCCCTAGCATGCCAGGCATACGTGCTACCCTGTGGAACTCCTGCATGTTTGCTGTACGCTCTGCCGCAGTGCTGGGGAAATGGATGTACTCTGCAGCATGAGGCAGCAGTGCGCTGAGGAATTGGGTGAGGATGCATGACGTGGCCGACTGTGTAATGCCTGTGGTGTCCCCTGTCGGCCTCTGGAAGGTGCCCGTGGTGAGCAGGCACATGCAGGCTGTCACCTTGGTCTCCACAGACAGAGCATGACTCCATCGTGAGGGTGCCTGCATCACATCACTGCACAGCTCACAGAGCCGTCTCAGTATTGCCCTGTTCAGATGGTACCGGCCCACGATCTCGACATCTGTGTACAGCTCGAAGCTGATGCGGGCACGATACCGCCTGTCGGGGCATACCGCCGACGGCCCCTCCGCGGCCACGTCCCCCTGCAGCATGGTGTCTCACCCCCCTCATTACAGCTTCCATGTGGAAGCTGGCACTGTCCATCTCCCTGGCTTCTGCCCCCCTGGCTGCTGTTCCTGTGTTACCCTCGCTGCCCCCACTGCTGCTTCCACTGCACCAGGCACCCCCGCTGGCCTCTCTGTCCTCCTGGACCCACTGTCCCTGTCTGCCCTTCCAGCTTCTGTCTCTCTCTCTGTCTCTGTCTCTCTCCCCAGTTTGCGGCCTGCTAGGGTTCTTGCGCCCGCTTCCTTGAGCCTTTATTTTGGCTCAATTCCGCTCTCGCAACTTCGGCTGAGCCACTCTTGCGCGTGCGCAAGTGTTTGAATATCGCATTGCGCTTTATGCATGGACCCGCCCTCGGGTTGTGCATGCCTTCATTTCCATTAGCGCTGTTGCTCAGCATGTTTTTGGTGGCGCAACTGGCCCCTTCTGAATATCGCATGAGAATGGCGATTTTGGAGTTCGTGACGCTGCCAACCCTGTTGCGCATATAAACCTTTGAATATCTGGGCCAGTGTGTATTTTTTGCAACGACTCTAAGCAAAGCTGTAGCTACATTTTAAGACTGTGTGCTTTAAAATTATTTTTGAAAGAGAAACATTATCATTTTACATTCTGTCTTTTCTTTGTAACATATCATTTTTTTCAAAACATTGTAAATATCACACACACATTTCAGCCTTCTCCTTGATACTACACAGAGCTGAGGGGGTGAGCTATAGGTATGTGTATTCCTTTTTTCTGATATATTTTTATTCTTTCTAATTCATGATAAAAGTATAAATAATTAGTTTTTTGCAATTGTTGCAATGCTATCCAGAGAAAACTGCTGAACCATCTAATTTACACAGAGGTCCCCCAATTTTAGCTTATAAATGTTACATGCATATACATAAAGCTATCCTTTTGATGCAAGTTTGACACAGTCCTACAGATGCAAGTTAAATAATTTTGTATATTGTTACAAAAACAGAAAAGGGTACTCACACAGTCAGATGAATTTCCTGGGTGGGGTCTCCACAGATCTGTGAAACCTCTGCATGATCAGGTTCCTCCTAGATACTTCTTTCTAAAAATATCCTAATCAAAAAACACACATGCCCCTGCAGTTATGCACCAGGCCTACAGGGGCACATACCACTACATAAACACTAACTGATTTTTGGGGTGGGAGGAGCACGGTGGTGAAGAGGACAGGGGTTCAAGCCAGGATGGTGGGGTGCAGGAGAAAGGGGACAGGGGTTTGAGCCAGGATGGTGGGGGTGCAGGAAAAGGGGGACAGGGGTACGAGCCAGGCTGGTGGGGGTGCAGGAGAAAGGAGGGATGCAGGAGTTCAAGCTAGCATGGTGGGACTTGGGTTCCAGCCAGGATGGTCTGGCAGGGGATCGGGGAGTGTACGAGAAGGAGGGGCACAGGACGCTTACAAAATGGTGGGTGGCAGGGTTCGAGGAGTGTACGAGAAGGAGGGGCATAAGACGCTTACAAAATGGTGGTGTTATGTCACTTCCAGGGTTTTAGTGTGGGTCATTTCCTGCCTCACAAGAGCGGGACATGGGTTTGAGCGTATGTCATTTCCTGCGCAAGGGCAGGACACGGGTTGAGGTTGCATCACTCCGCCAGAAGTGGGCGGGGCTAGCATATTTTAGGGAGGGACTTCCGGTTTAACAAGGGGCAATTCTGATTGGTCCATTTTAGGCCATGCCCACCTGTCAAATGACGTGGCATGCGCTGATTGGCTGAAATGTAACATTTGATGAGATATATGAACTTATACTACTTATATTCAAGGACACCATGAGTTTGTAAGTTTACATGTTCTTCTCCATTTTTCCTAATGTACGAAAATGGCTCCCCATTGTATTTTATTATTCTATCATCATGCTACATAGCTGTAATCTATTCACAGAGCTGTAACATAGTATAATGTTATACCTGACTCTCTCACTTTACTTGATATATATTGTTGTATATAACTGTTTCTTGATTTATATTGTATGCTGTCCTACCCAGGGCCACCTTGAAAATGAACTTGTTCAGCTGAGCCTTATCCTGGTGAAATAAAGTAAGCTAAAAATGAAATGTGTCATTACATCAGTTATACAGTATACACCACTTAAAGGGGACACAGTTTAACGGGACGTCCACATAATCGGGACGTCCCTCTGGGCACCAAATGTGCTTCCATGTTATCCTATGGGACAGGTATATCTTTAATTGGGATGGTCATTCCATTTTAATGGGATGATTACAAGCCCAAGCACATGTAATTATACAATAGACTGCACCTGTCAGCAGCAATTAGTAAGCAATTAGCGGCCCATTAACTGTGTAGGGCATAAATAACCAACAAGAATTCAGGTCAGACAGATGTTAAAACATCATTCCAGGTCTTCACAAAGGTGTTGGAATCACTTCAGGAACCAAACTCCCTTGCAGAACATCCTCACTGACATCAAGATACCCCATCACATGACATCACTGAGGGAGAAATCTTGCTCAGATTTGCACCTCACTGAAAATGGAGGCACTTGAATGCCAAGAAACTGCCTCAAAAAAGGTAGATTTTACCTGATGATGGGACCGGATTACTGGGAGATGTGCCTGTGGTCTTAGAATCACTGCAGGATCCAAACAGAATGGCAGAACATCCTTGCTGACACCAAGAGAAAACTGACAACATAAAGGCACTGGTTTACTGCAGGATACACCTGTGGTTGACGTGATTGACATAGCAGATGAGCAGAACAACATGGAGGCACTTGATTTTAGAAGTCTCACACCAGAGAACAACAGACAGATTACCTGTACTCTGCAGATAAGTGAATCACTAGCTTACTACTAGCTGCTTTTAACAGATTTTAACTGCTTTGCTTAGATAGTTTGAACCAAACAAAGAAGCCACTTGCTCTAAGAAGAGCTGCAATCACAAATGTGTTTTTGTGTCAGTTTGTCACTGTCCTCTGATATCTGATATTGTATGTTGTTTTGTAATGCCTTTAATGATACATTACTCTTGTGCCATTTTGTTTTGTATGTTTCTACCGCACTGACAATCAGACACCATTATAAAGATAGCACTTCCCTTAAATGGGACAATTGCTTAAATGGGATGATCAGTATGCCACGGAGGCATCCCCTTTAAGCGGCTTCTACTGTATAACAATAAATACAATATAGACAATTCCAAAATACCAAAATACAGAACAGGAAATCATCATAAAGTGCAAGATTTAAAAGTTCAACAACATATTTGCAATGTGAATAAAATATAATAGCTGTGTTTTAATCTTTTTTGAAGATGACACTTTTCATCAATATAGCCAAATTCTTAATCACATCATAGTCTTTTCAATTAAGCAAAATATTAAGAACAATTTTGGTAATTGACTGTGGGAGCGGAATAGCCCTAAGAATCTTCCTAGAAATTTATTTTTCAGATTTTCTAGGTTAGGGCAAAATGATAAAATATGATTGGTGCCCTCTTTCCCCTTTTTACACACGAGTAGATTTAATTGGATTATTAGCAGAATTATTAAAAAGAGCAAATAAGATATTCAACGGTTTAGATTGGAAACAAAAAATTGTGAATGCTTTTCATGGACTGATGTCTCTTAGAACCTCCAAATACAGTGGTCCTTCATTGTAACAAATGCCTCTGGGTCCGTCCATTTTGTTCTTTATAGTGAAGGTACATTATAAGAAGGGACTGTATATCATGCCAGTGTTTGAGAAATGGGGGACTGAAGAACAACTCATCTGCATGTGTGGACATTGCCTTTCAGTTTTTTGTTTATTTACGTTATTTTCTAACAGACTTTTATTTTCTAACGGATTGATAGTGAGGTAAACAACAAGGTAGAGAAGTCAATAGGGAGCAGGACTGGGGTAAATAGAGAAAAAGGCAAAGGCAGTAAAGACAGGGATGAGGCTAAAAAGGGTAAGGCCTTAGAGTTACCACCTTTTAAGAAGCTCAAAGTGAGACATTTCTTACTAAAACATGATTTTTCACAGGACAGTACGTAACCTCGACTAGTGCAGCAGACTTGTTTTCTCTATATAATCAGAATTAAGGCTAAGTGCTGCAGTTTTTTGGTTGCTTCTATGGTTTCATATAATTTTAATGTATTTTGGTTAAGGTACTATAGTTTTCTACAAGATTTAGAGGAAAGTTAGAAAATATTTTTCTACTAAAAAGTCAGGACATGTAGTATTTGTCATGTTTTTTTGCAGGACATAGCTGCCCAAATCAGGACTGTCCTGCAAAATGCAGGACAGGTGGTAACCCTATAAGGCCTTCAAAAAATGGAGTAATGCCCATAGTCTGGGTAACACGCTCACTGAACTAGTGGCATTGATGGAAGATGGATGCCTGGATATTGTGGCAGTCACAGAAACATGGTACACAGAGAACCATGACTGGGATGTCAACGTACCAGGGTACACAATCTACAGGAGAAATGGGGAGGGTAAAAGAGGAGAAGAAATAGCTCTCTATGAAAGGGAAGGGTTCAAAGCAATGGAACTAAAGGGTAAACAGGGAGGATTGGAGGCACTGTGGATCACTCTGGAGACAGGAAATGGCACCACAATCTACATGGGGGAATTGTATACAGACCCCATCTCAGGGGGAGGCAATGGACAAGGAAATGATAGAAGGCATCCTTAGAATGGCAGAAAAAGGGGAGATATTGTTGATGGTAGACATGAATATGCCAGATGTTAACTGGAGCACCTTTGCTGCAGCCACATCCAAGAGCAGGGTCATTCTTGATGCCCTAAGGGGGACATGCCTCAGACAGCTTGTGTTGTAACCCACTCAGAAGGGAGAAATCTTAGTCCTGGCTTTCAAATGGGGATGGAGAGAAGATCTCAGATCTACAAATGAGTAGCCATCTGGGAACAAGAGACCACCAAACAGTGTGTTTCATGATAAACACAGCTGTAGAGTCAAGCCATACAAAAGCAAGAGTATACTGGACTTTAGAAGGGCTGACTTTGACAAAATAGGAGAATGCCTAAGAAAAGCACTAGCAACGGGCAAGAAGGAAGGATGGAGGAACAATGGGAAAAGATTAAAACAGCCATCACAGAGGCAAAAATCCTTTGTGAGAAACAAATCAATAAAACAAAATGAAAGAAAAAACACTATGGTTCTCAAAAGAGGTGGTGGGGAAGGTTAGGGAAAAAAGGTAGCATTCATGAAATATAAGGAAACACAGAAGAAGCAAGACAGAGAATGGTACCAGTTAAAGCAGAAAGAAGCAGGGAAGGCAGTCAGAATAGCAAAGGCCCAGACTGAGAAAAAGATAGCCAACTCAGTTAAGAAGGAGGATAAAACCCTTTACAGGTACATTAGTGAGCAAAGAAAGACCAAAGGAGGGATAGTGAAGCTTCATAAAGGGAAGGATGGGCAGAGGGTGACAGTGAAAAAGCAGGGATACTGAATGAATACTTCTGCTCAGTATTCACAAAAGACAAAAAGGGGGAGGTACCTAAACCAAAGAATAGAAGCACTCTGGATAGCGGGGTCAATACCAGTCCATTCACAGAAGAAAGGGTCCTGAAGGTGGACAAAGCAATGGGGCCTGATGGGATTCACCCTAGAATTCTAAAAGAACTAAGGGGAGGACTAGTATCACCACTGACTACCCTTTTGAACAAATCACGGGAGGATGGTGTGGTACCTGAGGACTGCAGGAAGATGGAGGTGATTCCACTTTACAAAAGTGGGAGCAAGACAGAGTCAGGAAACTACAGACCTGTTAGTTTGACCTCACTGGTAGGGAAAATGATGGAATCATTTCTGAAGGAAAGAACTGTTGAGTACCTAGAGGTCAGTGGGGCACAGGACCAAAGACAGGATGGAGTCACAGTGGAAAGGTCATGTCAGATGAATATTATTGAGTTCTTTGACTAGGTGACCAAAGTAATAGACCAGGGAGGGGCTGTGGACATGGCCTACCTAGACTTTAGCAAGGCATTTGACACAGTCTTACACAAAAGAATAATAAACAAGTTAGCAAGCCTGGGAGTGAGTTCCAGGGTTGTAGCCTGGGTAAAACATTGGCTGGACAACAGGATGCAGAGGGTAATAGTAAATGGAGTCCACTCTGAAGAAAGGGGGGTTACTAGTGGGGTAACACAGGGTTCCATACTGGGATCGGTCCCCTTTAATGTCTTTATAAGTGACATTGCAGAGGGACTTGAAGGGAAAGTATGCCTCTTTGCAGACAACACAAAGATCTGCAACAGGGTTAATACATGGGGGGCAAAAGGATGAAAAGGGAGTTGACAAGGTTGGAGGAATCGTCAAAAGTATGGAAGCTTAGCTTAAATGCAAAGAAGTGCAAAGTATTGCACCTGGGAAACAAAAACCCAAGGGAAGAGTACACAATGGGAGGAGGGTGTACTAATAACAACAACAATGGAAAGGGACCTGTGGGTAGTCATATCAGATGACCTAAAGGTAGGCAAGCAATGTGAGAAGGCAGCAAGGAGGACTGGGGGAATACTGAGATGCATAGGGAGAAGCATCACCAATAGAAAACAGGAAGTTGCTATCCCTCTGTACAGACAGTTGGTGAGACCCTATCTGGAATACCAAGTGCAGTTCTGGAGACCACATCTCTGCAAGGACATAGACAGGATAGAGCCAGTCCAGAGAAGGGCAACTAAAATGGTGCAGGGTCTGCACCAGAAGCCATGCTAAGACAGACTAAAGGAGCTTAATATGTATACCCTCGAGGAAAGAAGGGAGAGGGAGGATATGATAGAAACATTTGTGTACCTGAAGGGAATCAACAAAGTCAAAGAGGGTAACATCTTTCAGAAAAAGAGATGTGCAAGAACAAGGGGGCACAATTTGAAGATAGAGGGGGGATGGCTCAGGGGCAATGTGAGGAAGTATTTTTTCATGGAGAGGGTGGTGGATGCTTGGAACAGCCTTCCTGAGGAGGTTGTGGGGTTAAAAACAATGGGGAATTCAAGAATGCATGGGACAGACATAAGGCAATTCTAGTGGGAGGTAGGGGAAGTAGGCTGTTTGTTAACTAGGATCTGCAGCTTTACCCAATAGGTAGGGAAATGGGCAGACTGGGTGGGCCAAGTGGTCCTTATCTGCTGTCAAATGTTATGTTCTATGTTTCTATGTCCCACTCTCCTGTTGTTGAGTGGCACTGACACTGCTGTACATGCTGGCTTATTGATAGCACAGTAAGCTCTGCTCAGAAAGCAGATTTATTCATTCATTCATTTATTTAAACAGGCTGGCTGATTGCCAGCACAGTAAAGCTTAGTGAAGCTGTGTTTGTGCTTCTGTAGTGGAGCAGTTGAACAGAAAGGTAAGCTGCTCTGCTCTGCTCAGACCAAAGTTCTTCACTCTGCATACAGGAGCATGACATGAGTCTGGTAACATGGTAAACTTTATTTAAGTTCTTCACTCTGCATACAGGAGCACAATGTGAGTCTGGAAACTTTATTTTTTCTAAAATGGGACATAGTCATAACTGTAGGGAAATAAAGGCTGACAGGGAAAGAGTGGCAGTAACAACTGTGATGAGACATTGTTTTCTCCCATTAACATCTACTAAGGATTAAGCTGAAAACAATGGGAGCCATCTCAGCTGTTCCTTATAACAAAGATTTGCTATAACGGGGGCGTTATGATTTGGGAACATTGGACAATTCAAACAAGTGAGTTTCATTTGCTTGTGCATACCAGCTACATATTTTAGATATCTTAACTTGAAGAGGTCTTTTTCAACAGAAAGAATCATTCAAGACAACTTTTTTGAAAGCCAAGTCCCAAAGATATTTTTGACTTGTACTATCTAAAGTCTTTGTCCACCCTGAAGATAGTCCTACAATTTTTTATTTAACATGTTCCAAAAAGACCGCAAAATAAAAGATGATGAGTCAGACTCTGTGATTTTTAACTAAAAAGTAAATATTCATGAATATGATAAACACTGAAGGGTACATTGACTGAGCTCATCCCAAAGCAGTGCACCTGGACCAAATTTAGTGATGCCCAGGATGATCTGATAGAATTAATTAATTTCAATTTCCGATTCTGAAATGATGTAAACTCCCCAAACTTCTAAAGTGCACAGTATTGTTAGAGGAAGTTTTGGCATTAAAAGCCATCAAGCCACCTTAATGGAGTTGTCTCCATACAACCTTAAAAGACCCAATAGACATTGTAAAGAAGTTTGCTTAGAAATATCAGAATGGTTAGAACAGGATATATTTTTTTGTTAAAGGTCAAACATAGATATGTGAACACGCCTACCACAGTGATATGTTTCCTTATGAATGTGCCAACATTTTTAACTTCCTTTACCAAACTCAATCATTGCAATTTTTTTAATATTAATATTTTGATTTTATTAAGATGCTACCACATGTAATTTATTCAACTGTTTCTCCTAACCTATTAGCGATAAACAGAATGCAGCAAGATCATCTGCATAGGCAATAACTTCAGTGAACTAATGGATGGAGAATCTGAAGGATTTGCATTAATATATATTACAGCTTCATTTATATAAATATTAAAGAGCAGTGGTGCTAAGATGCATCCCATTTTACTCCTTTATCTGTGTCAAATAGGGGTTTAAATTGTCCATCTCTAGAATATTGAGCAAAAGTTTTGTAATTTCAGAAAAGGAAACTGATTATTGATAAAAGTGAGCTAACTAATCTATTTTCTTTCAGCATACCCTCATCTGTTTTCCTTCAAAATACCCATAACTTTACTCTGGGAAAAAAAATTAAAAGCTGAAGGGTTTGGAATGTTTTTTAATGTTGACAAATGTAATGTTTTGCATCTGGGCAAAAATAACATGCCTTTCAACTATTCCCTAAACAATGTTAATCTAAAAAGTATTACAAAAGAAAAGGATCTGGGAGTTAAAATCTCAAATAATTTAACCTTTAAAAAAATACTATAATTAAAGTTAAAAAATGTAATAAAATAATTGGCTCAATTTTAAGAAATATTAAAAGCAGAGACTTCAAAGTTATTATACCACTTTATACCAGTTTAGTACGTTCCCATTTGGAATACTGCTCTCAATTTAGTGCATCATCTACAATTGGGGGTTTAAAACTAGCAGAGAGCGTTCAGCGTAAATTTACTAAGAAAGTCTCAACTTTACATAATAAAAGTTATGAAGATAGATTAAAAAAACCTAAAACTATGTTCTGTTAAATATAGACAAATAAAGGGAGACTTAGTTTTAGTATACCAAACTTTAAAAAACGATTACCTAAGAACAACAATTGCACTTACTACAGCCTCCAACTTAAAGTCAACTAGGAGCCATGGACATAAACTCATTGGAGAGAAATGCATATCCACTAAATGGAGTCTATTTTATACACAAAGAGTTGTGGGAATGTGGAATAACTAACCCGAAAGTGTTGTTAATAGTACTAATCTAAGTACTTTTAAACAGAGATTAGATAACTATATGGGCGATAAAAAGTTTGACTTCCACCCATAGGATATATGGGTGGTGAGCAGATTAATGGGCGTCCTTAACATTTGCCTACATTGCTCATACACTTCTATGAACCTATGAACCTATAAGGGTAATCTGTAAATGCTGTGTATAAGCCCTGCTTCTTTACTTCTTTAAATTTGTAAATTAAATGATAAAGTATAAAGCAATCATCTACTTTTGAAGAGTGTTTTGCAAACCTAGTTGGGAGCTGAGAAGTTTATTAGAGATTACCCCATTTAACAATTTATCCAATATGATCTTTGAGAATATTTTTGCAAAATTATCTGTAAGACTAATAGGTCTAGAGTTTATCGGCGATTAAAGATGGTGTTGGGGTGAGAAACATCCAACACTGGGAGTGTGCATCCCAGTGTAAGAAATCAAAAATTAATTTATCTGAGCACACTGGGATGGGCTCCCAGTGTTTTAGAATTATGGGGGCGAGGATACAGTACTGTAGTAATATGCGCACAATGCCAACATGGGGATTGGGCACACCATGTCAGAAAGTATGTGTGGCACATCAAGCTTAAAGTGTTCTTTGTGAAGAGGAATAATTACATTTGTCAACCAGCTAGTTAGAAATTATAAGGCGGAAATACATAAACTGAATAGAATATGAAGAATGTCAAGCCACTAGTAAGGAAAATATCAATGTAACTCATTTGAGATCATGCCTAGACCTGAGGCCTTATTGAGTTTTGAAGATTTAATTACTGCTAGAATTGCATTGTGTTATAAAACAATAGTGGAAGGAAAAACAAAATTGGGATTGATAGGTTCTGAATCACTATAAAACTCTCTTAAAATGAGTTTTCACTTGAAAAGCTATTACTACACTTCACAACTAGCAGCCAAAATTGTGCAGTATCTTTATTTTATGTAGTTCCATCATCTTTCGCTATTTGGCTTGAAAATAGTTTTGCTTTTGTAGTTCAAAAGTAGCCTTGTACTTTTTCCTTAAGCTATTGGGTAGACTGGGTGGGCCATAGGCCCTTATCTGTCGACACTCTCTATGTATCTATTCAGACTACACCTATTTTCACTAGAAGGATTTAGGTGAGTACAACAAAGCTGTCTACTTATTAGTTGTTTGGCATTCTTGTACTTAATAGTAAACCAATAATTAGTATTGATAATACTATCCTGTTTTGTATAAAGAAATAAAACAATATTTTCATTAAGATTTTTTAGTTCAAAGAAAATGTGATGTATATCTTTGAATGGAAAACTAAGCTTTCTCTCTTATTTTTATCATATTTTCTGCTAAAAGAGTATATTCAAGATCTGGATTCCATGTATTTATTTTATGATCTATCACTGGGATGTTATGAGACTTACAGAAATTTAAAGTCAGCTGTGGCATAGACTCAGTTGGAAGTGTCCAGAAAAGTGCAATAGGAAAATGATCTCTCTCAGCACAAGGTAAAAATGTAAAATCATTATAAGCATCCAGATCAAATAATTTGGTAATGTCCTCATACAGTAAATTACAAGGATTGCCTTTTTATCTCCCTTAAAGAACAACTGATACCTTCAGGAGAACTTTCAGAAATGTAATATTTTGACAAAATTATACTGGCCCGGTCACACCAATATAGTTAGGGTGAAACAACACTTACATGCTAAAGTCCAAACTTTGAGCCTTAATAACTGTAGAGCCATTCACTGGATTTGCATGAAATATGGCATGTATACTCTAGTGGTAGGTCTCTTGACCTGAAAAATTTCATGGAAATCCATTAAGCGGTTTGTGAGATATAAAGTGTTGAAAAAACAGAAAAATCAGGTTGTTGTTTTTTTTTTTTACATTTCTTTGCTCACCTATATCTCAGAAATGCCTTTATATTGTGGCCTAATATTTTCAGGATAAAATGTCTTTGGGTCACAGATGTGCCTTATGAAGGTTTGGTGAAAAAATATTAATTTGTTCAAAAGTTATGAAATTTAAAATTTTCCCATTATTTCCTATGGGAACATTTATACATCAGGCATGAAAAATATATTTTTTGCACAATAGGAATATTATGTGAGAAATACCAGCTTATTTTCAAATGATAGGAGTACTGTGTGAAAAAACACCAGCTTCTTTCTGCAAAGAATGCTGCTATTTTTCATACAGTTCACAGTCCTGTGATCGATTAAGCTGTGTTGTGGTCACCATCTTGTTTTGCCACTCAATGAGGATGTTGTATTACCAAAGGTTTTAAACACAAAAAAAATCAGAAAAAGCTAGAGATCTTTTCTTTAGGTGTTTTCTGATATTTTTTAGTGTTTTAAGCTGGACCCCAAAAAGTTTTTTTTTTGGGTGCCAACTTATACAGAGAACAACTCGGAGTCTGTTCTCTGTATGAGAACAGTGGTATTTTCTTGACTTCTGCTGCCTCAGGTTGAACTCATGCTGCTAGCTGCAGAGTCATGGAAGATCTGCTTTATAAGCACAATACATAGTGTGTAGTGGGCATACCAGGAGCCCAGCCCAGTGTGCCCAAATGTATTATTTTGTTAAAAAATCTGTGAAAAGAAGAAAACCATCCCCCAAGGTCTTTATCTCAATGCAGAATCAACATTTTCAATAATTTTGATGCAGGATCCTGCAACAAAGTACTGTAATGTGCCACACAATGCTTTCTGATATGGGTCGCCCAATCCCCGTGTTGGCACTGTGCACACATAACTGATGTATTCTCACCCCTACTATTCTGCCACACTGGGAGCCAACCCAATGTGCCCAGATAAATGAGTTTGTAATTTCCAACACTGGGATGCCCACTCCTGGTGTTGGATGTTCCCCCCACCATTGTCATTGCTGATGGGGCTTTCCAATTCCCTGTCAGCATCAACCTGTGAAAAGAGTAAAACTGTCCCTTAATGTCTCTTCTTTGATGCAGAATCCTGCATCGAAATTTTGAATAATTCTATGCAGAATCCTGCATCAAAGTACTGTAATGTGCGGCACAATGCTTTCTGACATGGTGTGCCCAATCCCCATGTTGGCATTGTTCGCATATTACTGCAGTACTGTATCCTCACCCCCATAATTATAAAACACTGGGAGCCCATCCCAGTGTGCCCAGATAAATTAATTTTTGATTTTTTACACTGGGATGCACACTCCCAGTGTTGGATGTCTCTCAACCCAACACCATCTTTCATCGCTGACAGGGATACACTGTCCCCCTGTTGGCATCATGTATGCCCCCCAACTCAAGTGGCACACTGGGAGCCCACCTCAGTGTGCCCCAGTTTTTTTTCTCTTCTTGTAAATGAAGAAAACCATCCCCCAAAGTCTTTTTAATTTTTTTATCTATCATGAAGAAAATGGTCCATCATTGTCTTCCCATCCCCAGCCTCCCTCTATGCACCCACCTCTCTGCACCTTCCCTCACCCATACTTACCCTCCAGAGATCAGGAGCCACAATCTTCTCTGGAGCAGGACATGTCTGCACTCTTCAAGGCTGAACTGCAAACTCAGGAACCAAAGTAAGTCGTATAATGGGAGTTAATGTTGGGGGGGGTTAACTTACAGTGTGTTGACAGCTCGGTCAATTTTAGGAATGTTTGCACCAAATTTTCAACATGGGGTTCTGGGAACCCCACCTCATGAACATGTCACTGTCATTTCATTTCTCAGTCCTGAAAGGTAATTTCACGGCCGCTATGTGGAAGCACCTTTCTGGACTGATTCATGAAACGATAGTGCCACTGTTCAAGAGGTGGGGTCCCAAAAATCCTTTGTTACAAAGTTGGTGAAAAAATTCCCAAAAATGACTGTGTTAAGAGCGTGCATTGCTAAGTTTCTACGCATACTTGTAACGTAACCTATTTTTAATATTTTTACTTCAGATTTTCAATGTTGCCATTTTTTCACACATCCTTATGAACAGTACAGCTGTAATTTTGCACATCCTGGCTGGAATGTGTTTTCACACCTGTTGCACAGAATGGAGTAGTCACTGTGCAAAATCAAATTTTGAATGGATTAACAAAATCACCATTGCACTGCTTATGAAGGTAGGTCTAATAATGCCGATGAAAATATGATGAAAGATTCCAAACAATGATCACGTTACAAGTGTGCTTTTGCACAGTTCTCCACACTCATAACACTGCCATTTTTTCCTATTTTCACTCCAGATTTTTAACATTGCCATTTTCCCACACCACTTCATGAACAGTACAGCTGTCATTTTTCAAATCCTACTGAAAATGTTTTTCTGTAACTGTGGCGTAACAACATGGTCACAGTTGCACAGAATTACATTTTGATAGGAATTTGAAAATTTGTTGTACTGGGTACATATAGTGAGCTGTGTCAGAGTTGGGACCCCTCTTTTGTTGTCACCACAGTACATTCCCTCTTTTCTCTTCCTTAACATATTTATAATCTACTTCAGTAGTACTTCTCTACTTTTCTTAGTCCAGTTTCACATTTTCTATCAGATGGGGTGGCCTCCCATCATGATATCTTGATCAATCTGCCCAGCTATATTTTCCTTTCACTGTCTCTGTGGTGCATACTTTTTTGTATTGGGAATGCAGCCACAAGTAGGCTCGGAATCATGCAAGTCATACTGCATTCAAGGTCAAATTACACAAGTTGTGTAATGCCCAAAGGGAAATACCTGGCAGCTAGAAGGTCTTCAAAGTAATGCCTTCATGTTTAAGTTTGGAACAGGCATTAGAGTAATGACAACAGGGACGCCTGTAAATTAATGTGCTTAATCCTGTGGTAACAGTGCAGCCACGCTCAGAAGCAGACAAGTGGTATTTCCTTTTAAATAGTACTTACCCGCATAGCAGCAAAACCCTTAAGGTTCAGACCTGCTGGGAAGAGTTCAATGGGGTTTATTATTCAGTTTTAGGCCAGTGTGCCCTATCACCCAGTTTTTCATTGTTCTGTGCTGTGCTGACCTTGAAACAGTATGCAAAACATGGTACATTTTGCAATACTATTTCTTGCATGACTTGCACACACTGGAGCAGCACCTCATCCCAGAGATTCGGGTCTGTCCTGTAAAAAGAAGAGTACTAGGTAGAAAGAAATGTAGAAGGTTCACAGGCCATCGGAAAGGGGTCCATTAGGTTTTGTTTGGATAGCCCATAATAGTTCCAAACAGCCCATAATAACTCAGATGCCTGGATGGACTACCCAGACTACAGCTCTCAATAGCAAATAGTTCTGAGAGCCAATTAGCAAAGCCCTATATGGAAGTGAATATCTGTACACATACCATTATTTTATAGAACTTGTGAAGGTGAAACATGTTCTTTATGGTTAATCCTCCCTTTAGTAGGACTATAAGTACTGACACATATTTCCAACAATACTACTATTTGATATTAATGAACAGAGAAACTATGGTGGTGTTCATACATCTTCCAGACTGGTTATTTTGTGGTCAGCACTGCATTTCTAAGGGCCAGCGGCCCTCATCTGAAGCTTATTTATAGTGAGCAGAGGTATGAGGCCTTGTGGGAGGGGCTAAGATCATTAATTGTCATTTAAGCATTTTCTTGCTTTCAGAATAGTTTAGGAGACTGATATAACTGTACATGAATGTTATTACTGATTAAAATAATTTGAGGTCATGCAGATCCCCCTTCATGATGAATTAGTGCAGAAGTTCTATGTACTGTATTAGAATAGACGGTGGATCAGCTGACCTATGATGTCAGAGCATACAACTATATAAGGAGGCTGTTTAGTTTAAAGAATCAGATAGTCTTTGAGCACAGAGGATAGTAGATGTCCTGGAGCGAAAGTTCATCTACTCTGTGGCAGTACTTGGCAACTTAGAAATACTGAAGTATCTTAAGTTGAGAAAAAGCCAGACAGTGCTTTATTTACTTTATTTTGTTTATTATTTTTTGAAGTCATTTATTTTGGAATTTTATAAATAAAATTCACACAAGCTTTGTGTGTTCTTCAAGAAACATGGTGTGTGACTTATCACTTCCCACACCCACTCACAAGTTGCTAAGAAAATTATATTGCACATTTGAGTTGAAAATTATTTGAGATGGCACAGTTATGACTATTTGTTGCAGTTTCATTATGCCTGCTCATAACTTGTGTGGAATCACAGGGGTCAGAGACCCCTGTATTTCCACAGCTAGATACATATCTGCATCTGTGGAGGGATGGGAGCACAGAGTACAAAGGACTCTGCATTCCCACTGTGACATATGGACACTGCTGTACTCTTTGGAAGGAGGGATGGGAGGGCAGGTTCAGGCCCTGTGCTCCCACCATCACATATGGACAGTATTGTACTATCTCAATGGAGGGATGGGAGTGCAGGGTCCAAAGGGCTCTGCGCTCCCACCAGGACATATAGATACTGTTGTACTATCTTGATGGAGGGATGGGAGCACAGCATCTGAATTACCCAGAACTTCCAGCATGACATATGTACACTGTTGTACTATCTGGATGGAGCGATGGGAGCAAAATGAGACTACATTTATACTATCTGAAAAAAAGGGAAATTCTTTGCCAAAAACTGTTAATGCATTAGTTAGGATGAATGCCACAGCAACAAAAGCAGGGAAATGAGGCATTAGGGTTTCCAACCCCTAATGCCCCAACCCAGGTTCCCAGCCCTGCCACCCCACCCCTATCCCCCACTCCACACACCAACAGGAGCTGGGTGTGCCATTGGGTCATCAGGCCTAACTTTACTCCCATTGTCCTATACTGTAGTGTGTAAGATTGTTTACATAGAAACTCTGCAACGCATGCTCGTAATGCAGTCATTTTGGGGAATTATTTCCCAAATTGGATGAACTTAAAGTATGGGTCACCCAACACTCCCCTGACATTCTATGTATAGCCAAAACATGGCTATCCTCCCACATCCATGATAATCAGTTGGCCCTTCCTGGCTTTATCCTCCATAGGCAAGGCCATGGCAAAAGGGGTGGTGGAGTAACTGTCTACTCCTGCAACACTATATCTTGCACAGTTTCCCACTAAGAAGTAATTCCACAGTCCCACAAGCTCCTAGTAGCCAAGCTCCATTTTCCATCCTCCAAGCCTCTTTTTGTGGATGTTCTTTATGCTTCCTGAAACTTCCCCTTCTTCCCTCGTAGCCTGCATTGCTGCTGCCTCCACTGTTGCAGTAACCAGTGAACTCATCCTCCTTGGAGACTTTAACCTAGACTGGCTATTTCCTTCATCACTGAGCATCAGAGCTTTAAACTTGACCCAGTTGATAAATGAACCCACTTGTTCTAATCCTCGTCTCCCAGTCTCAATCCCTGCTTGATTGGGTGCTGGGAGGGTAAATGATGGTCAGGCACTATTCCCTCACCAGGATCAGAGATCGCTACCCTTTGACTGTCCCTCTTGTCACCAGAGGCTTATAGGAATTGCTGTACCTCAGGGATAGTCAGGAGAAGGAAAAGGGAGGGGAGCTGGGCCTGGTGAGGAATGGAGAGTGGCAGTTGGATAGAGGTAATGAGGACAAGGAAGACACCCTGGGTGAAATGGGTCCAGAACAGAGTCCTCCCTGTCTGGTTTCCATGCCCAAGGCTCCTGCAGTGCAGGCGGATAGTGCAATCTTCCTCAGCTACTCACCCTACTCAGGTGGTGTTGTGTAATGCCAGGTCTATCAAAAACAAGACTATGATAATATTAGATTTTGAAGGGGCATCTTACCTGGCGTGCATTCCTGAGACCTGGCTGAATGAGAATGTGGGCCCAGTATTATTTATTTATTTATTTTATATATTTGAGTCTAGGATTACAAAGTACCTTTGAGCCAAGGCTCTTTTACAAAGGTTCCACATCAGTGAGTACAGGTATACAGCATCAAATACAGTATTATCAATCAGTAGACTGAAGGTCATAACTTGCTATTACATGCTAAATACATGAGACACAAGAAAGAACAGTGGGAATGACAGAGGTAGGACAGAAGGAGGGAGTAGGTGGGAAGAAGATTACAGGGTTGAGGAGGTGAGGGAGAAAAGAAGTGGGAGAAGCAGGAGGGAGGGTAGGAGGGAGGTGGGCAGGTGCCTGGGAAGGAGAGGGCAGAGTGCGGGGCATGGCAGCCAAGGGGACATTGTCAAGGACAGATAGAGTAGAGTGCAACAGAGGGCAGAGGTGATAGTAAAGTGCTTGGAGGAGGGCACAAAGGCAGCAGAAGCAAGGTGCAGCTAGGTGGGAGTACTGCTTAGTATTGGCCTTACTGTTCCAGCTGTGTACTCAGTGATACACTGCCCTAGGATGGATCATTAGGGCAGGGTGTAGCCATTTGTTTTAAAATGGAACTGAATCTTATGGAGTGCCAGTGGGTCCACCAGATCCTTTGAGTGTATCATGGATGCAGGTGTGGGATGCAGGATACTCCTCATCTACTGTCACCTGGGGATGGAGAGAAATTCCTGTAGGAGATCACGGACTTCATTGTCGATGAGATATTGGGATCCCCAGATGGATAATTCTGGGACTTTCAATGCCTGGGTCGATGATCAACTCTCGCATTTTGATGAGGATCTCCTCCAGCTTATGATGGGATCTTGTACGTGTCTATAATAAGGCAGTGATGCATGCTCTGGATTCCATTGCTCCTGTTCATGTTTGACCACTCACTCTTTGCCCAAGGTCCCTATGGTTTGATGGGACCTTGAAGGAGCTGAGGAGAGTGGGCTGAAGGTTAGAGAAGCTTGGCGGAAGTCCAGCCTGGAGGTTGACAGGTTTGGATTGATGGATCATTATATGGTCTATCAATCGACAATCACCTGTAAGAAGGAAGAATTCCTGTCCAGAAAGATTGCCACCATGCAGAATCGACCAGCTCAGCTCTTCCTGACTGTGGACAGATTGTGCAATCCAATCTGTCTGCAGTCTGGTGGAGCCTTGTCACAAGAAAGATGTGATGAGTTTGGTTGATTTTTCATGGATAAGATTGTCACCATCAGGTCCGGTATCCACCCAGCCCCTCTATGGGGCATTGCAGAGGTCTACGGAGGTCATGAGCACCCAGTTGCTCTGGTCCAACTTTGGCTGACTGGACATAGTGGATATTGTGAGGTCATTCAGAGTTTGCAGCCAACCAGCTGTAGCTTGGACCCAGGTCCAACGATCTCCTTGTGGGTTGAGGAAATTAGCCCAATCCTTGCTGAGATAGTCTGGAGATCATTGGAGAGGGTTCTTCCCAGATCCCTGAAGGAGGTGGTTGAACAATCCTCCTGAAGAAACTCTCCCTTGACCCAGACTGTCTCACTAACTAGAGACCTGTCTCTAACCACCCCTTTGTTGGGAAGGTTATTGAGAAGGTGGTTGCTCTACAGCTGGATGATCATTTATTATACTAAGGATCATACTAAGGAATGTAAGGAGCTAGGAGGCTGGTTATGCTCAAGAATGCTATTAATTGTGTTGAATAATATCGCAGATTGGCTCCTGACAAAATTAATCTATCCAAACGATTCTTAAACTCCAGTTTAGTTTTACTGATAACATTCTCTTCAGAGAGCTTATGGGCCAACTGCTCTAAGGGTAAAAATGTATTTTCTTCCATTGTGTTTAAAACTGTTTACCTATAATTTGTAAAGGATGACCCCTAATGTTATATGCAGTATCCTTAAAATGAAGACTAAGTTCTGACATAAGATGGGGTCATTAATGATATCAAATAGAAACAACAATTCCCATCATATTTGTCTTGTTTCTAATGACATTAGATTCAACTGCAGTAATCTGTCCTCTTAGTGGCTGTTATGCAGATTGAAAATGTATTTAGTAAATTTACGCTGTACACTTTCTAATTGAATACAATTACATTTTAATATGGGCACCATAACTAGAAATGCATATTCCAGATGAGGTGTAACTTAAGAACAAAATAAGGGCATCAACACTTTAGCATCACGAGATTGGATGTTATGTTTAATGGACCATATGATTCTGTTTTTTTGTTTTTACTGATATCGTTTCTTTGTCTATTTTACTCAAAATCATCAGAGATTATGATCCCCAGATCTTTTTTATCAGAGGATGTAATCAAGGGAACCACCTAGAAAATTTCTTCCTAGTTGTCACATCATGTTTCTTTTGCAAGCAAACATAAAAATCATCCTCTTACATGGCCCTAATTTTAATCTTGTGTGCAGTAATGCTTGGATGGTACACAAAATAATTGTATGAGTTTTGGTTGCATATAGCAGAATGGTACATGAGAAGGAATACAATCCTATTTTGATTTTCTGTAAATATATTTTCTGCTGGAAAACAATAGAAATGGTGTACTGCACTTTGACACAGAAATAAAAGGAAGACTGCACAATGTGGGTTACAGGTTTGTTTCAGTTTCTCACAGGGGAAACTGGGAGAGAACTGACTGTAAACTTCAGTTATGGTTCAGTGAGTCTTCAAAAAAACTGCACTTTGAAGAGCTAGGCAGATCTAGTTCTAATCTTCATTTAGTAATACTTCATTGCTGAACAAATAGTTTATTGAATACTTCTTAGACTTTAGTATTCTTACAGGTTGTATTCTTCTGTTCATGATTAAAATTATAAAATTAGTCTTCAAGGCAAATTAATGACAGCTTTAGTACTACAGTAAATCTAGTATTCAACACACTGTTTCCAGGGCCAGCTCTAAAGCTATTTTTCTTACTTTGCCATAACTGGATTCAGGGTTCCCTTTGGATACTCTGGGTTCTGAACCATCTTTACCATGCTTTTTTGATGGCTGTGTAGCGTTATATTTTTATCTGTCCCTTTGACAGGGATTACTGCTGATTCTGAGGGTAAGGAACCTTCATCAAGCCTTTACTGTGTTTTGGTGACATGGAAGCAAACTGAGAAGCCATAAAATCTTCCCTATTTGTCCCTTTTCTTTGTGTCTTACAGTAAATGTTTTACAGAGCTCACAATTTATAAAATCGTGGTCTGGACCCAATCACCTTAAATAAGGCTCATGACAGTCTGCCCTTCCCAGCAGTTGGAAACACTAGATATAATTTTTAAAGACTGTGGTCTTGTTCTTTACTTCCTGGCCTGTCAGTCATGCCAAACGCTGATGGATGATCATTTTTAATCACTTCCCAAAACAGTCAAAATAAGTTGTGACAGAGCCCAAAATATTATAAAGGGCTATAACAAGGAGTTTTCCAGTCCGTTTCTCAGAAAATGAACCACAATCATTTTTACCTTAAAGCTAATAATTTTAAGAATTGGTCTGAGGAATTGTTATCAATTCAATATATTTGTCAGCAAGAGTGGTTCAGTCCCTCTGTATTGGAACCGAACTCTACTGCTAAAACTAAAACTAAATATTATAACAGAAATTAAATCATTAAACCATTCTGGAGGCCATATTTATTTATTTATTTATTTTATTTAAAATTTGGTAACCAGGAGAGGCACACTAAACTGAATCTAATTTCCAGGTGCAACCCGGGATGGGGAAGGGGTTGCACAGATAAACAGATTGATTACATTATAAATATGGCATACTGTACAAGCAATAAAAAAATACAATGTAATTAAATAATAATAATGATGGACTGGTATAATGCAAGGTAATTGTACAACCATTTAGCAATAAGTAGGAAGCCATGAGGAAGAAACTGTGGTAAGGCAGGCAGGAGGGGAAAGAATCATGAGGGAAGAGGTGAAAATTACTGCAGGCAATAGGAATCAGAGGAGAGAGGAACAGTAGAGTGCAAAAGGAGGCAAGTCAAGTAGGGGTGGAAGGGGAAAGCATCACCCAGCTGCTGGGAGGAAGAACAGGAGCAAGAGGAAGGGAGGGACTGGGAAAGAATATGTTTTAAACAGTGCAGGGAAGGAGATAGGCAAAGGGAGCTTTGAGAGAGTTCCAGAGGGAGGGGAGATGGTAGGAGAAGGCTGCTTACCCTGAACTGGAGTGAGCATGGGGAAGAGAGAAGTTTTAGGGTCTCTGGAGCACAGCTGATAAGAGGAGGGATTGAGGGGAGAGGAGTGAGAGTGGTAGGAGGAGAGATCCAAACCAGAATTTTGAAATGAGGATGGTGGTGTGGTGCAGATGACGTACTGTAAGTCAAGAAGGGGAGAGAGGGAGAAGTAGAGGGAACAGTGGTGTTTGCAGGGGGGAGGAGCACTGGAGGCAAAGCAGCAAAAAGTGTTAAAGAGAGAGTCTAGTCTAGAGAGTGATCAGAGGTGCGGTGGAACCGAATATCACATCAGCATAATTAAAAACAGTGAGGATCATTCTGCAAGCAGCTCTTGGCAAACAACCGAAGAGAGGGAGTTTTGTTCCTATACATGACTCCTAGCTTGGGTCGGAGACTGGTGTGGTGTAGTCAGTGTAAGTAAGAGAATTCAGACAACTGTCCAGCCAGATGCTGAGATACTAGAAGGCAAGGAATGAGGATTACATCAAAAGATGTGCCATCAAGGGTAGAAAAGGAGGGAGAGGGAAAGTTTGGCTAGCTTTGATCGGTACCAAATGTCATGGATACAATTTTCTTGGTGTTTACCTTAAGCTGAATTGCCTGGAACCAGTGAAAACCCGCATGAAATCATTCTAAAGCTGAGATTCTACCTCAGGAATAGAGGGACCACAGAGGATTGTGTCATCAGTGCACAAATGACATGGGAAGAGACACAGACAGATGGAAGGTCATGCAGAAAAATCAAGAAAAGTACAGGGCCCGGGATTGAGCCTTGAGGCACACCTGCTTTGAATGGGAAGTAGGTGGACAGGGCATCACCTACTTGAACACTTTGCATACAGCCCATAAGATAGATCTAAACCAGTCCACAGCATGTGTAGAAAGACCAGCAGAGGAGTTTAGACAGAAGAAGAGGTTTAGACACAGAGTTAAACATTTTGGCTAGGTTAATAAAGATAGCAGCACTGATGTGTCCAATGTCCATGCCTGTAAGAATAGTGTTGGTGACATGGATAAGGGAAGTAATGGCAGAGTGTTTTTTCCTGACACCAGATTGGAACAGAGAGAGGAAGTCAGAGGAGCTAAGGAAGTCAGAAAGTCTAGAGAAGATGACAGACTCCTGCAATTTAGCCAGGGACGGGAGAAGGAATACAGGTCTATAATTGCCAGGAATTGAGGGATCGCCCCTTTGTGAAGGGGTAGTACCCTGGCAACTTTCCAAACCTAAGGGACAGTACAAAGAGTGAAGGAGAGGTTCAGCAAGTAGGAGAGTAGAAGAGCTATAGCAGGGGCAGAGATCCAGAGAATGTGGAGGGCCAAGGCCATCCAGGCTGGATTTGTGACGACTGAGCGGAAGGCAGGCATGGAGAACTTCTTGCTCAGAAACAGGTGTGAAGCGAAAGCCTTCAGATAAGGAGGGGGTAGAGGAGGGCAGAGGGACATTTATTGGGTTTGAGAGGAGGCACAGTAGTGAAGAAGGAGTTGAGTATTGTGGCAATGGAGGAGAGTTCCGAGATAGGTGAGCTATCAACCAACAGGGTAGGAGGGGCTTGAGGGTTAAAGAGGAATGAAGAGTCTGCCAGAATTTGGAATGGGAGCTGAGATTTTGTTGTAGGGTCGCTTTGAAGTAATGAGCCTTCCTGTCTCTCATAGCCTTTGTACAAGCATTTCTTAGGGACCTATAGAGGTAGAGATCGGGGGAAGAAATAGAGGATAATGGAGTGATCCTTCGGGCAGTTGCTCTCTCAAGCAAAGAAACATATCTGACTGTTGGAGGAGAGTGACCACAGTGCAGAGTTTAAACTTAGTTCTAAGATCCCAAAATCCACAAATTCTATTTTCAGGGCACTTCAATTTAGTGGACTGATTTCGATGTAAAACTATAGTGATGGATTCCTGGGATTAGAAGCAGCTGTTACTAGGTTAAAGAGCTGCTGACGCCTCAAAGAAAACTTTGAAAATATATAAACTAGATACAATTCAGCCTGCATTTTATGTATATTCTATAGATTTCTCCTCCTGATTATTTATTACTGAGGAAATTTGCATGAATACATGATCTTTATCCTTAGAGTTCATCTGCCTCATTAGCTTACTCTACTTCAAATCATAATCCTGTGTTGTAACATTATAGTCTGTTGCCAAGGGAGTAACTGTGATGTCACAAGCAGTGCCTTATGACCTCAGGTAGGGAGAAGGCAGAAGAAATAGATAAACTGTTCAGGAGTAAATATCCTGTTTTCATTCAGCTGACCTCAGTAATAAATAATGGGGAGGAGAAATACAGAACAAATGTGAAATACAAGCTGGACAGTGTCTAAATATTAGGTTTTGTTAAAGTTCTCCGGAAGGCGTCAGCTGCACTTTAAGTGAGTAAGCCCATTGTAATTGTGCCTAGTTGTCAATCTATTTGTTTTAACTTGTTTTATGTTTTATATGCTGCATGCATTTGGAATGAGACAATCTTACTCAGTATTCTTTTACCGGTGAATAATAAAATGAAATGAAAGTGAAAGAATGTAGGATCATTATCCAGTTCCAACCTCAGCAGATAATATAGTTAATAATTTGACCTTCAGCATGGAGAAAAGGGAGAATCCTTGTGAAGAAACATGGAGGCAAGGCCTGGGTCACAATCCCTCAAAGCTAAGGACTACTTATTATGTACAGAAAAGGACCTCAGTCATACCTCTTCAATTAAGAGGATGACAGAATCTATTTTTCTGTCTAGAGATTTCCACCCGAATGTGTTGGGAGTTCTCAAGCAAAGGAAACCCTATGTACTCCTATATCTTTCCTCTTTATTGTCACCAGTATTAAAGCAACCTCATCAATATCCGTTTTTGTAGTATTTTTGGCCATTAACTTCCAACATTAACTTTCACTGTTATCTAATGAAATTAATAGAAAGAATAAAGTCACAGTTTCATTTTGCAATACAGTACTGTTTATGTTAACCCTCATGCACGTTGTCCTTCATTTTGCTACTGTACGCAGGTTTTTGTTCTTCCTTTCCCTGTTTGATATCATTTCTATCTCTTGAGTTTTCTTGGATTCAATAAGTCATCTAGTTTCTTTCCATAGAAAGATATATGAAAACAAATTAGATTTTGAGTGCTTGCTTTATTAGCAAGCCGCCTAGACATCTCTGTTATGAAGGGCAGCATTCTACTTCCCCGCCAACTTAAATACTATTATGGCTGCTATGGAAACATAGCTTTCAAAACATGTGCAGAGCCTTAATGTTAAGAAATGCAAGAATTTTTTTATGTATCGTTCTTGTCACCAAACTGTCAAACCTTCATCTGGATACCAATGGTAGATGGAAATGGGTGTGGACTGGGGCATTGGACTATGAACAACTGGGGATCACAAAACAGTTAGAGGGGGTCACAGTTATTCCTCTCATTAAAGTAAAACAATGGGTCAAAATACCCATCCCCATTAACTTCACCACTGAAAGACAAGGGCAGTTAGTGAGCTCCTGATGCCTGACAAACTACTAAATGATGTGATTATAATAAACAACCTGCAAGTATACCCACCAGGGATGAAACAATGGGGTCTACAGGTACTTTGGGTACCTGATTGGGAGAAGATGGATAGGCAGGAACTGCCTGCCCTCCACTATAGACCAGCCAGACATCATATTGTTTCCTTTAGGGAAACCCCTGGAGTTCTCACACTCTCCCAGTGGTTACCTACTGTATGCTTTATACATAATGGCAGCAGCCACAACATCACCCTTAGATCCCTAGTCCTCAAGACCTGTCTCAGGGGCCTGAAGTTACTCTGGTGGCCACCTGGTCTTTTCCTGTTACTACCCATTACACCTTCAAAGCCTTGAAGTATCCTCAAATGTGGTCACTCTTGGAGCCCTGAGGGTAGATGGTACCCAATTCTGCCCAAGGATTTTGGTGAGAGCCTCCTCTGGTGCCTCCAGTGCTTCTGGCCTGTATTCTGCAGCCAGTCACCACACAGGCCAAACCCTGGGTACCATCTCTACCTGCTGTTGTAAGATGAAAGCAATATAGTAAGCACTAGGCAGTGCCCTCACCTCTAGGCACTCCAGATGCCACCCATGGTGCCAAAGGTTACTGCAGTACCACCAACTTTCTACTGGCAGTGCCCTTGCTTCCAGACTAGCATCTCTATCAGTGGTACCCCTATCTGTCTCCCACGTGAGACCCATGAGGTCACCTTCCAGATGAGGGCACCATATGTTGAAGTCTAAAACCACTGGCACAAGGAAGGAGCCCAGCATTCACGAGCACCATGAGGACATCCTATTTTAGCTGTCCTAAAGCTCCTCCCCCATTTATATTATTGGAGAATTATGACAGAGCATCAGTCCCCACACTAGCTCATGCTGGTGAACAGCAGCATCCCCGTACTGTAAGGAGGAGGTTGTAAGATACACACAATTTGCTCTAGTAACATTGAAAGTTGTACTCAATAGAAAAGTGTGTCCAGAGCTAGGCATTGAGTGCACCCAAGAACTCTGCTGACCTAAAGGAGCCTCTACCCTAGAGTACTCAGCAGGTATCTTGGTCATACTCAGCTAAGTTCATTTCCATGATGGACAGATAGTGGTGTTTATGACTGTATTCCTCAGTTCAAACAAGGTAAAACAAAAGACAGGCATGTTATGACGGGAACATTTATTTTATTTCTTTTAGAAACAATTAAATAGGCACATCAGGGTTGAATATTAATTGTCACTTGCTTGGATGTGTCGTGTGACTGCAACCACCCTTTATTTTCTGCTGCTTCATATTTTTTCTTGACAAAGAATACAACTATCACAGACCTCCTTTTGTAATATTCCTGAAAAATAAAGTCATATCACAAAACTCACACTTAGTTTCAGCCCTTAACTGAAGGGAATATCTACAATATTGCATACAAACTTAAGTACAAGGTGTTCCAATTACTTTATTGATATTTTATGCTGTAGCACTAAAACAGAGCCTCATATCAGCAGTATTAGCTATTGTAAAATGAGTACGGGAAATACTGATTCCAGACCTGTGCACTGAGAAAGCGCAATGCACAGGTATAAAAGTGCTGGCATTTAAAACAACGCACATTAACAATATATATGCCTTTCTGTCCTGATTGCCAATACAAACATGACTGCCACCTTTACACACTAAAAAGATCTCCTAGGACTTAAACATTAAACTTCCTTGAAATAAAAAGAACAAAGAGTAAATATTATTTTCCACTTCTACCTACATACTCAAATTTATTAATTGCAGTTTTATTGTTTGGAGCTTTTTTTCTGACCATTGTCTCTTTCAGACCTCACCTACTAGAGACACCTGTTCTGCTTGCTGTGGCTCAGACACAACTAATCGCTGGCCTTACTGATGCCTTCTGTTGTGTGTGTTGTGTGGAGAGGTAAGTATTCAGCTAGTGGAATTCTGCAGGAGTTTCAATTCCTGCATTTCATGATAAACTTTTCATGTACTGAATGTGCAGATAGGCAAATGCTTGACAGCTGGGGAGGGATTACTTTCTACTAGTTACTTTCAACAAAAGAAACATCTATTTTGTGCTCAGATTAGGTTTTCTCGAAACTTTTGTGCACAGATTTCTCCTCTTTTTTACCCTTCTTCCCTGTTTTCTCCCTCTCTCCTTCCCTTCTTCCTTGCTTTTTTCTCTCTTCTTTCTTTCCTTGCACACTTTTCTCTTATGTTCACCTCTCCATTACTGAACACTGTTCATATTACCACATTTATCACTTTTTGCAATTTACTGAATGCCTTGCCATAGCCTGCCCTAGCATGTATTTCATACATGGTTGCTATTTCTGATCCTATAATACCCTATTGATTGTAGCCCTTCTGTTCTCCACTTACATCCTGTCTAGGTTTATATTTTATCAATACATGTATATAAGGCTTCTCCAATATGTTTACCCTAAATACTGTGTTTTGTTAAGTGACATTTTATGCCTTACATGGAGGATAGTTTTCTATTGTATAAGATGTGTGCTTCTTATATACTGAATTTCAATAAAACATAAAGTGAAAAAAACGAAGAAACACCTGTTTTAATAAAAAGAAAGTTGGCTTTTCTTTACTTTCTTAGTTTACCCATTTTAGAAATGCCATAAAACACTTTGAAGTGAACGTCATGCTGGCACAACACACTTTACACCCTGTAATGTCATATTGCCTACATATTCCATCTCACCAAGGTTCCTGGAAATCTGTGGGTCTTGCCACATAACTTGCATCTTGCTACAAAATGAAAAATTACTCACCATAGTAACAACTTTTCTTCCTATTAGAACAGCCAGTACAACTTATGCAACTTCTCTACATTATAAATGCTGCTCCGGGCCAGCCCAGTGGCGTAGAGGGTTGAGGAGCTGGATGCCACACATCGCATCATGCCGGCGACCTGAGTTTGGAAACGGACTCGGGTTGCTGTGGGCTGGCAGGGCAGGATGAGGACTGAGTGTCCATTGGACTGCTCTCTCCTGGGTGGGTACTTGGTGCCCGCACTTGCAGCAGCCCCCGTGCAGACCGGGAGCATTGCAAGAGGATGGTATTAGCTGTGGGACCAAGGAAAAAACAGAAAATTGCTCAGGGCTCGGCCAGATGATGGTGGTCAGACTGCCGCACCTCCTCCAGACCTCCTGCAAGTCATGTCCACTTCAGCAGCAAGGGCCAATTAAGAGTGTGCTGGACCCCTCTGGGTGCCTTCCTCAGAAGAGAGGGACCCCGTCCAGCAAAGGGATACACTGGATTACCCTGATGGCTGCTATATGAGGTAAGGAGACTTGGGGTGGAACTGGAGGTGTGGGAGTCCTTGGTGGCTTGAAGGAGTGGTTGTGCCTTGAGCATGTAGGGCATAAACAAAGAACACACAAAAAAAAAGAAATGCTGCCCCAGAACTTTTAATGTTTTTCAAAGGTGCTCACTCTACTGTATTGGTCAGAAGTGCCCTAGCATTGCAACCCTTGATCTTTGAGTTGAGGAGGCTAGGAATCCTAAGACCCAATTTGAAAAAAATATTAAAGTTATTCTAATTAAAAATAAAACACAAGAACAATTTTAATAACAGTGAAGAAAAAACACACTCAATATCAGGGCCAACCGTAACCTTTTTTTTTTGCACTAACCAACAGGACAAGTTGATTCAAAATTGTACTAGCTCGCAGATGGCTGCACTAGCCCACAGTAATAATGATCACTTATACAGGAAAAAAAGCATTATTGCATATTTATTCTGCTCCCATGTTATGAACATACAAGCACATGAAAATACCAGCAGAAACAGGCCTCATGGTCTATTGAGTCTGCTTGATTGTGCAGCTAGCCCTCAGTTTGCAACTGCCCCACCCACCCCTCCCCTTTCATAATTACCCCCACACACTTTGTCCCATCCCTCTTAAAACCGTCTAATGTGCTACAGGCTACAACCTCATCAGGCAGAGTATTCCACTTATCCACCACCCTTTGAGAAATAATGTCTCCTTACTTCCTTCTGAATCTTCTCTCTCCAATCTCAGTTGGCACCTTGTGATCCTCCTTCTAATCTGGAAAATCCCTTTGTACTAGTCTTGTTTATCCCTTTAAGTTTTTAAAGGTTTTAATCATGTTCCCCATCCCCTCCTCCTCCTCCAGGAATACAGGTTCAGCTTGCACAGACTCTCCTCATAGGAGTATACCTCTAATCCCTGGATCATCTTTGTCTCCCTCCGCTGTACACCTCCAGGAATCTGATGTTCTTATTCAGAAATGGGTGTCAGTACTGCACGCAGTATTCCAGGTGCAGCCTGACCAGTGACCTGCATAGGAGGATCACCCCCTATTTCTGGAGTAGATTCCTCTCTTTACACCCCAGCATTCTGTTGGCTTTGCTGCTGCCTTCCTGCACTGTGCTGAGTTGTTCATACTTCCTATTATAAGCACCTCCTCTGTGGATTCCAGCTGTACTTCCAACTGATAGTTCCTCCTGGTTATTGGGTCCGGCGCAATACCTTTCACTTTTGGCATTAAACCCCAACTGCCATGCATCCGACCAATCTGACTCACATTGCTTCATGCTCCAGCAAAAAAGATTGCAGTGCAATCACTCGAGTGTGCACCCCATTGTTTTGTACCATGGCCCCTGCTTCTCCTTCTGCACCCCTTCACCAAACCAGAGGATATCATAATAGCAAATGTTCAACCAAGCAGCCCCAGGAGGGTGCTACAGTATACAAATATAGGGCTTGATATAGAAAACTTTGATATTTCTTTTAAATATACCAGGCACAAAATTATCGATTTAACATGCTCTGCTGTAACAATAACAGATTTTTCAAACCTTGTCCTTTCTTCAGCCCAGGGAAACAGTACACAGGCATGACATGATACTACCTCTCTTTCTATATAGGATGATCTAAGCACCCAGGAATGCCTATTTTCCTTTGAAATTATATATTTTACTAAGGCTTTTTTCTGTACCATGCATCTTGACTTTGATAAGATGGCCAACAGAGTTAAGCTATCCCTGGCAAAAATAAATACAGGTGAGGGAGTACAGGCAAAGTGGCAAGCATTAAGGATGCAATACTTGAAGCAACATCCTATTGTGTTAGAGAGAAAAGGAAGTGCAAAAGAACAAGGAAACTACTTTGGTTCTCAAAAACAGCAGCAGAAAAGGTCAGAGCCAAAAGGCTGGCCTTCAGGAAATATAAAGGAACACAGCAGGATGAAGACAGGGAGGCATACCAAACTACCCTAAGGGAAGCAGCCAAGGCAGTAAGGCAGGCAAAGGCCCAAACTGAGGAAACACTAGCACAAACAGTAAAAGAAGGTGACAAGACTTTCTGTAGATACATTAGTGAAAGGAGAAAGTCCAGAGGGGGTATTGCTAAGCTCAAAGGAGATAATGGTGTGTGTGAGGAGGAGGACGATGTAAAAGCGTCTATCCTCAATATATACTTCTGCTCAGTATTTACTGAAGAGAAGGAAGGGCAGGGCCCACAGCTCAGCATGATGGACACAGGGAGAAGGGAAGTGTGCACTAGTCCCTTCACAAAAGAAAGGGTCCTACAAGAGCTCGATAAGCTCAGGGTGGACAAGGCAATGGGACCTGATGGCATACATACCAAGGTACTAAACGAGCTAAGGGTGGAACTAGCAGAGCCATTATCAGAACTGTTTAATGAGTCTCTGAGCACAGGAGAGGTCCCAGAAGATTAGAGAAGGGCTCATGTGATCCCGCTCCACAAGAGTGGTAGCAAGGAAGAGGCAGGAATTACAGACCAGTCAGTCTTACCTCAATAGTGGGCAAGATTATGGAGGCACTCTTAAAGAAAGGAAAGTGCAACACCTGGAATCCATAAGAGCACAGATCCAAGACAGCATGGGTTTACTAAAGGAATGTCCTGTCAAACTAATCTCATAGATTTCTTTGACTGGGTAACCCAAGTGGAGGACCAGGGGGAGCAGTTGATGTCGCCTACTTTGACTTCAGCAAAGCTTAGTGATACTGTTCCACATAGAAGACTGATTAATAACTGTAGGCTCAGGGTGGGTGGAACTTGGTCAACTGGGTGGCAAACTGGTTGACGGGCAGAAAACAGAGTGGTGGTAAAAGGTATACAGTCAGAAGAGATACAAGTCATAAGTGGGGTAGCTCAGGGATCAGTTCTTGAGTCAGTCCTCTTCAATAACTTCATCAGTGACATTGCAGATGGACTGAAGGGTAAGATTTGTCTGTTTGCAGATGACACCAAGATCTGCAACAGAGTAGATGATACAGATGGAGTAGGCAGAATTAGAAGAGATATGGATAAACTAGCAAAATGGTCAGAAGAGTGGTAACTGGGGTTTAATGCAAAGAAGTGCAAGATCATGCACATAGGGAAGAGAAACCCTGAAGCCACCTATAGGCTGGGAGGTGAGTTACTGACAATTACAAGGGAAGAAAGAGACTTGGGCATCATCATCATCACCGATGACCTGAAATCATCCAAGCAGACCACTAAAGCAATGAGTAAGGCTAGTGGGATGTTGGGGTGGATTAGTAGGGGTATCTATTCATTCTCATCTGTCATAAGAGCGAGGTAATAACCCCTCTTTACAAGACACTTGTTAGGCCCCATCTGGAGTACTGTGTGCAGTACTGGTGGCCACACCTTCACAAGGACATTAACCAAATTGAGGCAGTCCAGAGAAGGGCAACCAAAATGGTGCAGAGACTGCATCAGAAAACATATGTGGACAGATTAACGGAGCTCAATATGGATACCATAGAGCAAAGGAGGGAGAGAGGTGATATGATCAAAACATTCAAATGCCTTAAGGGTATTAACAAGGTGAAAGAGTTTAACATGTTTCAGTATAAGAAAATAGCAGGAGAAGAGACACAGCATGAGATTAGAGGAGGCTGATTAATGGTAATGCGAGAAGTTCTTTTTCACAGAAAGGGAGGCGGATGCATGGAACGGCCTACTTCAGGAAGTGGTGGATATAAATACAGTGCAGGGCTTCAAACAGACATGGGACAGGCATAAGGGCGCAATACAGATGAGTATGAATAGATAGGCCATTGGCAGAGCAAAGGTCGATGGCACATTTATAAGGTAGAAAAAGAAATGGGTAGACTGGATGGGTCTTGCTCCCTATCTGCCATCAACTTCTATGTTTCTGTGCTCCAAAGCATTGCCTATAGGATGAAATGACAAACTGGGTGGATACGGGGGTACTGCATGGATGGCATTGACTGGCGTGGTCCATTAAGAAGAGCTTTGGACCCTACACTTGCCAGTAATGGCTGCTGTGTGTTTATGGATGGTCAGGTTTGAAGTGGTGTTCAGGAATGTATAGAGTTGAGAGATTGGGAGGTGAGAGGCAGCAGCTATGGTGATGGGAGGTGAGAGGCAGAAGCTATGGTGCAGCTGGGATAAACCCACCACCTGCAGAGCAGACCCTATATACCTCTTAGCATTTGTCATTAACATGTTGGATGCAGACACTTAACATGTTGAGAAATGAGTCACACTGGTCTTAATAATGTGGCAATCTCACAAAGACAATTTCAGAAAACTGGGAGCTAGTGACTTGAACAGCACTCTACTCTTGATCACATTCACAGCATGCACTATAGCTGAATGTCCTAACAACTGAGTGATAATGACTTACATTGATTCTTTCCTTGTATCCCCCTTTTGAGCTGCCATATAATTGCAGCTGTTAATGAGCTGTTAATCACACCAGGACACCTGGAACACTGAGGGAGATTAGCAAAAGGACTACAGCCTGCTAAAGTAGGGACTTTTTCAACTTCATTAACAGCCATGAAAAACCTGCACTAGTCAAGATGGACAAGTAGAGGGTTAGCTGCACTAGAACTGGACTAATAAAACAATGTTAAAATTGACCCCTGCTCAGTATAGTAATATTGTTTAATCCAAAGGGATCCCTCACTATATTTAACAACTGCATCATTCTTTCTAGACACTCAGGAGCTTTAGAATTTTTTTTTGCAAATTTGAGAAGCTAGAATGCAGTTCAAATTATTTTGTGTGGTCACACTTACCCCCGCATTCTAACATCAGATTTATTTCTAAAGCTAGGTGAGCAGTGATCACTAAAGTTGCTAAATGGCCACCAAGAACACATCAAAAAGTATTTTAAAAAAGTTTGTAAAACTTTTTCAACGTGGCAAAATAAGTTTAAAATATTATGAAACATTGAAACAGATTAGATCACTGAGTATCAATTGCAAAGGCACTGCAACAAGTAATGATCAAGCAAACAAAAAGAATTGATTCCTGCGTGACACTTTTTCCAGGTTCTGGAAGGGGGGGAGGTAGGGATTAGGGATTGTTAAACATAGTTAGGTTTCTTGGATTTAGACAAAGGAAGGTCAAGACCCATTGAGATTGTGTCCCACCACCAGGTGGGTTATTTCCAGTATCTAGACTGGAGAACATGTTTATCTAATTTACATCTGAAACACTGTGATGATTCGGGGATCCCTTTGAAACTGCATTGCTATGGTCATTTTGTTCTTCAACCCCGAATCCCTAATTAATGCTTAACAACTGCAGATTCCATAGCAATATCTTGGAGGCTGGTGAAAACTGATATCTCTTCTGGACTGTATGTCCAGACAGCAGTGCTTTGTGAAGGTGTGTGCCATTTTCCAGGTAGATGTTTTAGAAATTTCCTGCAGGAAAAACCTCTTGATACTGCTACAGAGGCAGATGTGCTCTTTCAGAATGAGCCCTATGGGCATCAGGTGACAAATTGCAAGCTTTATAAACAGAGCTATATGCAGGAAAATATCCAGTAAGAGATTGTTCTCTTGGATGCTGATTTACCTTTCCCACTTCACCATAGGTGACAAATAACTGGGAATTTGTGCACCTTACATTCTTTGTGTAATCCAAGTAGTAATTTAGAGCTCCTTAACATCCAGACTGTGGAGCTTTTTCTCTTGAGCTGGATTTTGCTATAAAGAAACTGAAGTGCAACTGAGACATTCAGATGAAATTCAGACATCACTTTAAGGAGGAATTTTCTAGTCCTTAGGACTACCTTGTCCCTGTGAAATATGATATAGTTTAAATCTGTGCAGAGGGCTTGTAGCTTACTCACCGTCTTAGCAGATGTCAGTGCCACTAGAGAAAATGCTTTCCAGGTGACATAGTGCAAGAAGCAGTTGCTATGGACTTGAACAGAGCTTCCATCAGCTGGGCAATGCATAGATTCAGGTCCCATAAGGTGACAGGATCCTTTCTGGAGGGTACAGATGATAAAGGCCTTTGAAGAACTTTTTGAAAATGGGCTGTGAGGCAACTGACATGTCCTTGCCAGCTGAGGCATAAGCTGACACTGCTGCCAAATGAACCTTTAGGTTGAAGGCATGAGGCCCAAAGACTGGAGACGGACTAGGTAGTCCAGGATTGTAGCTAGACTTGCTCACACTGGGTTGAGTTGTCTATGGGAACACCAAAGGGAAAATTTGTTCCACTTTGAGGTGTGGGTTTTCCTAGCTGCTGGTTTCTTAGAAACCTTAAGCACTTCCATAACCATCTCAAAATATGTAATCCAGAGAACTCTAGCTCAGCAAGAACCATGCTCTGAGTCAGAGTTATTGGATCTGGGAATGTTATCCTGCCCTGAGACAATGTCAGAAGATTATACTTCAGGGCTAGGTTGATAGGATATGTGGTGGAGAGTGAAACAGGAGCAGGGAGTACCAAATCTGCATGGCCTAGTCTGGAGCTACAGGAATAATTGCTGCTGTCTCTGTTCTCTGTTTTATAAGTACTCTCAGCAAAAGTGGGAAGGTTGGAAGGCATAAAGAAACTTCCCTAACCAGTTGAGGACTAGATCATCTGCTGAGACTGTACTCACTGATGGGGTCTGCAACAAAACAGTGGTTGCTGGTTGTTCTCCCAAGAAGCAAACAGGTCTATTTATGGTGTACCCACTTTCTAAACACTGCAACTAGCACCTGCTGGTTCACTGTCCATACATGATTTCTCTGGTTAATTCTGCTCAGGGAATCTGTCAGCACTTTCTCCTTCTCAGGCAGATGTACTGCTGAAAGCTGAACCCCTGAGAGTATGCTAAGTTTCAGATCTTTATTGCTTTTGTGTGCACAGTTTTGAAGATCTTGTTCTTCCCTATTTGTCTATGTAGCTCATCGCTGTAGTGTCATCTGTCCCAATCTGAACAGATTAACTTCTGATGTGGGAGGGAAAAGGCCGCATTGACAGGTACACAGCTCTGAACTCAAAGAGATTTAAGTCCTCCTGATCCACCAGTGCACTCCACAAACCACTTACAGTGAGCTCCTCCAGGTGGGCATCCCAGCCAAGGAGAGAGGCATCTGTTGAGAGTATGGCCATAGGTAATTGCTGAAGGAAGGGAACCCCCTCTCTGAGGTTGCATTCCTCCTTCCACCATTCTAGCATCCTTAGCAGAGACTTTGTGACAGGCACTGGTTTGAAAGTGGTTCCCACCTCTGGGACCAATTGTTCCTTCAGGTGGTATTGGATATTTCTATTTTGAACCTGGCACCACTGTGGTGGATGATGCGATGTGCCCCAGGCAGCACAGGAACTCCTTGCAGGTTTGGGCTGACCTGCCTGGAAGGATTTTGCGTTCAATCAGATTTGCTACCCTGGCTTGGGAAGGAATGCTTTCTCCAGGGTATCCAGTTTACACCTATAAAGTCTAAAACCTGAAAAGAGTCTGTTTGTAACCTTTGTACATTTATGAGGAAGCCTCTGTCCTACAGGATGTCATGTGTCAGAAATAGGGAGGACTTGACCTCCTGGTGTAATTTTCTGAGACTAGCCAGTTGTCCAGGTAGGAAAACTATCTCCCTGCCTCAGCAAATTCGCTGCCACTATGACTAGGCACTTGTGAACACTCTTGATGCTGAGGATAGGTCAGAGAGAAGGGCTCTGAATTGGTAATGGCAATTCCCTGTCCTGAATCTGAGGTACTCTTTGTGACTGGGACTTACCAGTATGTAAAAGTAGGCATCCTTCAGATCCAGTGACCCCAGCTAGTCTCCTTTTTGCAGTGATGGAGTCACTGAGCCCAGTGTGATTATCTTGAATTTTCCTTTTAAATGTTTGCTCACATATCTCAGGTCTAAAATGGGTTGCTACTTCCTCTTTTCTTGTGGGACAGAAAGTATTTTGAGTAAAGTCCCTTTCATGGCACATTCATAAGGTAGAAAATGGGCAGACTGGATGAGCCTTGCGGTCCTTATCTGCCGTCAACCTCTGTGTTTCTATGTTTCCCCATAATGAGGAAGGTATCTTTCCATTTCTTTCTGCTGGAGTGTGACAGTGAAAGCCTTTGTGATTCTGCAGTCTTTGAAATTTTTTGAACTGCAGGAACAGTCCCTGTCTCACTACTTCCAGAACTCACTTGTCTGTGGTCATTTTTTACCATTTCTGAAAACAGTGACTCAGCCTTCCCCCAACAGCCAATAGATGGGTGACCTGTGCAGACTTGTCAAAGGATTTTTTTAGCATGAAACTTGGGGATCAACTGTGCAACTGCACCCTGGTGCCCCTTCTACCCTTACCTCTGAAGAAACTCCTCTGTGGATGGTATATATAGATAATGTAAGCATGGGGGAAGTATCCCCTACCACTACCTCCCCTTCCGATGGTACACAGAACAAGGGATGAAACACCCAGATAACCCTAGTCACAAATGTTTTGGGAGGAGGGTGGCAAGATGGCCATGATGCTGCTCCGTTCCTCACAGCTGAGTGTTTAACGGTACATTTAACAGAGCATTTTGTAAGTTTTTATTCTGCTAAACTCACTTATGCTGAATAAAACTTATGTTATTTTAGACTTTGGCATCCTTTGCAAGGAATTTTTAATTTTGCTGAGCTCTGAGAACCTAAAATGAGCAGTGTTTGGACTGATGTGCTGTATGTTAATTAAACTGCTGCTCGACTTTTCATATCGCACCAGAGCTCTGTGTTAAATACATTTAAAAAAGAATGGTGCTTCTTACTTTGTTATGTTGCTACTAGTGGCTGGAGTCTTTTCTTTTTTTTCTCCTTTGGAAATTGTGAAAGGAATCTTTGAAAAAGAAGTAAGAGCAGGCATTATTTTATGTATGCATATCTGCGGCTTTAAAATTTGAGTCAAAGTGTCCATAAAGGTACTGTGGAGTAGAACAAATGCTAGAATGCTGGTAAAATATTTTAGATACATCTTTAGAACTGTGCTGATGGATATCGATGGAGCAAGAGTTTTGCCATTGAGAATGTTTTAGCACAATAATTGTTGCAGCAGAGGTATTGAATGGAATATCGGTTGCTCTGGTCTCTGTTGGGAGTGAGTGCTGCAGTATCAAAACCTGAGTGATTGTGTAAAGCTCTCACAACCCGAATAAAGGTATTCTATGGTTGCATAGGGTTGGGAAATTTTAATTTATCATGAATTTATAAAACTTACTATGCTCAGTGGAGTGTGATTTGTGTTTTGAATTTATAAACTTATTACGCCAGTGGAGCATGAGTTGTGTATAGTCCACAGGTGATTCTGACATGAATGGGAAGTGCAGAGACACTTAAAGATGATTGAAGGAAATTGGGAGGAATGGAATCTCACCTCGCTCATAGATGTTTGTAGGAAACCAGCAGTTTAAATAACAGTCATGCAAGAACTCTCTGGAAGAGGAGACTGTGCTTCAAAATTCTAAAGAGATTAAGGACTCTTGTTGGTAATGGAGTTCATGGAAAAGTTTTAGAGTTCAAGTTCAAGTTTATTGCAGGAAAACTCCATTGAGCAAGCTCATTCACAAGGAGGTCCTGGACATAAACACTTAAAGTACAAACATAGGTAATAACTAGTATATACATGAAATGCACGTTACATGATACTGGCTGGATATACATACAAGGGTACCACATAGGGTGACCGCAGGTGGTAAACATTAATATGAGACAGGGAATCGACTTACAGGTTGCATACTGATAAATGAAACATGATGACTGGTGTGTGCAATACATATATTTTGGAAGCCAGAACAAACAACAGACTACTACTGATATGGGGGGAGGAGTGATTTGATAGAGTAGCAGTGGAGCATAAGCATGGATAAATCCAGGAGTAGAAGGGAAGGAAAGCAGTTAATATGACAAAGCAATTATACCTTACCAGTGGATAAATATGGCACACATGGGGAAGGAAGAGACTTAATGACAGTTACAGGTGTCTTTTATTTTGGCTGAACTTAGCGATTTGTAGAAGTTTATTGAAACTGTGCTAGTTAGTTTCAGTACGGTTTGTAATTGGTTCCAAATGGAGGGAAGGGCATATGCAATAGCACGTTTATCAAAGGAAGTCCGTCCTGGTATGTTAAGCATAATAAAGTCAGATTTTCTTAACGAGTATGCACTATGTGAGATACTAATAAGGGAAAGAGATAGCTTGGCAATTTCTGCAGGAGCAGTTTAAGAGTCCATAGCCCAGCATGGAGCAGGCGCCTACTACTAAGGGATGTCCAACCAACAGCTGCATATAAGTCACAGTGGTGTGAATGGTAAGGGAGTTGGTAATGAACCGTAACGCACGGTGATAAAGGATGTCCAGTTTACTTAGATTTGCAAGAGTGGTGGAAGAATAGATTACATCGCCATAGTCGAGTAGGGGAGAAAAGTGGCCTGTATAAGCTTGTTTCGAGTTTCAAGGTGAAAGGGCCTATTTCTTTAGAAGAAACCTAACCTTGCTTTTAACCTTCTAGAGACATCTTCGACGTGGTCATTGAAAGATAATTTATTGATGATCCAGATACCCAGATATTTAAATTTGGTTACAACTTCCAGAGGCTTGTTTAGCATAGGACAATGAAGTCTTGGGCAAGGGTATTGGGGCCGTGACAGCACTGTGGGAGAATATCATCGCTTTAGTCTTCTTAGCATTGAGCAGAAGCTTTGCCTTTATTAGATTATGCTCAGTTGTGTGAAGTCCGCTTGAAGCACTCCCTGACTTCAGATAACGATGAGCCAGAAGTATACAACACAGTATCATCTGCAAAAAGTGCAGATTTGACATATATGTTAGCATCTAAGTCATTAATGTACAAAGAAAACAAGATATGGCCTAAGATGGATCCTTGGGGACTCTCTGCAACTGGCAAGGCAGCAGAAAAAGCCTTCCGCCTTTACTTTTGGAATCTTCCAGTTAGGTAGCTAGAGAACCACTGGGTGGTATGGTATGTGGCATCCAACTTTGCAAGGCAATTGACTAATAGTTTGTGATCAACAGTATCAAAAGCTTTGCTGAGGTCCAAAAGACTCAGCCAGTTACCTTCTTAGCGTCTATAGCAGAGATCCAATCATTGGTTACTTTTGCTAGTGCAGTGATTATGCTATGATTAGCCCAGAAGCCGGATTGAGCTGGGTTAATGAGAGAGAAGGTTTCAAGTGAGATTTAACTGAATATGGATCAGTTTTCTAGAACTTAGAAAGGATAGGCAATATGGAGATAGGCCTATAGTTGTTTACATCGCATGGGTCACCAGATTTAAACAGAAGGAGGATATGTGCTGATTTCCAACAGGACGGCACCAGTAGCAGATGTAATGGAAAGATTGAAGATGTGAGAATTGGGGCAGTGAGATGGGCATAGCCTGACTTTAGGAAAAAGGGTTCCAAGCCATCGCCCCTGCACTTTTTTTGGTGTTGTGGACCTGATGCAGCAGTGCATCATTTCAGGTTATTTAAAATATGTGGTATTTTACTGAAGTTTTCAATTTGCTTAGACAAAGTGTGTGTGTGTGTGAGTGACTGTGTGTGCTGAGTGACATCACATAATACACCTTTTATTGTGGCACAGTGTAATTGCAGCAGTGTGAACCTGCTATCCACTGCACCTGTGTGATTTTGTACTGCCATTGTGGTATCTTGGTTTTGTACTGTTACTGTAATCTGCAGTCACAGTGCTCTTCCCCCCAATGGCAAAAGGTTTTCTTTTCCAAATTGTATTGTGATTTGAGCACCGCTGGTTAGTTAAGGTGTTGTTGAACTTGTGACTTTGCATCTGTATCTCTTGTTGAAGCCACAGTTGTTATTTTTGGCTTCACATCCAGTGGCCCAGAGTGAACATTCCAAAATCTAAATTTGTTTAGAATATTCTTGTTAATCCCCCAAAATGCCCACAAAGAAACATGCAAGCAAATCTCTTTCTCACCATGGCACTGCTGCCAGTATAAGATTGTCTGTGGGCGTGGTAGTACACAGTCACAGAAGTGCATTGTGAGGAAAGGTATTTCTCCTTCAATGTTTTTACAGTGCAATCAGTAGCTTCACTCATAGTTGGAGATGATGTTGTCCCAGCTGATGCTGTTAGTGCAGTTGCTGGTGGTATGAGTATTGCTGCCTCAAGTTCCGCTTCTGACCAATTGACCGTGTCCAAAAATATAGTTGAGTGTAAAGCAGTGAGTGACAGTGTAGATGATGTCATACTCCCCAGTAACATCCCACTGGTAACTGAACATGAGGATTCTGATCATCATGGTAACAATAAGACACAATGTCACATTTCTTCCACCGCAGTTCAGGTCACGCATTTTCCATGCAGTGATTCACAGTGTGATGGTGGTGTTGATGATGAATCTGATGGTGCTGATGTTGCTGTGGTTGCAACATGTAGTCCACGTGCCAGCATCCAAGCAGAAGATGTGGATGTGGATGATGTTGATGAATATGATGATGATGTCAGTGACCCCTGTTGGGAACTGGAGAAAAAGAAATTCAAGGTGGCTGTGTCTGGGTCTGTTTGCATTAACCCCCTCCACGTAAAAAGTTGTGATTTACCAGTTTCAGTTGATGATAATGATGACCCAGTAATAAAGATAGGTAGTTGTAGTGGTCCATTGCAGTCCAAGTGTGTCCAGCCTGAAAAATCATGTAGCACACCCCCAACTTCAGGGCTTAAAAAAACAGAGCCCAATAAGCAGCATCAGGGACATGTTAAAAGTAGGGGATCACAATCCCTTGCTTGGGATTTTTTTGTGCAAGATGCAAATGATGAGTCAGTTGCAATCTGCCAGGTTTGCCATGTGCGTGTGAGGTGAGGTAAAAAGGGGAGCCATCTGGGCACAGGAGGACAGCATACGCATCTTAAGAATAGGCACATGGTACTGTGGACCCAGCACAAGATGGCAGCTAATACCACAGAGGGGCTGTTCACCCTCATCATCAACCATAATGAGCATTTTATCCCTTCCATGACTGTAAGATCATGTTGAAAATTAAATGTGAGCAGTATGAAATAACAGCAGAGGATTACTACAGGCATGATGAGGTGGAGGAGCATAATGATTTTGAAATCTTGTCCAGTGGTGGTAAGAGTAGCAGTTTTGGTGGTGGTGGTGGTGAATGTAGTATGTCTAGTGCAAGTGGTACATCAACCCCTGTTTGTAAATCTGGGAAAATAACTTTATTTGTGGATTTGTCATCACCTGTGCAACCGTCTTCATCACACATCCACTTTCCACCCCCTGCCATTCGCAGAGCAGAATTGTTTGTCATCACGCCCCATGTAAAACATTTAAGTCAGCCCATGTTACAGAGTGTTTCTGTGCATAAGCTGAAGTACCCACCCAATCATACAGTATCTCGTGAACTTAATGCTGCTGTAGCTGAAATGCTGGCAATTGATCTTTTGCCCTTCTCCTTAATTGAGAATTCTGGGTTCCAATGGTTTGCAACACTTGCCATCCAAAATAGAAAGTCCCATCCAGGATATACTTTTCCACCCGTGCTGTCCCCGAGTTGTACCATACTGTGTCTGACTCTGTAAGACATGCCCTTCAACATTCCTCCTCTCCATTCATCCATTTACGTATGGATATGTGGACAAGTGGCAAAACAGCGGGGAGTTCATATTTTTGTATAACTGCACATTGGGTGCAGGTGCCGGGTGTTGTTTGTGCTGTTGATAGTGTGAATAATCAGTGTAGTAAGGTGGATTGTTGTGTAGCAATCTTCCAGGAATTCAACAGCATACAACGATCATCATGCGCATGTGACCTGTTCACACACTGGTGAAAACATGCTGACTTGGTACTGACAGAAGCTGATAGTGGCTGAACCCCTGTCCCTGAGAGCTGGGTTCATAGTAAGTGACAATTGGTCAAATGTGGTGAAATGCATCACGAATGGTGACTTTGTTCAGGTTCCATGCATGGCCCACTGTTTAAATCTTGTGTAGGAGTTTCTGCAGCACCCTGATATAAAGGAAATGCTGACAGTTGCATGCCATGTCTGTTCTAACTTTTCATGCTCTGCAAAGGCCCATGACCAACTTCGGAAGTTGCGGATCCGAAACTGCCTCCTGCAGCACCGCTTGAAGCTGGAAGTTGTCACCCAGTGCAACCCCACTTTATATATGGCAGAGAGGATGTATGAACAATACAAAGCCATCTCAGAATATCTTGTCATGTACACTAGCCATGACAGTCCCGGGGCCTCCATGTCTATGACGACTGAACAGTGATGCCTCCTGGACTCTGTAATAACAATTTTGAGGCCTTTTGAATGTGCCACAGAGGCAGTGAGTGGCAAGTATGCATCCATTAGCCAATCAATTCCACTGTTGTGAGTTCTGAGGCAGACACTGGTGAATGTACAGCATAGCCTTGATGTTGCCGGAGACAGTGCTAGTAGTGTGTTGCTGAAACACATGCTGAAAGTATTCAACCAGAAGCATCACATCTTGAACATTCAGCGTAGTGACAACTTTGCAATAGCAACAATGCTGGACCCATGATACAAACGTGGAATTGCCTCAGTACTGGAGGCCAGACCTGAACAGGTAAAATGTTAGTGTGCAACTGGTGCACTTGGTTCATGGGGCATTGTAGTCACATGCCATGGTCAGCAAACCATCAGCATAATCAGGGTGAAGGTGAACCTGGAGGAGTAGTATCTTGCATATCTTGTAAGGGGAAGGGATTGCAGTTCAGGTGGTCTGTCATCAAAAGTGGTTCACGTTACTCCAGTTTGGGAGGCTTTGTCCCAAGTGGGGAGTTGTGGATACAAATGATTCGGAGAACAGGGGATGATGCATCAGCCACTGGACTTAGTGCAGCACAGTGAATGGCTGAGTTATATTTGTCTGAAAACAGGCATCTGTCAGTCACTGATGATCCCCTTTTATACTGGAGTGGAAAGGTCAATGAATGGACAGAGCTGACCGCTGTGGCACTGAAGTACCCGACATGGCCACCCTCTAGTGTAAGTGTCAAGAGGGTATTCAGCTCAGCAGGTGCAATAGTTCGAGATCATTGTACAAACCTCTCTCCTGCAAATGTCAGTTTGCTGACATTCATAAAAATGAATGAGAAGCACATACTGGCGGACCGTAACCTCAGTATTTGTACCCGGCCTAGTCATGGTTTTGCTGATGGAAATGGGCCATCCTGGTGGCACTGCAGTGGCAGCATAAAACAGCCTACCACTGATGTAGATGATGACACAAATGGAGAAAGAATTTCCCAGTGGTCAGGCTTCAGACATAGATGACCGAGAAGGCAGCTTTTTTTATGAGGAGGATGATGATGAGGTTAATGTTGGAAGGTTTTAACTTCGGTGGTTAAAAGGCTGTCATATTTGTTGTGTGATACATGTTTTCTTTTTCATAAAGTTAAATCAGTGTCCCACTCAGAGTGACTCAAATTCCTTATGTCACGTCACATTTGTAACACAGAGCACAATATATCCTGTCCACTGTACTACCACCATAAGACCGCTGTTAGCCACTGCCACCGGGGGAATAACTTTGTGTGCCCCCGGATCATCACCATAAGACTGCTGTTAGTCACTGCCACCATAGGGAATGTCACCATGTGCCCCCCTGGACCACAACCATGAAACCACTGTTAGCCACCGCCACCAGGGGGAATGACTTTGTGTGCCCCCTCTGGACCACCACATAACACTGCTGTTAGCCACTGCCACCAGGGGGAATGACTTTGTGTGCCCCCTGAACCACCACCATAAGACTGATGTTAGCCACTGCAACCACCACCAGATGCAGAAAGATGTGAGATTACTATGAATACCATAAAGTGAGTATGTGTACTAATGTTTTTCTTGCTATTCAACTACCTTTAGCTGTGTGTTTTGTTTCCTGTTGTTTTTCCGAGCTGCAATGGTCAAACAAATACGGTCAGCTTCTTTTGTTTTTTTACAGGTTAACAAACGACTATCCTTCGCTGAAGGTCTGTATCAATGGTACAGCATTATTGTGTGTACAGCAACCTATGGAATATCCATTTCCATACTTATAAGTATATCAATTTTATTTAATCTGTTCTATTTTTTCATAACAGTGCAACAATTCCAGCTGATGGTTCATAAAGTAGGTGACAAGTATATCACAAAATATTTGCCCAACACATCATGCACTGTATTCCAAATTTGCAGCTGTAGCCATGCCAGTGTTGAAAAAAGTTTGACCCAGGTTGTGTGACTTGACAAGATGTGGTTTTAAAATGTAACTTGAGTTAAGATGCAGGGACACTGATACAGTGTATTTCTCATAGCCTGGTACTAAATGTAACTGTGATTTGATGATTTGGTGTTCTTGTGGCTTCACAGCTTGCTATCTGTGTTAATCCATATACCCATGGTATAACAGCCACGACTTAAACATAATGTGTTACTGCTGCAATCAAGTTGTAATAAGTCCTTCATTTCTTTTTTTAGGAAACGTCCACATGCTTTGTTGTGCCATAGTTGCCTTATCCAAAGAACTTCATCATCATACCCCTCCCCCCCGGGCTGGCAGACATGCAACAAGCAGAAGTCATATGAATCGTTGATGACCATGACCATCACTACTGGACTGGAGAAGGATGCAGATAAATCTGTGAGGAAGTAACCAAACAATAAATCATTAATGAGACCTACTTGCAAATATGATAATCCCCTTCCCCCAAAAATACTTACCTCTCATTGTCTCTGAGAGTATTCCATTTCCAATTCCAACACCACAATTTCTCAAGCACTTGAAGGTGCACACCAACAGTATGTGACCTGTGACAGAAACCAACACAATGAGTATGTGTATATTTATGTCAACCCCCCAAAAAAATACATTCAACTCACCTAGGCTACTATTGGTGTACACACAAAGGGCACCTTCTTGGTGAAGTGATCACAGCACACTTTGGGCAACCAACAGTTCTCTCAGTGTCATCATTTGTGATGGTACACTGAATGGTCATTCATGTTATCCCTCCTTCATATGGTTTGGCAAGATACGGTGCATCATCACATCATCATCATAGTAAGGTCAATACACAGCAGCATTACATGTAATTGCAACAGCAGCAGCATTTCTTGTAACGCTCTCATTTCACTTTGTCAGCAATGGGGAATTTTCTGGACACAAGACAGTTGCATTTTGGGGATGCACAAAAATTCTGGTGACTGTGTGTCAACACTGCATGGGTGACTGAGTGCGTCATTAATTCTGGGACACTTTGCATTTCCTGTTATGCTCTTATTTCACTTTGTCAGCACCGGGGAATTTTCAGGACACAAGGCAGTTGCAATTTGGAGATGCACACACATTCTGGGGAATGTGTTGTGAGCAAATAATGTCATAAATTTTAAATGAATGTCTATTTCAAAAATAAATATTTTGGAGCCTCAGTAATGTTTACTTTCTGTCATGAAGTGTTTGTCCTAAAGCAGGACTGAGCAGTGCAAGTATACTGTGCTAAACTGCATGTGTGCACTCAGCTTTCTTTCCTGTGTGTGCAGACACTGTCCAGCTTCGTGCAAACATATATATGGTGTGACTTGTTGTGGTATGTAAAGAATAAAGATAAGAATATATAACATATATTTTATTTGTACCATCATCAGCAGAGGAGTAAGTGATATGATATTTTTTCAGTGGTCTCAGGCCACTGTGCATCTTAGTCACTCACAGTGCACACATGACTTTGCACAAAATAATAGCACAAAAAATCATGCTTTTCAACAAACTATTCCCAACAGATATTAAAGATTGCTGAGGCACCCAAAATATGTTATGGAGTACAGACATTTTAAAGTTGGAATATATAAAACAGCTCCTGCAGTCCCCTGCCACCACACTGTGCAACCACTGGTGCCGTGTCATGTTATGGTGTTCATCAACTTGCTAAAAAACTGACACTGCCAGTCTAAACTAGAAAGAGCTCAACATCACTTATTCCAGAATAAAAAATGAAAAGAACTGTGGTAGCACACTGTGTTGGCATTTGGCAGTGAGTGAACTGGACCTTATTTATATCCTGACTTTATAGTGTCTGTACACTGTCCGTCAAATATTTGGGGTGCCTCACCATCACCAATACTTCATGTCTCTTTGGTACAGTTTGTTAAAAATGCAGGATTTTTGGTTGCCATATGATCAATCTCCTAAATGTCATGTGTGCACTGTGTGACTAAGGTACACTCTGGCCAGAGACCTCTGAAATAAAATCATATCACTTAGTCCACTGCAGATGATGGTACCAATAAAATATATGTTATATATTCTTATCTTTATTCTTTATACCATACACACTGCAACAAGTCAGCATATATATATGTTTTCAAGAAGCTGGATAATGTCTGCAGTTCACACACAGGAAAGAACACTGTCACTAACTGCACACATGCAATTTAGCACATTATACTTGCACTGCTCAGTCCTGCATTTCCACAACCACACCACAACAGAAAGTAAACATTACTGAAGCACCGGAAATACGTCAGGGTACACATTCTTAACTTGTATTATAACACAGTGGGGGGGGGTGTTAAAAAAAAAAGCTAATGTGGTGTGGTATCCCCTGCTTCTCTAGCAGCAGATGGAGCATTGACACAATCTGCAATTGGTGTCGCTCTATGTGCTCCAACTGCTGCTGGACAGCACTCACCCTCTCGTTGTTCTCTTGTACCATGCACCACAACATAGCAAGGTTGGCCTGAGTTACAGGCAGTGTGGGGTCCTCCACTGGTGGTTTTACAGCTGGTCATGGTGGTGGCTGGAGTGGTGGCTGGAGTGGTGCTGGTGGTAGAGCAGCTGCTGCTGTAGCCCTCCTCTTGCTACAGCAATGCACAGCAGCACCTTCTGCCTCTGCCAGTGCCACAGAAGGGCCAGCAAGTGGTGGCCTGGCCCTTTCTCTGGCAGCCAGCCACTCCACCTTGCAGTGATTAATCATGTGGGTGCACTGGCCCCCAGTCCCCAGGTGTGTTCCCAGGACCCTTGGTGCACCTCAACATCACAAATAAGGCACCATACCAGGTTGCTGTCCCCTCTGACACAAAGATCTCCCAAACTGGGGAGCTGCAAGGGGGACCAGGCATGGAAGGGCCAGATGCACTGGCAGCAGCCTGGTCACGGCGGTGCTCAACCTCTGGAACATCCAGTTGTGGAGGTGATGCTGCTGCCGGTGGTGGTGGTGGACATGATGGTGGTGGTAGGTGGTGGCATTGCTGCTGCTGCTTCTGGGGGGGTTGTTAGTGGTTGTGGTCCTGTTGCTGCTATTGGGGGTTGGGAGACCCAAGATTTTAGACCAGTTAAACAGCACCCAGCCACACACTCCCATGGGTGTGCACTCCTCCCCTGCCAACCATGCTGCGCCTGCCACGTGGTCCCACTGCTCCATTTCACCAACTTCAGTACTCAAACTCTTACTCGACTGCCCTCCCTCTATCCAAGCAATGACACGATGCATCAACAACACAAAACACTCACACACACAACACAGGCACACACACAGTCAGACATACACACAAACAAACAAAAACTTATAAAAGTAAAAAACAAATCACAATCACAGAAAGAAAAAATGAACTACAAAAAGAGTACAAAAAACACTAAACAATATAGCTTTGAAAAAAGCTGTTGGGTGGGTTTTATATGAGCTACTCTGCTCCTAACTCCCACACAGACAAACTACCTCCTCTCTCTACCCTGCAAAGGAGAAAGTGAAAGTATCTGCTTGCATGAGTCACTTCCTTCCTGCCTGGCTAAAGCATGTGACTTACAGTACTGTAAGCCATGTGATGCGTTGGGGGGCTGCCTATATTTTTGCCACTTCACCTTACTTCGCATTAAGGTGGAATGACAACACGCAGTCATAATTCCACTGTGAGCCTTTCACAATGGCCACTCTGCATAGCAGAATGACAACGTGAAGTGCCCACTTCGCGTTCACTTAACCAGCGAATTTTAAATTCGCTGCATCATTATTTATGAGCCTTCAGTTCACAGATAGCCCCAAAAAGCTGTTTTTCTCAACTCTGAAATGCTTAAGTGCTAACTATTTCATCAGCTCTATTTTTACTGAGCATTAAAATAGTGGTGATGTGATGCTAATTGTGAAATGCCTATCACTGTATTACAGCTAAGTTGAATTGCTGAGTTTAAGAATTAGCCTTAGCTAAACATCCTTCAAGTAATCTTGTGGATGTGGCACTCTCTAGGATAAACAGATACTGGAATCTAATAATTAGTACCTAGGACAATGCTGATTAATATAATTGTTCCTTTATTAGACTGTGTTTTGGGAAAAACAGTATGTTACATATTTTATATTTTAAGAGACACAGATAAGAGAGTTAAATGATTAATTGATTTGTACTGATTGGTAACTGAATACATGCATATATAATGAGTGTAACTGTTTTACTAAATATTTTATGGCATGCATTTGCATATAGTATGTTATGGATATGTTTAGTTTTTGGTATATTGTAATGGCTTAATTGCCGAATAATGAAATCAAACTTCACTTCAAACCTCCCCTTCCAGAAGGCCTGTAGGAAGTGGAGGCCTTTTCCTTCTCAGTATTGATCTTGTAGTTGACTTTGTATTCATCCATCTTTTTCAGGTAAGCCTCTGTCTAGTCACAAAACAGTAAATTTCCCTCACGGGGAAAATCTGTTGCCTTCATTTGAGTGCCCTGGGATAGGCTAGTAATTTTAAGTTAGGCAAATCTTCTTAAATACATTGCATGAGCCATGACCTTTGATACAGTGTCATTCATGTCAGCTGCCATATGGAACTGGTAATCTGTGGCATCAGTAGCTGATTTTGCTGTGTCATCCAACTGTCATACCAAATCACCAGTAGCCTTCTCGCTTATTGTCAGTATTGAGTTCCAAAGGACTTTTGGTACTGAGCTGCAGAGACCAAGTATGCTGTCTGCTTTAACAGCAGAGAAGCTGAAGTATAAACTTTTTTGTCCATACTATCCAGCTTCTTGGAATCTTTTTCAGGAGTCTGAGAAGAAAGGGGCACCTTGGCCTTGGCACAGGCAGCAGCCTGGAAAACTCTCTCATGATTAGGGTGAGACTACAGGTATTCAGAACTGTCTTTATCCACCTGATACTTGTTTTTTTTCCAGTTTTCTTATCTATGCCAGCAGCTGAAGTAGGCACTGAGAAGGTTTTACAGGTGGTCCTTTTGAGGGATTTGTGACTAAGCAATAGCAACCTCTTTCTGGGAGTTAGGCCCATCATATCCATAAATTCCACCTTGTCCTCATCCTCTTCAGTTTCACAAAGGTGTAATGTGAGGAATAGCCATCTGAAGGTCTAGGAGGGGAGCTGAACTCTTGTTCTGGAGAACCATCTGGTTCTATAGGTTTTCCTTCATTCTCTTCCTCCTCAAAGTACAATTCAACCTCCCCCTCCACAGCTATTTGGAATGGAACTGGAGACTCAGAGGAAGGGGGGCAAGCATATTCATATTATTTCACATAGCCTGGAGTACCTGGAGGAATTGCCATACCTTAGTCATGTCCTCTGTTGAGGGCATTTGACTGGTGTTCACTGGCTGTTCCTTTCCTTTCAGGAGAAGGGACAGCAACATGTTTTTCTTTTGGTTTTTCCTTGGCAGGCACCATCTCCAGTGTCTTCTCACAGGCACTTTTATTTTTTCTGGATTCAGGGTTCCTCCTTTCAGACACCTTGATTTCTGAGCCATCTTTGGAAGCTCTTTATTGTTTGTCCCCTTTGACAGGGACTGCTGCTTACTCTGAGGGACTGGACCCTTATCTGAGCATTTAGGTGAGAGGGAGGCAGACTGAGAAGTCATAATGTCTTCAAATTTCTTAGCCTTTTTGTGTTTTGGGGCAAAACGTTATGCAAACCTCACACATGACAAAGTTATAGTCTGGAATGAAGCATCTTAAACACAATGCATTACAGTCTACCCTAGCCAGCTGATATTACTATAACTGGCTATGCTTATTACTCTCTATAATAACCACATCCTAGAAATACCCTAACTGGGTTGCGCTAAGATTACTGTCATAATTCTGTATGCAGATTGCCCCTACCCATCTTCTTCTCCCATTTAGATATCCTAGACTTCTTGATCCTTAACTCCCTTATTGTGATATGATCAACCTACCTTAGTGCAGTTGGGCATAATAGCTTTTAGACAGGAACATGGAATGGTCATTACTAGCTGTTTTTCTGATCAGTTGCTACATATGGGTAACTCCCAACCAGGACTGTTCCCTGCCCTCTGTGCCATCAGCCCAGTGGATATCTTGTGTTGGATCTGATCAATCTTGGAACAGAAATAACATTAAAATAGTGCATTTCTTAACTGCCACAGAACCTTTTCCCCTAAGCCCAATATTAATTATCTAGACTCATTAAATGCAATATTCTGGCAAAAATGCCCCCTGCCAATTCTTGGTTCTATGTAATTATAGCAACTTTTTAATTGTGACTTCAATATCTGCGACTTTATTTCGGCGATCGCTGAAATAGCGGCAGTACATGATAGCAATCGGGAAAAACAGCGCAGTCTTGTATGTGCTTACTGATATATGCCAAAACCAGGAAACAAAGCAACAGCAACCTATCAACACTGCATTAAAAGTAACCCTGGACCAATCAACAACTCCCAAATCATAGCAGGTAACCTAGTAGCCTATCAAACCTTCAACACTGCAACGTAGCAAACTAATCAATGTCAAAATAGCAACCTTCTAATTAAAAAACTGGCAGCCAAAGGATACTTTTTATTGATTCTTTATTGATTCCGTATCTTGATTCCTTATCTTCATTGTGGGTGCTGTCTTCAAGTGCTTTCCATGATGCCCACTTGAAATCCATAATGGAATTTGATGTACATGCATCACCAATGAGTGTCTTAAGCTCAGAAAAGATTTGCTCATATGATGCAGTTTTTCAGGAACTCATTAACGCATAAGCTGCTGTTAAAACCATTCCAGAGTGAATACTGTGCACTGTATACAACTGATGAAAGAGTGCAGGGCATTATTTGAGTGTGCTATCAAGCATCCAGTCCCACATTCTTGCAAAAAATGCAAATTACCATCTGTGGAAAATAATAGCACTCGTTCTTTCTCCTGACTACTATCAAACAGTAGGAAATGCTCACCAGTGCTCAGAACAGAGAATTCAGGGGGGATAATAAAGTCCTCCACTGTGTTGGGAGTTGCAGGACAGCCACGCTCCTGCTGACAAATATGCAGTACAGGGCATTCTATTAGGCTTATGCCAGGTAGCCTTCCAGTCACTGAATCAGGGGCAGCTGCAGTGCACTCAATGACAACCTGTGAGGTTGTCTCTACTGTTTGCATGCTCTTGTTTGAATGTAAGCCTCACATGCCTAACACCTACTTCAACAGCATCAGGTACATGGGTATGTTCTTTAACTGTGGCTACTATGCTGTCCACAGAGGTGTGCAGTCTCACAAGGCAATTATATTTGTGAGACTCTGCACATCTCCAATAAACCTTATCTGCCTTCTCCTTATCTTTTCAAAAAAGGTAGCCCCCATAGAGTGCCAATGGCTTACTTTTTGGCTTGTCACAAACTCAACGGACATATCCAAAAAAATTTTGAGCTCCACCCTCAGAATCAGAAGATGTGAACTGACTGACACTTGGTGGGGGGGGGGGATCAATGCTGGACTGCAGGAAACGTAAGTTCAGAGTGCTTCCTACATTTTGACAACACCAACAGATGACATTGCTGAATTTTTCTGAGTTGTTGAAAGGTACAGTAATTGACAACTGGAGTTATTATTGTGTTATAAGTCACTATTAACATAGATTTGCACATATTTAATGGTCACTTAAGTTGATTTGACCATTCTTTGTTTACGATAATCTCATCGCTATTTTTGTATCGCAATTACCACAGGATACCAATTCTATGTGATTATAGCGTCTTTTTAATTGCAACTTCAATATCCATGATTTTATTTCGGCAATCACTGAACTAGTGACAGTATATGAAGTTGATTTTGCCATTCTTTATTCGCAATAATCTTGTCACTATTTTTGCATTGCAATTATCATGGGATACCCCAATGCTTGGGTGTTAATTTGACATCAAATTACAACAAACAGCAGCTACATAGTAGATTCCAAATGTGTAAAAGGCTGACACTGCTATTAATATTTTGTTCTGGTAATGTGGAGGTTAACCCTGGCCCACTCACCCTGGACTCTTCACCCATAGAGTTTGCATCCTTCAAGGGTCTAAAATTCATACTACTAAATATAAATAGCCTATCAAAAAAACTGGATGGCATAAAACTTGGGTCTGTCATACCAGCCCAGATGTCTTCATATTTATGAAAACTTGGTTAAATGGGTTGATATCCCAAAATGAAATTACCATACCCATATATAACCACTTTCACCTAGATAGATCAACTGGGGAGGAGGCATTGTTCTCTACATCAATAATAAATTCAAAGCAACCAAATTTAGTTCCCTTTCCATATCCAATAATTCTGAATGCCTGGCAGTGAAGTTCACACTCTCAGAGGTTGAAACCATTAATTATTGGGTTATTATAGACCACAGAAATGTGGATTAGAACTTCTAAAACACATCTCTATTCTAGTTAGCTCCCACCCCAATAAATCTAAAATATTAGAGATCAAAATCTGGATTGGCACTCCTTTAAATCAGATAATCTAAAAAGTCTCTGGGATGATCAAAGGCTAACACAACTTATTAATGAACCCACTAGGGCAAACCCAAAAAATCCCACTATGGATTCCATGCTAGACCTTGTCTTAACCAACATGCCACACACAAATACCTACACAACTGCATTTGATAATGATATCAGTGATCACAGAGGGGTAGTCTGTACTAGAGGAATCAATGAACAAGCATTCCAACCAAAATTAATCATTAAAAGAAGGTTTGCAAACATCAAGGCCCCTGAATTTCTAGCAGATCTGGACAAAATAAATTGGTAACAATTTTATCTCACCTGTACAGTACATGAAGTGACTTCTTACTTCAATAAATTTCTTCTGGTAATAATAAACACACAGCCATGATAAAGCATAGAGTTAAAGAATCACCATGTCCTTGGTTTAGTAGTGATATGAAAAAGGCCTTAAGATAAAGGGAAAGACTTGGGTCCACTGCAAGGCATACAAAATCTGAGTCTGGTTAGACTGCCTTTTAAAATAATGAAAAATGTGTGTACCAAACTTATAAGAGACATCAACATGAAATTCTATCTTAACATTATGAAAATTCCAAAAATAATGCAGCCAAATTCTGGAATTCAGTAAAAATCATTGAAGGACGAAAGTCAGCCCCCTCATTGCCACATAAAATTGAATCTCAAGGCAAACAAATAACTGGCAAGCAAATTATGTTGGAGGAATTAAACACTTCATAAAGACTGGAATGGCATTTGAAAACTCACCAACCTCATCTTATCCTACTCCTCCTCATCTGGAAGATACTAACATGAACAACCAATCAACCAACCTGTTCTCTTTCCAACCCATCACCCACAAGCAGGTGGAAGATCGTTTGCTAGGACTCGACTGAAGAAAAAATGTCAGCGCAGATCATCTAGACCCCTTTTACTCGAAAACTGGTTACAAGACAATTGGCAGCACTTACAATCCATCTCTTTAATCTATCACTCTCTAACAATGACCTCCCCTTAATCTGGAAAACAGCACACATTATACACTGTACCACTATTCAAATTTGGTGATGTGGGTAAATTAAACAAATACAGATCCATATCTACCTTACCCATCCCTTGTCAAATTCTTCACAAAACCCACAAATGCTCAGTTATGGTAATATTTAGCAGTAGTAGTAGTAGTATAAGTAACATTCTTATTCAATGTAACATACTGTAATTTGATTATTCCCCATCGAGCAACAGCTAATTTTCAATGGGTACCAGTACATGGTGAACCTGGTTACAATAATAAAAATGTATGAATACATTCATATTTCTATACTTTTAAAAACCATTCATCTTTCATACATGCATATTCACTTAATGTTATATTATCCCATATGCTGATGTGCAGCCATTTGATTATATATTATTGATATTCTATCCAGTTCTGTGATTAACCAAAGGTGCCACTTAATACATATTACACCATATTTATGTACCTTTAACATGCATTTAAACTGGATTATTATAAGAGGGCAAGGCTGATTAGCTTGCTTTATTAACCAGCTATGTATTACTCCAAAATTTAAGAATTCTTTTGTTAATCTTAGTCAAATGTAGATAGAATTTCATGTAACAGGACCATTATACAACAAAGATGATCTTCCTAGCTGGCCCGGTGGCACTGAGGGTTGAGGTGGTGGATGCCACACCTCACACCACACCAATGACCTTGGCTCAGAAGCCAGATCGTGTTGTCGAGGGTCATCCAGTGAGGAGAGGATTGAGCATCTACAGGACAGCTCTCCTCTCCTGCAGAAGGTGGGTCATGACTCTCCAGCAGCAATGACTCCCAGTGGAGACTGAAAGTGCATCAGCCGGGGGTCACACATACAGGGGTGGAGGCATCAGTGGACATCTGTGAGAGGGCTGTGGGAGCATGCTCAGCTCATGCTGGATGTCATTGCATGTCAGCACCTCTGGGGACTATCACAAAGTCACACACACAAAAAAGGAAACACCCCAGCTCCTAAGGAGATGACGGCCTGCCAGCCCCATGCCCACTGTCGGACCCTGCCTCCTCCAGTCCCGATATCTTCTAGCATGCACAGAACACTGTGCTAGATTAAAGTAGTTCCCAAGGTAAGTGGTGGGCAGCCCCACCCTGGAAGGCACAAATCAGGGGGAATATGGTGGTTCAGGGTGCCGGTTCATGATTCTGGAGGGACCTGGAGCAAGGGGGTCTCGGTTGGGGCGAGACAAGCTGGGGATGCCTGAAGGATACCTCAGCACCAGCGACCAGAGGAAAAAAGATGTAAAAATTAAAAAAAAGATGATCTCCCTACATTCATATTCAAAGTAGGTATTGAGATTCCACACCCTCTGATAATCTTAAATTTAGTTTATTGGGTTTTATAGCCACATTATCTAGTATGTAATTTGGAAGGGATTTCTTATAAATTTTATATATAAAATTTAATATATGGAGTTTCCTTTGATTATCCAATCTCATCCAATTAAGTTCCGTGTACAAAAGACAATGATGCTTCCTTCACAGAGCTCCAAGTATGTAGTGAGCAAACCCATTATATACTACATTAATTTTACTCAGCACCACCCCTGATGCACCACCATACAATACATCTCCATAGTTCATTATTGGAATAATCATAGCTTCAACAATTTTTAATCCATCTTCCTTTGAGATGTTAGTGCAAATTCTGTACAACATACCTAACTTTTTATTTAGATTTTTATCATATTATCGATGTACACAATCCATTTAGAATATTTATCAAGCCATATTCCAAGGTATCTGTATGCCTTTACTTGCTGTAATATATTGTTATCAAATATTTTAATTTCCAGACCTTCATTCTCAACACTTATTTTGAGGTTACTAAATGTCATGACTTTTGATTTCATTGCATTCAATACTAACTTATGTTCAAAGAAAAAATCCTGAAGTAAACTGAACACAGTTTGTAATTCACTTCGAACCTGAGCATGTTTTTTACTTACAGAGTAAATAATCGTATTGCTCACGTATAATTGGAATTTTATGTTGGGATTTTAAAACCTAAGTGAATTCATATATGTGTTAAAAAGCAGAGGGCTTAAAACTGAGCCCTGTGGGACTCCAGATATTGTAGTTAAGAAATGTGAGCTATATGAACTTAAGATGAGCTGTTGTGATCTGCCTGTCAAATATTCTTCAAGCCACCTCATGACGGTTGCTGATAATTTCAAATCTTTTGACTTCCCCAATAGAATGTCATGATCAACAGTATCAAAGGCCCTTGATACGTCTATAAAAATAGCACCAACTATCAATTTTTTATCCAATATGACCTGCATGTCACTTACCACTATAAATAAAGCTATAGTGGTGCTATGTTGGGCTCTGAATCCAGACTTGAAATGTGTTCAATACTTGATGAAATTCTAAATAGCTTTTCAGTTGTATACGCACTAAACTCTGAACTTAACTGTGCCCATGCAATCTGGGTTAAAAGCTAAACACAGCATGACTAAAACACTTGTGAAGGTCACCAATGATTGGTTATCAACCCTTGACTGCAGACACATCACGGAGAGCTATATTCCTCAACCTCAGTAAAGCCTTTGACACGGTTGACCATAGCATTCTTTTAAACAAGTTACAAGATTTTGGAATAGGGGCCACTGCAGTTTGGGTTCTCAAATCACCTAATTGGCAGACAGTAATAAGTTAAAGTGGAGGGGTTCCTTCTCTTCCTGCAAAACATTAATTAGGAAAGTACCACAAGGATCAGTTCTGGGGTCCCTGCTATTCATGATCTACAAAATGACTTAAATAAATAGAAATAATCAATAAGGCTGCCATACACCTCTATGCTGATGACACTCTTCTGTGCATATCAGAGCCCACCTGACTCAAGGCATACACTGACCTCCACTCAGAATTTAATAAATTAGGACTAAATCTTCTCCATGACAAATTACTACTAAATGCAGAAAAGACTAAAGTAATGTTCTTCTCATCTACCAATCCTACCTAGCCAATACAACTGCCCCCTAACATAACTACCCTTTAGGTGACATACACACTGAGGTAAATAACTTAAAATACCTTGGACTCTGGCTTGAGAGTAGATTGTCCTTCTCTGCACATATAGAGGCACTGTGTAAAAGAAATAAGAATTAGACTTGGTTTCTCTTACAAAAATAAGAGCTGTTTCCCTCTGATCACTTGGAAGAGGCTTGTGCAAGTTACATTTCTCCCATTATTGGATTATGCTGATCTAATTTGCAGTTGATGCTCTTCTTCCTGCTTACATAAACCAGATGTACTTTACCACAGGGCACTAAGATACATTTCCAATCTGGCACCAAGAACACATCATTGTGTCCTACAGTATATGAGAATGTGGGGTGGCTATCACTATGTACAGGGAGGCTAATAAACCAATACAGTACATGTGGGCCTACAAAGTACCTACAAAAGACATACAACATTACATCACATATCTTTTTATTAGGTCCCACGGCAGCTACTCACTAAGGAAAAACAATTATATCCTTTTTGATACCCTGAGGTCTGCTATCCAGTATGGAAAAATGGCAATAAGCAGCACCATTCCTACAATGTGGAACACAATGCAAACTTCCCTCAAACTCACTGGACTGGTCAGTCGTACTGTCTTCAAATCTCTAATAGACAAATTATGTAGTGAATCTTGTATGTGTAATGGCACAATTAAAGGACTATTCTTTGCTTACTATATTCAAGGACACCACGAGTTTGTAAGTTTACATGTTTTTCTCCAACATTTTTCCTAATGTACTCAAATGGCTCCCCATTGTATTTTATTATTCTATCGTCATGCTACATAGCTGTAATCTATTCACAGAACTGTAACATAGTATAATGTTATACCTGACTCTCTCACTTTACTTGATATATATTGTTGTATATAACTGTTTCTTGATTTATATTGTATGCTGTCCTACCCAGGGCCACCTTGAAAATGAACTTGTTCAGCTGAGCCTTATCCTGGTGAAATAAAGTAAACGAAAAATGAAATTTGTCATTACATCAGTTATACAGTATACTCCACTTAAAGGGGACGCAGTTTAACGGGACGTCCACATAATCGGGACGTCCCTCTGGGCATCAAATGTGCTTCCATGTTATCCTATGGGACAGGTATACCTTTAATTTGGATGGTCATTCCATTTTAATGGGACAATTACCAGCCCAAGCACATGTAATTATACAATAGACTGCACCTGTCAGCAGCCATTAGTAAGCAATTAGCGGCCCATGAACTGTGTAGGGCATAAATAACCAACAACAATTCAGGTCAGACAGGTGTTAAAACATCATTCCAGGGATTCACAAAGGTGTTGGAATCACTTCAGGAACCAAACTCCCTTGCAGAACATCCTCACTGACATCGAGAGACCCCATCACATGACATCACTGAGGGAGAAATCTTGTTCAAACAGATTTGCACCACACTGAAAATGGAGGCACTTGAATGCCAAGAAACTGCCTCAAAAAAGGTAGATTTTACCTGATGATGGGACTGGATTACTGGGAGATGTGCCTGTGGTCATAGAATCACTGCAGAATCTGAACAGAATGGCAGAACATCCTTGCTGACACCGAGAGAAAACTGACAACATAAAGGCACTGGATTACTGCAGGATGCACCTGTGGTTGATGTGATTGACATAGCAGATGAGCAGAACAACATGGAGGCACTTGATTTTAGAAGTCTCACACCAGAGAACAACAGACGGATTACCTGTGGTCTGCAGATAAGTGAATCACTAGCTAACCACTAGCTGCTTTTAACGGATTTTAACTGCTTTGCTTAGATAAAGTTTGAACCAAACGAAGAAGCCACTTGCTCTAAGAAGAGCTGCAATCACAAATGTGTTTTTGTGTCAGTTTGTCACTGTCCTCTGATATCTGATATTGTATGTTGTTTTGTAATGCCTTTAATGATACATTACTCTTGTGCCATTTTGTTTTGTATGTTTCTACCGCACTGACAATCAGACACCATTATAAAGATACCACTTCCCTTAAATGGGACACTCGCTTAAAGGGGATGATCAGTATGCCATGGAGGCATCCCCTTTAAGCAGCTTCTACTGTATAACAATAAATACAATATAGACAATTCCAAAATACCAAAATACAGAACAGGAAATCATCATAAAGTGCAAGATTTAAAAGTTCAACAACATATTTGCAATGTGAATAAAACATAATAGCTGTGATTTAATAATTTTTGAAGATGACTCTTTTCATCAATATAGCCAATTTCTTAATCACATCATAGTCTTTTCAATTAAGCAAAATATTAAGAACAATTTTGGTAATTGACTGTGGGAGTGGAATAGCCCTAAGAATCTTCCCTAGAAATTTATTTTTCAGATTTTCTAGTTTAGGGCAAAATGATAAAATATGATTGGTGCCCTCTTTCCCCTTTTTACACACGAGTAGATTTAATTGGATTATTAGCAGAATTATTAAAAAGAGCAAATAAGATATTCAACGGTTTAGATTGGAAACAAAAATTGTGAATGCTTTTCATGGACTGATGTCTCTTAGAACCTCCAAATACAATGGTCCTTCATTGTAACAAATGCCTCTGGGTCCATCCATTTTGTTCCTTACGGTGAAGGTACATTATAAGAAGGGACTGTATATCACACCAGTGTTTGAGAAATGGGGGACTGAAGAACAACTCATCTGCATGTGTGGGCATTGCCTTTCATTTTTTTGTTTATTTACGTTATTTTCTAACAGACTTTTATTTTTTTTAACAGATTGATAATGAGGTAAACAACAAGGTAGAAAAGTCAATAGGGAGCAGGACTGGGGAAAATAGAGAAAAAGGCAAAGGTAGTAAAGACAGGGTTGAGGCTAAAAGGGGTAAGACCTTAGGGTTACCACCTTTTAAGAAGCTCAAAGTGGGACATTTCTTATTAAAACATGATTTTTCGCAGGACAGTACGTAACCTCGACTAGTGCAGCAGACTTGTTTTCTCTATATAATCAGAATTAAGGCTAAGTGTTGCAGTTTTTTGGTTGCTTCTATGGTTTCATATAATTTTAACGTATTTTAGTTAAGGTACTATAGTTTTCTACAAGATTTAGAGGAAAGTTAGAAAATATTTTTCTACTGAAAAGTCAGGACATGTAGTATTTTTCATGTTTTTTTGCAGGTCACAGCTGCCCAGATCAGGACTGTCCTGCAAAATGCAGGACAGGTGGTAACCCTATAAGGCCTTCAAAAAATGGAGTAATGCCCATAGTCTGCGTAACATGCTCACTGAACTAGTGTCATTGATGGAAGAGGGATGCCTGGATATCATGGCAGTCACAGAAACATGGTACACAGAGAACCATGACTGGGATGTCAACATACCAGGGTACACAATCTACAGGAGAAACGGGGAGTGTAAAAGAGGAGAAGGAATAGCTGTCTATGAAAGGGAACGGTTCAAAGCAATGGAACTAAAGGGTAAACAGGGAGGATTGGAGGCACTGTGGATCACTCTGGAGACAGGAAATGGCACCACAATCTACATGGGGGGTTGTATACAGACCCCATCCCAGGGGAAGGCAATGGACAAGGAAATGATAGAAGGCGTCCTTAGAATGGCAGAAAAAGGGGAGATATTGTTGATGGTAGACCTGAATATGCCAGATGTTAACTGGAGCACCTTTGCTACAGCCACATCCAAGAGCAAGGTCATTCTTGATGCCCTAGGGGGGACATGCCTCAGACAGCTTGTGTTGTAACCCACTCAGAAGGGAGAAATCTTAGACCTGGCTCTCAAATGGGGATGGAGAGAAGATCTCAGATCTACAAATGAGTAGCCATCTGGGAACAAGAGACCACCAAACAGTGTGGTTCATGATAAAGACAGCTGTAGAGTCAAGCTATACAAAAGCAAGAGTATACTGGACTTTAGAAGGGCTGACTTTGACAAAATAGGAGTGCCTAAGAAAAGCACTAGCAACGGGCAAGAAGGAAGGATGGAGGAACAATGGGGAAAAATTAAAACAGCCATCACAGAGGCAACAAGCCTTTGTGAGAAGCAAATCAATAAAACAAAATGAAAGAAAAAACACTATGGTTCTCAAAAGAGGTGGTGGGGAAGGTTAGGGAAAAAAGGTAGCATTTATGAAATATAAGGAAACACAGAAGAAGCAAGACAGAGAACGGTACCAGTTAAAGCAGAAAGAAGCAGGGAAGGCAGTCAGAATAGCAAAGGCCCAGACTGAGAAAAAGATAGCCAACTCAGTTAAGAAGGAGGATAAAACCCTTTACAGGTACATTAGTGAGCAAAGAAAGACCAAAGGAGGGATAGTGAAGCTTCATAAAGGGAAGGATGGGCAGAGGGTGACAGTGAAAAAGCAGGGACTACTGAATGAATACTTCTGCTCAGTATTCACAAAAGACGAAAAGGGGGAGGTACCTAAACCAAAGAATAGAAGCACTCTGGATAGCGGGGTCAATACCAGTCCATTCACAGAAGAAAGGGTCCTGAAGGTGGACAAAGCAATGGGGCCTGATGGGATTCACCCCAGAATTCTAAAAGAGCTAAGAGGAGGACTAGTATCACCACTGACTACCCTTCTGAACAAATCACAGGAGGATGGTGTGGTACCTGAGGACTGGAGGAAGGTGGATGTGATTCCACTTTACAAAAGTGGGAGCAAGACAGAGTCAGGAAACTACGGACCTGTTAGTTTGACCTCACTGGTAGGGAAAATGATGGAATCACTTCTGAAGGAAAGAACTGTTGAGTACCTAGAGGTTAGTAGGGCACAGGACCCAAGGCAGGATGGAGTCACAGTGGAAGGTCATGTCAGATGAATATTATCAAGTTCTTTGACTAGGTGACCAAAGTAATAGACCAGGAGGGGCTGTGGACATGGCCTACCTAGACTTTAGCAAGGCATTTGACACAGTCTTACACAAAAGAATATTAAACAAGTTAGCCAGCATGGGAGTGGGTCCCAGGGTTGTAGCCTGGGCAAAACATTGGCTGGACAACAGGCACAGAGGGTAATAGTAAATGGAGTCCACTCTGAAGAAAGGGGGTTACTAGTGGGTAACGCAGGTTCCATATTGGGATCGGTCCCCTTTAATGTCTTTATAAGTGACATTGCAGAGGGACTTGAAGGGAAAGTATGCCTCTTTGCAGACAACACAAAGATCTGTAACAGGGTTAATACATGGGGGAGCAAAAGGATGAAAAGGAAGTTGGCAAGGTTGGAGGAATGGTCAAAAGTATGGAAGCTTAGATTAGATGCAAAGAAGTGCAAAGTAATGCACCTGGGAAACAAAAACCCAGGGGAAGAGTACACAATGGGAGGAGGGTGTACTAATAACAACAACAATGGAAAGGCACCTGTGGGTAGTCATATCAGATGACCTAAAGGTAGGCAAGCAATGTGAGAAGGCAGCAAGGAGGACTGGGGGAATACTGAGATGGATAGGGAGAGGCATCACCAATAGAAACCAGGAAGTTGCTATCCCTCTGTACAGACAGTTGGTGAGACCCTATCTGGAATACTGAGTGCAGTTCTGGAGACCCCATCTCTGCAAGGACATAGACAGGATAGAGCCAGTCCAGAGGAGGGCACTAAATGGTGCAGGGTCTGCACCAGAAGCCATACTAAGAGAGACTAAAGGAGCTTAATATGTATACCCTCGAGGAAAGAAGGGAGAGGGGATATGATAGAAACATTTGTGTACCTGAAGGGAATCAACAAAGTCAAAGAGGGTAACATCTTTCAGAAAAGAGATGTGCAAGAACAAGGGAAACAATTTGAAGATAGAGGGGATGGCTCAGGGCAGTGTGAGGAAGTATTTTTCATGGAGAGGGTGGTGGATGCTTGGAACAGCCTTCCTGAGGAGGTTGTGGGGTTAAAAACAATGGGGAATTCAAGAATGCATGGGACAGACATAAGGCAATTCTAGTGGAGGTAGGGAAGTAGGCTGTTTGTTAACTAGGATCTGCAGCTTATCCAATAGGTAGGAAATGGGCAGACTGGGTGGGCTAAGTGGTCCTATCTGCTGTCAAATGTTGTGTTCTATGTTTCTATGTCCCACTCTCCTGTTGTTGAGTGGCACTGACACTGCTGTACATGCTGGCTTATTGATAGCACAGTAAGCTCTGCTCAGAAAGCAGATTTATTATTCATTCATTTATTTAAACAGGCTGGTGATTGCCAGCACAGTAAAGCTTAGTGAAGCTGTGTTTGTGCTTCTGTAGTGGAGCAGTTGAACAGAAAGGCAAGCTGCTCTGCTCTGCTCAGACCAACGTTCTTCACTCTGCATACAGGAGCATGACATGGGTCTGGTAACATGGTAAACTTTATTTAAGTTCTTCACTCTGCATACAGGAGCACAATGCGAGTCTGGAAACTTTATTTTTTCTAAAATGGGACATAGTCATAACTGTAGGGAAATAAAGGCTGACAGGGAAAGAGTGGCAGTAACAACTGTGATGAGACATTGTTTTCTCCCATTAACATCTACTAAGGATTAAGCTGAAAACAATGGGAGCCGTCTCAGCTGTTCCTTATAACAAAGATTTGCTATAACGGGGGGCTTATGATGTGGGAACATTGAACAATTCAAACAAGTGAGTTTCATTTGCTTGTGCATACCAGCTACATATTTTAGACATCTTAACTTGAAGAAAGTCTTTTTCAACAGAAAGAATCATTCAAGACAACTTTTTTGAAAGCCAAGTCCCAAAGATATTTTTGACTTGTACTGTCTAAAGTCTTTGTCCACCCTGAAGAGAGTCCTAGAATTTTTATTTAACATGTTCCAAAAAGACTGCAAAATAAAAGATGATGTGTCAAACTCTGTGATTTTTAACTAAAAAGTAAATATTCATGAATATGATAAACACTGAAGGTACATTGACTGAGCTCATCCCAAAGCAGTGCACCTGGACCAAATTTAGTGATGCCCAGGATGACTTGATAGAATTAATTAATTTCAATTTCCAATTCTGAAATGATGTAAACTCCCCAAACTTCTAAAGTGCACAGTATTGTTAGAGGAAGTTTTGGCATCAAAAGCCATCAAGCCACCTTAGTGGAGTTGTCTCCATACAACCTTAAAAGACCCAATAGGCATTGTAAAGAAGTTTGCTTGGAAATATCAGAATGGTTAGAACAGGATATATTTTTGTTAAAGGTCAAACTTAGATATGTGGACACGTCTACCACAGTGATTTGTTTCCTTATGAATGTGCCAACAACATTTTGAACTTCCTTTACCAAACTCAATCATTGCCATTTTTTAATATTAATATTTTGATTTTATTAAGATGCTACCACATGTAATTTATTCAACTGTTTCTTCTAACCTATTAGCAATAAACAGAATGCAGCAAGATCATCTGCATAGGCAATAACTTCAGTGAACTAATGGATGGAGAATCTGAAGGATTTGCATTAATATATATTACAGCTTCATTTATATAAATATTAAAGAGCAGTGGTGCTAAGATGCATCCCATTTTACTCCTTTATCTGTATCTAATAAGGGTTTAAATTGTCCATCTCTAGAATATTGAGCAAAAGTTTTGTAATTTCAGAAAAGGGAACTGATTATTGATAAAAGTGAGCTAACTAATCTATTTTCTTTCAGAATACCCTCATCTGTTTTCCTTCAGAATACCCATAACTTTACTCTGGGAAAAAATTAAAAGCTGAAGGGTTTGAATGTTTTTAATGTTGAAAATGTAAAGTTTTGCATCTTGGCAAAAATAACATGCCTTTCAACTATTCCCTAAACAATGTTAATCTAAAAAGTATTACAGAAGAAAAGGATCTGGGAGTTATAATCTCAAATAATTTAACCTTTGAAAAAATAAAATAATTAAAGTTAAAAATGTAATAAAATAATTGATCAATTTTAAGAAATATTAAAAGCAGAGACTCCAAGTTATTATACCACTTTATACCAGTTTGGTATGTCCCCATTTGGAATACTGCTCTCAATGTTCATGCACCATCTACAATTGGGGGTTTAAAACTAGCAGAGGCGTTCAGCGAATTTACTAAGAAAGTCTCAACTTTACATAATAAAAGTTATGAAGATAGATTAAAAACTAAAACTATATTCTGTTAAATATAGACAAATAAGGAGATACTTAGTTTTAGTATACCAAACTTTAAAAATGATTACCTAAGAACAACAATTGACTTACTACAGCCTCCAACTTAAAGTCAACTAGGAGCCATGGACATAAACTCATTGGAGAGAAATGCTTATCCACTAAATGGAGTCTATTTTATACACAAAGAGTTGTGGGAATGTGGAATAACTTACCCGAAAGTGTTGTTAATAGTACTAATCTAAGTACTTTTAAAAAGAGATTAGATAAATATATGGGTGATAAAAAGTTTGACTTCCACCCATAGGATATATGGGTGGTGAGCAGATTAATGGGCATCCTTAACATTTACCTACATTGCTCGTACACTTCTATGAACCTATGAACCTATAAGGGTAATCTGTAAATGCTGTGTATAAGCCCTGCTTCTGTACTTCTTTAAATTTGTAAATTAAATGATAAAGTATAAAGCAATCATCTACTTTTGAAGAGTGTTTTGCAAACTTAGTTGGGAGCTGAGAAGTTTATTAGAGATGACCCCATTTAACAATTTATCCAATATGATCTTTGAGAATATTTTTGCAAAATTATCTGTAAGACTAATAGGTCTAAAGTTTATCGGCGATGAATGATGGTGTTGGGGTAAGAGACATCCAACACTGGGAGTGTGCATCCCAGTGTAAGAAAGCAAAAATTTATTTATCTGGGCACACTGGGATGGGCTCCCAGTGTTTTAGAATTATGGGGGTGAGGATATAGTACTGTAGTAATATGCGCACAATGCCAACATGGGGATTGGGCACACCATGTCAGCAAGCATTGTGCGGCACATCAAGCTTAAAGTGTTCTTTGTGAAGAGGAATAATTACATTTGTCAACCAGCTAGTTAGAAATTATAAGGTGGAAATACATAAACTGAATAGAATATGAAGAATGTCAAGTCACTAGTAAGGAAAATATCAATGTAACTCATTTGAGAACATGCCTAGACCTGAGGCCTTATTGAGTTTTAAAGATTAAATTATTGCTAGAATTGCATTGTGTTATAAAACAATAGTGGAAGGAAAACAGAATTGGGACTGATAGGTTCTGAATCATTATAAAACTCTCTTAAAATGAGTTTTCACTTGAAAAGCTATTACTACACTTCACAACTAGCAGCCAACATTGTGCAGTATCTTTATTTTATGTAGTTCCAGCATCTTTCACCATTTGGCTTAAAAATATTTTTGCTTTTGTAGTTCAAAAGTAGCCTTGTACTTTTTCCTTAAGCTATTCAGACTACACCTATTTTCACTAGAAGGATTTAGGTGAGTACAACAAAGCTGTCTACTTATTAGTTGTTTGGCATTCTTGTACTTAATAGTAAACCAATAATTAGTATTGATAATACTATTCTTTTGTATAAAGATATAAAACAATATTTTCATTAAGATTTTTAGTTCAAAGAAAATGTGATGTATATCTTTGAACGGTAAACTAAGCTTTCTCTTATTTTTAGCATATTTTCTGCTAAAAGAGTATATTCAAGATCTGGATTCCATGTATTTATTTTATGATCTATCACTGGGATGTTATGAGACTTACAGAAATTTAAAGTCAGCTGTGGCATAGACTCAGTTGGAAGTGTCCAGAAAAGTGCAATAGGAAAATTATTTCTCTCAGCACAAGGTAAAAATTTAAAATCATGATAAGCATCCAGATCAAATAATTTGGTAATGTCCTCATACAGTAGATTACAAGTATTGCCTTTTTATCTCCCTTAAAGAACAACTGACACCTTTAGGAGAACTTTCAGAAATGTAATATTTTGACAAAATTATACTGGCCCAGTCACACCAATATAGTTAGGATGAAACAGCACTTATATGCTAAAGTCCAAATGTTGAGCCTTAATAACTGTTGAGCCATTCACTGGATTTGCATGAAATATGACATGTATACTCTAGTGGTAGGTCTCTTGACCTGAAAAATTTCATGGAAATCCATTAAGCTGTTTGTGAGATATAAAGTGTTGAAAAACAGAAAAATCAGGTTGTTGTTTTTTTACATTTCTTTGCTCACCTATATCTCAGAAATACCTTTATGTTGTGGTATGATATTTTCAGGATAAAATGTCTTAGGGTCACAGATGTGCATTTTGAAGGTTTGGAGAAAACATATTAATTTGTTCAAAAGTTATGACATTTTAAATTTTCCCATTATTTCCTATGGGAAAATTTATACATCAGGCATGAAAATATATTTTTGCACAATAGCAATATTATGTGAGAAATACCATCTTATTTTCAAACAATAGAGTACTGTGTGAAAACACCAGCTTCTTTTGCAAAGAATGCTGTTATTTTTCATACAGTTCACAGTCCTACATCGATTAGCTAGTGTTGTGGTCACCATCTTGTTTTGCCGCTTAGTGTGGATGTTGTATTACTAAAGGTTTTAAACACAAAAAATCAGAAAAGCTAGAGATCTTCTCTTTAGGTGTTTTCTGATATTTTTTAGTGTTTTAAGCTGGACCCAAAAAAGTTTTTTTCTTGGGTGCCAACTTATACAGAGAACAACTCGGAGGCTGTTCTCTGTATGAGAACAGTGGTATTTTCTTGACTTCTGCAGCCTCAGATTGAACTTGTGCTGCTAGCTGCCGAGTCATGGAAGATCTGCTTTATAAGCACAATACATAGTGTGTATTGGGCATACCAGGAGCCCAGCCCAGTGTGCCCAAATGTATTATTTCATTAAAAAATCTGTGAAAAGAAGGAAACCATCCCCCGAGGTCTTTATCTCGATGCAGAATCAAAATTTTCAATAATTTTGATGCAGGATCCTGCAACGAAGTACTGTAATGTGCCACACAATGCTTTCTGATACAGGGTGCCCAATCCCCGTGTTGGCACTGTGCACACATAACTGATGTATTCTCACCCCTACTATTCTGCCACACTGAGAGCCAACCCAATGTGCCCAGATAAATGAGTTTGTAATTTCCAACACTGGGATGCCCACTCCTGGTGTTGGATGTCCCCCCCCATTGTCATTGCTGATGGGGCTGTCCAATCCCCTGTCAGCATCAACCTGTGAAAAGAATAAAACTGTCCCCTGATGTCTCTTCTTCGATGCAGAATCCTGCATCGAAATTTTCAATAATTCTATGCAGAATCCTGCATCAAAGTACTGTAATGTGCTGCACAATGCTTTCTGACATGGTGTGCCCAATCCCCATGTTGGCATTGTATGCATATTAATACAGTACTGTATCCTCACCCCCATAATTCTAAAACACTGGGAGCCCTTCCCAGTGTGCCCAGATAAATTATTTTTTGATTTCTTACACTGGGATGCACACTTCCAGTGTTGGATGTCTCTCACCTCAACACCATCTTTCATCGCTGACAGGGATGCCCTGTCCCCCTGTTGGCATCATGTATGCCTCCACTCAAGTGGCACACCTGGGAGCCCACCCAGTGTGCCTCAGTTTTTTTCTTCTTGTAAATGAAGAAAACCATCCACCAAAGTCTTTTAATTTTTTTATCTATCATGAAGAAAATAGTCCATCATTGTCTCCCCATCCCCTTCCCCATCCCCAACCTCCTCTGCGCACTCCACCTCTCTGCACCCTCCTTCACCCATACTTACCCTCCAGAGATCGGGAGCCACAATCTTCTCTGACCAGGACATGTCTGCACTCTTCAAAGCTGAACTGCAAACTCAGGAACCAAAGTAAGTCGTATAATGGGAGTTAATGTTGGGAGGGAGTTAACTTACAGTATGTTGATAGCTCGGTCAATTTTAGGAATGTTTGCACCAAATTTTCAACATGGGGTTCTGGGAACCCCACCTCATGAACATGTCACTGTCATTTCATTTCTCAGTCCTGAAAGGTGATTTCACGGTCGCTATGCAGAATCACCTTTCGGGACTGATTCATGAAACGACAGTGCCACTGTTCAAGAGGTGGGGTCCCAAAAATCCTTTGTTACAAATTTGGTGAAAAATTCCTCAAAAATGACTGTGTTAAGAGCATGCATTGCTAAGTTTCTATGCATGCTCGTAACTAACCTATTTTAATATTTTCACTTCAGATTTTCAATGTTGCCATTTTTCACACATCCTTATGAACAGTACAGCTGTAATTTTGCACATCCTGGCTGGAATGTGTTTTCACACCTGTTGCACAGAATGGAGTAGTCACTGTGCAAAATCAAATTTTGGAATGGATTAACAAAATCACCATTGCACTGCTTATGAAGGTAGGTCTAATAATGCCGATGATGAAAATATGATGAAAGATTCCAAACAATGATCACGTTACAAGTGTGCTTTGCACAGTTTCTACGCACACTCATAACACTGCCATTTTTTCCTATTTTCACTCCAGATTTTTAACATTGCCATTTTCCCACACCACTTCATGAACAGTACAGCTGTCATTTTTCAAATCCTACTGAAAATGTTTTTCTGTAACTGTGGCGTAACAACATGGTCACAGTTGCACAGAATTACATTTTGATAGGAATTTGAAAATTTGTTGTACTGGGTACATATGTGAGGCGTGTCAGAGTTGGGACCCCTCTTTTGTTGTCACCACAGTACATTCCCTCTTTTCTCTTCCTTAACATATTTATAATCTACTTCAGTAGTACTTCTCTACTTTTCTTAGTCCAGTTTCACATTTTCTATCAGATGGGGTGGCCTCCCATCATGATATCTTGATCAATCTGCTCCGCTATATTTTCCTTTCACTGTCTCTGTGGTGCATACTTTTTGTATTGGAATGCAGCCACAAGTAGGCTCGGAATCATGCAAGTCATACTGCATTCAAGGTCAAATTACACAAGTTGTGTAATGCCCAAAGGAAATACCTGGCAGCTAGAAGGTCTTCAAAATTGCCTTCATGTTTAAGTTTGGAACAGGCATTAGAGTAATGACAACAGGGACGCCTGTAAATTAATGTGCTTAATCCTGCGGTAACAGTGCAGCCGCGCTCAGAAGCAGACAAGCGGTATTTCCTTTTAAATAGTACTTACCCGCATAGCAGCAAAACCCCTTAAGGTTCAGACCTGCTGGGAAGAGTTCAATGGGGTTTATTATTCAGTTTTAGGCCAGTGTGCCCTATCACCCAGTTTTTCATTGTTCTGTGCTGTGCTGACCTTGAAACAGTATGCAAAACATGGTACATTTTTGCAATACTATTTCTTGCATGACTTGCACACACTGGAGCAGCACCTCATCCCAGAGATTCGGGTCTGTCCTGTAAAAAGAAGAGTACTAGGTAGAAAGAAATGTAGAAGGTTCACAGGCCATCAGGAAAAGGGGTCCATTAGGTTTTGTTTGGATAGCCCATAATAGTTCCAAACAGCCCATAATAACTCAGATGCCTCGGATGGACTACCCAGACTACAGCTCTCAATAGCAAATAGTTCTGAGAGCCAATTAGCAAAGCCCTATATGGAAGTGAATATCTGTACACATACCATTACTTTATAGAACTTGTGAAGGTGAAACATGTTCTTTATGGTTAATCCTCCCTTTAGTAGGACTATAAGTACTACACATATTTCAACAATACTACTATTTGATATTAATGAACAGAGAAACTATGGTGGTGTTCATACATCTTCCAGACTGGTTATTTAGTGGTCAGCACTGCATTTCTAAGGGCCAGCGGCCCTCATCTGAAGCTTATTTATAGTGAGCAGAGGTATGAGGCCTTGTGGGAGGGGCTAAGATCATTAATTGTCATTTAAGCATTTTCTTGCTTTCAGAATAGGTTAGGAGACTCATGATATAACTGTACATAAATGTTATTACTGAATAAAATAATTTGAGGTCATGCAGATCCCCTTCATGATGAATTAGTGCAGAAGTTCTATGTACTGTATTAGAATAGACGGTGGATCAGCTGACCTATGATGTCAGAGCATACAACTATATAAGGAGGCTGTTTAGTTTAAAGAATCAGATAGTCTTTGAGCACAGAGGATAGTAGATGTCCTGGAGCAAAGTTCATCTACTCTGTGGCAGTACTTGGCAACTTAGAAATACTGAAGTATCTTAAGTTGAGAAAAAGCCAGACAGTGCTTTATTTACTTTATTTTGTTTATTATTTTTGAAGTCATTTATTTTGGAATTTTATAAATAAAATTCACACAAGCTTTGTGTGTTCTTCAAGAAACATGGTGTGTGACTTATCACTTCCCACACCCACTCATAAGGTGCTAAGAAAATTATATGGCACATTTGAGGTGAAAATTATTTGAGATGGCACAGTTATGACTATTTGTTGCAGTTTCATTATGCCTGCTCATAACTTGTGAGGAATCACAGGGGTCAGAGACCCCTGTATTTCCACAGCTAGATACATATCTGCATCTGTGGAGGGATGGGAGCACAGAGTACAAAGGACTCTGCATTCCCACTGTGACATATGGACACTGCTGTACTCTTTGGAAGGAGGGATGGGAGGGCAGGTTCAGGCCCTGTGCTCCCACCATCACATATGGACAGTATTGTACTATCTCAATGGAGGGATGGGAGTGCAGGGTCCAAAGGGCCCTGCGCTCCCACCAGGACATATAGATACTGTTGTATTATCTTGATGGAGGGATGGGAGCACAGCATCTGAATTACCCAGAACTTCCAGCATGACATATGTACACTGTTGTACTATCTGGATGGAGCGATGGGAGCAAAATGAGACTACATTTATACTATCTGAAAAAAAGGGAAATTCTTTGCCAAAAACTGTTAATGCATTAGTTAGGATGAATGCCACAGCAACAAAAGCAGGGAAATGAGGCATTAGGGTTTCCAACCCTAATGCCCCAGCCCCAGGGTTCCCAGCCCTACCACCCCACCCCTATCCCCCCCCTCCACACACCAACAGGAGCTGGGTGTGCCATTGGGTCATCAGGCCTAACTCTTACCCCATTGTCCTACACTGTAGTGTGTAAGATTGTTTACACATAGAAACTCTGCAACGCATGCTCGTAATGCAGTCATTTTGGGGAATTTTTTCCCAAATTGGATGAACTTAAAGTATGGGTCACCAAACACTCCCCTGACATTCTATGTATATCCAAAACATGGCTATCCTCCCACATCCATGATAATCAGTTGGCCCTTCCTGGCTTTATCCTCCATAGGCAAGGCCATGGCAAAAGGGGTGGTGGAGTAACTGTCTACTCCTGCAACACTATATCTTGCACAGTTTCCCACTAAGAAGTAATTCCACAGTCCCACAAGCTCCTAGTAGCCAAGCTCCATTTTCCATCCTCCAAGCCTCTTTTTGTGGATGTTCTTTATGCTTCCTGAAACTTCCCCTTCTTCCCTCGTAGCCTGCATTGCTGCTGCCTCCACTGTTGCAGTAACCAGTGAACTCATCCTCCTTGGAGACTTTAACCTAGACTGGCTATTTCCTTCATCACTGAGCATCAGAGCTTTAAACTTGACCCAGTTGATAAATGAACCCACTTGTTCTAATCCTCGTTCCCAGTCTCAATCCCTGCTTGATTGGGTGCTGGGAGGGTAAAATGATGGTCAAGCACTATTCCCTCACCAGGATCAGGGATCGCTACCCTTTTGACTGTCTTCCTCTTGTCACCAGAGGCTTATAGGAATTGCTGTACCTCAGGGATAGTCAGGAGAAGGAAAAAGGGGAGGGGGAGCTGGGCCTGGTGAGGGATTGGATAGTGGCAGTTGGATAGAGGTAATGAGGACAAGGAGACACCCTGGGGTGAAATGGGTCCAGAACAGAGGTCCTCCCTGTCTGGTTTCCATACCCAAAGGCTCCGCTGAGTGCAGGCGGATAGTGCAATCTTCCTCAGCTACTCACCCTACTCAGGTGGTGTTGTGTAATGCCAGGTCTATCAAAAACAAGACTATGATAATATTAGATTTTGAAGGGGCATCTTACCTGGCGTGCATTCCTGAGACCTGGCTGAATGAGAATGTGGGCCCAGTATTATTTATTTATTTATTTTATATATTTGAGTCTAGGATTACAAAGTACCTTTGAGCCAAGGCTCTTTTACAAAGGTTCCACATCAGTGAGTACAGGTATACAGCATCAAATACAGTATTATCAATCAGTAGACTGAAGGTCATAACTTGCTATTACATGCTAAATACATGAGACACAAGAAAGAACAGTGGGAATGACAGAGTTAGGACAGAAGGAGGGAGTAGGTGGAAAGAAGATTACAGGGTATGAGGAGGTGAGGGAGAAAAGAAGTGGGAGAAGCAGGAGGGGAGGAGTAAGGAGGAGGTGGGCAGGTACCTGGGGAAGGAGAGGGCAGGGGGTGGGGCGTGGCAGCCAAGGGGACATTGTCAAGGACAGATAGAGGTAAGTGCAACAGAGGGCAGAGGTGATAGTAAAGTGCTTGGAGGAGGGCATAAAAGGCAGCAGAAGCAAGGTGCAGCTAGGTGGGAGTACTGCTTAGTATTGGCCTTAGCTGTTCCAGCTGTGTACTCAGTGATACACTGCCCTAGGATGGATCATAAGGGCAGGGGTGTAGCCATTTGTTTTAAAATGGAACTGAATCTTGTGGAAGTGCCAGTGGGGTCCACCAGATCCTTTGAGTGTATCATGGATGCGGGTGGGATGCAGGATACTCCTCATCTACTGTCCACCTGGGGATGGGAGAGAATTCCTGTAGGAGATCACGGACTTCATTGTCGATGAGATATTGGGATCCCCCAGATGGATAATTCTGGGGAATTTCAATGCCTGGGTCGATGATACAACTCTTGCATTTTGATGAGGATCTCCTCCAGCTTATGATGGGATCTTGTACGTGTCTATAATAAGGCAGTGATGCATGCTCTGGATTCCATTGCTCCTGTTCATGTTTGACCACTCACTCTTTGCCCAAGGTCCCTATGGTTTGATGGGACCTTGAAGGAGCTGAGGAGAGTGGGCTGAAGGTTAGAGAAGGCTTGGCAGAAGTCCAGCCTGGAGGTTGACAGGTTTGGATTGATGGATCATTATATGGTCTATCAATCGACAATCACCTGTAAGAAGGAAGAATTCCTGTCCAGAAAGATTGCCACCATGCAGAATCGACCAGCTCAGCTCTTCCTGACTGTGGACAGATTGTGCAATCCAATCTGTCTGCAGTCTGGTGGAGCCTTGTCACAAGAAAGATGTGATGAGTTTGGTTGATTTTTCATGGATAAGATTGTCACCATCAGGTCCAGTATCCACCCAGCCCCCTCTATGGGGCATTGCAGAGGTCTGCAGGAGGTCATGAGCACCCGGTTGCTCTGGTCCAACTTTGGCTGACTGGACATAGTGGATATTGTGAGGGTCATTCAGAGTTTGCAGCCAACCAGCTGTAGCTTGGACCCAAGCCCAACGTATCTCCTTGTGGGTTGAGAAAATTAGCCCGATCCTTGCTGAGATAGTCTGGAGATCATTGGAGAGGGGGTCTTCCCAGATCCCCTGAAGGAGGTGGTTGAACAATCACTCCTGAAGAAACTCTCCCTTGACCCAGACTGTCTCGCTAACTACAGACCTGTCTGTAACCACCTCTTTGTTGGGAAGGTTATTGAGAAGGTGGTTGCGCTACAGCAGGATGATCATTTATCATACTAAGGATCATACTAAGGAATGTAAGGAGCCAGGAGGCTGGTTATGCCCAAGAATGCTATTAATTATGTTGAATAATATCGCAGATTGGCTCCTGACAAAATTAATCTATCCAAACGATTCTTGAATTCCAGTTTAGTTTTACTGATAACTCTCTCTTCAGAGAGCTTATGGGCCAACTGCTCTAAGGGTAAAAATGTATTTTCTTCCATTGTGTTTAAAAATGTTTACCTATAATTTGTAAAGGATGACCCCTAATGTTATATGCAGTATCCTTAAAATGAAGACTAAGTTCTGACATAAGATGGGGTCATTAATGATATCAAATAGAAACAACAATTCCCATCATATTTGTCTTGTTTCTAATGACATTAGATTCAACTGCAGTAATCTGTCCTCTTAGTGGCTGTTATGCAGATTGAAAATGTATTTAGTAAATTTACGCTGTACATTTTCTAATTGAATACAATTATATTTTAATATGGGCACCATAATTAGAAATGCATATTCCAGATGAGGTGTAACTTAAGAACAAAATAAGGGCATCAACACTTTAGCATCACGAGATTGGATGTTATGTTTAATGGACCATATGATTCTGTTTTTTTGTTTGTTTTTACTGATATCGTTTCTTTGTCTATTTTACTCAAAATCATCAGAGATTATGATCCCCAGATCTTTTTTATCAGAGGATGTAATCAAGGGGGAACCACCTAGAAAATAATAATGACAAGGGTTGTATTTACCTAAGTGTAAAATGTTACATTTATTAGGATCAAGTCTCATTCCCCAATTAGTTACCCATTCTGAAATGTCATTCAAGTCACGCTGGAGGACTTCGATGACATCAGAATCTAGACAGGGGCTTCCTATCTTAACATTGTCAGCATATCTCATTGAACAGGACAAAGCATTTGTGGTCATGTTTGCAATAAAGGCTTGGGAAAAGAAGGGGGCCCAACATGGAGCCCTGTGGCATGTCACTAAATATTTTACCTGATCTAGACAGATGACCAGCAATCAGAACTTGTTGGGTTCTGTCTGATAAATAAGTTGCCTATCCAGTTAATAATAGTTCTATTTATATGTAAATTTGACAGTTTTTCCAATAGAGCCTGAAGAGGCATATTGTCAAATGCCTTACTGAAGTCAATGTAGACAATGTCACAGGGGATGTTATCATCTAGTAAGGCACTTATGTTTTCATAGAAGCGCATTAAATTGGAAAAGCAACTATGACCGTGTCTAAATCCATGCTGCTCTACATCATTTTTATTAAGAATTGGTGTAATTGTATCTTTGATAAGGCTTTCTAGTACTTTACACACAGGTGAAGTCAGACTGATGGGCCTATAATTTTCCCAATCCGATTCTGAACCTTTTTTATACAGAGTGATAACATAAGCCCTTTTCCACTCTTCTGGAACAAAATTGTGATTTAGACAGCCTTCAAATATGAATTTTAATGGATAAGCCAGATAGTCCACAATATCTATGATTCTCTCCAGTCCAGATTTTTGGAGATGCATAGCACCAAGATGGCTCTTGTTCAGGTGCTAAATAATCTCCTAATAGCAAGAGATCGGAGGACCTGTTCCATCTTGTCAGTGCCAGTGGCTCAGCAGGTAGCACACTCACCTCTGGGGCCAGGAGAGCAGAAGGCTGTGGGTTCTATCCCCACACCAGGCACTTGGGTTAATATCCCAATACTGATAATGTGGTCCTGCACACCTAAGGTGCCATCTTTCAGATGAGACATTAAACTGAGGTCCCATCTGCATGTTTCGGTGGATGTTAAAGATCCCATGGCACTTCTTGAAAACTGTAGGGGAATTTTTTTTATCTGAATCATCAAAAATCAAACAGTATAAATGTAACCCAAACCATAAACTATAAAAACAGGTATATACAGACTTGCATCCTCATCTAACAATTGAAAATAATACTTCAAACTTGTACAAAATAACAGAACCCATGAAAAGAAAATACATGTCAAGTCATATAGGTCATGTAAGACCCCCCCCCCAAAAAAAGGAAAAGAATTCATGATTCCTAAGCCCATCAAAAAACATAATTCAGTATAAACCCAAAACAAAAATTATAATGCAAATAAGTATTTCTACATACATCCCCATCCTAAATCATAAATGGAACATGACAATTCGCTCCCAACAATTCTGACTGTGACATCTCGCTCCTGTTATTATGCTATGGAGTCAATTCACTCCTATAACAACTTGCTTCTTTGTCAATTCACACCTGAGTTCACTCCCTAATTCACTATCAAAGGGAAGTATGGTGTACTGATTACGTGTTCACTACTCCATTGGACACTGCTGATAACAATAAAGTAGAACAGGAAGTGAGGGCTGCTTTTTAGCTTTTAGCTTTCTACCATAGAATTGTAATAAAAAGCAGCAAATGATTTAAGTGGTACACATTTCAGAGGCCATGTCCATTAGCTGATATGTAATGCGCTGAGGTTTAGGTGTGGAGTGAGCAGGATTCACTGGCAAGAGGCGAGAGGAGTTGCTGGTAAGTATGGAAGAATCTGTTTCTGCTGCACTGTCTCTTTCACAGAATAGAACCTGGGCTGTATGTGACAATGGGAGAAAAATGTTTTTTGACAGGTTTGCTTCTACTTGTGACCGAAGAGTAGGCTGCTGATTTGGGGGTTTTGTTCATGCTTTTCACCATGGTGGAGCAAGGCAGGGGTGTGCTAACATGAACAAGGGTTCTAGTTGCAGCTTGACTGACTGCCTGTTTCTGACCAATGCTGTCAGCTTGAGAAGGTACAAGCGAACAAGGGAGTTTCCTGAAAGTGTGGAAGAATCTCTGTTTCTGCTGCTCTGTCTCTTTCCCAGAATAGAACCTGGGCTGCACTTGATGATGGGAGAAAAACATTTTGTTGACAGGTTTGCTTCTACTTGTGATTGCAGAGTTGGGGGTATTTTTCATGCTTGTTTCTGACCAATGCTGTCAGCTCGAGGAGGTGAGGACATGGAGTGTTGATGTGGGTGACTCATTGGGGCATAAGCGAACAAGGGAATGAATTGACTGGGAGTGTATCGTTACAGGAGTGGACTGCCATGGGAATGCAATATCGGGAGCGAAATGTCGGGGGCGAGAAATCGGGAGTGAATTGTCATGTACCCATCATAAATCACATACAAGAAAAACCATGTTCTAAAACTTATTTAGTAAGTCAGATTGGTCATAATGAAACAAGGTAATACAATAGGAGAAACTGAGAATTCATGAAAAACAAAAGGGAAAAATACAAAGCATTACGTAATACTCTGTACATGGAAAGGACCTGTAAAATTAACCCAATATCATGTACCTCGACCCTATAGGAGGGCTTAAGGCATTTAAAATCATCAAAATGAGTATGCCACCAATACCTATCCATCTACGTAGCTTTATACAGTTTGAGAGTCTGTAGTTCCTGTTGCACACTCTAGACCAATGCCACCTGTGTAATATGTTGCTGCTGTAGCACTGATCTGCATCGGATTTGCCAAATCCAATAAACCAGACAAGGCATTATAACTCATAAAGAACTGGGGTCAAATGTCTGTCACCCCACAGGGAATACACCCTTAAACAAAATTGCCAGAGACATATATAACCATATATCAGAGCTCCAGCTAATGGAAAGTAACTTCCAAACTTCATTACTATAGGGACATAAAAAATAAATATGGCCTATGGTTTCTGCTTCAGATAAACAATACTCCCTTGAGCAGTAATGTTCTGTCAGCTCCTTATGCTTATGGTCACCCTTTATATTAATCCAGTTGTGAACCCCCAACCAGACTATATCCCACATCTTTATTGGTATCCTGGGGTCTCCCAAAAGGTCCCCTATAGCTTTCTGTTCTTCTGCTGAATAATATAAAAAGGGCTGGTCTAAATAAAAATTACCTAACACCAATTTATAGAGAAGCTTTTGAGGAGTAGTTAGTAACACAGACTGGGTTATGTTCCATTTTTTTAAAAGACCAAACAGTCCATCCGAGGAGGGCAAAACTTCACTGTTCTTTTATTTTCATGATGAAAAGTCAAATGGCTCCAATCTGTCATTACCTTGTCTAGGAAAGGTGACTCTCAAACCACCCACAGGGCATTACTATTGCACAGCAAAGGTCTCAAATTAGCACAGAAAAAAATGCTCCAATAAAAAACTACAGGGCTTACCATACCTATGCCACCTTCCTGTCTATCCAAGTATGTTACTCCCCTTTTAATGGGGTTCAAATGACTTCGGCACAAACAGGAAAGAAAGTAATAATAAAGCCGAGTTTTCAGTAGTTTGGGTACTGGAAACACATAACTGACAAACAGAAATAAAGGAATCAAAAAAGTTGTAATAAGATAAACCCTTTTCATCTTACTCATATACCAACTATTCCATCTAGAAACCATCTGCTGTCCTTTACCAATGTGATATGCCCAATTAAACAGAGGCATATCCCCCAGACCGAAAAATATACACAAGAGCTTATAGGGTTCAAGGGCCAACTTCACACCTCCCACCAATTCCGGGTTCCCAGGGGTTATACTTATGGGAATATATTGGCTCTTATTTACATTAATCTTCCCCCTGAAAGAGTAGATAAGGACCTCACCAAATTGTAGGCCCATCTCCCTGACTCTCCATCCGCAACTGTCAAAATAAGGTCATCAGCATAAGCAATACATGAACTGGAAGATCTTAAGGTATACTGTACCCCACAAATGTATGGGGAAGAAACCAATATCCTAACCAGTGGGTCAGTGGTTAAAACATAAAGTAACAGACTCAGGAGGCATCCCTGATGAACCCCTTTCATGATTTTACAAGAACATCCCACCCTTCTATTCTCATAAGATCGCAGAACAGCATCTCAGTAACAAAGTCAAATCCATGTAATAAAATGTTTGGAAAATACAAAGTCACACATGCCCCCACAATGCAAAGCATCATGGGCTGCATATGCAAATCACCACAGAATGTTATGCTGGTCCAACTTTAAGCAGAATTGCATGGTGCCGAAAGGCCTCTCACACAGTTTGCAAAGGGTGCTAACAGAAGACATAGACACGTGTTTGGAAATGTTTGGAAAACTCATACATATGTAAGCAGTCCCACAAAAAGGCATGAAGCACATTATCAAATGCTTTAGACTGATCTACATTAATCACAAACCCAGATGAATGGCCCAGGGCCACTTGTTCCATAATGGCCCAAAGCAAAAACAGAGCATTTGTAACACTATGGCCTGGCACCAACAAAACTGTGAGGGATGAATCAAGGCATGTAAAACATTTGAAAATCTAATACTCAGAATTTAAGCAAATATTTTAAAATCTACATTTAACAAGGTAATTTGCCGCCAATAATGTAAATCCATCTTGTCTCCCTTTTTGTACAGGAAAATGAGCAAGCCTTTAAACATTGGTTCATGTAGACTTGTTTCAGTCAAGAATGCCTGAAAAATAGCAAGTAACTCCTGTGGAATCAACCGTAACAATAGAACATAAAGTTTGCTCGAGGGTCCATCCAACCCAAGTGCTGTCCCTTTTTTAAAGGACTTAATAAATTCAGTAAGTTCTGTCAAGGTCAGAGGAACAAAGAGTTTAGAAGACTGATACAAATACAGTTTCAGTAGCCCTCAAAATGTGCTGAAAAGAAAAAAGGTAGTGATCACATATTTCTGTTGTGCTACAATATGGCATTCAATTTCCAGCATTATCTCCTTGTTCCCCGTAAAAAGGTTACCCACCCCATCCTGCAGTCATACCAAGTGCCGTTTGTGCACCCTAGCATAACAATCTTCTAAAGGTGTGGTTTGTTGCTTGCATCCCCAGGTTCCAAAGTGTTGTTCCATCTCCAAGGACTTCTGCCTACTGTACTGGAAATGAAACATCTCCTGTTTGACAGCAACAATCCGTTCACTGTTATCTGTCCCACATTCCACCTGCGCAGATAACAATGAATGGAAAATACGTTGTAACTGCAAATACCTCTCTTTTTGGGTAATACTTTTCTGAATGGCCACATTTTGTAAACAACAGATCATCAGCTGCTTAGTATCAGCCCACCAATCCAATAGAGAGCTATACAAAAAGTTAACAGTACTCCTATCCTTCAATAACATTAACAACCCTCAAACTACATTAGGATAATCTAACAAACTAGTATTCATACACCAGACCCTCCGACCTCCAACCCTAGGGGCAACAGCTGAAACATGAATATCAATAAGAGCATTATCAGATGTTTCCACAGGAGTTGTAACAGAAAACAAAATAGGGGTAATATTCAAAAGCAACCAATAATCAATCTGGGATGAAAGGGTCCCTTTAAAAAAGTATGTCTGGGCTTCTGGAACAAGACAGCCTGTGCATCTTTCAGACTATTTTGTCTCACTAGATTCTGCAAAAAGGCAATGTCACTATATGTCTTAACCTTATGTGCTGTAGTATCAGATTGCAATAGGCTAGTGCTGAAATCCCCACCAATCAAAACCTGTTTTGTGGTACACAGAAAGGGCTGTACCAACTTCAACAATTCCACCCTGAGCACTTTTGTTTGCGGAGCATAGTTGCTCAGTAGGTAGCACACTCAATTCTGAGGCCGGGAGATCAGAGGGCTGTGGGTTCAGTTCCCCCATCTGGCACTTGGGTTAATATCCCAGTACTGACACTGCAGTGCAGCATGAAAGGGGTGCTGCACTTCTGAGGTGCCGTCTTCCGGATGAGACGTTAAACCGAGGTCCCATCTGCCTGAATTGGTGGTAGTTCAGGTGGATGTTAAAGATCCCATGGCACTTATCGAAAAGAGTAGGGGAATTTCCCTGGTGTCCTGGCCAAATTTCCCTCATTCACTAAAAATACCACCAACAGCTTAATCTGGTTCAAGGTCAGTTGGCATTCATCTGTATCCCCCTCCCCTGGGTCATGCCTGAAAATAGGCAGGATCTGTCTAGTGCACTTACCTGGTCAACAAAAACTAAGTAAATAAATACCCTATAAGTGAGCCTCTCAAATCCAACATCCAAAAGCAAGGCCATCCCAGGGGAGACATCTACCAATTTATGTACAATAATCCCTGAATTAGAAAAACAAATCCCCAATCTGATCCTCACCTATAGACCAATAAGAGTCCCCTGAATACCAATAGTCTTTAGCAGTCTCAATATCCCCAACAGACCACAACCTGGTGTCCTGCAATAAAAAAATATCATGCTGTAACTGCTGCAAAACAGTAAAAGCAGTATATCTTTTGATGTCAGACTTGATACTGTTCATGTTCAGGCTCTCAAGCCAAATGGATGATCCAGTATGATGTTTAAGTAAGTCCTTGTTTCTTCACACTCACCATAGTAACCCTGGCAGGCTTCCCCACAGGCTGTTGTAGGACAGATGGACCTGAACTATCTTTGGGAAGGTCAGCTAAAGAAGAAAGCGAGGAGGTATCGGAATCTGCATCATCCATTTGATCACTCCAGCTCTGCAAAATATCATAGGTATTGTGAACAGGAACTAGAACAGTACTTGTAGTAATCAGGAGTGATGACTTCCATCGAGAACCTTTCAGGCCCTTAAACATAACCTGATATTCCTCCATAGGCTTGGCTAAAGTGCTTGAAGCTGGGGAAGGTGGAGGGGGTCAGCAGGGGCTGGCATTGGGGGCATACTGTTCTCCTGCCTTGGAACTCCAGCCTGAAGGACTACCTCCATGAGAGTGTCCACTACAGGAATGGGACTGCCTGGTTCAGTGGAGGGTCTCATACATCTTGTTGTGTCCTGAGTGTCAGCCCTATGTGGGTGGGGGGGGGACACCTCCCTGTATGAAACCCTCTTTTGGCTCTATGTAAATAGAATTCTTTTTCCAAGGAATCCTCAGAATTGTGGGCAGCCCACAGACATAAATGAAATGAGTGTTCATTGTTCCCACACAGATTCGCGAGGTGTACAAGTTTCCCACTCTGAAAACATCTAATCTGGGTGCAGTCTGAATTAAGGTGTGAAAAATATCTACATTTATAGCAGCTCTTAGGCTGCCCCAGGTAAAACAAGATGCCCCAGTCTCTTCCCAAAAAGAAGGACAACGGAAGATGTCTAATGCCCTCATCAGTATGCTTAAGTGGTATCTTGAAAGTCAATCCCCTAATCCAAAACCCATTGTCATCCATGATGGGATTCAGATTACCCTGTATGTCTGCCCTTTTCTCCAGACAAAAAATAATGTATTTTACCTTCACCCCCTCATTGTGAAGCAAAATTATAACAGTCTTAACAGAGGGTTTGGACAACAGGATGGCATAAAACTCTACCCACTCAGGAGTGTCCTTAACCATATAACAGAGCTTCCAAAATTTATCCAAGAGTGCCGCAGAACAAAAACTCACATCTTAGCTGCTGTCTCTGGGTACATGAATAAATGCAAATACCTCCACAGAGGTAAAATGCAGGAGTCCATTAATAAGGTTTTACTGACAAACAGTCTGTCCAGAATTTTACTAATACCCCACTTTAAAGTGAATACTAACAGCAAATCTCCTCTTAGCAGCCTCAGCAGGTTTGCGAAAAAGGCAGGCATAACTAGGTGTCTGTTAGTATGCCTATCAGAAGAATCATCTTGAAAAGTATCCCATTTAGGAAGCTGAGTGCCACTCTCCCCTTCATGTCTTTCAGTATTAGTAGGAAAAGAAACAGACAGTGTGTTGGCAGATAAGGGCCTATGGCCCACCCAGTCTGCCCATTTGAGCTTGTAAGTTCAGTTTGCTTTCCTAGAAGTCTATTTCCCCTTACTCCTGACCTCTAGAATTCCTTTGAATTCCTAGAATTTGGTACCTGTTCAGAGTGCAGTGCCTCAGGGCCAGATGAAATCATCTTGGGATCCACATGTAGACAGGTAGAGGAAGAAGCCTCCACCTCAGTTCGCAGCTGCGCCTCACTACCACTGCTGGCTTCTGGTGCAGTTGCTACAGTCAGGACCTCACTTGGTACAGAATCAACACCAGCAGCTGCATCACGCACAGCTGCATCTGCTATAAGCTCCGGAGTCAAGATCTCACCCCCATTGCAAACAACAGTGCTCTGTTACCAGTTAGACGACCCCAGGAGGGGAATCACAGGGTCAGGAATCCAATGGCCCACCTGAAAAATCCAACCAGCCTGCTGTAGTATTGTACCTGGAGCCCACTCATCCATAGATAGGATATCATCTGTAGAAACCCCAGAAGAAGAAGCCACATCCATCAGTGGCTCTGCTGCAGCTGAGATCCCAGAACCAGGGGCAAAATCATCCATCAGCTGAACAATTATTTTTCCAGATATTGCCTGTGGCTCACGGCTGAACATTTACGTTTCTTCTCCTCATCCAACAGTTTCTTTTGAGCATTAAACTTTTTCTGCCTAAACCATCATGTCCAGCAATTGTTGCTTCTTTTTATCTAAGTCTAGTTTTAGCCTACATTCATCTGCTTCAAAATTAGACATAGAATCATCCTCTTTCAAAACAATCTGCGTATCCTTAGCAGTCAGATCCCTTGTAGACTCAAGTTCCTCTGCTGAAACCATCTCATCTTTGGTCTCCAAATCCTCTAGCTGGTCATCCAAAATTACTGGTTTCCCAAGCAGTACTGCAGGAACACCTCCTGTCACCTCCAAGGTTCATCCTGAACTGGAGACCTCTATGCTCCTCCAACAGAGATAGTGCCCCCCACCCGTGAAAGTATAGGAATTTCCCTGGTGCCCTGGCCAAACTTTCCCCATTCACTAAAAATACCACCAACAGCTTAATCTGGTTCAAGGTCAGTTGGCATTCATCTGTATCCCCCTCCCTCCAGGTCATGCCTGAAAATAGAATTTGTCTACTGCACTTACCCAGTCTACAAAAACTAAATAGATAAATAAAAAAAATCTTGGTCCTCCTTGATCTCTTGGCGGCATTTGACACTGTGGACCATGGTGTGCTACTGGAGCACCTGCGGTTCATCTGTGGATTGTCAGGTATAGTCCTCAGATGATTTTGATCTTTCCTCAAGGCTAGACACAGACAGTTGTCTCTGGAATTTATTCCTCTGATCCTCTCCCCCTATCCTGCGGAGCACCGCAGGGCTCCATTTTGGCACCCATGTTGATTGCAGTGTACATGCTGCCACTGGGGGACATTATTAGGCAATACAGTCTGAGTTTTTATTGTTATGCAGATGCTACTCAGCTGTACATGTCCTTTGTACCCAAATGGGGAGATGTTCTCTCAGTGTTTAACAACTGCCTTTCCGAGATCTAGGACTGGATGAGTGCTAGTTGGCTAAGGTTGAATCCAGACAAAACTGAGGTGATGGTCGTGGATCCTGATCATTGGAAGTATAGTGTGTTGGCAGGACAACCCCCTAGTCTTTGGCTTGGGGGTATCCAGCTTACTACCTCAGCTCGGGTGCGAAACCTGTGCATTATCTTTGATGACAGTCTGATCCTAAAATCACAGGTGTCAGCCGTTGTCAAGGCTTCCTTTTACTATTCGAGAAATATCACCCGGATGGAGCACCTGGTCCTTTCTGAGGATCTTCCGGCACTGGTCCATTTCTTTGTGACCACTCACCTAGACTACTGCAATGCCCTGTACCTAGGTTTATCGGGGGGTTTTATCTGCCACCTGCAGCTGGTGCAGAATGCATCTGCCAGACTTTTGACTGGTACATCTTGGACCTGTCATATTATACCTGTGCACCATGGACTGCACTGGCTACCAGTGCGGTGGCTTATCACCTTCAAGGTCAGTTTGCTGACTTATAAAGCCCTATATGATCAGGGACCCCGCTACCTACAAGATCTCCTTTTTCCCTACTGCACCTCCTGACTGTTGCAATCCACTGAAGAGGGATTGCTAGAGATTCCCAGGGTGTGACTTACACATCTGGGGCCCATTATTTTGCTTTTATGGCCCCTACCCTGTGGAATATTCTACCTCGTCTAATCAGGGAGTGCCTGGCTGTCCAAAGTTTTAAAACAGAACTGAAAACTTACCTCTTTAGACTGGCACTTTTAGAGGGGCATTAATATTATTTAGGATGGACTGTCATCTTGTTTTATGATTCTGCTGTTTGCTTTTTATTTTAAAATGTTGTTGTTTTAAATTGTATTTGATTTTTGATGCCAGTGGATTTTATGTACAGGTGCCTTGATTGCTGGAAAGGTGCCTTTTTACAAATAAAGCTTGAGCTGAGAATGAAAAAGTAAATGTAATTATTTTATTTTAGTAACCATAGTTCTGATGTCTGTATTTGTTGCTGAAATATTGTTTACCTCACAGCGTGGAACCTCAATAAACAAGCTGCTAGCTCAAAGGTGTTATAATCCGAGACAGTAAATAAATAAATAAATACATACATACATACATACATACATACACACATAAATAAATATAGTCTTTCTTTCAGAAGTAATTCCATCATTTTCCCTACCACTGAGGTTAAACTAACAGGCTTGTAGTTTCCTGCCTCTGCCTTGCTCCCACTTTTGTGAAGGGGAATCACATCTACCCTCCTCCAGTCCTTAGGTGCCACACCCTCCTCCCATCATTTGATAAAAAAGGTAGTCAGTGGTGCTACTAGTTCTACCCTTAGCTCCTTTAGAATTCTGGAGTGAATTCTGTCAGGCCCCTTTGCTTTGTCCATTTTCAGTTTTAGGAGTTCTTTCAGGTCCCTTTCTTCTGTGAATGGACTGGTATCAAGCCCCCTATCCAGTAAGCTTCTATTATTTGGTTTAGGTAGCTCCCCCTCTTCTTCTTTTGTGAATACTAACTATAAGTATTTGTTCAGTATCTCTGATTTGTCACTGTCACCCTCTGCCCCCCCCCAATAAGCCTCACTATACCTCCCCTGGACTTTCTTCACTCCCTAATGTACCTATAAAAGATTTTATCCCCTATCTTAATTGAGTTGGCTATCTTTTTCTTGGTTTGGGCCTTTGCTATTCTGACCGACTTCCTCACTCCTTTCTGCTTTAACTGGTACAGTTCTCTGTACTGCTCCTTCTGTGTTTCCTTATATTTTCTGAATGCTTTTTTTCCCTAACTTTCTTCGCCATCTCTTTTGAGAACCACAGTGTTTTTTTCCTTCATTTTGTTTTGTTTTTTTAGTTGCTTCACACAAAGGATTGTTGCTTCTGTGATGGCAGCTTTGATTTTTCCCCTGTTGTTCCTCCACCCCATCTTCTTGCCCATTTGCTAGTGCTTTTCTGACACCCTCCCCCATTTTGCCAAAGTCAGCCCTCCTAAAGTCCAATACCTTCACCTTTGTTTGACCTGACTCTACAGCTGTGTTTATCATGAACCATACTGTTTGGTGGTCACCTGTTCCCAGATGGCTACCCACGTCTACATCTGAGATCCTGTCATCATCCCCATTTCAAAGTACTAGTTCTAAGATTGCTCCCTCTTAAGTGGGTTCCAACACTAGCTGTCTTAGGTATGCCTCCTGTAGGGCATCGAGAATTACCATGCTCTTGTATGTGGCTGCAGTAAAGGTGCTCCAGTTAGCTTCTGGCATACTCAGGTCCCCCATCAACAATATTTCCCACTTTTCTGCCATTCTAAGGATGCCTTCTATCTTTTCCTTGTCCAGTTCCTCCCCCAGAGACGGCGGTCTGTATACAACCCCTGTGTGGACTGTGGTGCCATTTCCTGTCTCCAGGGTGAATCACAGTACCTCCTCTCCTCCCTGTTTGCCCTTTAGTTCTCTTGCTTTGATCCCTTCCCTTACGTAAAAAGCGGCTCCTCCTCCTCATTTACGCTCCCTGTCCCTCCTGTAGATTGCGAACCCTGGTATGTTGACATCCCAGTCATTGTTCTCTATGTACCATGTTTCTGTGACTGCCTCAATATCCAGGTGTCCCTCTTTCATCAAAGCCACTAGTTCAGGGAGCTTGTTACCCAGACTATGTGCAATGGTACTCATCGCCCTCCATTTTTTGATAACCCTACCCCTTTCAGCCCTACGCCTGTCCTTACTGTTTTTACCTTTTCTCCATTAACCCTTGTCCTGCTCCCTATCAACTTCTCTACCTTAGTATTTACCTCAATAACTACCCTGCTATGTGGGGCGGGTTTCTATTCAGTGCCTCCCCCCTTGGCTAGTTTAAGTGATTGCCAATGAAGCATTTGAACTTATCCCCTAGGATCCTGGTTCTCCTCCTGGACAGAGGTAGACCATTTTGCCAGCAAAGACCTGCATTCCTCCAGGTGGACCTCCAGACTCCAATGAAGCCAAAACCATGAGCTCCACACCAGTTTTTCAATAACTCATTGAATCCCATGGTGTGGTGTACCCTAGCCTCACCCATGCCATAAACAGGCAGCACCTCCAAGAAGGTTACTGTGCATGATACTTGTCTAAGGCCCCTCACTAACTCTACAGATTACTCCTGCACAGCTCTGATCTCATTCTCAGCCAGGACATTTGTCTCTAGATGGACAATGATATCCAGCTCCCTTTCCTATGATCCTTAGGATTTGTATCCTGTCCCTACCAGCCATGGCACTTGGCAGGCACCTTACATCCCTCTCCCATCCCCCCAGTTCTACCCTCCTAATGATTGAGTCCTCCACCAGAAGTTGTTTCCTTCCCCTTTGGGGTCTCATGCCACCCTCCTCTGGGTCTCCGTTGTGGAGGTTCCCAGTATTCTCCTTGGTCTCCACTGTGGGTGCCTCCATAGAGGAACCACATTCCACCAGAACGGTGTATGAATTGTGGAGAGGCATAACTGAGGGATGTGCTCTGATCCACCACCCTTACCTCCCTGAGCCCACCATGGTCTAACCACTCCTTTTTCTTGGTAACCTCTGAGGCAATTATTGTTAAAACAATATTTTAGGAACTCATCCAATTTTGTGAGCCACTGACAGTCATGGTTTTTGGGGATGTGGCAAATTCACATAAAACTGTGCTCTTGAATTATTGATGTTGTGTTTGTGTGATGATTGATAAATACTTTTTCATGACCAGATATCTGTATTTCATATTTAAGTACAGTATTTTGATGGATGTCTATTACTTTACTTATCAGGGAACTTGCAAAGGCCATCATCAACAAACGTTAAAAAAAATCCAGTGGTGTGACGGAGTCAAATGATGAGCAGTATTCACTTTATCAGTCAGTTCCTGGTACTCTAGAGCCCCCCACCCAACCTGACCCACATTACATCAGTCGCCTGTTTATTTGTAGGCAGTTGTTGTAGCTGGATGTTAGCTGCATTTGGCTGTGGCTGCCTGTTGTTAGACAGGGTGCACTCATGAATGTATAAATTGTGCCTGTTAAAAACCTTGTGAATTTGACTGACTAGCTGCAATCTTGCTGAAACGATCATTGGTGCCACTAAAGACTGCAGTAAAAGTTCCTGAATGTTTGGTGGTCATTTGCCAATCCTACATTTGAGTATTAGTAGACTGTTCTGTATGGTCATGCATAAATTTGTATCTTTCTGTGCACTGGTGGTTGGTGGTGGTGATGGGTATTTACTCCTCATCAAAGTAAAACACTAATTTCTTTCGTGGGTGTGCTAATGTATGCTATTATGACAGTTGGTGTACGGTATGTCTTTTCTTGTCATTATTTCTCCCAAATTTGGCATTAAGCAGAGGTAGCTAGTACTTGCATTCCACATTCTTGCTTTTTGGGATGCTGTGTCGCAAGTGTCTTAAATGGAAATGCATGATGGTGGGCAATCCTCATTACCAACAAACAAGGAATATGCTGGAGCAATATTTATGTGGGGATAGGTTACTTATCCACCATTCAAACCAATAGTAAAGGATGGGAGTTGTTCAAAATCCTATTTAACTAGCTTCATCCTCCAACAAGGAATCCTCCTGGTCTTCAGCGGATCACTTTGATGGGGCATACTTTTGGACCCACTTCAGTTCATCTGCAGGGTCAGAAAAAAATGTACACCCAACCTGGTATACAATGTGCAATCTGACAAGGAATACTATCCCATAATCAATCTCTGCAGCTCTCAACATAGCTTGCACCCCATCAAAGTTCTTTTTTTGATGGGTGGCATCAGGGTAGATTCTGATATGCTGTCCATCCTGCAGAAGGGTCCCTTTACATCTCCTCAAAGCCAGTATTGCATCTGTACTGCCAATGCCATCGGTGATCATCACAATAGTATGAGGAGCATCTGAATTATCCATATGTTCATGTGGAGTCACTCCATATGCTTTCTGAATGTGAACCTGCCATTAAACAAAAGTCTTTCCCAATTACTGAGTAAGCCACTCCATTAAAAACAGGGGCAGCTGGTCACCTTCGCTCCCCTCAGGCACTGCAATAATATGGAGGTTGGCAGCATGACCCTGATTTTCCAGAGTTTCCAGGCATGATCTTAGACATGAATTTTCTTTAGTGAGCATGGTCACCATCACTAATGTAGCATCCACATGTTTTATAGCCTCAGTAGTCACTATTTTAACAGTATCCATGATAGTTTCCAGTCCCACAACTCTATTGGATAGACCATCAATTTTATCCACAAGACTAGAAACAGAGTGAATGAGTCAAATAGTTTTATGTCTAAGTGAAAGTAGAGTCTTTTCCTCTGGGTCATCGACAGCTTCTGGTGGTTTACTGTGGACCAATCTCATGGCTGGAGGTCCCATTTGATTCTTGTTTTTAGAGCTCTCTGCTGCCGATTTGTTCTTCTGAGGGTACCCACTCTAAGCTCTGAATACTGAATCCCTCAATTAAGCACTTTGGAGAAGGTATCTTGTTCCATTAGTTATGTTTTTAATAAATATCTGGCCTTCTTGAAGCCAAGCTCTAAACCTGAGCAGCCATCTTGCTCCATTTCCACAGCACCCTATCAGGTTGATTGATGTGAGATGGATTAGGTGAGGGAGGGCTGGAGTTGAGGGAAGGGGGCACTGGACTATCAGTGACAATGATGAGTGAAGTTTTTGTCAGTCCTATGACATAAATTTGCATACGTGGACTCTTTTCTTCTCAGTAAGTCATCGACACATAATAGTGATAGTCTACTATTAAGCAATTAATCCAAAAATTCATATCTAAATTTCTCAATGTTAGAATGTGTTTTTTTTCCTGCAAGGTGTTTGATCATTACACATAGTGTGAGTATAAAGAATTTAGTAAAGTATTATGCTTTTTGGACTAGTCTTTCGGTATCAATGGAAATAATTATTTTTATTTCATGCTTCACCTTAGTGTATTGTTATATGTGCACATAATGTGTGTAGTCAACATTCAATACAATATGCAACTACCCTCAAAATTTTGAGAAATAGCCCTTAATATTGACCAATGTAAATAAAAATTTGAAGGACCTGAAATGCAAGACACTGTACATGACCAAGATCTGTAAGTATATTTTTATTATCTTAAGGAAGACACACCAGCCCTGTGACATCTAAAGTCAATTAAAGATGAAGACAAACTCTTACTTGACACTGTGGACCATGGTGTGCTATTGGAGTGCCATCGGCTTCCCTGTTGACTGTCAGGGACAGTCCTAGAATGGTTTCTCTCTTTCCTCATGGATAGGTCTCAGAAGTGGTCACCAGAATGTATTCCTTTGACACCCTTCCTCTGTCATGTGGGGTGCTGTATGGCTCCATATTGGCATCTATGTTGTTCACAGTGTATATGCTGCCATTAGGAGATATCATTAGGTGATACAGTTTGAGTTTTCACTGCTATGCAGATGATACTCAACTGTGTATGTCCTTTCTACCCGAACAAGAGGATGCAATCTCTGTGTTTAACAACTGTCTCATTGAGATCAAGGACAGAATGAGCACCAGCTGGCTGAGACTGAATCCAGACAAGATTGAAGTGCTGGTTGTGGACCCTGGTCATCTAGGGGTGGGTTTGGGGGCTGGGCAGGAGTCGGGCATATGGCTTGAAGACATCCAGCTCATTACTTCTTATCAGGTGCGTAACCTGAGTGTTATCTTTGATGATGGCTTGACCCTGAAACCTCAGGTGTCTGCAGTTGCCAAATCCTCTTTTTACTATCTGAGGAACATCACCCAAGTGAAACACCTGGTTCCTCCAGATGACCTTCCAACATTAGTCCATGCCTTCATCACCATCCGCCTTGACTACTGCAATGCCCTCTACCTAAGGCTTCCTGGTGTTGACATCCACCACTTGCAGCTAGTGCAGAATGTGGCTGCCAGGCTATTGACTGGGACACCTAGGACCAGCCACATTATGCCTGTACTGTGTGGGCTGCACTGGCTGCCTGTTCAGTGATGGATCACCTTTAAGGTCAGTCTTCTGACCTTTAAAGCCCTACATGAACTGGGCCACTGCTATCAGCAAGATCTCTTGACTCCCTACTGCCCCCTCCACCCTCTCCAATCCACTGATGAGGGATTGCTAGAGATTCCTAGGGTATGCTTAAAGACATCTGGTGCTCATGCTTTTTGCTTTGCGGCCCCCACCCTGTGGAATTCTGTACCTCATCAGTTGAGAGATTCAAGTCAGAATTTAAGACATATCTTTTTCAGATGGCCTTCCAAGACGATTTTAATTCATTTTATATATTTGTAATTTTGTTTTAATCTATATGTTTTATTGTAATTAACTTGTAAAGTGCATTGGTTTAAGACAGGTGCTAAATAAAGAAAGTTTGTTTTGCTTTGCTTTACTAGGCAAGCATTTCCTTCAATCTATCAACTTTGTAATTCTCATAGTCTAGTCTGTTGCCAAAGTTAATTGACCTATTGGTATCATTGGACAAACAACATGCAAATGTTATCATCAAGGTAAGTAAGAACATATAATATGACTGGGTATGGTACGATTTGCTGACTCTCCAATTACCGACAACCATTTGCCCATCTCCATTTGTCTGCTGCGCCCATTGTACCAACTGATGAAAACCCACATGTCAGTATATCAACAGCTAAGGGAACTACCAATTATCATGTAGTGCCATTCATTAAAAATAGTGATCTTCCTACTGGGCTGCCTGCTGAAAAACATCAGACGGCACTATGTATTCTCATTCAGACTAGCCTCCAGTAAAGTGCTATACTTCATAGGTTGATCACGGTTCGAAGCAGAATCTCCATCGATATAAGTTTGGAGGCAGCTAACAAATCCTCCTTACCATAATCTGCCCACTCCATCCTCCCTGTGACCCAACAGAGAATCCTGCAACACAGGGGACAACCATGGATGATTAGGGTCTGGAGTCGGAGAGCGCTCCATAGCAGCAAAATCATCACTGGAACAGGAAGTTTGGAGGCAGCTAACAAATCCTCCTTGCCGTAATCCTCCTTGCCGTAATCTGCCCACTCAATCTCTCTGTGATCTGACAGAGAATCTTGCATGGTATTCTCATTCAGACTAGCCTGCAATAAAGCGCTATACTTTGTAGATTGATCGTGGTTCGAAGGCAATGCAGCTAACAAATCCTTCTCGCCATAATCGCACTGGGGAGGAGAGCACTCCATAGCAGCAAAAGTATCACTGGAGAGGGAAGGGGAAGCTGGGGAGACTTGTGCAACTACCAAGCCCTGAAAGTTTGCCACAAAGTTGCCGGTGTTATGTGATGCGTTGTTTTGGTAGTCAGTGCAATGAAACATGCGGTCATATGGAGGTGGTCAGTCGTGTGTCAGTAAAGTCAGAGTTGGTCATCGTATGGATCCCATATGACTGCTTTACATATACAGCATTCTACCCTTTTTTATAAGTCAGATTGCTTGATTTACACTTTTTTTCCCAATGCATTCATTTTCAGGCACAATGAAAACATCTGCACCATTAAAAACTCAAAAAGATTCTAGTCATCATCTCCATACAATCCACACCAAATTCCAGCCAGTAACCTGGACTCTTGTGCAAGTATGGCATTTGGTTAAAGCAGGTCAACAGATAAAAGCTACCAGCCAGCTATCATCCCCAAGCTACCTGCCACTAGCCACCAGCCAGCCAATATCAGCTTCATCCTCTCCACTCAATCCACACCAAATTTCAACCAGTAACCTGGACTGTTGTGCCAGCATAGCAGTTGGTTAAAGTTGATCAACAAATAAAGCCAACAGCCAGGCTCTATCCTCCAGCCAACAGCCACAAGCCAGCAAATTTAAAACTGTAACCCAGACTCTTGTGCCAGCATAGCAGCCCAATAAGTCACTCAGCAGATGAAAGTCACTAGTCAGTTGTTATCCTCCACCCACCAGTCAGCCAATATCAGCCCGTAGCATGAACACCTCTGCCGGGGTTGCAAATGGTTAAATCCAATTATGACATGGGGTAGGGTAAAGGAGATATCCAGTTGGTTTAGTACCATCAGCTGACTGTGTATTAATCACTGTTATTGGCACAGTTATCAGCTTGCTGCCTTGAGCCTCACAATGCACCTGGGTGTGCGTTAATCCCCAATAACAGCACACCCTGTTGTGGGTTATTGCTTAGTCAACAAATGAAAGTCACCAGCCAACCACCATCCTCCAGCCAACCAGTTTCAGCCCATAACCCAGACTCTTGTATCAGTGTAGTAGCCAGTTAAAGCCAGGCAACAGATGGAAGCCACCAGTCAGCTTCCATCCTCTAGCCACTAGTCAGCCAGCACAAAAGAAGCCTCCTCAATCACAAGTCTCCTCCTTCAGCACAAAGAGGTCACCAAGCACTAAAGAAGCCTCCTACAGCACCAGTCACCCATCACACTCCTCCTCCTGCACTGAGCCTCTTTCTCCAGCCTGTAGCCTCCTCCTCCAACATCTGATGATTATACATCAGAGTGAGTCTGAAATTCTTAGTTATAATGTTCATTTCCCTCCACAGGTTGATCATGGCAATACTCCAGGCAGATGGTACATTATGACTAAAAAAGTATTTTCTTAACCACTGTTGACTCCTCCTCCTACAGCATAAAGTCTCTTCCTCCTCCATCATCAGGCCTCCTCATATATCACCAGGTCTCCAGCAATGACAAGCCTCCTCCTGCAGCACCAAACCTCCTTCTCCAGCACAAAGCCTCCTCCTCCAGTACCAAGATTCCTACTCCAGCACCAAAGGAGCAACCTCACACACAGAGTCTCTTCTTACAGCACCAAGCCTCCTTATCCACCACCCAGTATTGTCATCCAGCACAGATCAACTCATTATTTACCAATAAGGGAAAGAGAACATTGTTTAACCAGGAGTAGCACACTAAGCCAAAGCTTGTTTCCAGATGCAGCCTGGGAACACAAGAAAGTTACGTGACTTGCTCAGGATCACACAGTATGCACCTAGGCAGCTGTGGGATTCAAACCCAGGTCTCCAGATCTGCAGCTCAGAGCCTTAACCCACTACGCTATACACACCACTAAAGTTGCCTCTCCTAGCAACAAGCCCCCTCCTACAGCACCATGCATCCTATTCTACTACCAACTCAGTTAAGAAGTGGGATAAAACCTTTTATAGGTACATCAGGGAGTGAAGGAAGACCAAGGGAGGGATAGTGAGGCTTAATAAAGGGGAGGGAGAATGGGAAGAGGGTGACTGTGAAAAGGCAGAGATACTAAACAAATATTTTTGCTCAGTATTTACAAAGGAAGAGGGGGAGGTACCTAAAACAAACAGTAGAAACACTCTGGATACAGAAGTTGATACCAGCCCATTTACAGAAGAAAGGGTTCTGAAAGAACTCTTAAAACTGAAGGTGGACAAAGCAATGGGGCCTGATGGGATTCATCCCAGAATTCTAAACTAACTAAGGGTAGAACTAGTGACATCACTGACTACCCTCTTAAATAAATCGTGGGAGGATGGGGTGGTACCCGAGGACTGGAGGAGGGCAAATGTGATTCCCCTTCACAAAAGTGGGAGCAAGGAAGAAGCAGGAAACTACAGACCTATTAGTTTAACCTCAGTGGTAGGGAAAATGATGGAATCACTTCTGAAGGAAAGAACTGTTGAGTATCTAGAGGCCAGAGGGGCATAGGATCCAAGGCAGCATGGATTCACAGTGGGAAGGTCATGCCAGACAAATCTGATAGATTTCTTTGACTGGATGACCAAAGTAGTAGACCAGGGAAGGGCTGTGGACATGGCCTACCTAGACTTTAGCAAGGCATTTGACACAGTCCCATACAAAGATTAATATACAAGTTAGCCAGCCTGGGAGTGGGTCCCAAGATGACAGCCTGGGTAAAGAATTGGCTGGAGAATAGGACACAGAGAGTAATAGTAAATGGAGTCCACTCTGAAGAAAAGGGGGTTACTAGTGGGCTACCGCAGGGTTCAGTATTAGGACCAGTCCTCTTCAATGTCTTTATAAGCAACATTGCTGAGGGACTGGAAGGAAAAGTCTATCTCTTTGCAGATGACACAAAGATCTGCAACAGAGTTGATGCACAGGGTGGGGTGGAAAGGATGAGAAGGGACTTGGCAAGGTTAGAAGAATGGTCAAATGTATGGCAGCTTAGATTCAATGCTAAGAAGTGCAGGGTAATGCACCTGGGAAACAAAAACCAAGGGGAAGAGTACACAATGGGCGGTGAGATACTAACAACAAGAAAAATGGAAAGGGACCAGGGGGTAGTCATATCAGATGACCTAAAGGTGGGCAAGCAATGTGATAGGGCAGCAAGGAGGGCTGGGGGGATACTGGGATGCATAGAGAGAGGCATCACCAGTAGAAAACAGGAAGTTATTATCCCTCTGTACAGACAGCTGGTCAGACCCAATCTGGAGTACTGCATGCAGTTCTGGAGACCCAATCTCTGCAAAGACATAGACAGGATGGAAGCTGTCCAGAGGAGGGCAGCTAAAATGGTGCAGGGTCTGCACCGGAAGACATATGAAGAGAGACTTAAGGAGTTTAATATGTATAGCCTCGAGGAAAGGAAGGAGAGGTGGGACATGATAGAAACTTTCAAGTACCTCAAGGGAATCAACAAAGTCCAAGAGGTTAGCATCTTTCAAAAAAAGAGGTGTGCAAGAACAAGGAGACACAATTTGAAGATGGGGGGGGCAGCTCTGAGGTTATTTAAGGAAGTATTTTTTCACAGAGAGGGTTGTGGATGCATGGATTGGTCTTCTGGAGGAGGTTGTGTAGTCAAAAACAGTGGTTGAATTCAAGCATGCATGGGACAGTCATAAGGCAATTCTAGGGGGTGGTGGTAGGAAGAAGTAGGCTGCTGGTTAACTAGGATCTGCAGCTTATCCATTAGATAGGGAAATGGGCAGACTGGGTGGCCCAAGTGGTCCTTATCTGCCATCAAATTCTATGTTTCTATGTTTCTCCTTCAGCACCAAGACCTCCTCCAGCATCAAAGAAGACTACTCCACCACCAAATTTGCTCCTCTACCACTCAGGTCTCATTCATCGCAAAAACATACACCTCCACCAAAGCCACATCAGTCAGCATCTAACCACAACATACACTCCAGCTCCAAAGGCTTCTTCTTCTCCTAAATCAAACTCTCCACCAAGTGTCAACATCACCAATGCACAATGTCCTCAATCACAGAGGTCTCATATACCTCAAAACAAACAAACAAAAAACTCTGATGGGAAAATAAAATTACAGATCTACAGCGTGATATGCATAGTAATGCAACCTGTACTGATTGAACACTTCATCAAAGTTCGACATGAACAAAAAAAAATCTGTGAAGTTTGACTACGATGATCATCAGAAAACAACCATCACAACAAGCTCATGCTATATGGTGCAAGTCATTTAAAATTAATCAGCCCAAAAACCTTACCATTATGAACTTGAAGACATATCATAACAACTACATGACAGATTGACTCATTGAGACAACACTGCTGACAGCAACCATGCCACCTGGATGCCTAGAATTATTGTTACATCAGAAGAAGCTTAACATTGCAACAACCATGGACAACACCCACAACAACACAGCACATTGGTGCCTTCAGTGGCTGACAGGGTCTGCTCAAACATATGTTCATGGCTGTTAGTTTAATTTTGTACATTATCAAAATGACCCCTGCTGCAGGATTCATCATCACATCAAAAAGGTCATGAGCACTGCCTTAGACAATCAAGATTAGGTAAGTCACATGTACTGTGTACATAATAAGGTAAGTATATTGTTGAGGTCTAATAATAATCATGTGTACAACTGCACTGCATGATAGCACAGTATTGCACACTTAATTATACTTCTTGTTTATATCATTTTCTTAACTATATTTTTCCTCTTTGCTGCTGGCCAGGACCTCCTCCAGCCTTCTCCTGGTGCTTAATCCCACCCCACCAAGATCTTCTCTGGCCTATGACCAGTCCCTCATCCACCTGTGACTCACCTGCTTGGGTAACCCCTCAGCTTGACCCTTCCCCATGGTAGGGCTGCCATAAACACCTTGGTGCTCCTGTAGAGCAGTCTAATTCCCAGTAGGCAGAGGTGAAGGTTGAATGGATGGTGGGGTCCAAGACAGCAAGATCCGGTTGTGGACATGGTGGCAGGGAGTGGCATCATCTTCCCAGCCAATGGGGTTATCCACATTACAGTTTCCTAGAGAAGAGCTAATGCAATGACATCCTAGTGACATTATGCATGTTCCCATGCCTCATCCCTCAATGACTGCCTCTCTTCCAATTCCCTTATGTTTTGCTGTCTCTGGCTGGCTGACCCCAGCTGGTGCTAGGGGTTAAACTTTTGCTGAACACTGCAAACTGCATGCCCCAGTGGAGGAGAACTGCTCATGGAATGCTCGATCCTCCTCCCCGTGGCCTACCCTCTGATGCGTTGGGCTCATTTCTGGTCCTGGACTGCCAGCATTACTAGTGTTATCATTACTGCTTGCACCAGCAGGCCTGCTCATTTATTTATATTGCAGTGCTTTTGCTATTTATTTACTGAAACTATGTTATATAGGTTTAGGTTTCAGGTATTAGGATTTATGATTTAGGATTTTGGATTCCAGTACTGATCTAGTTAAAACATTAGATTTGATATAGGATTAGGCATTGGATTAATCCAAAATCCTAATATTATAAATTGGATTCATATTCAGGAATCTTGACCTAAGAGAAGAGCAGAATTCCAATTCAGGGGAGCCACTTGATTCTATGGGTTCTCCCTCCCCTTTCTCTTCATAATACATTTCAGCCATCTCCTCCCCAGGCACTGAGAATAAAAACAGAGCCTGGAGAGAGAGGGAGGCATAGTAATGACATTTCCCATAGATTGAAGAGCCAGGAAGAATTGCCATGCCTTTGCCATGTCTCCCGCTGAGGACATTTCTTCTTAATCAAGTGGTGGCTCCTTTGAATTTTCAGGAGGAGGGGACAGAGACATGTTTTTCTTTCTGTTTTTTCTTAGCAGGCACCATTCTCAGTGTCTGCTCAGAGGCTTTTTAATTTTTACTGGATTCAGGGTTCCTCTTTTCAGATGCCCTGAGTTCCGTACCATCTTTTTCAACTTTATCTTTATCTGTCCCCTTTGACAGGGACTGCTGCTTACTTTGAGGGCTGGACTCCCATCTAAACCTTTTGGTGATGCAGAGGAAGACTGAGAAGCCATGAGATCTTCTCTTTAGTTTTATGGCAACACTTTTTACAGAGTTCGCAATTCAAGAACTCATGGTCTGGAACCAGGCACTTTAAACAAAGCTTCTGGCAGTCTGCCTTTGCCAGGAGCCAAAAACAAACAGTACAGTTTTAAAGCCTGTAGATCCTGTCTTCTTTTTAGATATTTCAGTCATGCCAAATACTGGAGAACATATGAGATGTTCCAATTCCCAAATAAAAATGACAATTTAACAACAAGCTTAAATAATGCTGAGAAGGCTTTATTTTGTTGCAAAATGTGGTTTGGTTCCTTGAATGAGACCCATAATACAAACATCACCTCAGAAGAGGTATATCAATTAAAAAATGAAATAATGTCTTGATTTCTAGAAATCAGAACTGAGAATAAAGCAGGTAATGGGGAGGATAGAATATTTCATACCAGGAGCTTCAACTCATGCTTGGAGGAATCAAGAAGAGATGAGGTGTTCGGCTACACTCGGGACTCGGGATGAACCTGTAAAGATACAGAATGGGCCTATACAGAGGTGATGGCCTGCATCTGTTTAGGAGGGGAACCACAGTCCTCAGTGGATGGTTAAATGTTTTTGTGATATACATTTATCTAGCCGAAGGGGATTCTCGAAATAAAAATGGAGGCGTAAACTGGCCCCCATAGACTGAAGCACCAAGAAGGGAGGACCAGAGAGGAGGAGAATCCCCAGGGAGCAGGATGAAGAAAACAATGGTGTAGTAGATGACAAGAGGGATAGGAACAAGAGATGGGAAAAAAGGTAGGAAAAGAGGCAGAGCAAAAGGGAAGGAACAGGGTTGCAGGCAGAGTGGGAGCAAGGTGTAGAATGCCATGTGTGCAATTTTGAGGAGTCTTGGAAATAAAATTCCAGATCTGGAGGCCATCTTGGTGGGAGGCAGACCTGAATATTGTAACAGTTACTGAGTCATGATGCACAGGCAACCACGATTGGGATATGGCCATACCAGGCTATACTCGGTTCAGAAAAGATAGGTTGGGGAGGAAGAGAGGAGGGGTGGTACTGTATGTAGTAGTAACAGTAGTAAACTTTATTTATATAGTGCCCAATACACTCTGATCACTGAACAAAGAATTACATTAACTTTACAACAAAAGTAAAACATTCACCAAAAACAACCTCATTAAAATAAAAATACAAATAATTACAAATAAAGGTTTTAAAAGTAATAGTGCAATGTTGGTCAGTATTGAATTTCTGACAGAATATCACACAGTGCCATACGCCTCATGAAAGAGGGAGGATTTTTGGCTGCTTTGTAAAGCATCCAATGAGGGGACCTCTCCCAAATCCCTGAGAAACCTATTCCAAAGGACAGGACCAACAGATGAGAAGGCCCTTTTACCAGAATATTTCAACCTCACCCTTGAAACAGCTAGAAGGACCAAGTTAGAGGAATGGAGGGGGCAAGAGATCTGGTATGGAGAGAGAAGGTCACACAGGTAGCAAGGGCCTAGCCCATGCTAGGCTGTATAGGTCAGTAAACTGACCATGAAGGTGATAACCACTTCACCAGCAGCTAGTGAAGTTCCCACAGGACTGGGGATATATGACATCACTTTGGGAGAACTGTCCGAAATTGGGTCACTGTGTTTTGCACTAGCTGCAGATGCCATAGGACACCTCCACTCACCCGGAGGTATAAAGTGTTGCAGTATTCAAGTCTAGAAGTGATTAATTCATGTACTAGTGAGCACAGTCTTCGGGGAGATCAACGTTTTAATCATGGTGATGTCCCTAAGATGATAAAAAACACTCAAGTCTACAGACGACATCTGAAACCTCAAATGTCAGCCTTTCATCCAGAATGACCCTCACATTCTTAACCTTAGCAGAGGCCACTAGTTTGGAAGAACCCAGCCATAAACCTGTCACCCCATCTCCAACCAGGCTCAATCATCAGTACGTCCATCTTGTTCAGAATGAGTCACAACCAGCTTTACGACATTCAGTCCTGGATCTCAGCCAGGCATGAATGTATTACCTCAACAGCACCAGGCATCCCTGGCTCAAAAGACAGACAACAGCTGGTATTATTCACATTGCAATGAAATCTCAGCTTGTATCATACAATGATCCCTCCCAGGGGCAGCATATACACTGCGAACAACATGGGAGTGAGTAAGTAAGGTAAGTAAGGTAATATAAGGTTGGGTATCAAAGTAACGAAAATGCAAGGAAATAAGGTGGGAAGGGAGGGGTTGGAGATACTATGGGTAACTCTGGAGCCAGGAGCCAGATTCATTATCCATACTGGGTTGATCTTTAGACTTCCAACACAGGAGGGAGGAACATATGAGGAACCGGGGGAAGCCATCAGCACAATGGCAGAAAAAAGCGGAGGTTCTGCTGAAGGGGGACTTCAATCTGTCAGATGCAGATTGGAGCATCTGAGCCATGGTCTCAGCTAGAAGCAGAGACACCCTAAACACCCTGCGGTTGGGGTGGGTGTCAGGCCACTAATCAAGGAGCCCCCTCATGATGGGTAATACTGAACCTGATGCACACAAATAGGGATAGTGTTGCAAACATCAAGGTGTAAGAGACCAATGACTATCGTACAGTGATGTTCAACATAAGGGCAACAGCAGAAGCAAACCACACAACGATTAAGGTGCTGGACTTCAGGAGGGCAGACTTTAAAAAAAAATAGATGAATGCCTCAGAGATGAGCTAGCACGGGGGGGGGGTGACCTGGGTGGAGTGGAGGAACAGTGGGCCAAGTCAAGGGCTAACATATTGAAGGCAACAAATGTTTGTGCATTGGAAGTGAGCTAAAGCAGGAGAAAAAAGAGACTGCAATGGTTCTCAAGAGAAGTACTGTAGCTGAAAAGGTCATGGCTTACAGGATAGCACTCAGGAGGTACAAAGAGATGCTGAGAGAAAAAGATAGGGAGGTGTGACAGGAGAAACAGAGAGACATGGCAAGTGGTGTGGCGTGTAAAGGTGCAATCTAAGGAAAGGATGGCCAAAGGAGCAATGAAAGAGGACAAGATATTTTAAAGTTACATAAGTGAAAAGAGGAAGATGGGTGGGATTGAGAGTTTAAGGAGGCAGGACTGTCTAGAAGAGGATCAGTTTGAAGCAGATAGACTGAGCACATACTTCTGTTCAGTCTTCACAGTGGAAGGTGATGGACCACATATAAGAAGAAAGAACACTGGGGAGGTGACACAAGTCCATTTACAGTAGTAGCCACAGACACTGCCAACTATTTCCCAAAATTTCTATGATATTTCCAGAAATATCTGATGCTTTTTGTACTTAAATAGTAGGGGCAGCAGAGAGAAACTCTTCAGAAATTTCGTGAAATATCTGGAAATAGCTAGTAATGTCTGTGGCTACCACTTTACAGAGGATAAAGTCCCAAAAAGACTTGGGAATCTGAAAGAGGACAAAACTATGAGGCTGAAGAGGGTACACCCAAGGATGTTGAGGGAGGGCAGGGAGGTACTGGCTGCATTTTTGACAACCATATTCAACAACTAACTAGGAAGAGAAGTGGTTCCAGAGGACTGGAGGAGGACAGATCTAGTCCTGCTTCATAAAAGTGGCAGCATGGAGGGAGTTGGCAATTATAGGCCAGTCAGTCTGACATCAGTGAATGGAAAGTTAGGTGAGTCACTTCTGAAGGAAAGCATTCTGGAGTATCTTGAATCCAGTGGGTTACACAAACTGAAGTAGCATGCATTCATTGGGGTTGGGGGTCATGCCAAATGAACTTGATAGATTTCTTCGAATGGTTGAGCAGGAAAATTGATCAGGGTGAGGCAGTGAAGGTAGCTGACTTAGACTTCAGCAAGGCCTTTGGCAACATATCACAAGGGAGACTCATAAGCAAACTAGGTAGTTTGTGGGTGGGTCCCAATGTGGTAAACTGGGCATAAAACTGATTGATGGATAGGTTACTAAGGGTGGTGATAAATGGAACTCACTTGGGGGATGGGGGAGAAACTAGCAGGGCACCTCAGAGCTTGCACTGAGACCAGTCCTCTTTCATGTCTTTATAAGCGAAATTGCAGAAGAGGTGGAAAAGAAAGTATGCTTGTTTGCAGATGGCACCAAAATCTGCAACAGGATGGGCACTCCAAAGGGGATGGTAAGAATGCGCAGAGACCTGAGAAAACCGAGGAGTGGCCAAGGGTATGGCAGCTGGATTTCAATGTGAAAAAGTACTGATCATGCACCTGGGGCTCGTGAACCCAGCAGCAGAGTACAAAATGAGGAAGAGGTATTTTCAGTCACCAAATAGGAAAGGGACCTTAGAGTAATCTTATCTGATGACCTCAAGGTGGTGAGGCAACATGATGAAACAGTAGGTTGCTGGGGACTCTGGAGCATAGGGAGAGTTAACACCAAAAGAAAGAGGGAGGCAGTATTGCCACTGTGTAGATCATTGTTAAGACCACACCTTGAGTGTTGTGTTCAGTTCTGGTTCCCACATGTCAGAAAGGACATAGAAAATGTTGAGGCTGTCCAGAGGAAGACAACTAAAATGGTACTTAGGCTGCATCAGAAGACCTATGAGGAGAGACCAAGGGATCTCAATATGATCACCCTGGAAGAGATGAGGGAGAGATGGGTATGATAGTTACTTATAAATACTTCACATTGTAGAATAAGGTAGAGAAAGGGAGGATTTTTCAGAGGTGAAGATGCAGACAAACAAGGGGACATGCAATGAAGCCGGAAGAGGGACTGTGTAGGAGGGATATATGGAAGTACTTCTTCATTGAAAGAGTAGTTGATGCCTGAAACAGTCTCCCAGTTGAGGTAGTAGGGGCAGAAACAGTGCTGGGTCTTCAAGCATGCATGGGATTGGCACAAGACAATCTTAGGTGGAATGCAGGAGTGGGAGGCAGCTGCAGATCATATAGAGTCCACAGTGATATTACAGGCAGGGTAAAATGGACAGACTAGGTGGACCAAGCGGTCTTTATAGAAATATAGACTTTGGTGGCAGATAAAGACTACTTGGCCCACCTAACCTGCCCATTTCCCTACCTATTGGATAAGCTGCAGATCCTAGTTAACTAGCAGTCTACTTCCTCTTTACTCCCCTCCTACTCCCCACTATAATTGCCTTATGTCAGTCCCATGCATTCTTGAATTCCCCCACTCTTTCGACCCCACACCTTCCTCAGGAAGGCTGTTTCATGCATCCACCTCCCTCTCCATGAAAAAATACTTCCTCACATTGCCTGAGCCATCCACCTTCTATCTTCAAATTGTGCCCCCTTGTTCTTCGCATCTCTTTTTCTAAAATATGCTACCCTCTTGGACTTTGTTGATTCCCTTGAGGTACTTGAACATTTCTATAATGTCCCCCTTCTTCCTCCTTTCCTCAAGGGTATACATATTAAACTCTTAGTCTCTCCTCGTATGGCTTCTGATGCAGACTCTGCACCATTTTGGTTGCCCTCCTCTGAACTGCCTCCATCCTGTCCACATCCTTGTGGAGATGGAGTCTCCAGAACTACATGCAGTACTCTAGATGGAATCTCACCAACTGTCTGTACAGAGGATAACCACTTCTTGCTTTCTACTGGTGATGCCTGTCCCTATGCATCCCAGAATCCCCCCAGCCCTCCTTACTGCCTTCTCACATTGCTTGCCTACCTTAAGGTCATCTGATATGAGTACACCTAGGTCCCTTTCCATTTTTGTTGTTGTAAATATCCCCACCACCACCATTGTGTACTCTTCCCCTGGATTTTTGTTTATCAGTTGCAGTACTTTGCACTTCTTTGCATTAAAACTAAGCTGCCATACTCTTGACCATTGCTCCAACCTTGCCAGGTCCCTTCTCAGCCTTTCCACCCCCCCCTTGTGTATCAACCCTGTTGCAGATGTTTTTGTCATCTGCAAAGAGGAATTCTTTTCCTTCCAGTCCATCTGCAATATCACTTATAAAGACATTAAAAAGTACCGGTCCCAGTACTGAACCATGTGGTACCCCACTAGTAATTCCCCATTCTCCAGAGTGTGCTCCGTTTACTATTACTCTCTGTTTCCTGTTGTCCAGCCAGTTTGTTTCCCAGGCTACCACCCTGGGACCCACTTCCAGGCTGGCTAACTTGTCTATTAATCTTTTGTGTTGGACTGTGTCAAATGCGTTGCTAAAATCTAAGTAAGCCATATCTACAGCCACTCCCTGGTCTACTACTTTGATAACCAAGTCAAAGAAATCTATTAGAGTCATCTGATATGATCTTCCCACTGTGAATCCATGCTACTTTAGGTCCTGTGCCCCACTGGCTTCTAGGTACAAGACGATTCTTTCATTCAGAAGTGATTGCATCATTTTCCATACCACTGAGGTCAAACTAACAGGTCTGTAGTTTCCTGCCTGTGCCTTGCTCCCACTCTTGTGAAGGGGGATCACATCCATCTTCCTCCAGTCCTCAGGTACCACACCATCCTCCCATGATTTGTTAAAAAGGGTAGTCAGTGGTGTCACTAGGTCTCCCCTTAGTTCTTTTAGAGTTCTGGGGTGAATCCTGTCAGGTCCCATTGCTTTGTCCACCTTGAGTTTTAAAGCATTCTTTCAGGATCCTTTCTTCTGCAAATGGACTGGTATTGATCAGCCTGCCCAGAGTGCTTCTATTGTTTGGTTTAGGTATCTACCCCCTTCTTCTTTTGTGAATACTGAGCAAAATTATTTGTTCAGTATCTCTGCATTTTCACTGTCGTGCTCTGCCCACCTCCCTTCCCCTTTATTAAGCACCATTATCCCTCCCTTGGTCTTTCTTCACTCTCTAATGAATCTATAAAAGGTTTTAACCCCCCTTTTAACTGAACTGGCTATCTTTTTCTTGGTTTGGGACTTTGCTATCCTGACTGCCTTCCCTGCTTCCCTCTGCTTTAACTGATACAGTTCTCTGTTCTGCTATTTCCATGATTCCTTATACTTCCTGAGTGCATCTTTTTCTCTCTAGCCTTCCTTGTCACCTCTTTTGAGAATCTTTTGTTTTCTTTATTCGCCTCACACAAAGGCTTGTTGCCTCTATGATGGCAGTTATGATTTTCCCCAATTGTTCTTTCACCCCCTCCTTTCTGCCCACTTGCTACTGCATTCCTTAGGCACTACCCCATTTTGCCAAAGTCAGCCCTTCTAAAGTCCAGTACCCTTGATTTTGTATGGTTTGACTCCATGGTTGTGTTTATCATGAACCACACTGTGTGGTGGTCGATTGTTCCCAGATGACTACCCACTTCTAAATCTGTGCTCCTCTCTCCATCCCCGTTTGAGTGTACCAGGTCCAAGATTGCTCCCCCTTGAGTGGATTCCAACGTTAGCTGTCTGAGGCATGTTCCCTGCAGTGCATCAAAAATAACCCCATTCTTGGATGTGGCTGCAGTAGCTGTGCTCCAGTTCATCTGGCATATTCACATCCCCCATCAACAGTATCTCCCCTTTTTCTGCCATTCTGAGGATGCCTTCTATCATTTCCTTTTCCATTTCCTCCCCTTGAAATGGGGGTCTGTATACAACCCCTGTGTGGATTGTGGTGCCACTACCCATCTCCAAGGTGACCCACAGTGCCTCATCTCCTCCCCATTACCCTTTAGTTCCATTGCTTTGATCCCTTTCCTTATGTAGAGAGCTACTCCTCCTCCTCTTTTACCCTCCCTTTCCCTCTTGTAGATTGTGTACCCTGGTAAAGTATGTTGACATCCCAGTTATGGTTCTCCATGTACCATGTTTCTGTGACTGTCAATGATATCAAGGTGTCCCTCTTCCATCAAGGCCACTAGCTCAGGAAGCTTGTTACCCAGACTACAGGCATTGGTACTGATTGCCCTGCATTTTATGATGGCCTTATCCTTTTTTTGCTCCATCCTTGCCCTTACTGCCTTTGTCTTTTTTCTCCATTTACCCCTGTCCTACTCCCTATTGACCTCTGCACCTTGGTGTTTACCTCACTAACTACCTGTTTGTGGGGGGAGGCTTGGTATTTCCTAATTCATACTAGTGCCCCCCTTGGCTAGTTTAAAAGCTTGCCAATGAAACATTTAAACCTATCACTTGGGAGCCTGGTTACCCTCCTGAACAGATGCAGACCATCACACCAGCATAGGCCTACATCCCTCCAGGTGGACCTCAAGTCCCCAATAAAGCCAAAACCCTATGCTCCACAACAGTCTTTCAATCATTCATTGAACCACATGGTGCAGAGTACCCTAGCCTCACCCATGCCATAGACAGGTAGCACCTCTGGGAAGGTTACCTTTCATGATACCTGTCTAAGGCCCCTCCTGAACTCCACAAACTCCTCCTACACTGCTGTCATCCCATGCCCAGCTAGGTCATTTGTAACAATGTGGACAATGATGTCTAGCTCCCTCTCCCATGACACCGCTCCCGTGATCCTGAGGATTCACTTCCTGTCCTTCCAGGCTATGGCACCAGACAGGCACCTTACCTCTCTCTCCCCTCCCTACCCCAGTTCTACCCCCCTAACAATTGAGTCCCGGACCAGGAGGTGCTTGCTTCTCTTGTGTTGTCCCTTGCTACCCTCCTGTGGGTGTCCCTTGTGGAGGTTTCCAGCATCCTGCTTTGTTTCCACTGTGGGTACCTCCATAGAGGACCAACGCTCTGCCAGAATGGCATATTAATTGTGGAGAGGTACAACTGGAGGGATGTGCCTCTGTTCCACCACCCTCACCCTCCCTGAGCCCACAGTGGTTCAACCACTCCTCTTTCTTGGCAACCTCTGAGACAGCAGTGGTAGCACTGGTGTTCTTTGGGTGGGGAAGGCTTCTCTACTCCTTGCCATTTTGGCCTGGATACAGGCAACCTCCTCCCTCAGAGCAGACAGTTGCCTGCAAATAGAGCAGCAATTCAGCCTCCAGAATGTCTCCCGGAAAACTGCTGCCCCACAGCCAGTGCATTGCACCACTCCCCACATGTCTCTATCCCTTCCTGCTAAATATATATATATCCAATTTTTTTTTTTTTTTTGGTTTGTATGTACATATGCTTACCCTCTATGCACTGTGCTGGGTTGTTAAGGATATACAGATGTATGCCCCTTGCCCTCTTGGGAAAGTGATGTCAGAACCTTGGGTATAAAGGAAACAACATGCCTGGGGTGGGTGGGGTGAGGGGCAGGAGGTGGGTGGCTCCAGGCCCATGACCTTCAGAAAACAATCAACTACACACCTCTAACCCACCACCTTGGTGAGTGCTGCCCTTCCTTTCAGTAAGGAAACCAGCACAACAATTTAACAGACCACTCCACTTACACAAACTACTCAACTAAACCCAGAAATTAAAATTAAATCAGTCCTCTGCTGCCAGTACAATCCTAAATGTTTGTTGCAAAACATTTCATTAAAAAATACTAGTTCACTACACCAGTCAGCAGTCCACAGGAAAAAATAATTTCAGTAGTATTTTACTCCCTCTGGATATAAAAGTAGTAACCTTCAAATGGATACCCAGTCCTGCAAACCCCTTCTTGATTCAAACAAGCAAAAATAAAAGTAACAATATAAAAGTATGGCAAACTACTGGCTCGGTAGCACAGAGGGTTGAGGTGATGGACACCACATCTCATGCCATGCTGGCAACGCAGGTTCAGGAGTGAGCTCAGGTCTCTGGGGGCTGGTCGAGGAGGAGAGAATTGAGTGTCCAATGACAGCTTTCCTCTCCTGGGGTTAAGGTGGGAAGTGTCTCCCAGTACCAGTGATGCCCTGCTGAGCCAGGGAGCACTGCACTTGGGAGCACTTGCGGAGGCCAGGAAAGAGGTGTCAGCAGACATCCCTGTGGACATGCATGAGAGTGCGCTTGCCTAGGTAGACATCATTGCACATCCACACCTCTGGGAAAGGGGGGGAGGGAGGACAGCACACCAGAACAAGGAAGAACCCTGCTCTGCAGGGTAGGCAATGGCTGCTGATCCCCATGCCCTCCACCAGATCTCACTCACCTAGCCTCCTAAATCTCACCTCCCAAGCCCCATCTGCAGCAGTTCCATCTCTGAGCATGCCAAGAGGAGTGGCGACCCCACTCTGTGCTGTTAAGCTGGGGGTGCTAAGCTGCAGAAAGGGGGGTGTGGGGGAGACTCAGGATGGGGGGACCTCAGGTGGGCAGGATCAGGTCGGAATGCCTGAGAGAGGCCCTGCAGGCAGTGACCAGAGGGAAAAAGAGGATAAAAAAAAGTATGGCAAACCTTCCTCACAAGTGCATCTAGTGGTACTGTGCCCACTGCCAGAGGCCTGCAACAGAACAGTGGCAGTTGGTGATTGTCTGGGGCTGCAAAGAGATCCACCCCTGGGGTGCCCTACCTTCTGAACACAATGTGCAGAATCTGCCTGTTTAGTGACCATTCATGGTCATTCTGGTCGATTCTGCTGAGGGTATCTGACAGCATGTTGTCCTTCCCTGGGAGATGAACTGCTGAGAGGGAGATATCTAGGAAGTAAGCCAGGTTCCATACCTTCATGGCTTCTGTACACAGGGAGGAGGACCTTGTGACCCCTTGTTTGTTGATGTATACATTGTGGTTGTATTGTCCATTCAGAATTTAACCAGTTTGCTCTGTAGCATAGAGGCAAAGGACTGAATGCCCAGATGAATTGTCCTGAGTTCCTGCAGGTTTATGTGGAGCAGTGACTCTTGCTGGAGCTTGGTACCATGGGCAGTATGCTCCCCCATGTGGGCTCCCCATACTATGAGGGAGGAATCTGTTGTCAAACCTGCTGCTGGTGGAAGCTGGAGGAAGGGGACATCTTTCCTGAGGTTGACTTTTTCTTGCCCCATTGCAGAGATTGAAAGAGGGCTCCTGTGACTGGTACAGTCTTTGACAGGGAGTCTCTTTCCTGAGACCAGTGAGCCCTGAGATGGAACTGAATATCCCTCATTTGGAATCTTGATCCTGATACTGTTAGGGTTGCTGCAGCCATGTGCCCCAATAGTAGGAGGAAATGCCTTGCTGGTCTGGGGGTATGAAGATGAAGATGAAAAGAGCCTTCCAGTTGAATCAGTCTGTCTGCCCTTCCCTGAGGGAGGAAGGCTCTTCCTTTCAGAGTATCCAGTACTGCCCCTATAAATTCCAGGAGTTGAACTGGTGTCAGCACTGACTTTTTGTGGTTTATTAAGAAACCCAGTGCCTCCAGAGTATCTTGTGTGGTGGTCAGTTTACCTGCTGAGGAGTCTGACCTACCACCAACCAGTCATCCAGGTATGGAAAGACTGCAACCCCTTGCCTCCTTAGATTTGCCATAACTACTGATAGACAATTAGTGAACACTCTTGGAGCTTATGTCAGGCCAAAAGGCATGGCCCTGAACTGGTAATGGCCTGATGGCAATCTGAAAATGAGGTACTTTCTGTGTGATTGCCTGATGGGAATATGGAAGTAGGCATCCTTTAGATCCAGAGATGACAGATAGTCTTCGGAAGTGTAGGGAGGATGGTGGCCAGAGTGACCATTTTGAACTTTGGATTTGTAAAGTGTTTGTTTGAATGTCTGAGATCCAGTATGGGTTGCCACTCTCCTGTTTTCTTTAGAGTGAAGCAGTACCTTGAGTAGAGACCCTTTCCCCTTTGGGACAATGGAACAGGTTCTATTGTGTGGTCCTGAATGAGCTTTGCTACTGCCTCCTCCAACAGAGATGCCTCTGATGGGTTGGCAGGTCTGAATAGTCTTACTCTCAACTTGGGCAGAAACTTAAAACTGAGAGCAATACACTGGCTGACTACCTCCAGGACCCAATTGTCTGTGGTGATAGATTCCTAGGCCTGAAGGTACTGAGCAGCCTGCCCCCTACTGGAAGTGGGGAGGCTACTCTGGCAGACTTCTTAGGGAGTCTGCTTAGCCTGAGCACTAGTCTGAGTGCTGGGGCCAGCTCTGCTGCTGCTGCCCCTTCTGCCTCTGCCTCTACCTCTAAAATATCCCCTCTGGGGCTGGTAGGAAGGCAGGGCCTGTTGTTGGAAGAAGGGTCTATAATGGGTTCTACCCTTCCCCCTTCTATGGGGTTTCTGGGGTGTTGCTACCTTCTCCTTGGCAGCAGTACTCTTGTGAGCTACCTTGTAGTCATCCATTTTTTTCATGTAAGCCTCAGTTTGCTCCCTGAACAGGTATGTGGGCTCACAGGAAAAATCCAATGCTTTTGTCTGGGTATCCTGAGACAAATTTGCTGCTCTCAGCCAATCAAATCTCCTCAGAGACACTGAGGTAGCCATTTTCAAGGCTACAAACTCATTGGCATCCACTGCCATGTGAAACTGACACTTAAGAGTCTTCAATGCCCTCTTAGCTGCCTCTGATAGGTTGGATGCCATGGACACAGGACATGCCTTGTCTATTTCAAGTACTGTGTTACAAAGGCTTTTCTGGTACCTGGACACATAAGCCATGTAGGCAGCTTTCCTGATGGCCAAAGAAGCCCCCAAGTGTGATTTTGTGGCTATGGAATTTATTTTCCTGGAATCCTTCTCAGGAGGATGTGATGTCAAGAGAATGTCTGCCTTCTCACAAGCAGCAGCCTGCACCACTCTGCCATGGCTAGGGTGTCCAAAAAGGAACTCAGCTCCTGATTTGGCCACCCAATACTTCCTGTCCATCCTCTTGTTCATTGGGGGATGAATGTTGGCATCTGCAGGATTTTTGTGGCTTGTCTTTTTAAAAATTTGTGGATGGGCAACAAAAGCCTCTTTGTTGATGAAACATCCATCATTTCCATATAATCTAGTTCCTCCTCCTCCTCTGTGGATTCTTAAGTGGAGAGGTCCAGAGCCTGTGTCACCTGCTTCATAAAGGCAAAGTAGGTATAGTAATCTTCCACTGCCTTATCTGGTGAATCAGCACTACGAAAATCAGGTTCTATGGGTTCTCCAAAGTCATCCTCTTCATCATCATAATTATCATCATTCCTCATGAAAAACATTAGTTGATTATTCCAGTGAACCGGGAACTGAGAGGGAACCCGAATCTGGAACTGGCAGCTGCGAACCGGGGTGATGAACCAATACTGCAGTACCGGTTTGCAACACCCGTAAAAGGCTTATGACACTAGCTATAGCTTCTGCAGTCAGAACCGCTGGAACCGTCAGTTGTAGTTCCTCAACTGAATGCTTTTAGCAGAACTTACTGGTTCAGCAGCAGTTTCTGTGGTTCTCTTTTTTGTTGAGGAACCATCACCCTGGTCAGAGAACTGCTCACTTACATAGATACATAGACAGTGTCGGCAGATAAGGGCCTATGGCCAACCCAGTCTGCCCATTTGAGTTTGTAAGTTCAGCTTGCCCTCCCAGAAGTCTGCCTCCCCCAACCCCTGACCTCCAGAATTACTTTATGTCTATCCCATGCATTCTTAAATCCCGTGATTGTTTCAGCCCCCACCACTTCCTCTGGCAGGGTGTTCCACTTGTCCACCACCCGTTCTGTGAAGAAATTCTTTCTCATGTTTCCTCTGAATCGTCCTTCCTCCAACTTCATCCCATGCCCTCTAGTCCTGGAACATCTTTTTCGCTAAAAAATAGTGTTTTCCTGCACCCTGTTTCTCCTGTAAGATACCTGTATGTCTCTATCATATCCCCTCTCTCCCTCCTCTCCTCCAGGGAGTACATGTTCAGTTCCTCTAACCTGTCTTCATAGGACTTGTGATGCAATCCATGCACCATCTTTGTTGCCCTCCTCTGAACCTTCTCTACCCTGTCTATGTCCTTACGTAGGTATGGTCTCCAGAACTGTACACTGTACTCCAGGTGGGGCCTCACTAGTGTCTTGTATAGCGGAATTATGACCTCCCTTTTCCTGCTGGTGATGCCCCTGCCTATACATCCCAGCATCCTATTTGCTTTACCTGATGCCTTGTCACACTGTTTCCCTACCTTGAGGTCATCAGAGATGACAACCCCAAGATCCCTTTCCTGCTTGGTGCATGCTATATCCTCACCCCCCAACTGATATATTGTGCCAGGGTTTTTGTGCTCCATATGCATTATCTTGCACTTCTTTGCATTGAATTTCAACTGCCAAACCCTTGACCATTCTTCAAGTTTCTGCAGGTCCCGTCTCTTGGTTCACTTGGTTCATTAGACTTCTCCTTGTTAGAAGTAGAAGCTTTATCTGTAGCTGGCTCAGCAGCTTTTTCAGACATTTTTTTCCTTCAGTCGGTTCAAGTGTCTATCCTGCATCTATTGAGGAACATTTTTGTAAATATCACATTTTGCCTTTAAGTGACTGAATCCCAGGCAGAGAACACAAATCAAGTGAGGATCTGCTTTAGCACATGGTTCCCCACACTCTGTACAATGCTGAAAACCCATTGGGCCAGTTATTTTCTTGGATAGTGACATATCAACTAAAACCCTTAAGAGTAGGATCTGATGAGTCTAAGGACACCACACAAATAAAATAATAGTTTTTATTTTCTTTTTTTGACAGTCAGTTTAGGGACAGAAGAAAAAATGAGAGTTACTCCAGTTTCTCTCCAAAATAATCAACTGGATGAAAAAAAAGTTTAAAATTAAAACTAAAATTGTTAAAAATATATGCGAACACACAGTTTCCTTCTGGTTAAAAGAACCGAGAAGAAACCGTGAAAACTTACCAGAATAATACTTTTTTTTTTTAGTTAGTTTATTTTATAACTTGAAAAAGTCGAAACATGATTGAAACATAGCAAGAATGTTTACATCTTTTAAACAAACAATTTAGAAAAGAAGGTAGAAAAGTATAAAGCTAAGAAAACAACATCCCAAGAGAAAAGACCCATGAAAAATTAGAGAAGTCTACAAGTATACCTAGCCCCCCACCCCTAACCCCCCACCCTGCACTGTGGTGCCTAAATGTTACACCTCATACAGTTATGGTATTATACAGGTAGGAAAGATGTAATGGGCCACACAGAAAAAGAAAGAGAAAAGGAAATAAATAAAGAGAAGGAGAGGGGGAAAAGGAAGGGAGAACAAATGTTACAGTAATGCCCTCCTCCCGCTCTAATTAGTACAAAATGAGGCATATTAAAAGATAATGAAAGAAAGGTATAGGGGAGCCCGCACCCACTCCTGATCCAGTCGTCAATTCAAGTAAAGGATATATAATTTACCCCATTTAGTCATAAAGGAAGATTGACGACGGTTCACTTGCGCAATTAGATGCTCAACCCGGAGCGTAAAGGACAGTTCATGTAGCCACTCCAAATATGTTAAGTTTGTTTGGTCCTTCCAATGCCTGAACACTAGCTTTTTAACCGCCATTGATAATAATGCTAAGTGGTATCTTTTTTCTTTTCCTGGAATTACGGAATAGTCTCCAAAGATGCAAGTTTTAGGGGAGAATAGTCCACACAGTCCTAATATTGGGTCTGCGGTTGATTCTATTTGTCTCCATAAAGGGGACAGAATAACACTAAATCTAGACTAATCTACCTATAAACTCAAGGACAGTGCTTTACAATCGAATGGAAATAAACTTTTACTTCAGAAAACTGACAAAATAAAATCTTCAAGAAAGATAATGGAGGACTCTCCAAGGCATCTGTACTAGACAAGTGGAGAAAATAATCTGACAACTGTAGAATGTTTACCAGGGACAGTGGATTGAAAACCGAGCTTGAGCTTAACATTCCATGATTAACATAGGCTTTATTAATCATTTCGGCTCTGAAGCAATCCTATGATGAGACCATATTGCAGAAGTCAGAATACAGTAATATTTCCTGGGGTTTGAATGCGCCTTTTTCCAGGTTCTCAGTTCCCAAAAGTAGTAACCTTCAAATGGATGCCCAGTTTTGCAAACCCCTTCTTGATTCAAACAAGCAAAAATAAAAATGATAATATAAAAGTATGGCAAACCTTCCTCACAGGTCCCAAGCAATACTGTGCCTTTCTCCAGGCTCTCAGTTCCCATAATATGAGTATGCTTTCTTTCCAACCATGCAACAGATTCCAGCAGCCTTCACCTTCAGCAGTTAAGGCCTACCTGTTTGAATTCTGTTTGTGTGGCTTGTACAAACAACTCAGTTCAGGAAAACTCCACCCCAAAACAATTGTCTGACAACACCTGTGATGTAAGCAGCCCTTTCTGTGAAGACAGAACTTATCTGCCAACAAAGTCTATGTTTCCATGAAGGAGTCGGATACCTGCTCCTCCTACAAGTACATAAAAAGATTTGTTGAGCTTGGACAAAAATAAATGGAAGTAACAGTGATATTCAGATAAATTGTGCCACAGCACACTCCCCACCCACTTGTGGTACCCAGGCCTCTGAGTTCCCTGCCTGTACCTCTCTGCCCTCCACACCCCCATTCTATGATGATTATTTTCAGCAAAGCTCACCAGCTCTCCTTATGACCATCCAGTCCCAACTAGACTACCCTGGACAGTATATAATGGGAACAGGCAGTGGCCATCTGGGAGCCAATGGTAACTACTCCAAAGGGCATGCGATTCAAAGCTCATGGGTAGGCTGAAGGAACTGCTTGCCCACCAGGAAAAGGGGCAAAATAGAATGTTAAAAATACAATTTTGATTGGTCTCATTTCTCATTTATATTTGCTAAGTTTTCTAATAGGTTGTGCTGCAAAGAGAAACCTTGGACTTGATAATGATCTTGGAAATATCTTAAGGGTTCGAAACATTTTAGTAAACCTACTGTTCAGTAAGCAAATGTTGCACTACAATTAATTATAAAAGAACACTAAACAACTTATATATTGGACACTTGGTAACTCCGTTCCTTGTTTTTCTTTCTTTTTTTTTTTTTTACAACATGACTGCTAATTTATTTTTGCAAGTTTGTTTTTGATCTGCACCACTTGAATTGTTCAGTATGAATGGGGCCTATAAAACATAATGCATGTACTACAATGGGTCTGGATGGCCACCACTAAATTTATTGAATGAACTAGGTCCTCTACCATGGCTATACTTACAATACTCGTGTATGATGCGTGATTCTGCATTTACTATGTCAAAATGTTTACGACCAGGCCATTGTATAGGTGCAGTAACAACTGACCAGGTGGTGCGTTAATTGTAAGGCACAGGCAATCCTCCTGCGTGCCTCATTATATATATGCTTCCAAATGAACACAAACTTTGTCATGTGTTATTGTCCACTTAACCAAGATATACTATGCTCATACCATTCCTATTGGACTTTGGGACTGAGTTCCATTAAAACATGATGTTTCATTTCATTGGCTTATCCCAGTTGTGAAAATTTCAAATAAATTATTCAAAACATGCAAACGTTACATAACAGAGTTGAAGTTTTTCAAGTTACCTTTTTCCAGCATATTTTGTATTCTTATCTTTCAAATCAGATATATTGCATCTTAAAATATAGGCTGTCTGAAAAAAGTGCACAATTTCTAAAACTGCTTGTATATTTAAATGTAGAAAGTATTGAAAAATGAATATAATTACTAATGATTTTTTTGGTTTGTTTTTCATTACAGATGGTTGCTATTTGACAAATGATTCAAATGCATCATGCATCCACCCCTTGGGCAAGTGAGTGTCCACCAGAGCATATGGTGGGTTTGCATGGTGCTGGTCTACTTGTGATTGGCTATAAAGGTCTCCCAGCTCAAGTAGTGCCCCAAAGTGAGTGGAGTGGGCTATATAAGACAGACAAACTGAAAGAAAAACAGCAGACACACCCAGCTGGATGATGTTCTCCTCCACACCTAGTTGCAGCACCTGGATTTCTGGGCTACCTGGACTTCTGGGTCCCCTGGACATATGGGCCCTGGATTTTTAGTATGTTAGTAACTAACCTTTACCACTATTGAGAAAGACCTGTCTAGTTCTGCTTCTAACTGGTGTCACAACCTGGAGGAGTAAGTTTTGTGCAATATATGAACATAACTTGAGATATGTCTGCCTGCTTTGGGGCCCTGATGAAGAGCTTGTTGCACAAAGTGCCAGAGCACTTAGAGGTTTTGTACCCCCACACTGAACGTTTTTTATCTTCCTAGCATTATGGAAACCATTGCAAACTACAGTAAAAAAACAACATTTTTACTGTAATTCTGCTACAGATTGGTGGTCAGCTTTCTGGGTGCACCTTGTCTTTGTTGATGCCCTGGTCATCTGACAGGCACTGCTGTGTGGGAAGGGCAAGATCAATTACTGATCCATACTCCCTGACAAGGGCAAGGGAGTTCTGGGCTCATATCAGGCAACAAAAGAAATGCTCTCAATTTCATTGGAAGGAGAGTTAGCTCACTATGCCTGCACAAACTAGCTGTAGAGAATGTATAGCACTCTATGGAGGCACCCACAGTGGAGACTAAGGAGGATGCTGGGAACGTCCACAAAGGAGGGCTCAGGGAGGGTTAGAGCAGTCAGGCAGAGGCACATCCCAGATCCTTTTCCACTCAAGAACTCATATGCCACACTGGCAAATGAGGACAACCAAATAGAGGTACCCAGAGAAGTGGAAGGAAAGGATGTGGAGGTTTGCCAAGGAGGTGACCTCAGCGGGGAAAGCAGTGGACCCCGGAGGAGGAGGAAGTGAATCCTGGTGGGGGACTCCATCATAAGAGGGATCCAGCTAGGAACACAGGAGGGGAAGCACAGGGAGGTGAGGTGCCTACCAGGTGCCACGGCATGGAGGGATGGAAGGAAGATCCTGGGGATCACTGGGAAGGCAAGATGGGAGGGTGAGCTGGATGTCATTATCCACCTAGATACTAATGACCTGGCAAATGGGGAGCCAAAGGAAGTTCAGGAAGAGTTTAGGAAACTGGGGAGGGGTCTCAAGCAAGTAGCTACTTCTGTCACTTTCTCAGAAGTACTACCTGTGAGAGGCAAGGGAGAGCATAGGAGTGCATGCACCAGGAACTTTAACTCATGGTTGTAGAACTGGTGCTGTGAGGAAGGGTTTGGATTCATTGGTGACTGGGGACCTACCTGGAGGGATGGAGGTTTGTTCAAACCTGATGGCCTGCATCCATCCTGGAGGGGAATCCAAGCACTCAATGATAAGTTTAAATGCTACATTGACAAGCATTTAAACTAGCAAAGGGGTGGCAGGCCAGCAAGGAGGGTACCTACTTGCTCACCCCCCACAGCTAGCAGTGGAACCAGTGAACCAGAGGAGTGGATATCTCTGCAAAGCAGTGTGCAAAAGATGGAGATTAGTGCCCAAGAGGTAGATAAGCAGAAAAGGGGCAAAATTCAGCAGAAGGGCAGACAGCAAGGAGAACCAGGGATAAATGACAACCAAGGAAGGGGCTGGGTAGAACAGTGAAGCAGTCTAGGAGGTCAAATCATGGAAAGCCATGTGTCAAATGCCAGAGCCTTAGAAACAAAATGGAAGATCTGGAGGCTGTCATGGTACAGTCAGATCTGGACATTGTGGCCATCACTGAAACCTGGTGTAATGATAACCATGACTGGGAGATGGCCATACCTGGCTACAACATATTCAGAAGAGACAGAGCAGGCAGGAAGGGAGGAGGAGTGGCACTGTATGTGAAAAATGACATAAGGGCCACAGAGATCCAGGAGGAACAAATTGGGGGAGAGATACTGTGGGTTAAGCTAGAAAGGAAAATGGGGACAGCCATCCACACAGGTGTGGTCTGTAGACCACCAGCCCAGGAGGAAGAAACAGATAGGGAGCTGATGCTAGCCATCCAAAGGATGGCAGACAAGGGTGAGGTAGTACTGGTTGGAGACTTCAATATTCCAGACGTGGACTGGAGCATCCCAGCAGCATCAACTTGGAGCAGATTTATCCTGGACTCCCTTCAGGGTGCCTTCCTCAAGCAACTGGTCATGGAACCAACTTGGCAGAAGGCAATACTGGACCTTGTGCTCTCAAACAGGAACAGTGTGATGGGGGTAACAGTGGGGGAGCACCTCAAAACAGTGACCACCAGTCATTGTGGTTTGAAATCACAGAGGGAGCAGAACCAAACTACACAAAAACACGTATCCTGGATTTTAGGGGGGCAGACTTTGGGAAAATGGGGAGATACTTGAAAGAAGCATTAAGGGGAATGGGACAGGAATCAGGGGTTGAGGAACAGTGGGCAGTATTTAAAATGGGGATTACAAGAACAACAGAATTATGCATTAAGCAGGTTAGCAAGAGGAAAAGGAAGAGGAGACTATCATGGTTTTCCAAAGAGGTATCAAAGAAAGTGAAAGCCAAAAAGATTTCATTCAAGCAATACAAAAAGATACAGGCAGAAGGGGGAAAGGGAGAAGTACCAGCAGAAGCAAAGGGAGGCAGGGAGGTCAGTAAGGGAAGCCAAAGCTCAGACAGAAGAACACATTGCAAAATCAGTGGGTAGCGGGGACAAAACCTTTTACAGGTACATAAGTGAAAAAAGAAAGACAAAAGAAGGGATAGTGAGACTGAAGGGGGAGGATGGGAGCCTCGTGGAGGATGACAACAGTAAAGTTAACATATTGAGCAGTTATTTCTGCTCAGTCTTTACTGAGGAAGAGGAGGGTAATGGGTCTGAAGGGAGTACAAGGGGTGAGAATGGTGCAGAAACGGACATAAGTCCCTTTACATGAGGAAAGGTCCTGAAGGAACTGGAAGTATTGAGTTGATAAAGCAATGGGGCCAGATGGGGTGTACCCCGGGGTCCTTAAAGAACTAAGAGAGGTGGTGGCTGAACCTCTTGTTATCCTGTTTAGCCGATCACTGGAAATGGGAGGTACCCAAAGACTGGAGGACAGCAGATGTAGTCCCCTTAGACAAAAGTGGGAACAAAGAGGAAGCAGAGAACTACAGACCAGTCAGCCTCACCTTAGTAGTGGGGAAGATCATGGAAGCACTACTGAAGGAGAGTTGGTGGAACATCTGGTTATCAATGGACTACAGGACCCAAGGCAGCATGGTTTCACCAGGGGAGTTCATGTCAGACCAACCTCGTTGAATGTTTTGACTGGGTGACTAGGAGGTGGATCAGGGAGGCAGTGGACATGGCCTCATCTGGACTTCCAGCAAGGCCTTTGACACTGTGCCACATAGAAGACTATTACACAAACTGGGGAATATGGGTGTGGGCAGGACAGTAGTGTGGTGGGTAGGTAACTGGCTGGGTGGCAGGACACAGAGGGTGGTGGTAAATGGCTGTCACTCAACAGAGGGAAGAGTGACCAGTGGGGTACCACAGGGATCAGTGCTGGGACTGGTCCTATTTAACATCTTCATCAGTGACATTGCGCAGGATCTAGATGGCAGAATTTCACTGTTCACTGATGACACAAAGCTCTGTAACAGAGTAGACACACCAGAGGGTGTAGACAGAATGAGAAGCGACCTGCAGAAACTTGAAGAATGGTCGGGGTTTGGCAGTTGAAATTCAATGCAAAGAAGTGCAAGATAATGCATATGGGGCACAAAAACCGTGGCACAATATATCAGCTGGGGGGTGAGGATATAGCATGCACCAAGCAGGAAAGGAATCTTGGGGTTGTCTTCTCTGATGACCTCAAGGTAGGGAAACAGTGTGACAAGGTAGCAGGTAAAGCAAATAGGATGTTGGGATGTATAGGCAGGGGCTTTACCAGCAGGAAAAGGGAGGTTATAATTCAGCTATACAAGACACTAGGTGAGGCCCCACCTGGAGTACAGTGTACAGTTCTGGAGACCTTACCCTCGTAAGGACATAGACAGGGTAGAGAAGGTTCAGAGGAGGGCAACAAAGATGGTGCATGGATTGCATCACAAGTCCCTATGAGGACAGGTTGAAGGAACTGAACATGTACTCCTAGAGGAGAGGAGGGAGAGAGGGGATATAATAGAGACAGACAAGTATCTTACAGGGAGGAACAGGGTGCAGGAAAACACTATTTTTAAGTGAAAAAGATGTTCCAGAACTAGAGGGCCTGGGATGAAGTTGGAGGGAAGACAATTTAGAGGAAACATGAGAAAGAATTTCTTCATGGAATGGGTGGTGGACAAGTGGAACACCCTGCCAGAGGAAGTGGTGGGGGCTGAAACAATCACAGGATTTAAGAATGCATGGGATAGACATAAAGGAATTCTAGAGGTCAGGGGTAAGGGGCAACAGACTTCTAGGAAAACAAACTGAACTTACAAGCTCAAATGGGCAGACTGGGTGGGCCATAGGCCCTTATCTGCCGACACTGTCTATGTATCTATGTAAAGGAGACCCACTGGAGAGAGGCATGGGACCCCACAGGGGAAGAAAACAACTCCTGGTAGGGGACTCCATTTTTAGGAAGGTAGAACTGGGGGAGGAAGGGAAGAGAGAGAGGAAGGTAAGGTGCCTGCCTGGTGCCATGGCTTGGAGGGACAGGGAGCGAATCCTCAGGATCATTGAAGCAGCTGCACAGGAGAGGTATGTGGATGTCATTGTTCACCTGGGGGCAAATGACCTGGCTAAGAAAGGGATCAGAGCAGTGCAGGAAGAGTTTGTGGAGTTGGGGAGGGGCCTTAGACAAGTAGCACGCATGGTGACCTTCTCCGATGTGCTGCCTGTCATTGGCGTGGGTGAGGCTAGGGTGCTCCACACCATGGGATTTAATCAGTGGTTGAAAAACTTGTGCAGAGCTCAGGGATTTAGCTTCACTGGGGACTGGGGGTCTACCTGGAGTGATGCAGGCCTATACTGGCGTGATGGTTGGCATCTGTCTAGGAGGGGAATCGGGATCCCAGGTGATAGGTTTAAATGCTTCATTGGCAAGCATTTAAACCAGCCGGGGGGGCACTGGAAAGGAGCAGGGTAATCCTAGCCCTCCCCCCAAAAAATCAGGGTAGTAAGTGAGGGAAACAGCAAGGTAGAGATGTCAATAGGGAGAAGGGCGGGGGTAAATGGAGAAAGTGACAAAGGCAATAAGGACAGGGATGGGGCAAAAAGGGGTTAGACCATCAGGAAATGGAGGGTAATGAGTACCAATGCCCTTAGTATGGGCAACAAGCTCCCTGAACTGGTGTCCTTAATGGAAGAGGGATGCCTGGATATTGCAGCTGTCACAGAAACATGGTACACAGAGAACTATGACTGTGATGTTAACATATCAATGTATACCACCTTCAGAAGAGACAGGGAGGGGAGAAGAGGGGGAGGAGTAGCTCTCTGTGTAAGGGAAGGGATAAAAACAACTGAACAAAAGAGTAAACAGGGAGGAGAAGAGGCACTGTGGGTCACCTTAGAGACTGGAAATGGCACCACAATCCACACAGGGGTTGTATACAGACCGCCATGTCAGGGGAAGGGAATGGACAAGGATATGATTGAAGGCATTGCTAGGATGGCAGAGAAAGGGGAGACACTGTTGATGGGAGACCTGAATATCCCAGATGTTAACTGGAGCACATTTGCTGCAGCCACATCCAAGAGGAGGGCCATTCTTGATACCCTATAGGTGGCATGCCTCAGACAGCTAGTTTTGGAACCCATTCATGAGGGAGTAATTTTAGACCTCGTACTCTCAAATGGGAACAGTGAGAGGATCTCAGATCTAGAACTGGGTAGCCATCTGGGAACAAGTGACCACCAAGCAGCGTAGTTCATGATAAACTCAGCTACAGAGTCAAGCCATATGAAAGTGAGGGTTCTGGACTTCAGGAGGGCTGACTTTGGCAAGATAGGAGAGTGCCTTAGAAAAGCACTAACAAATAGGCTAGAAGGAGGGTTGGAGCAACAATGAGGAAACATCAAAACTGCCATCACAGAGCCAACAAGCCTTTGTGTGAAGCAAATAAACAAATCAAAATAAAAGAAAAATCTACTATGGTTCTTGAAAGAGGTGGCGGGGAAGGTCAGGGAGAAAAAAGATAGCATTTAGGAAATATATGGAAACAGAAGGAGCAGGACAGATAAATGTACCAATTAAGACAGAAGAAAGCAGGGAGGGAAGTCAGAATAGCAAAGGTCAAAACTGAGGAAAAGATAGCCAACTCAGTTAAGAAGGGGGATAAAACCTTTTATAGGTACATCAGGGAGTGTAGAAAGACAAAGGGAGGGTTAGTGAGGCTGAATAGAATGGAATGTGGTTGGGCAGAGAGGGACAGTGAAACAGCAGGGATACTGAATGACTACTTCTGCTCAGTATTCACAAAAGAGGAGGAGGAGGAAGTGCCTAATCCAATTAGCAGAAGCACTCTGAATAGCGGGGTCGATCCCAGTCCATTCACAGAAGAAAGGGTTCTGAAAGAACTCCTAAAACTGAAGGTGAACAAAGTAATGGGGCCTGATGGAATTCACCCCTGAATTATAAAAGAATTAAGGGGAGAACTAGTGAAACCACTGACTACCCTTTTCAACAAATCATGGGAGGATGTTGTGGTACCTGAGGACTAGAGGAAGGTGGATGTGATTCCATTTCACAAAAGTGGGAGCAAGACAGAGGCAGGAAACTACAGACCTGTCAATTTGACCCCTGTGGTAGGGAAAGTGATGGAATCACTTCTGAAGGAAATAATTGTTGAGTACCTAGAGGCCAGTGGGGCAGAGGACCCAAGGCGTCATGGGTTCACAGTGGGAAGGTCATGTCAGACAAATCTAATTCATTTCTTTGATTAGGTGACCAAAGTAGTAGACCAGGGAGGGGCTGTGGACATGGCCTACCTTGACTTAACAAGGCATTTGACACAGTCCCACACAAAAGATTAATAGTCAAATTAACCAGTCTGGGAGTAGGTCCCAGGGTGGTAGCCTGAGTAAAACATTGGCTGGACAACAGGACACAGAAGGTGATTGTAAATGGAGTCCACTCTGAAGAAAGAGGCGTTACTAGTGGTGTACCGCAGGGTTCACTACTGGGTCCAGTTCTTTTTAATGGCCTTATAAGTGACATTGCAGAGGGACTGGAAGGGAAAGTATGCCTCTTTGCAGATGACACAAAGATCTGCAACAGGTCTGATACACAAGGAGGCATGGAAAGGATGAGAAGGGATTTGGCAAGGTTGGGGGAATGTCAATATATTAAAATAACTGGGGGTTATCACTTTATATGAAACAATCACATTTTATCAGTAAATCTTAAATTTGGTTGTATCTTCACATTATTAACATAATAATTTGTGTTTTGCCATTCCCTTACCTCAATCGAAAACTTTTCAACAAGCAGGACGCCACGTGAAAAGTTTTCGATTCAGAAAAGGATTATATTAACTGCGAGCAACAAAGAATTTTTCACGGTAAAATGAAATAAGAATTGAGAAACATACTTTTAAAAATTTTTTTTGAGAATGACAGGAAATAATAATCAGTAATGTTGTGTTAATGTTTAGACGCTGAATAAGGGTAACGGAGAGATTGGCAACATAGAGATTTTCTCTGAAGGGGATTGTTAAAATTAATGGCAGGTCCTGGCTTGTTTGAGGTAAGGGAATGGCAAAACACAAATTATTATGTTAATAATGTGAAGATACAACCAAATGTAAGATTTACTGATAAAATATAGAAAACAAGTTTAAAGGATTAAATAAGAGGTGGGGATTTCAAGTTATGGGGAAGACAGGCTGTTGCTGATTTAAATGTTACTTACCATCATGCATTTAAAGCCGGATATCATGCGCTAATTATGGTTGTTTGATACGTTATAGGAATGAATAAATATTAACATATGGAAAATGTTGAATTTGGAAAGGAACTTCAAACCACAAAAGTTTGAATGGTAACCAATGCACATTACTTTGTTAAAATAAGAAGTTATATTTACGGATTGTGAGATGTAAAATTAAAAGTGTGTATTTCTATTTTAAACAGATGGAACTTGTTTTATGAAATATGCCCCGTGAACAAGCTCTGAGGAGCGAAATGTAGGGGTGAATAAAAGACAAGAAAAAGAAAATAAAAGAATGAAAGATGTATCAGTTTTGATTATTTGATTGTTTCATATAAAGTGATAACCCCCAGTTATTTTAATATATTGATATTAGTTTATACCTTCATAGGGGAGTTTGAGAAAAAGATAACCATTACCCAGTTGGAACATTGTTTAATTTAAGGTTGGGGGAATGGTCAGAAGTATGGCAGCTTGCATTCAATGCAAAGAAGTGCAAAATAATGCACCAGGAAAACAAAAACCCAGGGGAAGATTACACAATTGGGGGGGAGAGAGAGTAACAACAACAAAAATGGAAGGAGCCCTGGGGGTAATCACATCAGATGACCTTAAGGTTAGCAAGCAATGTGAGAAGGCAGTAGGGAGGGCTGGGGGGATACTATGATGTATAGGGAGCGGCATCACCAGCAGAAAACAGGAAGTTGTTATCCCTCGGTTCAGACAGTTGCTGAGACCCCATGTGGAGTACTGCATCCAGTTCTGTAGACTCCATCTCTGAAAGGACATAAACAGGATAGAGGCAGTCCAGAGAAGGGCAACTAAAATGGTGCAGGGTCTGCAAGAGAAGCCATATGAGGAGAGACTAAAGGAGCTTAATGTGTATACCCTTGAGGAAAGGAGGGAGAGGGGGGACATGATAGAAACTTTTAAGTACCTCAGTGGAATCAACAAAGTCCAAGAGGGTAGCATCTTTCAGAAAAAGAGACGTGCAAGAACAAGGGGGCACAATTTGAAGATGGAGGGAAGGGGGGGCTCGATTCAGGGGCAATGTGAGAAGATTTTTTTTTCACAGAGAGGGTAGTGGACTCATGGAACAGCCTTCCTGAGGAGGTTGTGGGGTCTAAAACTGGGAGAATTCAAGAATGCATGGGACAGACATAAGGCAATTTTTGTGAGGAGTAGGAAGAAATAGGTTGTTGGTTAACTAGGTTCTTGATCATAACATTGAATTTCAGCTTTTTTCATTTCTTCCACAAAATCAACTTTCTTTCTTTCATGGTAGTCAAGCTACATAGAGGTGGCATGATTAAGATCAATCATCTGTTCAAGTGATTTTCCGGTATAAATATTATTTTCTGTTGTGCTATATGATTCAAATGAAAATATTTCTGATTTCTCTTTTATTGCCAAATGTTCTGGTTGCCCAGAAGGTGCATTACATCTTAACATCTGTTTAGCAGATTCATGTCTATTCAAAGACAAATCAAACATGTTTCTTTTCTCAGTGTTTTGACATATAAAGCCCTGGCGAGTTGACTATTGCTGACATTGATTTGCCACTTCAGTAGTTTCCTTAGTCTTACATTCTGAATCATTTGCCATTGGTGTTTGAACAGATTCTTCCATCTTCATCTTTTTGGATTGTTTTAATTCCTTATCTGTTTTCTTTAGAACCATTTTTTGTTTTCCCTCTTTCCCTTTAATTGCTTTCCCGGTGTTCTGAATATTCATATTCAAAGTTTGGGCTAAGGCAATCTCCTGCTGAGATATAACTTTAGTTTCATTTTTTTCTTTGATATTTCTGTCAGGAATATTTACTTTTGTAATTTGTTCTTGGGGTGTTTATTTTGCACATTTCCCTCCAGGCCGAGTGACATGTTCACACACATATACTGGTACTGCTTGTTTAATACCATGTTTGGTATTTATTGTTTTCTGAGAATTCACACATGTCTGTATCTCTAGTTGTACTGAAGATGTTAGTGTTGACCCTTTGTATCTTGTTTCTGGCATGAAAACTTTTTGAAAATCTGTTTTACCAGCAATTTGTGTAACATGTCCATAATTACTAACATCTGTTCTGGGGGGATTGAGCGAGTCTTCCTGGTGTCATCAAACTTGCTGAAGGCAACTCAGCAGACACACTCTTTACTTTTCCTATGCAGGGATCTTTGGATGTAGTTATAGCAAAGGCTGTTTTTCTGTTTGGATGATTGGTGTGCATTTTGTCAAAATTCAGGATTTCTGTAGTTTGATTGGCTAAACCTTTAGGCCTGGGTTGCACAGCTGATGCCTTTTGATTCTCTATTACAGTCTTTGGATAATAAACCATTTTGAATTGCCCCAAAGAGACCCTTTGTTTCTATTGTTGTCTATCTCCACTATTATCAGTGCCACAGCAAATGTCTTCTGTGTCCCAGTCACCTATCTGTTCATATTCATATTCTGTAAAGATCTGTGAAAAATCTTCTGGTGACTTCATGTACTGATATGTCATCATACTAGTTCTGTGTTTCATTCTCTGAGGGATTTCTGGATCAAGTTTAGCCTTTCTATATATTTCAGTTTTTGATAGCAGTGCAGAATTAGGGGCTTTCAAAGATCTGCTCAGTGTACTATGATAGCTACCCTTTTTATATTTGTGCTTTTTTTACAGATGCTGGTAGTTTGTGATATCTCTGATTAAGACTTTCTCCAGGTAGACTTAGTGATCTTTTCAATGGGTTGCGCATATTGTATAGTGGTTCTGCAAAACTGTCTCTTTCACTAATATTTTTTAGATTATTCCTTTGCAAATGCAAACTCAGTCTCATTCTTATAGTCCTGTTAACTTCTCTTGCCTTTTGGTTTACCAACTCTTCATAAATTGCATGAGATATTATCACACACTGTGGCAAAATAGCAGTATACATTATTATCTTCTGTTTCGGGTGTAGGTTGAGCAACTCCATCAGACTGTTTTGTGATATAGAAAGAGTCTCTTTTTGTAGACATAACCCAAAAGGATGGCTGGACAACGTTTGAGTATTGCCTATAATCTCTGGTGTTGGTTGTAGGGATGATAAACTTTCTTCAAGCACTAATCTGGGGTTTACTACATAGAACAGTAGGTTTAAAGAGACAAGTTCTGTGTGCTTTTTCTCCATGTGATTCTCAAGATGCTTGACATTTTCAGTTCCCTGAATGTCATAGCTATAATGTAGAGGCATGGTGGTAGATTCTTTGGAGGAACTGGTATCCTCAATATTTGATGCAAAAGGTTTTAAGAGCAAGGGAAAGAGATTCTGTTCCTTGTGTGACAGAGCAATACTGTATGGATAATCAAAGCATGTACAGTGACTATATTTCAGGAATGATGGGATGTTGGGTGCAAAGTTCTCTCCACCAGGGGGTGGGAATTTCAGGAGTCCATGGAGGACAATTCTTTTAAAATTTGAAATTCAAGAGTATTACCAGTCTTTTCCCTAGGTGAGTTACAGTCTCAATAGTACCAGTAACAGAAGATATATTGCAGTTCCCTTCTCTGTTATAAAGAGTTCTGCGATATTTGATTCTGCCAGTATTAGAGTAGTTATGAATCCCTTGGATCATGTCTGAATCCAGTTTCAGAAAAATGTTTCTAAGCTCTGCCCCAAGTTTTGGTGCAGAGGGAGGCTTTGCTCAATCCCTGTATTATTGGACTAAAAGAGGAATGCCCAGAACTACTTCCAGTAATTTTTTTCTGACATGAATGTCCAGCACCTCTGTTAGTTCTGAAAATGAGTCAGGAATAATGTGATTTGGCAATAGTGCATTATATGCCATGTCAGGTTTACCAAATAATGTCGCAGGAAGTAGGGGAGCAGGCAGTGGTTTGCTTAACTGAAGTGATCTAGCAACAAAAGAAGAAAGATAAGAGAAATGGTATTGCAAAGTATTTTGTTGAAAGTGCAAATCTAAGGACCCCTTGATCTGGTCTCTGTCATTAATGTCAGGATACAGATATGTTTGTACTGTGGTAGAAGCAACTGTTGTGGGCAGCATGGGTTCCAGTTCTTTGGTTAGAGCTGAAGGTGGAGTTATTGCATAGGAATATTTTGTTTTATTCAGTAATGTTTTTTTTTTTTGCTTTATCTGCATCTGTTCTTTCTTCTGTTTCAATACCCTTTGGTACAGGATGCTGCTGCTTTTTTTTTTTTTTTCCATGCTATATACTGATATTGTCTTACACCAGGTTCTGTAAGAGAAAGTTTTTTGTTTTTGAAGGCTGACATCTTGCTATGTGCACCTGCAGCTATGTATTTAAGAGATTTGTTTTCATCTTCAACGTTTGATGATTGGTCAATTTTAGGCTCTGGGGGTATAAACTACCGAAGGGAATCCTGTATGAGCTTTGGAAGACCCCATTGTTTGTAAGCCTGTTTCTTCCTTGTAAGTACCTCCAGGATTTCTCTGCTTTTTTCAGACATAAATGATAAATCATTGATTGTCGGTATTATCTTAACTTGTAATTTTGATTTCATTTCAGCAGGAACCAGCTTGGGAGCTGGTGCTATAAATGCTTCAAGAGAATGTTTTATTAGTAATGGAAGACCCCACTGGTGTTGTATCAGTTTTTGTTTAACATGGAACTCTAGAGTCTCTCGAACTTCCTCAGATACAAATGCAGTTTCCATTGCAGTAAATTCAATCACTGCCCCAGTAGCTTTAATAGCTGGAGGGAGAGGTGGTGCCTTTGGAATATTTTTTTTCCAGAGATTTTGCATATGAAGTTGACACTCCCCAAAGGTTTTGCAAGTTTTTTTGTTTAAAATGCAACTCCAAGTTATCTACAACATTTCCTTCTAGAAACGTTAAAATTTCTGGTACTGATTTCTGAAAACCACTACCAGGAGGAATCAATTTTGGTAAAGACAACTTTGGTGACAAGGGATATGCTATTTCATAAGATTTCTTTACCATTGTTGGAATAATATCCATCCTTATTTCAATACATTTTCTTATTATAGAAATGTCCAGGTTATTCCTGAGGTAGGTTTCTGTGGCTAGTCTTGAATTATCCTGTGCTGCAGCTAAAGGGGGGAATAAACTGTGGTATCAGTAGATTAACAGTGTCCTTAGATTCCTCAGTGTGTAGCTGAACAAGTGGTTCTTTCATAGAACTGGTTTTCTCAATCAATGACTCATCAGCTTTTGTTCTAGAACTGCCTTGAACTGGAGGTGCAGGGGTTATGAACATATCTAGGGACTATAGTATCACTGTAGGCATACCCCATTTATGCTGCATAATTATTTTCCTACTATTTATTTCAAGATGTTCTCTAGTACTTCCTGAAATAAAGGGTAGCTCATTAATTGTTGGAATTACATTAATTAATGGCTTGGAATTTAACTTAGAAAGAACTATATTTGGAGCCAACGGTATGAAAGATGTCACCGACTTTTGTATCAACAGTGGTAAACCCCAGTTATGCTGTAGTTTTTTTTCTGTTTGAGATGCCATTCTAACTTTCTCTGAGTTCTTTCAAAACAAAAGGAGTTTCCACCACTCCATATTCAGTCAACGCTTCACATGATTTGATTGGTGGAGGCAGAGGTGGAGCTTTTGGGATCATCATTTGCAAGGACTCAGTATATGGAGTTGACATCCCCCAGAGATGTGTCAAATGTTTGTGCTTGAGGTTGATTTCTAAGTGGTCAATATCATTAGGCTCCATAAATGCTATTAATATGGGATGAGCTTTTTTGACTCCTTCACCAGGAAATATTAGTTTTGGCAAGGGTTTCTTTATGACAGGATAAGCAGTTTCATAAGATGTCTTCACCATGTGAGGTATAAGTTCCATTTTTATTTCAAGACATTTCTTTGCTAGGTGCATATCTATTTGATCTTTACTTCTTGATGTTAGGCTACCAAGAACTACTGCTGTGGCAATGCCCCTACAGTCAGTAGTATTCTGTGTTAGTGCCATGCAGCCCATTCTCTGTGCTGGTGATACCTGTGAAGAAGCAGACATTCTAAATCTTTTTTTTTTATTCAAATTTAGTTTGAGACCTAGTTGTGGGTTTTATTGCTGTACATTCTTTCATTGGAGATGGAGGTGGTATAAAATGAATCAGTGATTCTTGTATCATTTTGGGAAGACCCCACTTTGTATGAATTACTTTCTTCCTCATGTGGAACTCAAGCTGATATCTAGTTGCCTCGCTAATAAATAACAACTCGTTTGTGATTGTTATCACCTTTATTTCTGGCTTTGAACCAAGTTTTGACTGAATTAGCTTTGGAGCTGGTGGAATGAATGCTTTGAGTGACTTTTGTATTAAAATAGGCAAGCCCCAGTTATGCTGCAGCCTTTTCTGTTTTATATGCCACTTTAAACTCTTCCTGACATCTTGTGAAATAAAACAAGTTTCTACGGCTGCAGGTTCAATCATAGCTCCACTGCATTTTATTGGTGGAGGTAGAGTGGTGCTTTAGGAATCATCACTTCCAGTGACTCAGTATAGAGAGTTGGTGTACCCAAGAGATGTGTCAAGTGTTTGTGTCTGATATTCCATTCTATCCACTCTACAGTGGCTGGTTCCATGAAAGCTACAAATGTAGCTCTGGCTCTTTTGCTTATTTCATGAGGGAGAATCCATTTGGCAAATGTCTTTTTGGTTACAGGATATGCAGTTTTGAAGAATTCTTCACCATTTGTGTATAAGATTTAAATTTATTTCAAGATGCTTCTTGCTATATGCATATCTAGTTGCTCCTTATGTTTCAAAGTAACAGGACAAAATTTAATCAGTGTTGTATTGCCTTTTCTCGTACAATGTTTTACCACTAGGCTGCCTCCTTTTGATGCAGTAACCATTTCCGAAGAAACAAATGTTTGATGCCCATTTCTTATCTTTGACTGGGGATACTTCATTTCAGTTCTGTTTTTTCTATCTGTGAATGGAATGAGACACCTAATAGGTGGTGCAGCTGGTATAAACATATTCAGTGAATCCTTCACCTTTTTTGGCAGACCCCATTTTTTCCGAATGATTTTTTTCTTTATATGTAACTCAAGTGTTTTCCTCATTTCTTCATTGATAAACTGCAACTCACTGTTGATGACAGTCACATCTATTTCTGGCTTAGGACTTAGTTTGGATTCAGTTAATTTTGGTGCAGGTGGAATGAACACCTCTAGTGACTTTTGCACCAATGAGGGTAGACCCCAGTTATGCTGCAGCTTCTTCTGCTTGATCTGCCACTCTAGGTTCTTCCTAACTTCACTGGAAATAAACAGAGTTTCTGCTTCAGTAAATTCAATCACACATCCACTAGCTTTGAGTGGTGGAAAAAGCAGTGGGGCTTTTGGAATAATCATTTTGATTGACTCGTTATACTGTGTTGGCAGCTCAAATAAATGCATCAGATGTTTGTGTTTGATGTTCATTTCTATACGGTGCACTGCTTCTGGTTCTATAAAGGGTACAAATGTGGATATATCCCTTTTGACACCTTTACCAGGGAGAATCAACTTTGGTAAATATTTCTTTGTCATGGGTAAGCAGTCTTGTAGGACTTCTTTATCATCTGAGGCAGAATTTTCATTTTTATTTCCAGACACTTCTTTGTGAGGTGCATAACTAGTTTATCTTTTAAATCAGGATTAATACTATATAGAACAAACAGATTTATTTGGTACCTTTGTGACTCTTTTGCTCACTACAGACTCTGGTAAAATTACAGTATGGTCATTTGCCATGGCTAGTTTCTCTGAAGTACCTGATATGTTTAACTCATTTTTCAGTCCAATTGATAATGTCTTGAATTGAGTCTCAGGTTTTATGTCTGAAACAAACTCTTCAATAGGTGGAGCAGGAGGTATAAATTGCTTTAAATATTTCTGCATCTTTCCAGGAAGACCCCACTTTCTTTGAATGATTTTCTTTTTTGTATGAAACTCCAGAAGCTTTTTTGTTTCCTCTTTAAGGAATGCCAACTCATCTGTAATGATACTTACCTCTATGCGTGGCTTTGGACAAAGCTGAGATTGAATCAGTTTTGGAGGTGGTGGAATGAACACTTCTAGTGACTTTTATATCATCTGTGGTAAACCCCAGTCATGCTGCAGCTTTTTATGTTTGATGTGCCATTCCAAATTCTGTCTGACTGTGTGTGGAATTAAAGGAGTCTCTACAGCCACTGGTTCAATCATAGCTCCACCTACTTTGATTCGTGGCAGCAGAGCTAGTGATTTAGGAATCATTATTTGTAATGATTCTGTAAAGAGAGATGGTAACCCCCAGAGATGTGTCAGGTGTTTGTGCTTAAGGTTTTGTTCCAAGTGATCTACTGTATCTGGTTCCATATGAGGATCTAGGTTTTTTGACTCCTTCATCAGGAAGAATCAATTTTGGCAGGAGTTTCTTTGCCACTGGATTAGCCTCCATATAAGAGTGTTTCACCATTTCTGGTAATAGATGCAGTTTTATTTTGGTGCACTTTTTTGATAGGTGCATATCAAGTTTACCGTTTGTCTTGGATCCCAAGCTATCAAGTCTAGTTTCTAGCTGGTCTTTAAAACCACTTTTGGTTACTATGGTCTGTGTGATAAATGCAGCACCTGCTTCTGATGCAGTTGACATCATTAAAGAATTAGAAACTTATATTCTTCATTCATTCCAGAATAGAGCAATTCGGCCCCAGCGTCATGTGTGCGTGTGTGTGAGGGGAGTTTCTCAACTTGTGGAGCAGGAGGCATAAATCTATTTATTGGTTCCTGTATCTTACTAGGGAGGCCCCATTCTTTCTGAATGATTTTCTTTTCAAAATGGAATTCCAGACATTTTTTAGTTTTTGCACTGATAAATAATAATTCACTTGTGACGACAATTACTTCCAGTCTACGCTTTGGCATGAGTTTAGACTGAATTCGTTTTGGAGAAGGTGGAAAGAATGCCCCTACTGACTTTTATATTAGCAGTGGCAAACCCCAGTTGTGCTGCAGCATTTTCCATTTTATATGCCACTCTTAGCTCTTCCAGATGTTTAGTGAAATATACAGTGTATCTACAGCAAATAGTTCGATTGCATCTCCATTCCCTTAGATTGGTGGTGGGAGAGCTGGTGCTTTAGGAATCATCATTTGCAGTGACTCTGCATAGGGATTTGACAGTCCCCAGAGATGTAGTAGGTGTTTGTGTTTAATGTTCAGTTCTATGCACTCCACAGCATCAGGTTCCATAAATGCTACATGTGTTGGTCTAGCCCCTCTGTCTTTTCCGCCAGGGAGAATCAGTTTTGGTAAAGGGTTCCTCACCTCAGAATACACTGTTCTGTAGGAATGTTTCACCAGCGGTGGAATAGGCTCCATGTTTATTTCCAGGCACTTCTTTGCCGTGTGCATAGATAGTTTATCTTCAGTTTCAGGTGTCATGGTATCAGAACCCAATTTCAGTGGCTCTTTGAGACCTGTTTTATTCCCAGTTAAATACTTAGGTGATGATGTTGATATTGCTGTTGTTTGTGTTGAAAAATTTGGTCCTATTTTTTTGTCTATGTGTGAAATACTTACTTGTAGTTGGGGGCTAGGTGGAATAAAATTGCCTAATGATTCCTTTATTTTTCTAGGAAGTCCCATTTTTCTGAGTAATCTTCTTTTAAAAGTGCAGCTCAAGATTATTTCTAGTTTCCTTACTAATGAACTGCAATTCACTTGTAATAATAGTCAGTTCTACTTTTGGCTTAGGGTTCAGTTTACACTGAATTAGTTTTGGAAGTAATGGAATAAATGCATCAAGTGACTTTTTATAAGCAGTGGTAAACCCCAATTAGTGTTGTAATTTTTGCTGTTTAATGTGCCATTCTAGGTTCTCTCTAACTTTACTGGAAATGAATGGAGTTTCCACACCTGCAAATTCAATCACAGCACCACTGGCATTAATTAGTGGGGGTAGAGCTGGTGCTTCAGGAATCATCTTTCTCAATGACTCTGTATAAAGAGTTGGCAGTCCCCATAGGTGATGAAGGAGTGTGTGCTTTAAATTCATTTCAATACCATCGAATGCACATTGTTCAGTGAATGCTATGTATCTTGCTTGTGGTGTCTTTATTCCTTTCCCTGGTAAAATAAGCTTTGGTAAGGCCTTCCTTGTGGAAGCTGGGTACATTATTTTAAATGATTGCTGAACTTGTTTAGGAATCATATCCATTTTAATTTCTAGGACTTTCTTTGCCAAGTGAAAGTTCAGCTTCTCTCTGTTTTCTTACTTCAGGTGGTTCAGAACTGGCTGTTTTAGTGATATCTGTTTCTAAAGATATTTTTGGTGCTTGACCTAGAAACGAATGTGGATTTGGGTCTTGGAATTAAACATTTCTGGGAGATAAGTCTTTGTGTGTCTTTTGGAGAATATGAAGGATGCTGTTCAGTTGTTCGTCTCTGAGGCTTTACAGAAGGTGCTGGTGGCATGAAATTTTGTAAAGACCTTTGAATGAGTTTGGGCAAGCCCCATAAATGTTGAACACTCTTTTGCTTTATATTGAAATCCAGTTTCTTTATGGTGTCTTGAGTTACAAATGAGATTTCGATGTGCAAAGGTGTCCATGCTATATTGGGCTTGGGCTGCAGAGCAGATGAATGCAATTTGGTGCAGGTGGAATGAAAGCATCTAGGGATTTTTGCACCAATAATGGCAAACCCCAGTTATGCTGCAGTTTCTTTTGCTTGACATGCCATTCTAGGCTCTCCCTGACTTCCTTGGAAAGAAAAGGAGTTTCTGCATCCATAAATTCAATCACTGCACCACTTGTTTTGATTGGTGGTGGGAGTGGTGGAGCTTTAGGTATCATCATTTCTATTGACTTAGTGTAAGCAGATGGGATACCCCACAACTGTTGTATATGCCTGTGTTTCATATTCATTTCCAGACAATCAAGAGCTTCTTGTTGAAGAAGTGTAATATGGCCTGATACAACCTTTCTGATTCCTTCACCAGGTGCAATTAGTTTTGGGCAGTGGTAGTTTGGGTGGAGAAGGGAATGCAGTTTGGTATGACTTTTGCACAGTTTGAGGAATTAGATCCATTGCCATCTCCAGAGACTTTTTAATCAGATGTACAGTCAGCTTGTCTTTTTGTTCAGGGTTTATAAAACCTGTAATCTCAGCAGTTATTTGTTTTGCATTTACCTTTACAGATGTTACTGAAGTAAGATTCTTGAGTTTGATACTGGCCACTGAGGAAGTTATTACTTCCTCTATTAAAGAAAGAATAAATTCCCTTAATGAATCCTGAACAAGTCTAGGAAGTCCCCATTTGTTATTTAGAATTTTTTCTTGATATTTGAATCCAATTTTTTCTGCACATCTGTACTGATAAATGTCAGCATAATCATTAAAACAACAACTTTTATTTGTGGCTTCTGACTGAGTTTAGAAAGGTTTAATTTTGGTACTGGCGGAATGAATGCTGCCATTGACTTTTGTATCAGCAATGGCAAACCCCAATTATGCTGTAGCCTTTTCTTTTTCAGGTGCCATTCTAAGTTCTCCTGACTTGATTGGAAATAAATGGGGTTTCAGCTCTACAAATTCAATCACAGCACCACTCCCTTTGATTGGTGGAGGTAGAAATGGGGCTTTAGGAATCATTATCTGTAATGACTCCATATGCTGTGTTGGCAGACCCCAAAGATGTTCCATATGTTTTTGTTTAATGTTCAGTTCTAATTGTTGCATAGCATCTAGTTCCATAAATGGTATAAATGTGGCTCTAGACTTTTTGGCTCCTTCTTCAAGAACAATTAATTTGGGCAAGGTTTTCTTGGTTCTGGGATAAGCAGTTTTATAGGACTGCTGTACTATCTGTGGCAAAAATTCCATTTGTATTTCCAGACATTTCTTTGCTAGATGCATGAATAAGTTATCTTTTGTTTCAGGTTTAATCCAATCAAACACAGATTGTAGTAGCACCATAGTGCCATTGTCATGTACTGGAAATGGTACACTCATGGGGCCTGCTTTTGATGAAATTCTTACCTTTGAAAAGGAAGTTAGGGTCTCTTCCTGACTGAGATGATAATGTTTCTGATCCTTCTCTTGTTTTGTATCTTGACCTGAAACAAGTTCTTTGATGGGTGGGGCAGGTGGTATAAAGTTTCTCAAAGATTGCTGAATTCTTTGGTGAAGGCCCAGTTTTCTATACATGATTTTCTTTTTCATGTGAAACTCCAAATCTTTTTTTGTTTCCTCACTTACAAATGACAACTCCTGTGTAATGACAATAACCTCAGTTGGTGGCTTTGGGCAGAGTTTTGACTGAACTAGCTTTGGAGCTGGTGGTATGTGTCCATCCACTGACTTTCGTATCAACAATGGCAAACGCGAGCTGTGTTGCAGCTTTTTCCTTTTGATGTTCCATTCCAATTTCTCCTGGATGTTTTGTAAGACAAAGGTATTTTTTTCAGCCTCAAATGCAGTAATGGCTCCATTGCCTTTGATTGGCGGAGGTAGAGGTGGTGCTTTTGGAATCATCATTTTCAATGACTCGGTATAGAGGGTTGGCAATCCACATATATGTGTCAGATGTTTATGTCTGAGGTTCAACTCTAAACTATTTGCAACAGCTTGTTCCAAAATGAAGATAATCTTCTTGACCCTGTTGCCTTTTGCAATTAATTTTGGCAAAGTCTTCTTTGGCTGGGGAGGATAACTAGTTTCATGAGACTGTTTAACAAGCTTTGGAAGTGAATTCATTTTAATTTCAACAGATTTTCCTGCAATATGAAATTCTAAGACTTTTTTACATTTGCTTGAATATTTAGTGTATGCACTGACTGGGACAGACTTCAAACTACAACATTTTTCCCTAGGTTTTTCTCAAGCACTTTACCATTCCTTTCATGTTGTTTTGTCAAAGTAGTACATCTTTTTGTTGGTTTCCTACCTAAGTACCGTTTTCTTTTCCTGGCATATTCAGGATCAAATCTGAAAATAGAGGGTGGTTTTGGAATGAATTGATCAAGTGAAGTCTGAATACGCTTTGGCAGTCCCCAGCGACTGTTGATAATTTTTTTGCTTATATTCCTCTCTAATCTTTCTTTTGCATCTTTGGAGACAAATAGAAGGTCATTATGTGCTGTTACAATCTTATATTCAGAAAATATCTTTCTCTTGGGTTGTCCAGGTGCGGGTGGCATAAACAATTTGATTGATTTTTTGATTGCATGCGGCAATCCCCACTGCTGTTCCAAACATTTTCTCGTTATGTGGAATTCTAGAGTCTGCCTGGTTTCTTGGGCTATGAAAGGGATGGGCATTTCTTTAATTTCAATGATATACGGTGTTCTTTTAATTGGAGGTGGAAATGGCAATGCCTTTGGAATGCATTTTTCTACTGACTGCTGAACAAAGAGAGGAAGACCCCATTCTTGCTCAATTACCTTCCTCTTAAAATGCATTTCTAGCTTGTCTACATCATTATTATCTAGCATGTCTGTATATGTTGCCACTGAACACTTTTGCCCATATCCAGGTTTGATAAGTTTTGGTAATGGTTCTTTCTCTGTTTTATAAGTGAAACTGATTGATTTTTGCACAAGGGCAGGTAAAGCACAATTTATTTGAACACTTTTTTTTGTAATGTGCATCTCAAGATCAGTTTTCACTCTTTCCATTTGTTTCATGCTCATTCCTGCTTTACTACTGTGTGTTTTCATCATCAGGGTTGGTTCTTTTACAGCTTTTCTTTTTCTTTTTTCTGCTTCTCTAGAAGTTCCAACTGGCATTGATGACTGACATCCTTGTGCATTATAATGTGATGGGCTGGATATAGCATTCAGTACAGATTCACCTTCTTTCCTTCCATTGTCTTTTGAAGCTGTCTGCATTTTTTGATCTTTACCCCCTGCCAATAACTGTTGGCTTTGCCTTGATGTGGCACTCTGCAGATATTTCTGTTCAGAACCAGGAGGTATACAAGCATTTATTGACCTAAGAATGATTTTTGGTAATCCCCATCTGTGTTTATTAACTTTCTTTATCAAATTCATTTCCAAAGTGGTTATCTGGTTAGGATGTAGAACAGGAACAGCAACATCCTGAATTATAAGCTTAATTGGTTGAACTTTTTTTGGCTGCAGTGGGGAGGCAGAGGAATCCATGCATCAACTGCCTTTTTAAGTAAAGTGGGAGTTCCCCACTGATGGTGCATAATCTTTTGTTTCATATGGAGCTCAAGGTCAGACATTTGTTTAGCACTTAACACAGGAATATTGTTGGGAACAATGTCGATATTAATTTGAGAAAAATGTTTACCAGTTATAGGGGTGCAGGGGGTAGTATAGCTTGCAATGATTTAAGTGCTGATTCTGGCAGTCCCTGCTGGTTTTGTATAAGCTTCTGTTTTATGTGGAAGTCCAGGTTTGCAGTTTGTTCATTGGTAAGTATAGGGGTTGCAACCTCTTTAAATTTGAACTCAGACTTAACAGGTGATTCTGTTTTTCTCAGTAATGGAGGTAGAGGTGGCATAAATGCTCTGATAGATCGAAAAGTGAATCCTGGAAGGCCCCAGTGATGTTGGATACTCTTCCTCTTTAGATGCATTTTCAGGTCCTTGATCTGTTTTTTATTTAGTGTTGTAGTGTTAACCTGTTGAATTTCTACTTCCGCTGGAGTAACTTTCCTTTTTGGTAGAGAAGGAACTGGGACAGCCATGACTTTTACTACATTTTCCATGTAGGCTGGGAGCTCCCAATAATGGTGTAAGATTTTCCTCTTGATATTAAGCTCAAGGTCATCAATCTGTTTTCTTGTAAGTATAGGTGCGTCTGCTTCTTGAACGGTAACATCTCTGGGTGCTACTATACTTCTTGGCAGTGGAGGTGGTGTCATCAGAGTCATAGATCTTCCAATTATATTTGGCATGTCCCACATTCTGTCAAGTACGTTTTTAGCCAAATTAATTTCCGGAGCCTTAATTTGATCATATGAAAGCAGAGGGACATCAACTGACAAAATTTCTATTTCAGTTCCTATTGTTTGTGGCACTCTTTTAAGTTTGTTTTGTTCCTTTCCAGCCTTTGCTATCTGTTCAGCCTCTCTTTGTGATTCAGCAATGGCTGGTGGTAAGCCATAGATAGCATGAAGTATTTTCCTCCTTTGAAGTGCTTCAAGCTTTTCAATTTGATCAGCTGCCATGAATGTAATAATCTGAGCACAAGAGGAAACCTCAATCTCCTTTTTTCTTTTTACTGAATATTCTCTCTGTTCATGGACATCTGAGGAAGGAAATTGATTTTTAAAACTCTGCTTCTTAAAATGCCCCTTCTTTTTTATTGTCTGCACTTGATGGTATTGTGAAGTGCTACTTTCTGACTCTGAAATAGGTTCATCCTTTATGGGGACTTTAGTGTTGATGGAGAAGAAGTACCAGTATCCCCTCTTGTTAATGTAGTTAATGCTTCTGAATCAGAGAGTGGAGTGATGCTCTTAGTGGCAGCGGGATCATCTGTCGGAAAGGTCACAGGTGGTGAAGTTGTCTCAGAACTTGAACAATGTGTATGTTTTGAAAAATTAGGATTTAATGGAGACATGCTTTTCATATCTGAATCACTCAAAGATTGTGATGTGGCTGTGCTATATGTACCAGAACTAAAGTATGAAACCGGTGTGCATGATCTTGAAATACCAATGCTTTTTCTATGAGGTGTACCATTTCTTGAAGAACTTGTTGTATTAGGGACTGTTCTGTATGCTAACTCTTTATTACATAGGTAGTTTTCAGTGTTCTCTGCATCTGTGTTGTACATTCTTTCTGTAGAAAGAGGTCTTTCATTTTTGCAAGAGTTATGTCTGCCAGAGCCTTTGAATTTGTTCTTATCAGCTGGAATCAGCCTTCCCGATTCCAGCAGTGGACCATAAAATTGTTATCTGTTTCATCAACAGTAACAGATGATGACTCTGGAGATGAAGAAGAAGGTGTTAAATGCGTAGACAGAGGATAATAAACTGGTGTGGGTTCATGAACCCTGCATGTGCAAAGTTTCTGCATCTTGTGTGAAGACATGTGATGTTTTTCTCTCCTGCTCTTCGAGTTATCAGAATGGGAAAATGTTGCCCGAGCCCTTTTGTGCTGTCATCAGTTCCTTTCTCAAGGAATGCAGAAGTGTCAGAAAAGGTTAAAAGATCTTGACACAAAACACAATCCGGTCGGTTGCACAGACGTTTAACATCATTAGCAGGGGGTGTATTGCTTCTTCCAATTATAGACTTCTCTAGGTTTTGAAACCACAGCTGAAAGTGGACAAGCATGTCTGCTGATATTTTATCAAGCGGCTCTCTGTGTGCGATAATACAATATTACTTACAGTAAGTATGCAATAAAGACATTATAGTTTACATTTTATATACTGTATGTACATCTTAAAAAAAAAACAAGTCATAGATTTGAGGCCATTAATGTATTTGAAAAGAAAGTTCAGACAATACACTGGAATACTATTATACAGTCAGCCTTTCCTGTTTTTTGGCAGAAAAAAAAATCTTTACACAGTACTGTAGTACAGTAATTGATAAAGGTTAAACAAATCATATGTAATCTACTTAACAAATGATTCATTTAGTGCATCTACATTCCTGTTTTTCTACAGAGAAGCAAATCTTAGTTAAAGCAACAGTGCATGTTTGTGACCAGATATGTGCAGTAGGTGGGTCACAGACCTGGACCGGATATGTATTGACTGGTCCAATTCATCGGGTCAAAACTGGGTCAGAGTTGATCCAACCTGATATGTGGCCAATCTCTTTTCTTTTTTTTCTTTTTTTTTTGAAGTCTAACAATTATAACTCTTATTTTAAGATTGGCCCTCTACCCTTAATAAAAACATTGACCCATCTCAAGGGGCAAAGCTGCATGTGCCCCCACCATCTAAATACTCTGTTGCTCCCCCAATGCCCCATTACATAAGGAAACATCAGCATATCAAAATTCAGTACTGTGTTCAGCCACAATGGTAGAGCAAACAGCCAGCCAGTCAGGTGCTAAAAAGTCACTGATGAATCAGGGGGGAGTTAAACAAGAGCGTGCAGTTACAAAAGACTTTCTGACATAAGTCCCACCCATAGCACATCACTGAATGTCTAGCATTGAGTTGCTTCCTTTCCTTATGCCCAGCCAGAAATATTGTTGGTATCCTGCTGCTCCCTTATGTAACTGGGCATTTGGGAAGCAGCTAATGAAGTAGAGTCTTGAAGGGGACTGGAAGATGGGAACCAGATGCAGCAGTGCCTCCAAGATCCCAGCTCTAATTTAAAAAATGGTATAGAGTTGTACAGGCCTTATGTCTGCCTACACCACTGTGTTGTTCTGCTGCTCCCCTCCCATAAAATACTGTAGCACTAGTGGGAGCACCATTACCTTAAGGACCTTGGTGGCAAATTTAAGATGGGGAGAATGCAGCTGTGCCCCTGAAGACTGAAGAGAGTCTCTGTAAATCACAACCAGGTATGCCAGGACTCTATGACTGCATTCCCTCCCATCATCTCAGGCACACAGGGATAGGATATGGACTGAGACAAACAATGCTGTGTCCCTAAAGACATCAAAAAGGTATGGAGGCATGCAGGGGGGAAAGGGATGGGTTTGGTGCAGTGCTGGAGTAGATAAAGAAGAGAGGTAAAGAGGAGGTTAAAAAAATTAAGCAATAAAGAGCACAACAAACTAAGTAAATGTAAATGTTTATTTGGAAATGCAAGGTTTCAAATAGCGTGCCAAGATCCCCTGGTGCTTCAAGCCTCAGTGGGGTTTCATCAGACAAATTCTCCCCCCAAAGAAGTGCCACTGAGGCATAAAGCACTGGGGGATCTCAGCATGCTTTGGAAACTTTGCTTTGCTAATTAACTGTTTTGCACACGTGTTCTCTTCCAGAACTCAAGTCTGAACTGTTGCTAGTTTATACTGCTCCTCAGATGCCTAAAATGGTTACCTTTATATGCTGTCATCATTCACTGCAACCTCACTCAGGATATCTCTAAGACCAAATCCCACCAGAGTTACTGCTCACATACAGTACCATGTTCCTTATCAAAGGGTAAATGACCCACACTTCTGTTACAACTGAGAGCACTTTGCTTTAGATATAGTAACTGTAGACTGCCTCCTAAGAGATGGATCACAGACTAGACAGTTTACCACTGATTTTAATTATCTATATACAGCAACAGAAAGCATAAAGTACATAAAAATAATAGTTAACACTCCAAGACAGTTGACTGTGTTACAAGATATACACACTGAGAAAAATAGAGAATATAGTATTTATACAGAAATAGAAACAGACTTCTGAACAGCACAGCATGATCCCAGACAGCTGGGGGGTGGAGTATGGATGGTCAGTGTAACCACCACTGAGCCCGCTGGCACTGGGATAGAGAAACTATATTATGAAGAAAGTTAGAGGACACGCAGAATAACTAATCTCCAAAAATATCTTGAATCTAAGTAGAGTAGAAGCTTACCACAACTAATGAGTTGTGGCAGACTAAAACCTGTGATGTTATTTCAAAGTCCCAAAACATAACTGAGCTCTCAAAGTCAACACACACCAGAGATGCCTTCAGCTGTCTGACCTACTATACCGTATCATCATACATGCCTCTCTGACATCACAGATTCCACTATTCCTTTATTTCCTGGGGACCACCCTTTTTGAGAATAGGTCAGAACTGGATTTGTTATTTGGACCCTGGCTTTGCAGATTGCAATTTAAGGCCTTTAGATCTCTTGTCTGGTTACCCAGCAGGAACCGGTCTTATTTTGCCTAGATACTGCTCACCTTGAAAACATATCCTTTTTGTTACAAAAGAAAGAAGCCCTTTGAAGTTTAACAACAAAACAAAAACATTTTATATGGCAGGAACTGTATTTCCTAATAAAGGTTCATTTTAGCTGAAAGTCCCCAGGCATGGGCTACAGTGGAATGTCATCTTCAGTTTCAACCACATCTCCCTCCTAAGTTGAAACACTTTATATAAGTAAGATGATAATATAATAAAAATAAAACATGCAAGAAAAAAATGCATTGCAAGTTGTCAAAAAATGCTTACACTGCCCTTTCTTTTTTACCTGTTTCTCTTTATTATTCTGGTATCAAGGTGGGCAGTCCTCATGTCACAGTATGGCTGGAAGCAATCAGAAGTAGAAGACCATTGTTTTCAAACTTCATAGAATTTCAATAGTGGGGAGAAGGTTGTAGGATTATCCAAATATAAGGTTTATGTGGTGACAAGATCATAGATACCATTCCTTAGTAACTTTAAATTGGTTGATTGAGATTATGGTAGCAGCACAGAAGGGGTAGAAAATGAAATCACTGGCTCACACTGGCCTTGAAGTGAAGCAGCCCAGGAGCTGTTATGTAATTTTATTTTATGTGTGGCATAGATTGTTCTGTTTAATTCCTATATATTAGATCTTTGGTTCTGTTACTGATTTGCCCAGCCTGATCTGGCCTCACATGTCAGAACAAGAAAAGCTGACTCATGCACTCCTACTTGGGAGGGTCCATTCATGCCATCATTTACCATTTGTTCTTGTTTACAGATATGTAATAAAGTTGCAGTAATTTAAGGTCAGAATACACTCTAGGTCCATAATGACCCCACTTCCAGAGCCAGCCTGAGCATGGTGAGATCTATTCATCTGCACAGGGCACTGGAAACATAGAAAAATAAAATTTGACGGCAATTAAGGATAGCTTGGCCCACCCAGTCTGCCCATTTTTTCTACCTACAGTATCACCGCAAACCCTATTAATATATTTATTTAAATTTTAATGACTGGGTAAGCCCACTGAGACAAGCGTTTCCCTTTTTCAGGGGCAACCCAGGGAGATACAATTTTAGTATGATAAATTTTGTTAATGGCTACAGAATAAGAGTCAGGAGAATAACAGTCACTATGTTCAGGCATACAGTGCTGGGATTAATTTATGTACAAGCAAATAAGGATAGGGATTACAAACTGATAATGACACAGCAAAAATGCATGTTAGGCTAATTGTGAAGCAAGCAAAGAGGGAGAATAAAGTATATACACTGTAATAATGTATTCACATATAGACAATGTATTTACATATGTGAAATGTATTTGCAGATATACAATGGAAAGGGCTGAAGTTAAGGGTGAGAGAGAATAAGTAAAGGGTTCAGCAGAGGAGAGGGTAGAGGACACGGTTGTTAGATAAGGACTGGGCTTATTTACAGGTACAGATTGGGAAGGAAAGAAGGTTTCTTTGAAATATTTTTTGAATTGGGAAAGAGACATAAAGGAAAGTAGTCCCTGTGGGAGGTTGTTCCATTTATGAGGTGCGGAATAGGAGAAAGATTTCTTGCCTATGGCTAACAGAGTCTTGGGGAGACTTAGCAAAATTAGGTTAGTGGAGCATAGGTACCTAGAGATGAGCTTCAACATGAATAGATCAGAGAGGATGGGTGGGATGGGAAGGTGGATGAGTTTGAACAAAGTGCAGTGTAAGTGGAGGTTTAGCTTTGCCTCAAATGACAGCCAGCCCAGAGCATTGAGCACATTGCAGTGGTGCATTTGGGCAGGTACTATAGCAGTGAAGCAGGCGATCCTATGATAGGCTTGCTTTAATCCAGACAGGATAGATTGCTTAGCTGAGAGAAATAGAGGGATTCCACAGAAGAGAGCAGTGAGAAGAGTAGCTGAGGCAATTGTTCTCTGGGATTGGAGGGTCAGGTAAGGGGTAGTTTGGTATAGTAGGCCTAACACTTGGTGGGTTGCCTTTATTAATCTATTAGTATGAGCTTCGAATGATAGATGCTAATCCAGGGTTATTCCTAAGTATTTAAAGGAGTCCACTCATTCGAGGGCCATGCTTCTTGATGTGTTGACTGCAATGGGGTTGCAGGGTAGTCAAGACAAAGGAAGTGTGATGGAACAACTTTGTTTTCATTTTTTTTTGGTATTGAGCACCAGTAGGTTTTCTCTGAGTCAGGATTCAAGCAACTGGAAATCCTTCTCAAGGTTTGAATTGATGGAGGTAATATTTTTGTCTGATCTGTAGAGGATGGCATCATCTGCATTGAGCTGGACTGATGTGCAACCATAGTTGTGGGGTAGTTCATTGATAAATATGGAAAATACCAGTGGACCCAGGATAGACAACTGGGAGACCCCATCTGTGATGGGTGATAGGGAAGAGGTGACACCAGCCCACTTGAGATGCACTGTAGCTGATTAGATAGGTAGTTAGTAAACCAAGAGATGGATTTAGTGTCAAGACCAAGATTGTTGAGTTTTGCTAGAAGAAGTTGGAGATTGACCAGGGCAAATGATTTCATAAGATCCAAAAAAACAGCCCTGGTAGCACAACCTTAATCCATTGCTTAGAAGATATCAGTGGTGACCCTTAAAAGAGCTGATTTAGTAAGGGAACAGTTTGGGGGGGTTAATCATGGGTGGAATTTTCAACACCACTTTGAACTCAAAGAAGGACCATTCACAAAGGCAAGGAAGGCAATCGGAAGGGGTGCGGCGATGGTTAGAGGAGATGGTTGACTTGGATTTGGTGAACAGCTGGAGACCAGTGAATCTCAATGCAAGGGAGTTCATTTTTATTCCAACCCACACAAGACCTGGTCCCGTATAGATTATTTGTATATCCCCAGGGCATGGATACACAGGGTAAGATGTGTGCAACACAGTTCTATACACATCTTGGACTGTGCAATGGTCTCACTGGTGTGCAGGTTCAGGGAGGAGAGGGAAGAGTTACCACCCTGGAAGTTTCTCAGGTATCTTCTTAACAATAAAAATTAGCTTATCTTAAGGATAGACAGAAGATGTACCAGGAAACCAATGTGGGCTCTGTAGATTCAGCGGAAGTCTTTTGGGACACGGGAAAAACTTTCGTTAGAGAGGCAATAATTAGCTTTGTAACTAGATATGAATGAGAAAAGCAAAATAAAAGAGAGGAGCTGAGTGGTGTGGTGAAATCCCTGCAAAAATGATTGATTCAGAACCCCACTGATGAAAAGCTGAGGCAGCTCATGGCAGCCTGGGAGGCGCTTAATGCTTTTGTCTTAAGAAAGGCCTGTACTACATGGCTTTTTGCTAAAAATACATTTTTTAAATGGGGTAACAAACCAGGACCTCTGTTGGTGCATCTAATAAAGGGCAGGAGCGTACACTCACATACAGTATATCTGGGATAAGGGCGGGGGGGGGACCCTACTACAAGATAAAAGAGCAATTAAAAATAGGTTTAAGCAATTCTACCGACAACTATGCCAATCTGAATGTGGTGCTACTTAGGCAGAAGCTAAGGCATTTTGGGATGGGCTTGAGCTGCCTCAGCTCAATTCAGAGCAAAGGGAAGCACTAGGAAGGGGGATCATCAAAGAGGAAATAAGAATGACTATCCAAAAATTAAAAAAAGGTAAAGCAAGTGGACCAGATGGTTTTCCCTATGCATTTTATAGGGCTATGCAGGGTCAGCTAGTGGAACCCATGTTGGGGGTATTTAATGAGGTCAAGGAGGGGAGGAGCTCTCCCTGCATCTTTCAGCGAGGTTTTCTGCCTGGTCCCCAAACTAGATAAGGATCCACAGAAGTGTTTCTCATTTAGACCAATATTATTCTTGAACTTTGATACAAAGATCCTGGCAAAAATCCTAGCTGGATGCTTGGACCAGTTGCTGCTGGGACATGTGTACCTGGGCCAGATAGGTTTTGTCTGTGGGGGATACTCCTACCACAACATGTGAAAGCTGCTGAATGTGGTCTGTCTTGCCTCTTGGCATCTGGGTGGCACTGCTGTGCTATCTATGGATGCTGAGAAGGCCTTTGATCATGTAGAGTGGGAGTATCTTATGGAAGTGTTGAACCAGTCTGGCTTGGGAAGGGGCTCATAGGGATAGTCTGAGCATTATATGTAGCATCCACAGCCAGAGTTCTTGTTAATGGCTCACTTACAGATAGAGTCACTTTGTTTAGGAAAATGAGTCAGGGATGTCCCCTTTCTTCACTGTTGTTTGCCTTGGCCACGGAGCCCTTGGCAGTGAGCATTCGAGAAAACCCAAACATAAAGGGGATGAGGGGTAGCTTGGGAAGACAGCATAAAGTGACACTGTATGCAGACACCATGCTCCTTTATGTCACTGACCCTCCATAATCAGTGCTACTACTGTTGAACTTAATTGAGCAATTTGCAATTTTCTATGGGTACAAGATCAGCCTAACAAAATCTGAAGTTTTGGTATGGGGAGAAGCAGGGTATGATCATGGAAGGGGGACCTGGGGACTAAAAGGGGTAACAACTGTCTTTAAATACTTGGAAATACAAGTGGGCAAAGACCTGGGTTTACTATATCAGCTTAATTATATACACCTTATCATTAAAAGAGAAGAAGAGCTTCGGTGATGGAGGGAGTTGCCAATATGCTGGATGGGACATATAAATGTGATTAAAATGAACATATTATTGAGGGTGCTTTATCTCATGCAAATGCTTTAGATGGGACTTACCAGGACAGACTACAAGATTAGATAAAGCATTTATGGGCTTTCTGTGGAGGGGTAAAAGACCTAGAGTAAGCCTGAAATGCCTTCAGGTGGATAAGACGCAGGGTGGACTGAATTTCCCTGACCTTAAGAACTATTATTTAGTAATGCAATAGTGCTATATTAGTGACTGGATCCATAGGCCAGCGGCAGCAGGGTTGATGCATCTGGAGGAGATGTCATGCCCGGGGAGATTTTCAGCATACTTGAGTGTAGGGGCCTTAAAAGTTATAATTGGGTGGCTGATTGAAATTCTTTAGTGGAAACAGTTATATGGTGCTGGGGGAGGCATCAGAAAATGGTTGCTGTGCAGCAGGATGAAACTCTGCTCCTGACTGTGGTGGAGAACCCATCTTTTATAGCAGGTATGGAGGAATGGGCCTTTCGATGCTGGGAGAGAGTGGGGTCAGGTGTCTCCAGGACCTCTACATGAGAGATCAATTAACTGCTCTAGAAGAGATCAGTACAGGGCTTGACCTACCAGTCAGGCATCATTATTGCCTCCTACAAGTGAGAACCTACATTAGTGGGATAGGGAGAACACAGGAGTTGGACTCTCCTCTTTCCCAGGTTGAACATTTGATCCTAATATCAGGAAAAAAGGCAAAGGGACTGATTGGCTGAGCAGCACAGCTGGGCAGGCGAACCTTACCAAACTATATCCAGAAAGTTAGAAGGCAATGGGACCTAGGGTGGGGGATCCAGGAAGAGAACCGGCAGCTGATGCTACAGTTACAGAAGGGAATATTAATATATAACAGAAACCATGAGTCTTCCTATAAGTTTCTGCACAGGCTAAATTTCCCACCAGTCATGGTGCATGAATTTAACCCTGGGATCTCCCAGACGTGTGGGAGGCACTCAGCAGAGATGGGTACTTACATTCATTATTTTTGGTCCTGCCCGATGTTGCACAAATTTTGGGGAGAGGTGACAGAGGAGACAGTAACTCTGATAGGAAGAAGAATATCGTTAGATCCCCTAATTATGCTGTTTGGGATAGAAGAGGATAAGGAGGGGAATTGGGACCACTTGCCTAGATGGATATGGGTTCTCCTGGCACTGCCCAGACATTTTATTTTAAATACTTTGGTCTTGCCAGGTATCCCAACACAAAAACAGTGGAAAACATTGGCTATTCAGATGTTGGCTTGGAGCGCCTATCCTATATGATTAAAAATAAAGAAGAAAGACTTTTATGGGATTAGGGACCCTTCCTAGACTCCCTTACACAGAGGCAGGTACAAGCCCTAAAGGAGAGACTGTAATATAGTTTAGTAGACAAACATGATTGCCTTATGGCAAAGAGTGTATATATTAATCTGAGATAATGTGTTACTGGACCAGGTAGCTGTCGGTCCCGCTCCGTGTCTTTTTTATAGTATATCTCTCTTCTTTTAGCAACATAAAATATTTATTGAAAATAAAGATTTTTAAGTTTTGAAAGTTAAATTATAATAGAAATGAAGTCAGACACAAAAGGATGAGATATCTGTTTGCTTGTCTACTGTATGTTTGTTGATTGAATTCTGTATAACAGTGCCAAGAGGATAAAGAAGTTTGTTTATGTTTTTATAACAAAACTTTTAAATAAAATATTCTGCAAAATAAAAAAAGAGCAGATTTAGTCCTGTGCAATTTCTGGAAACCATGTTGGAAAATGGTAAGGGCATTGTTCAGCTCTATAAATAAATATAGCTGTTCATAATGTATTCTTTCCTGAATTTTTGCTAGGGGTCATAATATGGATATTGGCTGATAATTTTTAGTACAGTTAGTTGGGCCACTGTTGTGCACTGGGACTACTATTGCTATTTTCCATTTATCTGGTAAGGTTTGTGAGAGGAAGGATCTATTGATTAAGAGCGCAAACTAAGTAGGCTACAACAGAGGCACCTATTTCGAGGAATTTGGGAGAAAGGGTATTGAACGGTGAGCTATTGGGATTAAGTCTGGTGAGAAGCTTTAGAACCTCAGTGCGAGGTGAGTTTCAGATGGAAGGGAGTGGGAGGGATCTCAGGACTGATGGTGACTGGGTTGAGTCGTGTGACAGGTAAGCCAATTTTGTAGCTGTCTAGGTCTGTGAAAAAGTGATTTTTCAGGTTGCCATCTCTAATGGAGTGGAAAGATTTGTGCCTTTGTTGATCATGTCTTGGGGGAACGAACGTTCCTTGTCCTTGAGTAGGGCATTGATTTGGGATCAGAAATGTATGGGGGTAATGAGATGATTGACTTGAAGAGTTTGTAAATAATCCTGCTTTGACTTTGTGGCTTTAGTTTTACATGCATTCCACAATTGGCGCTAAGTTTGCCAGTCTGAATTAAGGCCAGGTATTTTAAAGGTGTTCCAGGCTTTATCACGGGAGGGCACTAGATGTCATAATTCCTTAGAAAGCCAGGGGGAGTGGGTACCTTTGGCTCTTCTTAAATTGAAAGGGGCATGGAAGACAAGGATGGAGGAGAAGGTGTTAACGAAGTAATTCAGGGCTAGATTTATATCTGGGAGGGAGGTGATGGGCATCCAGTTGACGGAATTCAGGCTGTTTAAAAAAAGTGCTAGAGTTAAAATTAGTTAGGTCCCAGGATTTTAATATTCAGGGGGAAGGTTATTCTTCCAGACACAGTAGGTGGGGGAGTGATCACTTAGAGCATCATGAAAAGTCTCTGCAGATTTGATGTGGTCATTTGTGGTTTGTTATTCCTCCCATTGAAGCTGTGGCTACCTGTCTTCATGTTCAGTCATGCACAGTAGGTTGGTCTAGAACTTGCTCTAAATTAGCATCCGAGAGTGTAGCTTGACAAAGGGTCTTGTTTGTTCCTAGCCAATCAAGATTGAAGCCTTCAGAGATAATAATGTCCCTATGATGGAGAGTATCTAATTTTGAGAAAAGTTCAGAGTAAGAGGAGATTGCAGTTTTGGGGAGTAGGTAGACACATCCTATAGTTAATTTTTTAACTTGCCCAAGGGTAATTGAGAAAAAGATGTTCTTTAGCTGAGTTACATTTTATTCCAGGTAGTTCACCAATCACCGACTGCCTGCTCAACCTTAGTGTAGATCAGTACCCCCCCGAGAGTCAATCACTCCTGAATGAGGAAAATCCAGGTAGGGCTATTTCATGGGACAAAATGGAGAGCTTAAGCCAGGATTCAGTAATGCATAAGACGTCTGGCATATAATACAGGACCCATGCTTTGAGTTCAGCCATTTAGTTTCTAATACTCTGTATGTTTATGTGTGCGATTTTAAGGTCCTTTATGCATGATCAGGCAGGACTCACTGTTAGGAGCAAGTCTTCACCCCTTTACAGGTCCTGGGTTCAGTTCAGTGTCGCCAGATAGGAGGAGTAATGTTTGAAAAAATGCAGGTGGAGGAAGGAAAGGTATCTTATAAATATTCCTGTTCTGCAGTAAGAGTAGGATGGTTTTATAATGCTGGGTTAGGAGTTAGCATGCTTAGGGAGAGTTCAGAGTGGGTAACATACATGGTGTGTAGAGCGTATGAGCATGTGCCAGCAAAGGGTTTGAGAAGAAGTGTTTATCCCACAAGTGTAAAACACATATTAGGTTGCAGGCACAATAAGAAGGAGTAGCTAGTCAGTAATCCTTTGACTGAGTAAAACGACAACATAGTAGGTAAAATGACAAGAAACTACCAGTTAATAAAAGGTTAAAACAAACCAGAATTCTGTAGAGAACCACCTTCCTCTTGCTTCTTCCAATCAGATTTCTAAGGGGCGGAGCAATAGTTAATTTAATACTGCGAGGGGCTGGGCTGGGAGGTGGGTTAAACAATGCTCTAAAGAAAGCAACAGCTTGTGTCAATTGAAGCTCTAAGCAGCAGCTCCTTAGGAGCAGGTAGAATCAATTCAATTGTGCCCAGCTGGGGCACCAGAAAAGGTGCCAAGTTCAAATTGGAGCTTGCCCTCTGTACCTTGGAGCAGACTGGCTCTTTCAGCAGCTGTATTAATGAGGGGCCTGGAGAAGGCTGCAACACAACTTGTTCTCAGACCACGAAAGACAATGAAAGAGGGGAATAAATCCAGAACAAATGGTTTGATACCTTTTATTGGACCAACTAGGATGTTACCAAAAGAACAAATAGCTTTAGCTTTTGGACCAACAAGTCCTCTTTCAGAAGCAGTTGAACTGAATTGTTACCACACTGGAGAGGATGTCTGGTGGGCCAATTCCTGACAACCTGCATGAGATACACATGCACTGCCAAAGAACCTCAAGAAAAGCCATGCTTATTAAAAAAACAGGAAGTTAAATACCCTTTAGCATGCCATACTTCCTAACAACCATGAAGAATAGAGTGACTGAACAACTAAGCCACACAGATGGCCACTTTTCAGTTGTTAATTTGTCCAACCACACACTGACTACTGGGGAATTAGGTGTACTTCCCAAAGACCTCACTATCTGCCCAACAAAAAACACTGGACAGAATACAGTTATGTGGTGAAAATGGTGGAATACTCCTGCAGATTGGGACTTAAAGAATATATTTACATCTCAGAAATCACAGGCAGTGAAGAAGTTCTAAACAGTAACAATTTAATAGATAAGAGAAAGAAACAATCTGATTTTACCTTCCCCCATGGCCATAATAAGAAACTGGACAACTATATCCATTGCTTTCATCAGAGTGACGTGAAATTCTTACTAGGCAGAAACAAGCCTGCTACAACCTCTCTGAATTGGAATGCAGGGCTATACAAACACTAAAATCAAACTACAATATTGTCATAAAAAAAGCTGACAAAGGTTCTGCAGTGGTGATACTGAACCGAGAAGATTATATTAAGGAAGCCAACAGACAGCTAAGTGACCATACCTACTACAGAGAACTGAAAGTGATCCCACAACAGAATATAAAAGAGAACTACAGGGTTTGATTAAATCATTTCCAGACCATGTCCAAAACAGAATAACTGCCCTTATCCCTAATGAACCCAAGCCTAGGACATTCTACATGCTACCTAAAATACATAAACCTGGGAACCCAGGAAGACCCATTGTCTCTGGTAATGGAACCCTGACAGAGGGATCTCAGGTTTTGTCGGAGTTATTTAAAACTTTGGTTATACAAAGGACTGTTACATTCAGAACACTACTCATTTCCTGCATAAACTTTCTGATTTTAAGGACTTACCACCTGATACCACTTTAGCCACGATGGATGTAACAACCTTCTACACTAATATACTGCATACATCGCGCATTTCAGCTCTGCCTTTAAATATATGTACGAAAGGATTGGACCACAACATTGACCCTGGGACATCATGGGAACTTACTAAATTTATTCTGACACATAACAACTTCAGTTTTAATGATAAACATGTTCAAACTATGGGAACAGCAATGGGCACCAGGATGGCTTCACAGTATGCTAATCTCTCTATGGCCAATTTGGAGAACTTTTTAAGGCACTGTAAACACAAACGTCTTGCTTACTTCCATTACATTGATGATTTGTTTATAATTTGGACAGAGGGCACTGACACACTTAAGGATTTTTATCAGGAACCCAAACTGCTTCACCAAGTACAGACCTATGTCTAACCTTCCCTTGCAGGGAAGGTGATTGAGAAAGTTGTTGCGCTACAACTGGAGAACCATTTTACCATCCACAGTATCTATGAAACTCTCCAGTCTGGTTTTCATAAGAGGCATAGTACCGAGATCACTCTGGTTCAGTTGCTTAATGATCTCCTGATGGAGAGAGATCAGAATCGCCTGTCTATCTTGGTACTTCTTGATCTCTCTTTGGCTTTTGACACCATGGACCATGGGGTGCTTCTCGAGCATCTGAGGGTATTCTGTGGCCTGTCTGGAACAGTCCTCAGATGGTTTCAATCCTTCTTCACTGGCAGATTTCAGAGGTCAGTGTCAGGTATTTTTTCTTCCAGCCCATTCTCCCTGCCATGTGGGGTCCCTCAGGGCTCGGTGTTGTCTCACATATTGTCTGCGGTGTATATGCTGTCCCTCAGAGACATTGTAAGACAGTATGGGCTGAGGTTTCACTGCTATGTTGATGATACCCAGTTCTACCCATCTTTTGCACCCAACCAGGATAGTGTGACATCAGTCTTTAATAGCTGCCTCACTGAAATCCAGAATGGAATGAACTCCAGCTGGCTGAAATTGAACTCTGGAAAGACTTAGATGTTGGTGGTGGATCCGGGTCACCGGACAGAGAGGTTGGCAGCTGGACAACCCTCCGTCCTCTGGCTTGGAAACATCCAGCTGCCCTCCTTTGAATGGGTGCATAACCTGGGAGTGTTTTTTGACAATGGGCTGACACTGCATTCGCAGGTGTCAGCAGTCATCAAGTCCTCATTTTAGCATCTTAGGAACATTTCCAGGATTAGACACCTTGTTCCATCCGGTAACCTTCTAACACTGATCCATGCTTTTTTGACCTTGCGCCTGGACTACTGTAACTCCCTGTACCTAGGGCTACCAGGGGTTGATACTCGCCTCTTGCAGCTAGTGCAGAATTCTGTGGCATGACTGTTGATGGGGACTCCTATTCGAGTCACATCATGCCGGGTGCTGTGCGAACTGCACTGGCTGCCTATTCAGTGGCGGATCACCTTCAAGGTTGGATTTCTGACCTTAAAGCCTTGTATGGATTGGGTCTGAGTTATCTGCAAGAACTCCTGAACTTACTGCCCTGGCCAACCTCTCCACTCAGCTGGCAGGGTTGTTAGAGATCGCATGGTATGACTTAAACCATCAGGTCCCATTCTTTATGTACATGGCCCGTCCCTGTGGAATTTTCTACCTCGTCGGATTTGGGAGTGCCTGACTATAGAGAGCTTCAAGAGGACCCTTAGACCCATTTCTGGCAGCTTGGCTACGGGGCTTAAATTTTATAATCTGATCATTTACTGTTTGTTATTGATGAGTTTTATGCTGTTCTTGTCCTGATTTTATCCATTTTAAGCTGTACAGCACCTTGATTTGAGAAAGGCCTTTATAAATAAACTATTATTATTATTACATAGAGTACAAGAGAGCCACCTTACATTGAATTTGAAAATCTAAAAAGAGAATACCATATGAAGCCTCCAATATTAGACATAAACTAAGCACTGAAGGCCTGGTAGCAGACCATAAGAAAATCAAAGCTGTTATAGACATGCTCACTCCCAAGTGTGTAACAGATTTACAAAGGTTCATGGGATGGTCAATCACCTAGATAGGTTTATACCTAACCTGTCCACCATCAACAAACCCCTGCGAGAATTGCTGGAGAAAGAAATAGCATGGCATTAGGAAACCAAACATTACCAAGTATTCAATGATCGTAAGAGAATTATCATGCACCCCCCGGTGCTAGCCTACTATGACCTGCACAACCCGATGGTCCTGTCTGTGGATGCCTCCTCTGAAGGGCTGGAAGCCTGTCTGTTGCATACAGCAAACCTGTTGCATTCACTACAAGATTACTTAATAAAGCAAGAGAAAAACTGTGCCCGAAGAGAAAAAGAGATGTCAGCCATTGTATTTGGCTACAGTAAGTTTCACCAATATATCCATAGGGAGACAACAGGTGCTGGTGGAACTGACCCATGCCGCTTGAGAGCCTATTTAAGAAACCATTGCATATTGCCCTCACCTCAGATTCAGCAGATGATGTTCAAACTGCTAAAATATGATCTGCAAGTGAAAGTGGTGCAAAAACTTTACATTGTTGACACCTTCAGCAGAGCAGTCCAGAAAGCTTCACTATTTGAAATGACATTGATCAATAGGAGGTTCACGTATCGCCAAGATTCCAATCATTGATGAGAAATTAAAATTGTTTCAGTCAGTGACACAAAGACACTCAGTGTTGCAAAAATTAAGAGACTGTGTTACAAGGCTGGCCCTCAGAGCAATCACAAGTTGACCCTGTCATTAGACAATACTGGCTATTTGTAGAGGAAATTACCAGTGAAAGCGGATCACTATTAAAAGGGAGAGGGACTTACTGTCCCTACCTCACTCAGGAAAAAAATGCTTACAAAGTACATAACAGCCACCTGGGTATATAGAAGTGCAAGAGAAGATAACAAGATATTCTTTTTTGGCCCGGCATGAGCAGCCAGATCAGCGCTTTGAAGCCAAGAGGGGCATCTGGGCCAGTTATCTGAAAGCTCAGCCAAAGGAGCCACTGAAACCCCACAAAATCCTTTAGAGGCCATGGTAAAAGGTGGGAGCTGACTTATTTGTATTAACAGAGAAAACAACAGTATCTTGTTATAGTCGACTATTCTAAATTTATTGAGGTTTTTAGATGGCAAAATATGACTAGTGAGAATGTGATTAATTATGTTAAATTCCAACTTTGCAAGACATGGCATATTTGAAATACACATCACTGATAATGGTCCTCAGTTTGCTAGTGCTAACTTTGAAAAGTTTACAAAAGCCTATGATTTCAAACATATTACTTCTTCACCCAGGTATCCTCAGAGCAATGGTATGATAGAGCAAGCTGTTCAAACAATCAACAATTTGCTGAAAAGGCTAAATGGGACCATAAAGATCCCTATCTTGCACTGCTCAATTTGTGAAATACTTCCATAGAAGGCCTGGGCTCACCGGCATAACTTTTAATGTGACGTTGAACAAGAACACTGAACCCAACAAGAAACAAACTGTTAAAGCCAAAATTAATAGAGACTGATGTTTGATCTGCCTTACACAAAACTCAAAGGAAACAGCAGTTTTACTAGAATCAAAGTGCACACTGGCTCCCTCACCTGACTCTGGGACAATGATTGCATCTGCACACCCCTAAGAATGAATGAACCCTAGCAGTAGTCCTCTCGCCAGCATAAGCCCCTCGTTCATCTGCTGTTGAATCTAATGGGAAGTAGTTTTGGTGAAACAAAAGGGACATCCTAGGAACTCCAGAGCCACAGTTCAGCCTGCCATAGAGTGAGTGGGACATTTTTCCAGGCAGCAGAGAGAGGGAGGAAGAAGCTATGCCAGCAGCAGATGAAACAGACACATCCCATGATGGAGACACAGCTATGGTGGCAGCAGCTTCAGGCCTGAGTGAGGAGGAACTTTGATGACATCAGCAGTGATACCAGCCGCCCACTAAGCATGTGGCCAGACTGAAACCCTAATAGGGTGAGCCATGTGAGCGGATGCCAGGTATGGAGACTTGCATGATACAGGACTTAAAACTGGACTGAATCAGTTAAAGGACTGAAATCGTTAAGTAACAAATTACCCATTTAAATTTATAATATTGGGGCCTATGCATGAATGGGTGGAGTAGCTACACTCTTCGTATCCATGGCACATAGCTACTCCATACCCACTACGCCCCCTTCACTAACTGTGGTGTGTAGCCCCTATGCATCTGATCCCCTGGCTATGCGGACAGCAATGCATTGGGAACAGGTGGGGGCGTGCCAGCACTATGCAGCATGCACTATGGCACATAGTGCCACACACCAGAGGGGCATGAGGAGCAAAGTTTATGCCAGGGAGACCGCTATAGGTTCCATACGCCCAGCCCCACTATGGTGATAACCCTCACATGCCCCAGCAGGTGTGAGACACCTCCAACACAACCAGCCACCCACCTAGGCCAGATGGCAGCCTCCATGGGAGACACACCTCCTGCACTCCCCAACATGTGGCTGCCATATCCCCTGGTCACACCTGACTCAAGCTTTGGCACAGTGTGCCTTTCATCTACCATAGTCACTATCATAACTACCAACATATATGAGGCCCCTGTTGGCAGGATACATCCTCAGGTCATATGTCGGTCTGGCAAATCAAGGTTCCTCTATGATGACACATTCCCATTGGAGACCAAGAAGAATGCTGGGACATCCACAAGGGAGATCCGCAAAGAGTGGAAAGGGACAATACAAGGGAAAGAAACATTTCTGATAGGGACTCAACTCTTGGGGTGTAGACCTGGGAAAGGGAGAGGAGAGGAGTAAGGTGCCTGCCTGCCTGGTGCCATGGCATGGAGGACAGGAAGCGAATCCTCAGGATTGCAGAAGCAGGATCACATGAGAGGAAACTAACATCTGTCCACCTGGGACAAATGACCTAGCTAGGCATGAGATCAGTGCAGTGCAGGATGAATTTGTGGAGTTGGGGAGGGGCCTCAGACAGGTAGCAAGCACGGTAACCTTCTCAGAGGTGCTGCTAAATTCTATGGCAGGTGAGGCTAGGGGTACTACACACCATGCTGTTTAATGACTGGTTACAAACTGGTGCAGAGCACAGGGCTTTGGCTTCATTGGGGACTGGGGTCCACCTGGAGAGATGAAGGTCTATACTGGCATGATGATCTGCATCTGTCCAGGAAGGAACCACGCCCTAGGTGACAGATTTAAAGGCTTCTCGGCAAGCTTTTAAACTAGCCAAGGGTGGAGGTGCTGATAGGAAACAGGAAAGTTCAAGCCTCCCCCACAAAAGCATGGCAGGTAGTAGGGTAAACACTGAGGCACAGAGCTTGACAGAGGCAGGACAGAGGTAAATGGAAAATGGACAAGGCAATAAGAGCAGGGATGGGGTAAAAAGGATAAAGCTAACATTAAATGGAGGGCAATGAGTACCAATGCCTGTAGTCTTGAAAACAAGCCTCCCAGAGTTAGTAGCCCTGATGGAGGTGGAACACTTGGATATTGCAGCAGTCACAGAAACATGGTACATGGAGAACCATGACTGGGATGTCAACCAACCAGGGTACGCAATCTACAGAAGGGACAAGGAGGGTAAAGAGGAGTGGAGCAGCTCTCTACATAAGGGAAGAGATCAAAGTAACATAACTAAAAAGTAAAGGGGAGGATAAGAGGAACCTAACAAGGCATTGGAGACAGGGAATGGCACCACAATCCCACAGGGTTGTATACAGACCCCCTGTCTCAAGCAGAGGAAATGGGCAAGAAAATGATAGAAGGCATTCTCAAAATAGCTGAAAAAGGGAGATACTGTTGATGGGGACCTGATATGCCAGATGTTAACTGGGCAACATGGATGGCAGCCACATCCAAGAGCAGGGTCATTCTCGATGCCCTACAGGAGCATGGCTCTAGACAGCTAGTGGTGGAACCCACTGGGAGGAGAATATAGACCTGGTACTGTCAAATGGAGAGAGGATCACAAACTTAGAAGCTGGTAGACACCTGGGAACAATGACCACTGCACAGTGTGCTTCACAACAACACAACCATGGAGACAAGCACATAAATATAAGGATACTGGACTTTAGAAGGGCTGACTTTGCAAATGGGTGAATACCTGAGGAATGCATTAGCAAATGGCCAGAAAGAGGGGTGGAAGAACAATGAGAAAATCAAAATTGCCATCATGGAGCAACAAGCCTTTAGTGAAACAAATAAAGAAAACAAAGCGGAATAAAAACACTATGGCTCTCAAAAGAAGTGTCAGGAAGGTTAAGGAGAAAAAGGCTACATTCAAAAAGTATAAGGAATCACAGATGGAACACTACAGGGAACTGTATCAATTAAAGCAGAAGGAAGTGGGGAAGGCAGTCAGAAAAGCAAAGGCCCAAACCGAGGAAAGGATAGCCAACTCAGTTAAGAAGGGATAAAACCTTTATAGGTACATTAGGGAACACAGAAAGGTTAAGGGAGGGATAGGAAGATTAATAAAGGAGAGGGATGTGGGCAGAGGGAGACTGTAAAGGCAGAGATATCGAATGAATACTTTGCTCAGAATTCATAAAAGAAGAAGAGAGGAGTACTAAACTAAGCATGGTAAAAGCACTCTAGATAGTGGGGTTGATACCAGTCCATTTAAAGAAGAAAGAGTACTTGAAAGAACTTCTAAAACCCAAAGTGGACAAAGCAATGGGGCCTGACGGGATTCACCTAGAATCCTAAAAGAGTTAAGGAGGGCCTAGTGACACCACTCAACTACATCTTTTAACAAATCATGGGAAGATAGGGTACTTGGAGGACTGGAGGAGGGCAGATGTCCTCTTCACAAAAGTGGGAGCAAGGCAGATGCAGGAAACTACAGACCTGTTAGTTTGACCTCAGTGGTGGGGAAAATTATGAATCACTTCTGAAAGAAAGAATTGTTCAATACCTAGAGGCCAAAGGGACACTGGACCCAAAGCAGTATGGATTCACAGCAGGAAGGTCATGTCAGACAAATCTAAATTGATTTCTTTGACTGGGTGACCAAAAGTAATAGACCAGGGAGGGGCTGTGATATGGCTCACCTAGACTTTAGAAGCTGCATTTGACTCAGTCTTGCACAAAAGATTAATACTGTTAGCCAGCCTGGGAGTGGGTCCCAGGTGGTAGTCTGGGTAGCAAACTGGCTGCACAACAGGACACAGAAGGTAATAGTGAATGGAACTCATTCTGAAGAAAGAGGTTAATTAGTGGAGTACCTCAGGGCTCAGTACTGGGTCCAGTCCTCTTTAGCGTCTTTATAGGTGACATTGCAGAGGGTCTGGAAGGAAAGGCATGCTTCTTTGGTGGATGACACAAAGATCTGTAAGAGAGTTGATACACAAGGGGGGGTAGAAAGGATGAGAAGGGACTTGGCAAGGTTGGAGGAACACAGACATATGGCAACTTAGATTCAATGCAAAGAAGTGCAGTAATGCAACTGGGAAATAAAAAATCCAGGAGAAGAGTACACAATAGCAGGGAGGTACTAACAACAACAATAATGGAAAGGACTGTGTAGTCATATGAGATGACTCAAAGGTGAGTATGCAATGTGAGAAGTCAGTAGGAAAAGCGGGATACTGGGATGCATAGGAGGAGCATCAAGGTAAAAAAGGGAAGTGGTTATCCCTCTATACAGACAGTTGGTGAGACCTCATCTGAATACTGCATGCAGTTTTGGAGACCCCTATCTACGAAAGGATATAGACAGGATGGAAGCAGTCCAGAGGAGGGCAACTAAAATGGTGCAGGGTCTACATCAGAAACCATACGAAGAGAGACTGAGAGAGCTTAATATGTATACCCTTGATGAAAGGAGGGACGGTGGGGACAATATAGAAACTTTGAAGTACCTCAAGGGAATCAACAAAGTCCAGGAGGGTAGCATCTTTCAGAAAAAGAGATGTGTAAGGACAAGGGGCCACAATTTAAAGTTAGAGGGGGGACGGCTCAGGGGTAATGTGAGGAAATTCTTTTTCATGGAGAGAGTGGTGGACACATGGAACCACCTTCCTGGAGAGGTTGTGGGGTCTAAAACAGTGGAGGAATTCAAACATACATGGGACAGACATAAGGCAATTATAGTAGGGGGTTGCAGGAAATAGGCTGTTGGTTACCTGAATCTGCAGCTTATCCAGTAGGTAGGGAAATGGGCAGACTGGGTGGGCCAAGTGGTCCTTATCTGCCGTCAAAGTCTATGTTTCTATGTTTCCCCCTGCGCACACAGGTGCCCCAGCCATAGCATCCCAGCACCAACCCTAGGTACCACAACCCCTCATTGTGGGTCATTGCCTCCCCGCAGCAATGACATTCCTGCCCCATCACCGTCATTTCTCGTCGGTGCCACAGCTAGGAACAGCAAGTGGCACATCCATCAACACACCTCCTCGGCCGCATATCCAAATGATGGTGGGAGGGCTGCCTATTTAAGGATGGCCAGCAGCATAGCCTCTAAACACCTTATTGATTACCAGCCCTCCAATGATCCTGGGAGCACACTGCCCATTTACAGGATGCGCTTCTAGCATTATTTGAACAGCCAGTGGCCGAGGAGGTGTGTGGAGGTCTGTGCTACTGGCTACTTTTCAGCCACAGCACTGACAGGCCGGTATGGAGGATAGGGGCAGTGTTGTCAGTGCTGCTGGGGGGATCTGATTACCACAAATGATTAGGAGGGGCATTTGGGTTCTGAGGGAAAGGTGTGCAGTACTGGGCTGTGCCAGGCATGGACGCCCTGCTTTTTTGGGGGGGACACCACTGACAGGGAGTGACAGTTTGGGGGGAGTTCCTGTACAGAACCTGGGCTGGGACTGTCCTGTGTTGGTATTGGGAGGTGCTCACAAGGATGTCTAAGGGCTGGAGCTGCAGGGGGGTTACTGATAGGAGCAGGGATGGGGCAACACTGTGTCGGGGTGGGGGAGTCCCTGGACATTTAGGGTGAGCCTGCTGCATGTCAAGATGCAGATTGCAGGTGGTGACCACAGGTTGACTATCAGTAACGCTGCCTGTGTGGTTACGGATGTCTGCTGGTACTTTTCACGCACCCAGACCCATGCTCTGCTGTATGAGATCCACTGTGGCACGATGCCAGGCATCCCATTGATGCCTGACTGGGTCTGAGACTCCCGCCACGCTGTAGAGAGTACTGCCACTGGGGGAAGAGACATGGACAGGTGGTGACTGATGGTAAATGCTGGCCATGTGTCACCTGCCCACAGGTGTGGAGCTCCACAAGCAGGACACGCACCTCTGGCATGTATTTCCTGCAAGCTCATGCATAGGCCCCATTGTTTCCTGGGAGATTATGCTAATGGAGGGAGATATAAGAATATGTTTATTAATGATGCATGCATGGTGTGATGTCATAACCTTTAAATGTGTTCTTTAAATAAGCTCATTGGGCTGTGACCTGCCAGAATTACACAAAATCCGAGTGCTGATGTACCACTTTGTAACAGGCTGGAAGTTTCTAGTAAAGCAGTTCAAACAAACCTACTTGCCTCTGCATGTCATTCATTATAGCTGGGGCCCCCTGGCCCGAACCGCCACATTGTTTAAGTAGAATAAAACAATCCCAAAACACATGCATGTTGTCTTACAAATGTTTCCCCATTCTGAACACTACCAGTATGTCTCAGTGGTAAGTGTGACATCGTATCTGTGCTGGGCAATTGAACCCTCACTGGTAATTCTCAGGCATCCACCAAACCAGAGAAGAATGAGTTTACAAAGAAAGTGCAAGGAATTATCCAAGGCTTGTTCTACAGGGCCCAGATGTATTTGTATTAAGTTAGTTTATTCAAGAAGGTGTTCTGTTTTTTTTTTTCAGCTTTATGCAACTAGGAAGGTGACCACCCCTGTGATATCATGGGAGTTGTGCGGTTTCCAATTCTGAGCTATGGTCTTCTTTACCAACTATAATGCCTAAGTACCAGAGAGCATAATTATATTTAGCTTTGCAGGACCACCTGGTCTTACAACCAGCAGAACCCTTTCTGTAGTAAGGTGTGTGTAATGGCAAGGACTCTACTAGGATACCAGTGCCTCTGCCTAAAATTAAGGTATTTTGGGGCATTGTGACAATGACCAAATGGAAGAGGAACCTTCCCTACTAGGAACTTTGGGGCCCTACAGTGTATGGATTGGCTAGATCTGATTGCTGGGCCAGGGCTGGAATGAAGTATGGCCTGTTTAAACAAGCATTTGTTAATGCCGAATGTTTGCTTGCTGGCATTGGCAGTGGTAGTGTAGAAGTTACAGAGCTGCATAATAGGAATGGCAGTGAAGTACTGAACTGAAGCCAACCCCACCATCACCCTGCAGAGAGTGACAGGCATTGGGGTGTGCCTTTGGGTCATTAGGCATAATGGCCACGCCATTTCAGTACACCCCACCCTGCAGACACTGGCAAGTGTCATGGTGTTCCTTGGGATCTTTGGTCCTTATACGCACCCCATTCCATTAGGAAATACAGTGGGATGGGTGCGATATAGGAGAATGGGATGAACCTTGGGGCCGAAGAATCCAAGGCATACCCAGTGCTTCTCACTGGCTGCAGGGTGTGGAATGGTATGAGCATTACAGGCAAGAATCCCAAGTCACACCCCTGATGCCTGTCATTTTCAGGGCTAGGTGTTATGGTTGGAAAACTAATACCTCAGGCATTCATTGGTATTTTCACTGCAAATGTTCAACATGTTTTTTGTGACCCACCTCATGAACAGGGGAATATCAGTGTGTTAGCGAAGCTTATGCACTGCGACTATGGCATTTAGCACCACAGGTGCAAAAACATTTCAAACAGGACGTAAAAAGACAGCTGTACTGTTCATGGGGAGGTGTAAAAATGGCAATGTTGTAATCTGCAGTAAAATATTTAAAAATGGTGAAGTCATGAGCTGCTTCACAGAAACTGTGCAACGACACCTGTAATATAATTAGGTTGGGGATTTTTTTTACAGCAGATTGTCAACTCAGGCATTTTGGTGCCTCCGATCATGAACAGTGTCACTGTGATTTTCTTTATCTGTCAGGAACAATAATTTCCCACAGCGACCGTGCATCTCTGCGCTGAAAGTGTGAAAACACACTTCGGCCATGTTGTGAAAAATGACAGCTGTACTGTAAATAAGGCAGTGTGGAAAAATGCCACTTGTGAAAATCTGGACTTAAAATATTACAAAGTCATGAACTTACGAGGGTTCGTGGAAACTGCGCAGTGCTCACTCGTAACAGTAATTTTATGGACTTTTGTCACCAGATTTTCAACATAGCCATTTTAAGACCTCTGCTCACGAACAGTGTAACTGTGATTTTCTTAATCTGTCCCAAACATTGCTTTCACACACCAACAGCACCATTGTGCGCTACATGTGCGAAAACACATTTTGGGCAGCATATGAAAAATAGCAGCTGTACTGTTCATAAGGAAGTGTAATAAAATGGCAATGTTGAAAATCTGGAGTGAAAATATTAAATTTGCAAACTTATGAGCATGCATAGGAACTGCATAACGCACGCTCGTAAAACAGTCATTTTTAGGAATTTTTCACCAAATTTTCAACATAGCCATTTTAAGACCTCTGCTCATGAACAGTGTCACTGTGATTTTCTTAATTTGTCCCGTACATTGATTTAGCACACCGACTGAGCCATTGTGCGCTACATGGACGGAAACACGTTTTGGGTGAGATGTGAAAAATGACAGCTATACTACTTATAAGAAAGTGTGGTAAAATGGCAATGTTGAAAATCTGGAGTGAAAATATTGAAAATTTGCAAACTTACGAGCGTGCATAGGAACTGGGCAACGCACGCTCATAAAACAGTCATTTTTTTAAATTTTTCCACCAAATTTTCAAAATAGGCTTTTTGAGAGCCCACCTTATGAACACTGGCAGTGTCGTTTCATATTGGTCCCAAAAGGTGATTTTGCACAGTGACTGCGAAATCACCCTTCTGGCCCAAATAACGCCATGACAGTGACATCATTCATAAGAGGGGGGTCCCAAAAATGCCATGTTGAACATTTGGTGCAAAAATTCCAAAAAATGCCTGAGATATGCAATAAAGTTGAAAACCCCCTATTTAGCCCATTATACAGCTTCCCAGCATTTCCTCCATTCGTGGTCGGCTTTGAAGAGTGCAGACGTGTTTCCAGTCCACCAAAGATCGTCGCTTGGAGGTCTGGAGGTAAGTATGGGGTGAGGGGGTGTGGGGGCAGGGTGAGTGGGTGGTGCAGGTTGTGGTAGGGGGCCAGGAGACTACGTGGGACCATTTTTTCTTTGCAGGTGTTCTTTTTGTTTCCAATGATGACGCGGGACGTTTGCCATACTGGAGTGGGCTCCCAGTGTGGCACAAGGATGGTTGGGGGGGCATTCGCATCCCCATCGCCCAAAGCATCGATTGCCATGCTGGGGTGGGCTCCCAGCATGGCACCCAGTACTCAGGGAGGGGGTTAGGACAGTGGAGCTAACAAGGGATTGGGCACCCCCTGGCTATATCTTGAGTTGCCAAGCTGGGGCGGGCACCTAGCATGGCATTTGGAAGGCTTTGGGGGGGCGGTGGGAGCGCAGCATAGCGGCAGAGATTGAGCATCCCATCAGCTATACAAGTGTGCGTGCATGCGGGGTGGATGCGCGTACCTGCGTGTGTGTGAGAGCTGCGCACATGAGCAAGCGATATCTTATCGCTGCTCACTGAAGCATAGCTCCCCTTTGAACTCGTATGCCACTGCATTTTGGAGCTTGTCACAGACAGCTTCAACATGCATTGGCTTATAGGGGCCGCACCTGCCCACACACTGATTGAATTGGAAGAGCGGGTGACACACCTCAAAATCTCGATGATGGCACTATGTTTCTTGCACGTGCTTGCAAGCAAACATAATAAATGTATCTTAATTTTTGAAGACCAGTTTTTTTTTTTTTTTTGCGTGCATATGTGACATATGAATGAGGGAGCCACTCACTGTAGATCAAGGGAGGATGTGAAATGGTGCAGGTACATGGGGGGTGAACAAAGTGGTAGACAGTAAGCCCTACCAGAGCTTCAGGCTGATGTAGCACAGTGATACATGGGGGGGGTGAACAAAGTGGTAGACAGTAAGCCCTATCTGAGCTTCACGCTGATGTTGCGCAGCTGGACTAAGGCACAAGCACTCACGGCATGTTCTTATAGTCCCCATTTATATGTTCATTTATGTTCTTACAGTGCTGATTGCCTAACTGAGCCAAGATGTAAAACAGATACTAAAATGTCAGTTTTATTTCAGGTGACCATGTTCTTATAGTCCCCATTTATATGTCCGTTTATGAACTTATAGCATTGATTGTCTAACTGAGCCAAAATGTAAAACAGGTACTAAAATGTCAGGTTTGTTTCAGGTGACCAGGATCGTAGTGGGAGAGGGGCAAGTGAAACAAAGTCCTGAGAATGTGCTTAATCTTATTAACATTGCTGTGCCACAGAGTGATACACCGTCCAGAATCCTATATGTTCTAATTATATTTGCAGCCTAAAGGTGCTTAGGTGGATTGGCATTTACATTACTCAGCGGCAAATCTTTCATATTTTGTGTTCATCGGTTAAAAAATATAACCACTAACTGATGAGACACTTGGGGGCATGAAACTGTGCTATCAGCAAAGTTGCATTTGCAAACCCCTGAATATTTATCTGTTGATAATGAAATGAAAACTGTCAGCTGATAACATTAAGCCACTGTCCATTGCACAGAATATACATCTCACTGATAGATCTGGAGCAAAGGGACATGCACTTGCCAATAACACCACTACAGCTCCAGACACAGAAGAAAGAGGTTCATGCATTTTCGTGACTGTTAACTTTTTCAGCATTTTAAAACAGTTACTTAGCATCTGCACTAAGATGTTACACGTCGCTGAACTGAATTGTGACACCAGAATCCCTGCGATCAACATTTGTCAGCAAAAGTGAATTGAAAAAATCAATAGATGTATAAAATGGTAAGGGGCATTAGTCAATAACAACAAATCTGCATGTAATACTTGGCTTAAAATTTGAGCACCACCATATTCCGCACCACAGAATCAAACAGGGATGCCATTTATAATTCAGCTAATGTCAAGCAGTTTTCGAGCCATAAAAAGTATTACTGTATCAGTATGGTGGCAGCAACGGGATCAGGAAATTATGAAATAAATGCAACACCACCCCATCGGTCATATGTTGTGCGGGTGGAGGAGTGCATGAGCACACAGGGTGGGCTGTTAGGCAGCTTCAGATTCACCGGAGAAAAGGGCGGATTCGATTGTGAGCTACGGTTGAATTTGTGTTTTCTTTTTCTATACCTAGTTTTCGCTATTTTGTTAGGGCACATGTCCAACCCTAAGATGTTCAGAGTCACAAGGTGATGTGACTTCATTGAGCATCTGATTTGAGAAAGAGCTGTGTGATTCTATCTAAATGCCAGCTCACGGCAATTCAGAGAAAAAAAAAATATTTTGAAGCTGCATTACCAGACTAAGTGTGCAGTTTAGTGAATTACCACACAGGGGTGTGTATATGACAACACTAAAAGGTGCATTAAAGTGCTTCAGTCATGAAAACCTCCCCCACTGGCTGCTGCTGAAATGCATAGCAGTATGTTCTCCTTTGTGCATTCTCGCTGTTCTTTGCTTCAGCTGCAGGTATACAGTACGCCAAGTCTGCTTGCATAGGTTTTAGCAGCGGGAGTTCACATTGACAGAGTCTAGTAAGAGAAAACGCTTGGAATTACACATACAACAAAGTCTGAGTTTTCACATCAAATGCTGAGGAGTATTTTTTTCTGGAGGATTAGAACCCATGGAGTCCATGAAGGTGTGCTTTGGAGAGCTGGTGTGTGTAAGGACTGTTAGGCACCCAGACATTTTGGTGGTCCAGCTTTGGCAGGGAACAGTTTATTAAAGTAATGATGTGTGGCTTGTCTCTCTAAGCTAGACAAGACTACACCATCCTATCAGGTAACTGACACAGTTGATCTGTGTGTGTGGGGTGGGGGGGATGAGCTGCTCACTGAAGCGTAGCTTCCTCTTTCAACTGTATGCCGCTGCATTTTCAACTGCTGTCATAGACAGCTTCAGCAGTGATTGGAGAACAGTGACCACGCCTTCAAACACACTGACTGAATTGGAAGATGCTGTCACACCTCTGAAAAACTCAGATGATGGCACTATGTTTCTTGCACATGCGTGCAAGCAAACATAAAAATAAATCAAAATTAATCTGACATAGGTGACTGCTCACTGAGCAGGAACTGATTTGTCAAAGAGTATGCATCCAGTCCCCCTCAGTGAAAGGGATTCCCTCCAGATCAGCTTCCCACCTTCTCCTAGCCAGTTGGAGGGGGAGACAAGCCACCCAACATCCAGGAGTAGTACAGTTTATTGGTTTCGGTCCTGGATGGATACAAAGAGCAAGTTCTTCCAAAGGGATCATTGCAGGGATGAATGTGAATGGGGTAAATGTTCAAAAGATGCTGCAGAACCTGAACCAACAGAAAGTAGTCAATAGGTAGTAATTTAAAATTAGCAGAAAACTGTTGCAAGGTAAGCATCTGGCCTCCATCACAGAGGTCCCTCAGGGTGAGTTCCATGTCATGATAGCAAGCGAAATACCTTAACTTAAATGGGCCTAACTTACTTTCTGAGGCCTTATATGGTCAGTTTTGTACACATGAGCCCCAAAATGTATTGCATTCCTGCTTCTCTACCACTCATTTCCTGTGCTTGTTTATACCATACTGTAAAGATTAATGTTTGTACTGTAGCTTCTAGATGTACATACTGTCTGTAACCAAAATTGTTGTACCTTCTCTGCATACCTCTGTGTACACCTTGTACCCGGTTTACACCTGTAAACGAGCCTCAGCTCAAGCGTGCCTTTCCGTCACCAATTTTTAAATAAATACAGCGATCGCTATCCTAGCAAAGTATATTGCTGAAAAGTATTTCAGCGATAAACAAACTCAAGTGACCCTATTTCGGCTATTTTAAGTGTTTTTGCTGGGGGTGCTTCACCCAACGCACTCCCTGATTAAGGATTAACTCCTGGGGATGCAAGTCAAGGAGGGGCAAAACACAGACAGAAAATAAAACAGAGAGCTGCATGCAGCGGCAAACAATCACCTCAGCAGGTCTCAAACCTAGTGCTTGCTGCACTGTATCCAGCCACCCTCACCACCACGCCACAGGGCTAGCTTGGCTACAGCAGGATCCCTACCCATAGAAACCTCCCTCCTGTCCCTCCCTACACCTCCTATTCCTCCCTCCCTTCGGTCTCTTTCCACGCTATAATATCGCTACCCTTGCATGGTAGCTGATGATGCATGGTGATGATGACAGCACTATAAATGAGTCACTGTTTCTACTGTCACTCATTTATAATCGCCATCATCACTGGTTACCCTCAGGTGTTTGCAGCACCCACTCCAAGGTTGGAGGATGTCTTCCACAGCATTTGAAACACAGAAACATAGAAGCTTACAGCAGATAAGGTCTGCAAGACCCATCTAGTCTGCCCATTTTTTGTATCTTATGAACGTGCCATAGGCATTTACTCTGTTAATAGCCTATCTGTTCATACTAATCTGTATTGTTGCCTTATGCCTATCTCATGCGTATTTGAAACCCTGCACTGTATTCATATACACCACTTCCTGGGGTAGGCCATTCCAGGCATGCACCACCCTTTCTGTGAAAAAGAAGTTCCTCACATTACCCCTGAATCGGCCTCCCTCTAATCTGATGCTGTGTCCTGCTATTTTTCTTATTTTGAAACATGTTAGACTCTTTCACCTTGTTAATGCCCTTAAGATGTTTGAATGTTTCAATCATCACCTCTCTCCCTTCTTTGCTCTAGAGTATACCTAGGGTTGCCCTTCTCTGGACTGCCTCTATTTTGTTGTTGTCATTGTGCAGGTGCGGCCTCCAGTACTGCACGCAGTACTCCAGAAAGGGCCTAACCAGTGTCTTGTAAAGAGGGATTATCGTATGACTTGTGATACCCCTACTAATACACCCCAACATCCCTCTAGCCTTACTTACTGCTTTA